>OY754334.1:132099515-133299515 GCA_963573305.1 Pyrrhosoma nymphula | reverse complement strand
CACGGGTTGGTTTCCGTCCGGGTTAGTGGCTCCATCTTCTCCTCTGATGACGTTTCGAAGGATGACTTATCCTTCATCATTAGCAGAGCTCTGAAGAAGCTAGGATTCGTCAAGCGTATTGTGGAAAGATTTTCAGATGAAAAAGTAAAAGAGAGGTGCTATTTCGCACTCGTCCGGCCACACCTTGAATATGCAGCGAGCATATGGGATCCGGTGCGGAAAGACTTAGTCCGGGAACTTAATAAAATACAAAGGTAAGCTGAGCGATTCGTCAAAAACTGCTACGGGCGTACAGACAGCGTTACACAGATGTTAAACGAATTAGGTTGGGAGCCGCTAGAGACTCGGAGACTACGCGCTAGGCTTAGATTACTTGAGCAATTGAGAATAGATATCTTTAAGAGCGACAAGGAGAACATCATATTAGAACCCCACTATTTTTCCAGGTCCGACAGAAACGATAAATTAAGAGAGATATTTTGCAGAACGAATAGGTATGGGAATTCTTTTTTCCCCCGAACAATAAGGGACTATAATAAATGCTAGGCGTAATTTCATTAGAGCGTTTCCTTTTTATATTTAAACGGCTGGTGTCCTAACACCCCCCGCCACACGCCTATTGAGGCGGCTTGCGGGGTAGTATATAGATGAAGATTAGGGCCGATGATTGACCATTCAACGGCCCTGATGACGAAGGATAAGTCTTCCTTCGAAACGTCGGCAGAGGAAGCAGATGGAGTCACTAACCCGGACGGAAAAAAACCCGTGAAGAATTTGCCTCAACTATTCGTCGGGAGAAAATCAAACCCTTAAATTCATCCCCTAAACGTTCATTTCCTAACTGTTCTTTTCTTCTGATAAAACCTTCGGTCATTTTTCTCCAGCATACATCCCTAAGTCATCGATAAACATTTGAGATTTTGTGTGCTCATACAGTAATAAATTCGTTCAGCTACTTTTGTGGTCTTTTCTTGAACCTCTGCATTTTAAACCTCATTCCCACTAACATAAAAATACTGCACACACAACTTAATTTCTTATTAACTGGTATATCTGAGCAACCACAAAATGACAACCTTTAACGCATTCACCTACCTTTACAAAGGTCATGAAGGCTATCGTCACGAAAAGAGACTTCCAACGTATCCTCCTCACTGTATTTGCTCTTCACATTATGAGTCATCAAGCGAATACTAGGAAGCTCCGAGGACAGAAAGTGAATATATTGAAATGAAAGCAATATATGTGTTATTTGTCACATAATTTATTATGCAAACGACATCGGCTTCGACGATGGGCGCGATCATCAGGACCCTTTCATTTCCGTATTCACAGAAAATTCCATAAAGTTAGTACGTTCCAGTGTTTGGGATCCTCATGAAACAGGCTTAAAAACAGAGTTAGAACGTGTACAGAGAAGAGCAGCCAGGTACGTGAAAATCCGTTACGATAGTCTTGTTAGTGTCACTGGCCTCTTAGAACAACTCGGATGGGAATCACTGTCAGACCGTAGATTGAAAACAAGACTAAATCTATTATGTAAATTCAAGAGTAGTTTATTTTCCGACGAAGTTGATCATATTTTACGACCGCCAACGTACTATGGTAGATTAGATCATAAAAATAAAATAAGAGAGATAGACTGTAGAACAGATAGATTTAAAATGTCGTTTTTTCCGCGAGCGATAAGAGACTATAACGGCTGTGTAAGGACTTAGAAATATATTAGTTGACTGGTAGTGTAGCTTACTAACTTATGTATTTCTTAAAGCATGTTTACGGAGTTTTATGGTGTTTCTAACAGCATGTTTTGCATGTTCTAGCTTCATAGGCAGAATGCCCTTTAAAGTAGCATGTAGAATATTATGTGTCATCGTACATGTGTGGCGTGCATGTGGGGATTCTCTTGCATGCTGCATGATGGTTTTTAGTTAATGATGGAATTGGTTAGTAACCTTAATATTCATGACCGTGCGGTGTGCATGTGGCGGTCCGCTTGCATGCTGCATTTTGGTGACTTGTCACCCCCTGCCAAACACCCTAGAGGTGGCTCGCAGGGTAATATGTAGATGTAGATGTAGATGTACGTCTGAGAAAACGAACTGACGGGGATTGGGTTAGAGTGGTTGCTAGAGTCCTGGCTAGGGCTGGGCGGTATTTGAATCCCAACATCAATATCCAATATCTTAAAATATTGGAAATGGGCCAAAAAAATAACCTGTATTGGACTATTGAATATTAAAAATATTGGAAATAATGAAAAAATTAAATATTGGTACATATAATGGAAAATATTGAACATAACAATATTAACAGGTAAAATTATCTGGCTTACAGTGGTTTGCAAATGCTACAGAAACAAAATTACTGCTCAAATAAACAATGAGGCTGGCGCAGCCATGTACTTCACATTACTAGCATAAAAAGTTGGCTTTTCAGCATGCTCTTCTGTTAATGAATTTCTGGTATCGATGATGATCTCACCGCCAATGTTAAAAAGTCTCTCTATCGCAAACTTGTGGCAGGTATGATGAGAAACTTTCGCACAAACTTAGACATCAAAGGAAAGGCGGGCTGATGGCTCCGCCGCCACTTATAAGGGTTCGTTGTGACTTCCTCCGCTGGTAACATTTCATACCGCAGCACCGCCTCCTGGTTAAACCTGTGTGTGTCACCGTCGAAGGCTGGGGTGGGGGTGGAAACGCATCACCGGCACCGTCCTGTCTCGTTGTTCCCTGACCACGGCGGGTGCGGTAGAGGGGGGTGTGCGGCTCTCCTCTTCTTAAATATGTGACACAACTTGAAGGGCTGTTTCAGTCTCAGATCCAAATTCAGTCAATGAATAATGGTGGAAAAAGCAAGTGCTGCACTGAGTGCCACTGAGCGCCGTCTGTTTTCAAAGATTAGGGTGGTCTCCGACCACACCCTCCTCGCCGGGTTCCAATATTCAATACTCGAATTTTTAACATTGCTAATCCAATACTCAATATTCCAATAACAAATATTGGTTCTTCAATGTACAATACTCCAATTAAAAATATTGTTTTTTTTTGACCACCAACATCCAGTACAGGATATTGGTATTGGTCGTTACAAAATTGTGATTTTGGAATCCCAATACTTAATAATATTGATATTGGAACCAATATATTGGAAAACCACTCAGCCCTATTCCTGGCTTCCCATCCTTTGGGCCCAGGTTCAAATTCCGTTACTGGCGGAGATTTTTCAGATGAAATATGCTCCCTAATTGAGTGCCGTTTGAAGAGGTCTCCCATTGCAGAATTCCAGCTGTCGGATGGGACCTAAACACCGTGGACGCATTGGCGGCTTTCGTTGAGAGTAGGCATTGCATTGTGATCGACGCCGGGTTTCTCTCCACTTCCCATGGAAACTTATATTTTCCCTCCATTCTCCGTGTTACTTATCTCTTACCCACCTCTCCTCAATGACGCAAAATGACCTCAGTTATCGGTTATTTCAGTTCCCCCCGTTCTCAGACCCCCTTATAACCAACCAACCAACAACGAAATGAGAGAGATATGTCACCGCACCATCGTTAGGCCTCGTCGTGAGTGTTTCAAAAGCCCTTGGGCAATGCGCGAGATGATCAGCGTGCAAAAGAAAGCCATGTGCTTTGATGGAACCATGGGACGCGGGAGAACAGAAAGTGTAACGCATTAGTTGGAATGACTGGGGGGGGAGCGGCTTGAGACTCGGGAGGTTAAAGTTAAAGTTAAACCAGGGATGTGACCCGAAAAGGCACTTTACGTTTCGTGCCGTACCTGGGAGGCACCCGAACTCGGAGTCCGAGCCTAAGCGTTGAAGGAGACCCAGCCCTTCACCACGGGTGGTTTATAGCACCAACTGACCAGTCACACTATAGTTTATAACTTCTTAAAGTTAAACATAAATCACAAAGCTATGTTCGTCTTTGTGTTGCACTAGTCACGCTGATGAAAATGGTTTTTTCATCGCAGTCATACGATAGATATTAACCAATTTACATGATTTAGTAATTTAATGTACATTAAACTGGCTTGGTTTACTAATGCACGTAAAATGGTTAATATCTATCGTATAACTGCGATGAAAAAACCATTTTCATCAACGTAAATAGTGCAACACAAAGATGAACATAATTGTGCGATTTATTTTTAACTTTAAGAAGTTATAAACAAAAGTGTGACTGGTCAGTTGGTGCTATAAACCACCCGCGGGTTCGGTCTCCTTCGGACTCCGAGTTCGGGTGCCTCCCAGGTACGGCACGAAACGTAACGTGCCTTTTCGGGCCACATCCCTGGGTTAAACCCAAGGCTAAGGTTGCTAGAAAAATTCTGACCACACGAGTTTTAAGTCGACACGAAAGTTATTATTTTACTCTCAATGTAGATGAGCAGCGCAGACAAAATCGACAAAGTAAGGGAGGTTCATTGTCGGGTAGAAGGTATTAAAAACATATTTCCTCATACGTACATACCATTCTCGGTATCAACAATTAAAATACGCGAAACTAGTCCAACCAAAACACATACCCCACTTTCATCCCATCAATCTCCCAATTAATCTCGAAATTAATCATTCGAATGCTTTTTCGATATTACCGTTGAAATCAAATTTGAAAACGTTTTCATATAGATTTACGGAGTTTCTTCGAAACATTATGGCCTAATAACCAAATAACTAATCGTAGAAAGTTGCATTTTTTTCTGTTCCCTTAAAACGACCCCTGACGTCATGTCATCCATCGATCAAAGGTCCGTGGTTCGATTCCCGGCGAAGATGGATATTTTTTCAATGTATTTTCTAAATATTTACACTGTAGTATTTCCGGCAGAAGTGGACATCTTCACAGAATTCTTTTTAAGGCATATTTTAGAATGAATCGTGAAGAAGAGGGAAGAAGCGATGGATGAAATGACGTCACGGCCGTTATGGGAAGGTTGCTCGTCTATCCAACTTCTAGGGCCCGATTCTGATCTTCCGCCAGTCAATGACTGGTGGAAAGTTCCACCATACGTTCATTGAACGACTCTTGATCCGTTAAATGAACGGCTCAATGGTTTGTGATGTTCGGCTCTGGAGAGCCGAACATCACAAACTTATGCCGATTTCCAACTTACCTCGAAACCGCGAACAAAACAATGTCTACCTTCCGCACGCTTACTTCCGTCGGAAAGTTTCCACCACGACACTAGCGCTGTTCCACCAAGTGGATGACGGGTGGAAGGGAAGCTTGACTTTCCACCAGTCATTGAACGATGAACGATGTAGTGAACGATTCCATGGTGGAAGGTGGAACATGATGACGTAGTGTCGGAAAGTCATGACGTTTTGGTGGAAACTAATGACGTTTTGGTGGACAAGTTGAACATCGGGAAAGCATCAGAATCAGTCCCCTAGACTCCTATATCTCTGGCAATTTTTGGAATCTTTGAGAGATGATTTTCAAATGATCATTTGTCATGGTCCCCTGCACAATCAAGTAAAAAGCAAAAATCGCGATAAACCCCCTTCTCTTTTCTCTACTCTCACCTTTCTCCTATTAGCAATGTTCTCTAAATGGCTGGTGTCCCAACACTCCATTCCACACACCCTAGAGGGGACTCTAAGGCACAGATTATACATAGAGAGGAAAAAGGCGACAATGATAGGTGGTATTTTTTTGGCGCAGAAGGGGAAATGGGTTTTAAAATAGAAAATGCTTGCTCGAAAGTAATGTTCAACGTGGGCATCATTTTAAAATTTGATGTTTCTTGGTCTAATAAAAAAATAATAGACTCTAACACGATTTTAACGAAGGAAAAAGCGATACGCAAGGTGTTGAATATGTGCTTTGGTATGAACTGATGAAATAGTTGAAAGATGTGTAGGTGGCAATGGGTTATAGGCTTTCTATTTCCGATGTTTCGATAAGCAACTCGCTCATCTTCCTCAGGCCGAGAACTGATGAAATAGTTTTACAATATCTCCTTCATATTTCCCTCAAGGGAATAAAACATATAAAGGAAATTATGAGTTGCCTCTAAAAATTTAAAAAAATTGCAGATTTTCCACTAATCTCTTTAAATCGTAATCATCTCTTATTTTCGCCCATATATCACTGACTTTATTTAGGTCTGGATGGACACTTTACACAATTTTCCTTTTGTACCACTTCCAAACATTCAATTCGTCAAAAATCACTGTGCGCGCAGCATGATTTTTCAAGCCCAAATAACTGGCTAACAATATGGGGATTTCGCGCAACATTCATTACCTACTTAAAATAGCTTATGTAGTAACCAATTTGGTATCTCTGTACCTAATCTGTGTCCAAGGGTAGTTCTTAGACACAAATGCAGATTTATCAAAACAGTTATCAGATAAAAAATCACATAAAAATGTACTGATAAGGCATTGTTACAGGTGTATGGCAGCTGTGATCTGATGGCGATGTAACAGCGAGTGCGATTGTCAATGTACACTGTATAGATATGATATTTTTAAAGATCTCCGGAGATAACGAGCCGAAGCAAGTCAACAAGATGACGTGGCATCTAAAGGTCAGTGGTGGTCGCGTTTCCTTTCTCCTTGGAAGATAAAAGTAGAAATCAGCGGAAGTGCCTGAAAATGTCAGCATAACATCAAGCTTCCCTTTCCCTGAGCGCGGCAGGTTCCTTACGGCTGTTTTTATTGGCTTATCTCAATATTATATGAACGGTGCTAAAGTTCAGCCTCTTCTCACACCCTAGCTTGATCAATTTTATATTTATATATGTGGCTAACTAAACAGTGTATTGCTAATTTTTATAGGAGTGCCGAAATAAAAGAATAAATTTTCTTCTGTTCACCGTTTATTTGAAGTATGAAGACTCACGCAACGTTTTTCAACAATCTACGTCATTTTCGAATGCAACAATGCAGCAAATATGTTGGAACTGTTCCATAGCATCTCGCCTAAAACCGTTAATCATACCTTCGCTAATCATTGCATTTTAAGCCCCTTTTCTGGTAGAATCTTAATTTTCATATGAAATGTATTGCTAGAGAATATAGTACATGCTATCATGTTGAGAGTTACGTATTTCATTTTATTGTAAATATCGAACGAATATCATTAAAATGTTGGTCAATATCAGTGGTGAAATATTATTTCTCGAGAGATTATGGTCTCACCTTCATTAATTCTCTTGAAAAAATATATATTCTGAAATCTAAATCCGGTGATTTTCAAATTGTATGTATTTTTTTCTTGTGAACATCACCGCTTGTAATTATTTCTCCATGAATGTCCATGGGTGTAATTTTAAGTAATTTTCTGGCTTTCAATATTGACCAATATTCCACCACATTCCTTTTTGTGATGTTGCTCCATCCTCAATTGTGCCTCTTTTAATTACCCTCTTATTTCTTGTCTACGGCACTCTTAGACCTAATTTTGTTATTTTTTGTTGAAGCAATTTAAAGTGTTCTCCAACTCAAAGAGACTTTGGACTCTTTTCAAGTGCTTAATGGGTTCCAAGGGCAATAACTTCTTTTATTTCTTGCTTATGCTTTAGGATGGGAGTAAATTTCATTCGCTGCAGCTGATAATTCGCATTTACTGCAGATCTCTCAGCCAGTGTTATCGGTCACATCAAGCGGTACAAAAAAATTTCATTTTCTCCAAGAAGCCGAAATCTTTGAGTATTCTCTAATTTTTCAATTTTTTTATTAATTAATCTATATTATATTTGAGGGTTGGCCATCAGAGTGCTACGCTCCAAAATACCCTTCCAAGATGACACTGTGCTTGCTCCACTAAAGGACTTCTATCCTATTCCATATGTGACCTTCAATTTTATGCCATGCGAATTTTATAGAAAAATATTTCAAAACGACACATCTTATACAAAAAGAGAAGTATACATGGTTGTATTAAATCTTATCTAGTGGAATATTGCCATTTATGTGATTCATTATGACACATCTTATGTTGTTGCAATAAAAAATTAAATATTTCAGTCGTATCGTTGCTAGTTAAAGAGTTTAACACTTTACATTTTCCTTAAAATCAATCAAATAAAATCGTTAAGCATTGAAAACTTGAATTAAAGAATTTAAGAGATGCAAACCAATCCTCACCAAGTCGAAAAGCAAAAAGTATATCATGAACTTGCATTTATCTTGACAGAAGTGCATTAATATTTCCAGCTATACAGAGTGTCTCATTGATCGTGTGTCATTTTTGACCTATAATTTCAGACTTTCTTTCGTGCCACATAGATGAAATTTGATATATTGGTAGAAAAAGGTTGTAATTTTTGTGGAGTGTAAGCAAAATTTCATAAATCCGACCTTTTGACCCCAGAAATAAGGTCCAACCAACAATCCAAATTTTGCCTTATGGGCTTTCAATGTTAAATTATTCGAAATACAAAAAAGACGGAAATTCGTTTTTGGGCACAAGGAATACGATGAAAGAACTTTAGAGTTCGAAAATGCAACCGTGACCCCTGAAAGGGCACAGTCAAGGTAACAGGGGTGGCAAAAAGCGAATCGCCTCACCAAACCTGTCGAATCATAGGTTTAAAAAGGT
Organism: Pyrrhosoma nymphula; assembly: GCA_963573305.1. Classification (NCBI taxonomy): domain Eukaryota; kingdom Metazoa; phylum Arthropoda; class Insecta; order Odonata; family Coenagrionidae; genus Pyrrhosoma; species Pyrrhosoma nymphula. Next base: position 133,290,955 of record OY754334.1, on the reverse strand, counting down.
GCCAAAGTTGGATGGTAAGCTCTTCAGATCCCTATTGTCATCCCTTGACCTTCAAGGGTCACTCAGGGGTCACAGGGGTGACAAAAGGTGAATCGGGGCTAAATACATATCGAATAACTCTGTATATACTGAACACAGCACTATGAAAAACGGGAACTTGAGAATAGCAGGTTTATGACTTATGATATTGATCGTGTCGTTTCGGAGAAACTATTTCCAGTTATGCTGGAGTTTATGAGTTTGACAACTTTTCTCACAATTATGGTTCATGCTACTCAGTGGAAAGCATTAAATGTGCTTGGAGAGAATTCCGTATTCACAGCGCAGGTCATTTCCTTCTTTGAAAATCACTTTCTCATTTCTCCTCAAATCTCTTCCACATGGACTCGAATGGTGATTTTAGTAGGAGTCAGTGATTATATACATATATATATATATATATATATATATATATTCAATCGACGAAGTTCACACGTGGTGAAAATATACCCAATAAGGAGTCACAGGCGTGACAAGTAAAAACATAGTGACACAAACAAAAGAAACTCACACGAATGGTTGTTTAATTTTCGACAGCAATCAACTGTCTTCTTCCGAACTGGAGAGAGTAATATATATATATCGGTTTACGACGTTCTACGTCTTCCCAATTTCCCAATTTCCATATCTCACGATCATTCCAGAGTTCTCCATCTAATCCTCTTTCTCTCATTTCTTTCTCTATCCCTTGTATCCAACTTTTCCTCGGTCTGCCTCTCCTCCGTCTTCCTTCCGGGTTCCACAGCAGCATTTGTTTCGGGAGTCTTTCATTTCCCATTCGTTTTACGTGTCCATACCACCTCAACTGCTGCGTTATTATTTCATCTATTATCGTATCATTAACATTCATTATTTCTCTAATTATTTCATTCCTTACTCTTTCTCTTTTTGATTTACCGGCTGCTCTTCGCCAGAAGTCCATTTCTGTCGTCAGTAACAGTTTTTCTGATTTCTCCGTTAGTGGCCATACTTCACAGCTGTAGGTTACTATGCTCTTTACTATGGTATTATAAATTCTCTTTTTGTTTTCATTAGATATTGTATTGTCCCACAATAAGCTATTTAATAGTGTTATTGCTCTTTTGCCTTTATTGCATCTATCCCTAATGGCTACCTCCACTGTTTTACTTTCTGCAATTTGCATCCCTAGATATTTATACTCTTTACAGTGTCCTATTTGTTGCCCACCTTCTAAAATAAGATTCTGTTGCATTCCTCCCATACACATATATTTTTTTTGTCGATACTGATATCAAGACCCCAATTTTTGTATTCTTCTATTATTTTTCTGGTCATATATTCTAAATCTTCATAATCTTTTGATAGAATAACTTGGTCGTCTGCATAGCTTAAGGTGTATATGGTACTTTCATTCAAAGGTATTCCCATGGAGTTGCATTTCCTTTTCCAACTCTTAAGCACTTGGTTAAATATATTTTAAAAAGTGTGGGGGAAATACAGCAGCCCTGTCTTAGACCTTTATTTATTGTGAATCCCTGAGAGAAGTCGTTTCCCATTTGGTCTTGGCTGCACTATTTCTGTACAATTTTTTTATGGCTATTATTAAGTATGAGCTTATGTTAGATCTTTCCAAGGCTTCCCACAGTTTCATTTGTGGCCCCGTATCATATGCTTTTTTAAGATCAGCATATAAGAGGTGAAGTTCCTTGTTGTATGCCCCGGTTTTCTCTATCAGTTGTGTTAAACAAAACAGATGGTCTACAGTAGATCTTCCTTCTCTAATTTTTTTTATTTTTATTTTTTTTTGTTTTTTTTTATTTATATAGAAGTAAATTGGAGTTATTTTGAACTGAAGGTACATGCCTTCTTCATTTTGGAAAGTTTTCTTCCTTCGCTCTGAGTACCTCAAGAGAAAATGAATTTCGGAAGCCATGCAGGGCATTGGGAATAAGTAGAAGTGAAGAGGAAAATTGTTGGAAAAAAAGCCAATATTATGATAATCACCGCAAGAGCTCAGTGATCTTCCTGGCAGAGATTGTTCGAAGACTACCTACTTTAATAACGCATCCGGTCAGTTATGGCTCGTCCGTTTCTTCTAATTAGTACAACTGCAGTCCATTTTGAGTATTTCTCGTCCAGTCCCACCAAATGGAAATGTTTCCTGTTTTAAACCCGGGTTGGAGTATAATAATTAAGTTGATTATTAATTTGTGTCAAATTTAAGTTTATTTTATGTCCGTCGAACTTATAATGTATGTACTTGGTAGTCAAGCTGCTAAGTGCAGATCGGCCACATTGTGCCCTTCTCGCTGCACTTTGAAGTTGGCTTCAGCGAGATTTTCTCCAGCCATAATAGAGAGCCTTTTCGAATTTCATTTTAAAATATACGTAGTTTTATGAAGCATGAAGTAACAAGAGCAATATTAATGACGCAAAATCAATAAATGAAATCCTCAATAATTAACTAATTCATTTGAGGCTTCGACTTGACTTATATGTTTCACGCCGCACGCTAAACAACTGCTTTACAACCGAAGATTTTTTAAATTTTATAAAATTAGTAATAAAATTAAAAAAATAGTTGAGGAAACATACGAATTATAAACCTCTACATTTCTGAGGTGACGTATGCGTCAGAAATTCCTCATTTTGTTAAATGATGTCTCCCTGGAGAGCACAGAGATGCCATGGAAAAAATTTCTATTTTATGGGAAAATATCTCGAAAAGTAGGGTGGCAAGTGGCTGGTATTTTGGTATCATTAGAAGGATGAGATCTTTTCCTTTAAAATGAGGCTAAACTCACTGAGTTTTATGTGAGAGGACATCTCGCTCGCACTATCTTTAAGAGAGGACGCGAAGTCTTTTCCTCGGGCAGCTGTTTTCCCTCCCCCACCAAGCCACCAAGACTCAAACTGGCAAACGGATTATTATCCCAGTTACAGCGTTCCTTCCAAACTGCTTAAGAAACCCGTGCGGTGTCCGCCTTTGCTTCAAAAGACCACAGAAAACTTCATCTTGCCGCGAGGAGAAAGTAAACGTATCCTATTTACTCTTTTTATCTGAGGCGGTCTCCTCTACCCCACTCCGATCCTTCGTCCTTACCAAAGGCCCTTTCCTTGCCCAACGCCAATAAATGTGTGCTTTCCGGCGTAAGAGAGGAGCTCGATTGTGAAAGAATGTCCACATTGTCACCGCGGAACGTCCGAATTGTTTATCTTGCGCTTAAAATGTGCCTGCGAGATTTTTAAGTGCGTCCGCCGCGGGACTTAAAGGGTCGGGCTCCTTGTCGTTCGAAGTGCATACCATCATAAAAAAAGCGAAATCGCTAAAGTTTTTGCCATTTGCGGGGATAGAGTGACGCGGGATGGAAAAAGTGTGTCACCAGCGTCATCCTAAGCGTGCCTGAGGCATGCTCGCAATGTAAAATAGTTACCAAAGACTTTACGTCATCGACGTGTTACGCCCATCTCTCATCCATCACTCTCGAACGCTATAAGCTCCTCCGTGGGTCTTTCGTTGCGGTTTCATGTAGTTGTTATTTCATTTATATCGATTAAAATTATGAGGGGTGTCAAATGAAGAAATAATGAAGAAATTAACCAGTTGGTTGAAAATTGAATTTGGCTGAAAATTGAATTTGGCTGAAAATAGAATTTGGCTGAAAACAAAAGAGAGCTACAGCAACACCTTCGTGTAGGAGACTGCTGATGATTGCTGTATGTATTATGATTCAATAATCATATCTTTAAATTAAACAGGTGATGCGATGATGAATCAATATTGGGGTTATATTTCTATAAGTTTCGGCTGGTTGAGATTTAGAGACCTGAACCATGATCCAATGAAATCGTATTTAAGAACTGCTTCGTAATAATCGATGGGTGATTTTAGAAATACCACAGCAGTATGTTGCCAATGGTAATTTCTTATATGATATACGTTCCTGTCGCATTACTGCTTCTCACTCAACTGCCCCTAGAATATATGTTAAATTAGGATATGAAGTAACTAATAAGTTCAAATCAAATTCCTTTTCAAGAGGAATGATAATAAGGGCTTCATTATATTGATCCCAAGGCTTTTGTGCTTGCTTCGTATGAATATGCACAGGTTGATTAAGTTGCTTGCTGCTTTAAGGCAATTTTTTCCAACTCATGATAAGTTCATCATTCTCTAACTTTTATAGGCGAGGTTTGTTGACCAGAGTCATGATAAAAAAGAAAATTTAGTTGTGCATGATGACACAGTGAGTGACGTAGTGGACGCAGTAATCGTCAAATGGCGTTGTAGATTCTCAATAAATGAAGTGGACATCATGCAATCCATTTCATTTTTCTTTCTGGTTCATCATTGTCACTAAACCTGCGAAGCTTAATGGGATGTCGTTATATATTCTGCATTGTTAACGCAGTTGCAACTAAAATTATTCGTAAGATACTTATTCCGGCCTAACTTTTTGGAACCAAGCCATTATTAATAAAAACGACCGCTTAACATTTTCCACATCATAATTTATTACCGACCATGGTTTCGGTAATATGTGGGTTGAATGCATTGCCAAAACCACGCGCGGTAATAAATTATGGTTTGGAAAATACTACGCTATCATTTTTATTAAAACTATATTCGCGTAAGCCGAGTGGGTTTGGTTTTGAGCTGCGGACCAAAGCGAATTTTGACATGAGTTAGGCTAAGAAAGTGTAATTTCTCCAAGCACTCCTATAACACATTGGGACACTGTGAAAAGAGGCTTCACTTAAGATTAGGGATCGGGTCGGTGCAATAGCTTGCGCACTTACATTCCATGCCATATTCCCTAGTTCGAACCCAAGCAGTGGTGGTGGTTTTCAAGTCAAATCTCGTTCCACACTTTTGAACCTTACGGAGGGGACTTTAAAAATAGTAGCCCGTCCGTCGGATAGGACGTCAAAACTGTGGACCCCTTGTCACCTTTCGTGAAGAGTAAGGTGGGTAGGGCGTCGGGAATCTCTCCACCATTCCTCCAATCACCCTTTCCACCTACCCACCATGCCTCAGTGGCGCTTACGACCTCTGACTGCCGCTCGATCTCCCGAATAACTTCTGCTACTTGCAAGCTCGATCGTTCTGCGCCACTTACTCTGTAGTACGAAGGGAGATGAACATTCATTCATCAAACCATCCTTGCAGGTAATTGACCACAATCACATTTTTATCTGATCAATTTGCACTTTCTTTTGGTGTATTGAATAAACCTTAAACCTTAAACTCTATTATTTACAGTGAAAACATGATATAACCTTAAAGGGTATTTTGAAGCCGTTTCGTCAATGCAATATCATTCGTCCTCTTCATCATTTAGGGACTTTTCTTTTTTGATATCCCTAATGATGTGATGTATGTAGCCCATCAGTTGCATCAAAATCATGGAAACACTAGAAAACTATGTCATTAAACCCTACGTAACCCCTCACGCTTAATGAATGGTGCAAAAAATGAATATATTTTAATAAAGTTCCGGGTGAGTACATCCTTTTAACCTTTATGGCATAATAGGATTTTAAAGTCCTTGAAAATCAGTTGCGACCATCAATTAAAAATACGCATCCCTCCGCGAATGGTCGAAGGTCGAAGTAGGCAGGGGCGGCTCCAGACCAGATGTCGATGCAGAATGACGATGCAGATGTTCGGGGGAGGGGGGGGGGGACCAACGGCTCTTGGGGTATGGAATACCCCCCAGGAAAAGGGGGGTTCGTGGGTCTCGTCCCGGAAATTCGTAACAAACTCCTGTGCAAAATGGCGCGTTATAAGTGGTTTGGAAGCTAATTTTTGCCTTTTAAGAAGTCAAAGTTCTTACTAAATGTATATTTCCCATTTAGTTTACCACCACCAAGTTCCGACTAATTCCAAAATTAATTTTATTTACATTCGCATCTAGATTTTGGTTTTAAAAATAGTTTTAGTTATATAAAATTTAACTGTATTTTAAAGTAAAATAGCCAAAACTTCAATAACAAAAAAGCAACAAAATAATTTAGGCTTTTAATTTAAGGTTTACGACAAAGAAATACGCCGGGTTTTTGGGGTGGGGGGGGCAATTGCCCCCCCCCCCCCGCCCCCCTTGGGGCAGCCAATGGAAGTAGGTGTCCTTCGAAGACGCCCTTGTGAGTTCTGTGCCGCTCCTGTCCTCTTGCACTCATTTCATTGGGTTCATTGGATTACAGCGTATCGCGCGAGTGCAACGCCCGCCGGCGGCTACCTCAGCCTCGAGGAGAAAATCCTTCGGACTGTCACTCGTAAGAATTCGTTTCAATTTACTCGAAATTCTATTATCTCGGATTCTCGAAGGAAAGCATGACAGTCGTTAACAAATTGGGATGCGGCAGTTTTAACTGAAATGGTTTTCGTCGTTTCATCATTCGCCATCATCGGCAGTCACCAATCCGAAGATTGGTTTGTTGGAACTCTACACTCAGTTATCCACTCAACTAACCGCATAACTCCTTCATAAGCCTTAATTTTGATTTCTTACGTTTATCACATTAAATAAAGGTACATACATTTATAATCGCAAGGGGAGGACCAACATTTCATAACTGCACATTCTTTATTGCTTAGGTATTGCAGTTCCATATCGACAATGTTCAAACTATGAAATGGTAGAAGTTATGTCAACTGCTCAAAAAATACGAAGTGCATAGTCTAAATAACGGAATGTTCACTAAATGACGAATGTCTTACATTAGACGCCGCATATGCGCCGTTTCTCTCTCTCTCAAACAACGCCGCTTGCAGAGCACTAATCATCCCCGTCAGTCGCAATGGTCAGACATGGCATGTAACGCCAATCCCCATCACAAGTATTTAGGTATTCATGTTTAATTCTGGTCACTAAGGCAAATAAATAATAGAAAAAGAGTTACAAACTTGTGCATGAGCCTAGGTAAGACAGATAAGATGCATGAGCTCTTCATACAATAAACAATCACCAAATGCCCACGATTGTCTTAGGACTTCTCCATCGTATTTCACCATTTCAGATAGCTAAAATTACTAAACGCTGAAATCACGTTTGAGATCACCCAAGTCTTATCGGCGAGATACAGTCACGCCCCTGCATTGTCTCTCTATGAAGCACGATGTCTGCATTTATTAGCCGCATTGACTCTGGTAGATTTTTTCGTCGATCCACATGTATTTCCAACTAATCTACATCTACATCTACGATGTACCGTGCAAGCCACCACTAGGGTGTGTGGCACGGGGTGAATCCACACCAGGCATGCAGCACTCGTCCCAGAACAAATCAGAACCTCGCACGCTCCCCCTGGCGCTAGGCGCAGGCCAAAAGCAGTCAGGAGAACAGTGCGCAGTCCAACCGGAAACTGGGAGAGTGATACGTAAAAGAACATACAAACATGCAGAAAAATGCTATAGACACATCTAGCGGTTAATATTACTGACACTGTTAATTTATGAATACTACGAGATGCTACTTAATGCAAAGAACAAAATAAAATAATGCCGGACTAATCGACCGGTGTGAAGAGTTAGTAATGATGTGGTGTTATTAAGCACAAGTGAAAATTCTACTCTACCTATTGAGGATGGGAGTTTCATGTGATTGATCTATCGCAACTATTATGATCCCAAATTGTACGTGGGAAAAATGACATTTTGAATCTATCGGTTCGGCAGTCAATTTCCTTTACCTTATTCCTGTGATCGCTTCTACCGTAGTACGTTGGCTCTAGCAGTATATGTTGAACGTCCGGCAAAAAACTGACTGCTCCGAGTTTGCGCAAAAGATTTAACCTGTATTTCTCCCTTCGATCAGTTAGAGATTCCCACCCTAATTCCTTCAACAATTCGGTAACACTGCTAAGTTTATCGTAACAACTTTTTACAAATCTTGCTGCTCTCCGTTGTATTCTATCTATTTCAGAGATTAGTCCTACTTCGTAAGGGTCCCATATGCTAGCGGCGTACTCCAAGTGAGGTCTCACGAGTGAAAAATAACATCGCTCTTTAACTTTCTCGTCGCATTTTCCTAATATTTTTTGATAAATCCCAATTTGCGACTAGCCTGTCCGCAGATTTCCCGAACGTGTTTCCCCCAAGACAGGTCCTGAGTAAGGGTCACACTTAAGTATTTAGCTGACTCTACATTTGATAAGTCTGTTTGATTAATTGTGTACGTATCGTTGATCGAGTTATTCTTTTTCCAAAAATTCATAACAACGCACTTTTTAAAATTCAATTCTAACACTCTATTCTAACACTCTAATTCTAACAGCTAATACGCGGGTTCATCACGTCGCGTCGTCTGGAATTTTCGTTCCTCTTCCTCATCTCATGCCGTACATTCTCGACTACTCCGAGTGCGGTTTCATTAGCTGTTCATGCTCTTCAGTGTCTGACCCTGGCGCTACTCACATCCAGTATCAGACCTCTTTTGAGGGAAGTCAGCTTCCGGTCACATTCCGCGTTAGCCTCCCTTGTAAGGTCTTCTTTTGCAAGAGCGATCACATGGCTGCAGCGGCATCCCGGAGTGGGAGGTCAAGTTCACCCAAGAAGGAAGAAGGGTACCGGAGAGATTACCTGCTCGAGGACCTCAAGAGCGCCGAATTTCCAAGGAATCTATCTCGCCACGAAAGCCCATCCTGAACACCCTCGTGCCAACGGCTTCATGTCTATGTCCTTGGAGAAGGAGAGGAAGGAAGTATGGGGTGCTACATGGACTTCAAGAATCATTACATAGATGCAAATGGAGATGGATGAGAGAATGCGATGTGGTTCATCAAAAAGTAAGTTGTGTCAACAGAAATCTCAGAAGGACGCAGCAGAAATGCCGGCGTGGAAGAGACCCCAAGAGGCTTGAGAGGTCATGGGTTGAAAATACGATGCTGTCTTGGTATTGGTCGAGCATGCCACGAGGAACGAGAGATTTGAACATGTCGAAATGCTCCTCGAACAACTGGAGGTGAACATGAGGACGGATTTCACATACGACCTCCTAGAGAACCTTTCCTCTCATTCCGTTAAGGACGAGGGGCCCAGAAGGCCACTGGATATAACAGTTCAAAAGAGGGGACAACTACGTCAGCTTTGTAACTCTTGTTTAGTTATTTCTAGTTTTAACCTGTTTAAGAAACCCGTAAAAAGCATTAGCCTTGCCTTAAGCATTAAGTTAAGATTAAACTGGCTGGTTGGAAACTGAAAGAAAAGAGAGATAAAAATATGTATATTTTGATTGAGCATTATGTTTTGCAATTGGTTAGCAAGACGTTAGTGGCTTTTCTTAATCTCGTTTACTCTTGCAAACGAATTGTGTCGTTTTGTTCCCTATCCCGGCTTCTGTGTCTAAGTGTATGTTTCGTAATCGTGGAGCCGATTTTTCAGCCGAATAGTCGTCTAAATGACGTCTATATTTTCTTCTTGAGTGCCGCTGAGTAGTTTTTGAGACGTAATAACATCCTAGCAATCAGTCGCGACGCAGGTAAGCTCATCTTACATGATTTGATTTGGCTTCACCAAGGATGGACAAGGGAATCTCATATTCGAGGGCATTGTTTACCTCCACGCATCGTAATATTTTAATAAAGATTGTGTATAAAATATTACATCAATGGTATATTTTAAACATTGTTGTATGAAGGAATGGCTGTTTTGAAGCTCACTAACAACCTGGAAGAAAGATTCCAATCGATGCAGTATATTTCCCAGTAAATGTTTGCCTATTTAATTTATTTTTCTTTGAAAACTGCTCTTATTTTTCGCATCACATGGTGTTATAAGTATCCTCTTTGGAATTTTCTCTAAATTTGATGTTTCAACATGGTTCTCCGTTGATGTCGAGGCTGTAGTCCACATTTTTTACGGTAACATATTTATTAAATGTCATATCTACTGAGTCATCTCTAATTCCCAATGTAGTCCCTAAAACTAACGAATTATAATCCTGCATTTTGTAAAAAAAATGAAATAGCTGCCTACATCAAAAGACTACCGGCTCGACGCATTTCGCATTCCTTCGTTTTTAAGGTGCCTTATTTTCGTCGCACTGGCGATGGCGATGGTCCTCTTGAGCACTGACGTAGTTCTGAATGACGCATAGCTTATCATAATCACCCCCTACGCCCATTTCAATTTCATCCGTGACATGAGTATTTATTTGCGATTGATATCTTATCACTTAGTGTATATAAGGAAGGATATTCGGTTGACGTCTTCGAACATCTCTGCCATGTGCATCTGTCTAATACGACGGCAAATGAATTGATTTTTAAAAGATCTTAGGCTTTCCCGGCGAATAATATTAGAAAACTATCTGTAGTAGTAGTTTAAAAGTTTTTTTTCCGGTATGTGGACGATACTTTCGTCATTTGGCAACATGGACGGAATACACTAGATGTTTTTTTTGAGTCACATGAAATAGCAGCATCCCAACATCAAATTTACTATGGAAGAGGAAACTAAAAATTGCCTACCTTTTTTGGACATCCCAATTGAAAGGAAGCCTGATGGTACTCTTGGACGACGTGTGTACAGAAAACCAACTTACACTAACCTCTACTTAAATGGGAGAAGTCACCACCACCCCTCCCATAAGCAGGGCATCTTAACTACCTTGACACATCGCGCAAAGATGGCTGCAGATGCAGAAAGTCTTCCCTCTGAATTGGAACATCTGAAAACTACGTTCAAACGCAATGAATATAATGACAGAGATTTTCACTTGGTCTTGAAAAGAACCGTTGGAATAAGTATGCGGCCGAAGGAAGATCATGAAAAGCCGTTAGGAAGACCCTGCATACCCTATATCTCCACTATCTCGGGAAAAATAGGAAGAATTTTACAAAGATATAACATCAAGAAGATCCATAGACCTCCAGGGAAAAATAGAGATCGGCTCGTAAGAGTAAAAGACAACCTCGGCCTCAGAGTGCCTGGAGTGTATAGTATCCCTTGTGAGTGTGGCCTCGCCTACATTGGAGAGGCTGCACGCACGGTGGAAACCAGAATTAAGGAACACAAGAGACATATAAGACTATTTCAACCCGAAAAATCGGCCCTGGCAGAGCATAGTCTAGATAATTCGCACTCCATCAATTTTAACGGCACCAAAATCCTTTGCCGTTCAAATGTATACTGGGATCGTTTGATGAAAGAGGCTATCGAAATAAGTTTGGAGGAGAAAAAGTTAAATCGAGACTCTGGGCAGTACATCAGCCAAATATGGAGACCGCTACTCAATAAAATTAAACGGTCGCGGTTACAATTCAAAATCAAACCGCTTTGAACGAGCCGGTCAACAATGGGTTTTCAACCGCCTTTGGCCAGCTATAAAAACCGCGGAATGGACCAACTCGGCAATCAGTCTCAGCCCTGATGACGATGAGGGAGTCACTCGTCGAAACGTTGGCCTTTAAAAGCCTTGGCAAACCCGAGAAGACTTTACGAATTGATTTTTGCTCTCGCCTTTGGCACTTTCCTTCGGAAAAGGCGACACTTTGCAAGTGCTGTCCACCGTTTATTTCGATACTATTCTTAGTTTATGAAGATCAATCCTTATAAAACTGAAGTAATGAGATTTCCTAGTTCAAAGAAATCAAGGCTGATCGTAAAAGTAGGAGGGCACAAACTGGTGCAGGTAGAACAATTCAACTATTCGGGTAGCACCTTGAATGAAAATGGGCATTGTATGAAAAATATTTTAGGAAGATGTGATAGCAAAATAGGTTTTCACTACATGGAGAGAACCAGTGGCAAGAAACTTGTGTTCGAATGTATAGAAAAGATAAGGGAATCCTAATGAGTGTAGCGTTGATTGACGCAGAAAACTGGACTCAGAGGAAAGGGGTGAGAATAGGTTGCGCATACGACGGAAAGGAAGACGAATGAGGAAGTACTCGGCATGGTGGGTGAGAATGGGGAACTGTTGCAGTAGATTAGGAGGAGGCAGATTAGATGATTGGAACGGATAATGGCGGGCGAGAAGATGCTAAAGGCAGTGATAGAGGGGAAGATGTTGGGCAAGCGGGGAAGAAAGGGAATAGGCTTTATGGATAGGGCGTTGAAAGGTAGAACGTACGAGCTCGTATGCTGAGCTTATGAAGGAAATCGCAAGGAGATAGGGGCCTGCGCCTGTAAAAGACTATCACATGTAGCTTTTTTTCATTTGATCCTATCTTAACGGGTAGATCATATCTTGCAATAATAATAATTCCTAGTTTCAAATAGTTTCTCAATAACTTGCAGATTAAGTCTCTTGGCTATTTGTCGTTGATTTCTAGCCGCGTTATTTACAAAATCGTTTCTGAAGAAAGTTTATTCATGAACAGGCCCCGCTTAAGGCCTGGGCGACACGGGCGGCTGCTCGGGGCGCCACAAAGGAAGGGGCTCCGTGATTGTGAAAAGGTATTTCTTTACTACGTTTAACTGATGAATAGGTTTGATAAGCGGGGAGAGGGTGGGCGCCGGAATACTCTCTCGCCCGGGTTAAAATTTTGTCTTAAGCCGGGCCTGTTCATGAATACACCTTTCTTTGTTCTATCCAACGAAAAAGTAACGAGCATAATAAGAACTCAGCTATTGCAATTTTCCACAGATAAAGTTTTAATCGACTCGGGTTTCGATGCACTGCATCATCATCAGGTGATGAAGATGCAGTGCATCAAAACCCGGGTCGATTAAAACTTTATATGTGGAAAATTGCAATATCTGAGTTCTTATTATGTTCATCTTCCACAACATCACGCCTGATTCCTCCCTTTTTTGGAAGTAACGAGCAGTTGAATGAGCGCCGAATATTTAATCGCTGAAGTATGATTCATCGACCTTGGCCTCCAGTTGATATGGCCGTCCTCCAATAGGCAATCGGAAATTGCGGTAGAATCCGCCCCAGTATTGATGCTTCATATATAAGTGCTACAGTAAAAGCATTTAAAACTAGCAATATGATTAATTCCTTCACGTCAGCGCCAGAGATGTGATAGATATTCAGTTTCATTCTTCTATTCTTTCGAACAGCGAAATGGAGATAGCTTTCTACGTACAAAACGGCCTCTTTCCTACTTTGGATACGCTAGTGATGCAGTGACTGCATTGACTCGGCACCATATTTCTCTTCATTGTTCACGTATGGACCTTCCAACTGGAGCGGGTGGATCCATTGCACGGGTGGAAAACGTCAGATGTCATATGACCGCAGTGGTTGTGGGAAACATCGACAAACAGCAATTCGTGTTGGATTAAACGAAGAGGAAGCTCATCATGTAGTCATTTAAATTACAATCGTGGAGTTAATTATCAAAGCTAATAAACAAAAGTTGAGCATTTTTAAATACTTCGTGTCTCGTGATGCCATCAAGAGCGTCCAATCTAGCCAACAACTGAAGTCCTCCACTATACCCAGCCCCCTGCGTGCGTTCCATCTCTTCCGTGCGGTAAGGAAAAACCCACAAGATACCGTAATTGTGGATCTTCCCATATGTTGGGTTGCTGGACCGCTTCCACTCTATATTTAGCTGCGAAAATCATTCATCATACTCGTTTTCGCTCTTACCTGTTGCTCTCTCCGTAGATATATCAATGGTTATCATTGATCGGTATATTAATTTTTAATCGGCATGTCGTTACTGCTATAGAAGACAATAATATACTCCAATAAGATTGTAAATGAAAATTTAAAATATTTTCTTAGTTCGAGAGAAGTAATGAAACCAATATTGCGATACGTTATTATAATTCGGACAATATTTATTATGTTAACATGGATCCCATTTTTTCAGGTACAATTGCGTGCGTCAGCGTTACGGTGACAAACGTTTTCTCCTCCGTTACAGAAGGCGTCTTCAGGTCGAACAGGAACTCCATGTAACGGAGGGAGAAAACGTTTGTCACCGTAACGCTGACGCACGCAATTGTACCTGAAAAATTGGGATCCAGTTCTTCAATCCACTGCGGAAACCTTCACTCCAACTATCATGTTAACATATTTGCCATGTGCTATGTTTCTGTCTAAGCTATCAAGTTAGAATGTCAACCGAGTGCCTAGTAAATTGCTTTAAATTGTTTTAACTCGGGAGTATGCAATGGAAATTTGCTGGAGAAACATGAAATTTTAAGTCGTCTGCATAATTACGTGCTGAAGAAGATTGCTCTGATATTCCATCTAACAAACTCCGTTCAATCTAACAAACGTATTGCCTTTGGCTTCCTCGCAGAACTTTCCCTCATGTCATACTCCATAAGCGAAGGTAAAATGTGTTTCTGGGTGTGGCCAATCCATCTGAATCTCCTCCCTGTTGATTGCGCGATAGGTTTTGTGATTTCCTATTCTTCTGTTTATGTCCTCTTTTCTAATTTCATCCGTTTATTTAATCTTCAGCACCCGCCTCCAATGCCAAGTACAAAAAAAATTGTTACCGTCTTGGGACGGTAGATAGAAGTGAAAACTTGAACTAATAAATTTTGATTGATGGTGTATATTAAAGTAAAATATGGCAGGTTTATTTAAGATGAAAAAGCATAATTAATTTTGCATAAAATTTGTTATTTTTCATTTTTTATTCATTTTTATATTTTTTATTGTTCCTCAATTGACAAATTATTTACATCATTATTACAATCTTTAATTAAAGTAATTATTGGCTTATGATAACTAAAATGGGATACCAAAATATGTGATTTAATATTATGTATAAATCTAGAAAATACAGCATCTATTGTCGTTCCACCTTTTGTTGTTGCGTCGTTTCTATTGTTATTCATTGTCAAACCTAATTCACTTTCAAAGAAATCTAGCAATAGCTGGGCATTATCTTTTCCAAAATCAACATTAAAGCCTCCGCTTATTATTAATGGTATTTTATCATAGTCTTCGCCGAGAATCCGCGAACCAATTTTTGTTCGGTAATAATTGGAAATGTAATAATTTTATTACTTTAAAATTATAGCAAAAATTGTTATAATCTTACATTTAATTGTGTTAATGCAAAACATTAAATTCCTTACGTGGCGAAGAGATTACTTTTGCTATAATTTGGCATAAAACGGATTTGAAACAAGCTTCTCAAAAGCATGAACAAATTTTGAAAAAAATATTGGATGATTTTACAAATATTTCGTCAATTTTACTATGTTCGCTTCGCGGCAATAGCTATAGCACACACTCTCCTAAGCCTAACATATTCGTATGTACTATATATATATATATAGGGCGCGCATTCTCTTTCTCTTCTCTTCGCCGTACTATATTCGTGTGTACTATAGATAGTGGGAACGGAACGCTTAAAATTTAACGCTTCGAGTGTCACGCTTTTGCGTTTACTCCCATGGAAATCAAGCCGAGAGCAGGCGTAGAGTACACCCTCCCAAGAGAAGTTTTCACTTCAAAACTTCAATCATCTTCTGATCAGTATTGAAAATAAAATAAAGATTATTTTTTAAAAATATAATTATAATTTTGCGATGGGATTTGGAACTTTTAACACCTAAAAGTGAGCTTATCATGTTTCTCCCACTCAAAAATCTTCCAAAAATGTATTTATTTTTGAGACTGGCATATCTTCTCAAGGGCTTTGTTGATGTATAAAACTCCTTCACGGTGCCCCTGAATTTTTAAATGTTTAGTTATAGCTTTCAAAAGCTCTCTCTCTCTGAGTCGTGGAAAAAAAATACAGAGAGTATTCTGGATACTACCGTCGAATATTTATTTCGTGAATGCGAAATTACATACGTTACTCTCGTTATGGGGAGATTCTTTTGTTTTGTTTTTCAGGAAGAAAGTTGAAATGAAAGAAAGAAAATTACGTTATACATAACATTTATTCATCGAAATCATTAGTACAAATGGCTAACCTATGAACGATTGGTCGATGGTAACTAATATTTCCTGCATTCTATTGTTAATTTTATATTTATTGTCTAATTATCGTCTAACTTACGTTTTCAGCTCTCCGTAGACACCTCGGTCACTAAAATCGACTCACTCGTTCCGGAGATACAACTGAACTTAGCGCGAGCCGTGCCCACACAAGCCCAAATTTAGACCCTCCACGCGAAGCGCTGTGACGTCACCTCGCAACCCCCCCGCCGCTCGCGACAAACCATTTCCGGTAGTCGACGAAACGGGCTATCCATTCATAGTTTTAGATATTCTGTGATCGTTATAGTTTTTGCACACGAGGCCCTCGAATGTACACAAATATTGGTCGCGGCAAAACCTAACATGGCACCGAGAACGAATCATAAGATGTCCATTCGCATTCACTTCTATATGCCATGAGTATCACGTCAAATTTAGGAAATCACGTGGGGATTTGGAGTCTCAATCTAGCACACGCCACGCGGGTTTTCAAAGCAGATTGTTGCGCTGCCGTGGGTGTGATTTCCGTGCGATTATCTTTTAAACGGCCACCAAAAATAATTCTCAGCCACGCATGAAAGGAAAACCATAATGTCTTGGATTCTTAATGCGGGCATCTGAGAGTATCCGTTCTCGCAGCCTTTTGCTCAGGTTCCTCCACTCCTTTCACGACGTCAAAAATACAATGAGGTCCATTACCCCACGGAAGACGAATTCATTAAACTTCGCCGTAATACTATTCGGGTTTCTTGGGAAATTCTCCATGAATTCCCCAAGGAACCCGTGGGGAGAACACTTTTTTTTCTCAAATCTCTTGCGATCTACGCTAAACAACAATGAGTTTAACCGTTTAGTTGCCTCAGATAACCTCACCCGGAATTAAAATCTCCGAGCAATAATACAATGATCACCAGCATTTCCGGAAATAATTGGCCCGCGTAAAATTTTTCCTGGGGCGAAGTTAACGGTGCGCGAAAATAAATTAATCTCGGGTCAATCAAGTACTTTCCTTCCATCAAACGAAAAGAGGTCCAAATTGTGGCATTTATCGCCTCTTACAGTTTCTCTTTGCCGTTCCATTTCCGTAGAGTTCGGAGGACCTGTAAAAACGTGGGAAAATTAGTTGTTAACATCTTCTGTATCTGTACGGAAATGGCCGTAATTTTTTTTCCTTGATACCTCGTTGGTGGAAGTTGGTGGGCCAATGCTCTAATCAGGTTCGAAGCGTAACTATAGAAGGGTGAATTGAAAATAAATGTGGCATTTAAAACTTTTGAGCATAAATGTTCATTAATAAGATGATTTGAATTTTTATTGCCAATCCTATGTTCGGAGGAGAATGTTCTTCTCTTCTTTTATGTCAGAATAAATAAAAAATAAACCTCGCGAATGTGAACTGAGGTTTAGCGATTAATAGCTGAAATTCAATGGCTAATAGATTCAATGGAAAATGGATGAGAAGTGAAAATAGATCATAGCGTTTATTATTATAATTATATTACTTTTATTCAACATAATGATTAAAAATTAATTTTCCATCGATTTCCAACCTTGGAATCCATCATATGCTCTAAGTGTTTTATATCACCGTTCAATCACGGCATTTGCGAAAAGCAATTTAACCAGATTTCGCCATTCAAACAATCAAGTTTTCACAGGCTCGTTGGATAAGAACCTGTTGTGAATTTCGAAAAATCAGGATAGATCAATGATCTAGATGGTACCAGGCACATGAATATATCTTCGATCGATTCTTTTGTGTCCTGATGGTCATTTCGAACGAAACAATTTAAACATGTTTTTTTTTTAATCTTGAGTGACGATAAGTGTTCTTATTACTGGTAGAGAAGTTTGATGAATGGCAGAATTTTAACAAGGTGGCACTCGCCATGGATTGTTATGACAATTGTCTAATAGAAACATATTTCATTCATAATTGTTGTAAAGGGAATAAGAGAGATAATAAGAGTTATCTGGATGGTTTAGAGAAGAAAAAAAGCAGAAACTGAGATCTGGAGAAGCTGCGGTGAGACAGGGAAAAGAATATCAGGTCGATGGTGAAAGATCTTCATAACTACGTGAAACGTATGGCAACCTCGGGTAGTTGATAAGCTGGTGAAAATCGTACGTTTAAGTATAATGTCTACTTTCAGAGACAGGGTCATAAACGCACTTGTAGATAAGCACTCCATTCTCTGTCAAGTATAAAAGAACCAACGCCGCTCGTGGTTTTCGCCGCGCCGAAGGCGCGAGTTCTTTAACCGTCCCGGAGAGCGTTGCTCTCCACAACCGGTGTAATAACTGGGGAATTTGGGGATGACTGTGGAGTAGTAGTGTTGTTTGTGAGAAAGTAGGAAGATTATATACAATATGCGTTTACCTTGGTACATAACGCTTAAATCTAAAAATTAAAATTAAAACAAAACGAGATGGTTTACAATAAAAGGTGATTTAGTGGATTTATGAGGTTATTGTTATTTTTTTTTATATTTTTTGGTAAATTATTATTTGATTTTTAAAGAGTTTTAATTGATTTATCATTTACCAAGAGTACATACCAGTATATATACGCTGGCCGGTGGGCCATACATTATCAAAGAGCGGCTCCGAGAGATTTTGGTTTCCAAGACAGCAGGAAAAACAGGTAATCTACTAAACCACTCACACTCTTTTTGTCATTTATAAATTTGGTTTCAGTAACTTTTGTATTATTTAGCAATTATTTTTTCATCATCCGAATCATGCTCATGTTGACTAGTGCCTAGTCGTACTCTTCAAAGTCTCATTTCTTTGCACCACAACTGTATGTAGTAAACAGTACATATTTTATCGCTACACTTTGTTATTTTCGTCACGATTTTCATTTAACCACGGCTGCTTTTAAAGTGATAGGAAATCCTACGGGGAATTCCTCACTGAGACGGAAAATTTGACGGAAAGAGTAAAACATCCATCGTTCATTCCATTCATGAACAACACTCATTCTCTGGTAGTTTCAATAGATATCTCCCGTCGATGTACGCGTCCACATTCCGGTGGCGATGGATTTGTCAGTGGTATTTCAGTCCTTAATCGGGTGCCATGTGGACTTATTTGAAATGTGAATGGAAGCCGCTAATGACCAGGAGGCCACACGCTAGGGTAAGATTACTTTTAATAAATATAGTTTTAAAAAACTAAAAAACACACTCAAACTAAAAAGTGAAAAAAATTCCTAATATAGAAAAAAAATGAAAAATATTAATAAAATCGTGAAAAAAGCGTGGGGTGCTCCGTTGCTTAGTTAATTTGATATGCCTTTTGTAATTGTTTACCCAAATTACTGAATGGAAAATGAGGGAAAAGATTATGCTTTGAGCCATATTTTTAGTACCATTTTTCTACTAATCGTACCGATTGAATATTTTCAAGAATTGATATATCGAGCACCCCACGCTTTTTTCACGATAATGTTAATATTTTTCATTTATTTTTTTATTTATATATTAAGAATTATTTTTCACTTTTTAGTTTGAGTTATCATTAAAGCAAGTTTTTTAGTATTTTTAACTATATTTATTTTTCACTTTTTAGTTTAAGTTGTCATTAAAGAGTGTTTTTTAGTTTCGGAGTGAAATCGTTAAGAATTATTTCGGAGTTGAGTGTTAAGGAGTCGGTTACAAACAAACAGACAAACAAATTTAGCAAAACGAAAAGCGAATACGACGATAAAAAATTCTTCTCCCGTCTAAGTTTGCTGCAATTAAAATTAAATTATAACTGGCCGTTAAACGATCAAATTAAAGACAACAAAAAAAAACGTACTTCATTGAGCCGCGCCCCTCGGTGAGAGTTGACGACGCAACACACTGTTGGCGCTTACTCTATCCCTCTAATTCTCACGCAAAGGATCTGTTCAATTGAAAATTATTAATCCTGGCGATCCTGATTAGAATATTGAGAAAATCTTATCAAATTATTGTATTGTCATCGGTCCTTGATGAGTCTACAAAGTTTAAAGGAAATCTGATCGGTCAAAGTGGGTAAAAATTGAGTCCAAAGGAGTCGGTTACAAACATACAGGTGAAGCTAATAAAAGCGTGTTAAAAAAAATGAGTTCACGCGGGTTTCGGGATGACACGGAGGATCTTGTTTTAACCTCGCGCTACATCTCTGGAACTGAAAGAAGCGATAATATAATACTGATGCGCTGTCAGATAAGAGGTACAAAATTTCCTTTTTCATACGCACCTTAAATGACTACAACATAAACTCAGCGGAACAGTAAGACACCTGGTTAGCGGATACTCCACGAATGGACGCCTCTCCATCTGGTCTGCAAGCTTTCGCTTATTACCAGATTTCGAGGAGAGTGCGGGGATAGGAAGGTAAACAGGATAGGGTTGGAAGGGTAAGCGGAAACACTGGGCCTCAAAGCCATAAATGAGCTAGGGGGCTGACGAGCGGCAAAACAAAACCTTTTTTCTAGGACGTTTGCTACGTTGAATCTTATGGAAGAACAGTCGCGGCCGGTCGTCTCTCCTTGGAACAGTAAGGCAATCCGTAAGAACATATATATATATATTTCACTTTTCCTCCATTTCATTCATTTTCATAATTCCTAAGCGCTACAGCCCGGGGTGGGCTTTGGCCTCCCTCAAGGAACCCCGTCCATTCTTCTCTATTTTTTGCCGTCTCCCATCACCTTTCAACGTGCATGGTCTTCTTACCCTCTTCCAAATCCTGCATCGATAAGAATACTTTAATTGTATTTGAATGGAAACGGCTGGCTTGGTTAGGTCACGGATGGATGGATGAGTGAGGAAAGGATGCCAAAGAAACTGCTGCATGAGAGAATGGAGGGAAAGAGGAGATGGGAAAGGACTAGGAAGAGATGGATGTGCAGGATTTGGGAAAAAAACTTTTCCTCCATTTCCCATTCCAATTCTTTTTCTCTCTTCCCTTTTCTCTTCATGGGTGGTGTCCTAACACACCCTGCCATTCACCCTTGAGGCGGCTGTCAGGGTTGTACGCGGATGTAGAAGTGCAGCTTACAATCCGTCGGATAGACCACTAAACGATGGGCTCCTCCGGGATATTCATTTGGAAAAAGGAAATTTTAACAAAAGATTTAGAGAGCAAACATCAATTACTTCAGCCCTAAAATTTTCTGAAGCATATTTCTTTTATCGATAACAGAAATCTGTAGCCATTAGCATCTAGGATTCTGAGTAGATAAGAGGGATCAGGTTGTTGTGGAGGTTAGAGTGCTGGCTTCCCATCCGAAAGGTCTAGGTTTGAATCCTAGTAACGATCTTAGAATATTAGGTATTAATTATATATATGATATTAATATTCCCTAATTGATTAATTCAAAGAACTGTGGAACTGGCCGCGCATTAAGTGTGAAAGTCACAGTGAAAAAATCATTTGCCTGGACTGGGATTCGAACCCCCCCTCAAACGCTCGAAGCCTCCATGAAGTTCACAGTGAGAGAGGACGCCTGGGTAGCTTAACTGGTTAGAGTACTCGGCACGAAATCGAGGGGTCTGGGTTCGAATCCCAGTCCAAGCGAATGATTTTTTTCACTGTGACTTTCACACAATTGCATTCCCTAATTGAGTTCAATGTGGAGATTACTTCTAGAGCAGTACTCTATCCATCCAATGGACACACAATACAATAGATCCCTTGTTATCTATCATTACAAAAGGCTAATGCCAAACACAGGTTTCTATCCTCTTTTTTGTCATTCCATAATTCATCCTACCTGTGCCAAAATACCTACCAGTCCTTACCTGCAAAAAACGACCTTAGGATTCAGTTTATGCCCTGGTTACAACCAAAACTGGCTAAGCTATGTAGAGCTATAAAAGATACACCATGAATAAACTAAATGTTGTTTATTCATATAGACAATTCCATATTTACCTACTCTAGATTATTTTGTATTTACTTGTATGTATAATTAATTCTAATTAATGTAAGCTTTGAATTCAGCAAGTAATAATGTTTATGTGCATGAAAAAGACATGGGAACAGTAACTGCTTTTTTTATAAATATTTTTGCATCATCATTATCATCATATCAAGTGTGCTTGGGAAAATGGATAATCAGCTAAAATTTGGTGGTATCATAAAATATAATAATTTATACTATATTTTAAACATGAGTACCATTTTCTATTGTGATAAATTCCAATCCTCCGCCACTCATACTTTAGAATTTGGGCTGACAATTTACGAACAGATAATCATATCAGTTGCCACCATCAGGAATAGAAGTATGAATGTACCTACTTAACAAAAAACCCTGGTGCTGATAATGCTTTATGCTGCATAATGGATATGCCACTCCCTCCTGCTTCACTTACCCGTAGTTGTTCTTAATAAATCTGTAATACATCTTCCCGTTCTAACCATTATGTATACTTTCATTTTCTATTATTAAATACCAATTTCTCTTCTTTCTGCTCTATTTTCGATTAGGAGGTAATTTACCTTGAAAAATTATGTAAACCTGGATGCTTTCCCATCTTCTCATGAACCCAGTTGAACAAAAATGTAAATGGCAACAATGAAAAAGTCAGCTGTCTCAGTAAGTGTAGATCCATTTTAATGGATAATTTGATTGGCACCATTGGCAGTTTACTTAGCAATTTGATCAAAAATCTCCCGCTTAACCTTGTGTGACTGCACCTTCATGATAACTCCCTCTTTCGACTTCCCTACCTTCCCCTATGTCATCACAATGTCTCAGAGTGCTGAGGGGCTTCTAGTGGCAGCACATTTCAGGTTCCACTGTATATGCGTATAACTGACCGTCTCCTTTAGAATGTTGGCATCACTTTGTTCCACAGGTGTTATACATTTAACTCTCCCCAGTGGCTCCAAGTACCTTTTGCACAGACAGCAGCAGAAGTATACATGCAAAGCTCTGCAGCACTGCAACTAGAACCACATTAAGTTCACAAGAATAGATTTCATATGTTGAGAGAGCTTGGTTGTTTCATATGCTGCTTCGAGTATTCTCATGTAAGAGTATGACACTTTTTTCAGTCCTTTTTTTCCGTGTAATTTGGTTCAAGTTGTAGGATGATAGAGTATTCCACATTTGCTTATGCTGTTGGCTGTTCATGCAATGGCCACACCCCAAGACTCAGAATAAGGCAAACTTGGTCAAGGAGGATATGTGCCTTCCAGCAGATAGGTCTTACAGGAGATGCCTCACGCTGAGCTAAAATTGGCTTTGCGGAGAAGGCTACTCACAGCTGATAAACAATCACATTTGGTAAATACAGCAAGGCATTGTGGAAGGCCAGGGTCGACAGCAGAGGTCTGCATAGAAGTTGTCAGTCAGACACTGCATCTATGTTTCTCTCGGGTTGTTGCGGTTCATCAACTCGACAGATTAAGAGGACGTGTTGAAAAAAGTGAGCACATGAATGCTTGTGCGCTGAAATACTGTCCTGCACAAATGACTTCCTACTTCAAAATGTGAATTATGTCTCAACGTAGTAAGCATAAATAGCATACCCATTACTGAACACCTGATTTGTATTTTGGTAATTAGTATGTGGTAGAAAGTGCTAAACCTGACATTTTAACTCCAACATCAACATATATTAAATACAAACTACTGTCCTCCATATGTGCAATGACTCCTTTGCATCCTTGCCTATTTTTCTTTAAATGGGAATTCTCTTCATTATTTTTATTATTGGTGAAAAAAAGGGTAGGAAAAATAAAATATTTGTCTAGTTAAACTTCAATTAGTCAAACAGTTGTTGGAAAACAAAGGGAACTCATTTGCACATCTCTTAAAATGCTTTAAAGCATGTTAAGAGAGGTAAATTTTACTTAGTTAAGTACCTAGTGGAAAATTTGGGATATAGAAAATGTAGTCGTGCTAAATGTAAAATTTTAGAGTAAGGAAAACTCTTTATTCATTAGTTAAAGAAATTTAAAATAATGAGAAGATGGTCAACTTCCTCTGGGGAACTGCCATGGTGTGGGGTCAGTTGTTAAATATTTGGGACTATAGCAAGGATATATAGGAAGTATAAAGATGGTCATGAGATATACATAGGGATCATGCAAGTAAAATGTTTTGGTGGTGCATTACTATGGATCCTTCTTACATTGACTAATGGATGGGGGTATGGGGTCAGGGTACATAAATTGAAAGATTTAAGTGGATGGGATTGGGGTATGGGCTCAAAGTGCATAAAATGAAAGATATAAGTGGATGATCTATTATAAGTAGATTTTTATGCCACATGTAAAGGAGATTGAAAAGTGTTTGGTGAGTCAATCCACTGATCACAGGAAAAAGTTTGTAAAAGTGTACAGATGTTTTCAGCTGAAGTACTACAGACAGCAGTTGTTGTTGGGTCAGGGTACTAGTAAGCATTAAGTGATAGCATAAGTGTGCTATTCCACATAGGAAAAGTCATTCGCCTTGACCAGGATTCTAACCCAGATCCCTCGATTTTGCTCCTAGTGCCTTAACACATTCAATGCGGAGCACGTCAATTGACGTGGTCGTTCCCTTCCGAAGCACTTTCATTTTTTTCGTGCCGATTTTGACGACTTTCATGAAAATCGGGCCCGCATTGAATGTGTTAACCAGTTAAGGCCTCCTTCTCCCCTGTGGATTTTTGAAGCACTCGGCACGAAATCGAGGAATCCGGGTCAAGGCGAATGATTTTTCCTCTGTGGAATAGATATCACACTTATGTGCACTTGTGAGTGACTCCGTAAAGCTAAATACAGTGGTTAGTCCCCGTATCCTCAAAGTTTGTCAAGTGCTAGCATACCTACTGGTGTGCTGAGGGGAATTAGGGATTTTAATCCCACACGCAAAAGGTCAAAATATTCAACCTTTTATGTTTTGTGTGGTGAGAATGAATGCAATCCAATAATAATAACTAATGTAATATCAACATGCCATGATTTATTATATTTTAAATGCTTGAAAACTGTCAAAATTGACAACTTTGAGAGTTTCCAGTTTTATTTTACCAACCATCCCCAAGACCAATTCTACATATGCCAGTATTGATGTGTGCACTCTTTGCCACCTAATTGTTTCATGTACTCAACACTTGCTCCATCATTGCTCAGCTCAAAACAAAAACGGTCGATATCTTTTGCTCATTTGTCCAATAGGTGACAGACATTATGCAAAATATCATTCATTGAGAAGTAAATTTATATGCATATGCTTCTTAAACTATGACAGCTTTTGTAGGATTAGGAGGGTTCTTAATGTGTGTCATATGGTGGCAGAGGCGTGTTTAAAAGTGGCCAAAATCGCCTCACACAATACTTAAATGCCTACATAAGGCAGGCATTGGCCAAGGTGGTTGGGCTGAGGAATTAGTCTTTGGGTACCTGATTGCCCTTGTAATTTTGGGAGAGGGTTCAAGACACAAAGGGTTTGTCAAAAGCCCTTGTGAGGTCGATGAGCGCAAGCATATTACCCTCTTGTTGGTACCTACATGTGTCCCTCTAATATTGACACCACTACACTCCACTAGGATGAAAACAGGTTATCCACACAAAGTGACCGTCGATCCCCTGATTTTCGACCAAAAAACTTGAGCTACATCCATACCATGTTTGTCTGAAGCACAAGCTTCCTATGTTTTCTTTATTCCATGGTAAAATGTATGATATGAGACTAACGTCAATCCAAATTCTTCTTGCACCCTGGTAAAAATTTAGCAGGAAAATTTTAACGGAACCAGTAGGAAGTTAGCAGGATTAGCAGGAATTTTAGTAGGATTAGCAGGATCTTGCAGGAATTTTAGCTGGATGTAGCAGGAATTTTAGAAGGATCAGAAGGATTAGCAGGAATTTTACCAGGACTCAGGTTGAACTTAGAAAGCATCATGCTAATTGTGTTCTTATCATCATTACTTCATTGAAAAATATACATAATTATACTATGAATACTGTTACTGTCTTAGAACTGTGCTGCTAAATGCTGCTATTCCTGCTAAATCCTTATATTCCTGCTAAATCCTTCTATTCCTGCAAAATGAGTGCAATTTCCTTCAAAGTTTTTACCAGGGCATATGGAAAATTCAACTAAAATAAGAGTAAGTTAAGGCAGCTGAACTGTATTGCATTACAGACCCTCTAGATATGTAAATGAAAGATCGGTAAGGAGGAGATGGAGTGAGGGAAGTGAAGTTTTGACTACACTTTGATCTAATGTAGACTGAATGGTCACCGAAGTCCAAAGTGCTAAGCATGACAAAATTGAAAATTTATGTGACTTAAATCAAACTCCAAACTCATCATTGTAATTTATTTGTATGTACACACGATCTTTGGAAAAAAAGGTATTATTATTATTAAGAAGTAGGAATTTTAATAAAATGGTGAGAATGTTTCCAAATTGAGTTGAAGGTCGTGGAGTACTGACAAATAGTCGCAGGAAACATTGACAGAAATCAGAAATTATACAGTGACAGAGCTAGAGGGGGAGGGATCCATATGGGGTCCAGACCCCCTTCCCCCAGAAATTTTGAGTTTATTTTTAAAAAGCGGCATTGAAGGAGAAAGTTTTATTTTTTTAACAAAGAATGTTGAATTCATTCTTAAGTTTGAACAGCTTTTAACATAAATATGCTCGTAATTTTCAAACTGGATTTTGTATTCTTTCAGGAGTTTGCACAGCTAAAAATCTTCAAGTATCAACCATTACACCACAGTTGCTATTGCACCCTTAATTGCCTAAACACATAAATTTGATCCAAAATTTCAAAGATTTTAATCCCCCCGCCCCTCGCCTCCCGCCCCCTCCCCCCCTGAACCACATTTATACGGGAATTTAGATCAGGTGCGTGCCCCGGCGTAACTAGTATTCTCTCTTCTTCCCGGCAGCGATACTTCCGCCCGCAGTGAAGTAAGGCGGGCTGCGACAAGGTCACGCGCAAGAAAGTTCTCAAAAACTACACATCAAGGAATTGCTGTCCTCTTATCATTTAATTATACTGCTCTTGTCGTGCAGATTACGCTCGTCTTTTAAGCGGATTTCTAAGCGACATATTAATAAAGTTACGATAAAGTTGCCTTTGGCCATAATTGTCCTCTTCGGTTAAAATGGGATGAGAATGAAATCGAGGTCCAAATAACTTTTTCAACAACTCAAATGAATCACGCGTAGCCTAAACCAGTAATAAATAATGAACAAAAACTTTAACTCCAATATTGCAGAGAGCCCTGCTCTCTTTCAATCCCTATAAGTGAGTATTGTTTCCTCTACTCCTCAAGCCTGGCCTCTTGTCGTTGAGAATGTACGCGGGAGACGACAAGGTCGCGCGCAGAAACACCGCCAAAATCGATCGATTAACGAAAACTAATCTTTTATCTCTAGCCGTGCATTTCACGCTCGTCTTTGAATCAAAGTCGTAAGGCCATATTAAGGAAGTTACGAGAATATTTTGTTAGCAGTCCCATTGCCCCACATTAGTGCCATTGAAATAAGAATGAAATCTTAATCGCCATCAGCAGTCGTAATTCAAGGAATGGCTTGTTGCAGCTCTCTTCTCCTCTCAGCGACCAGCTTCATTTCCACTTAAGTCTGCACTTTATAAGTTAAGCCTTATGTATTCTATTTTTGGTCTTCCTCAGTAATTCTACCCGTTCATTTCCCTTTCTGTTATTGCTTTCAATAGGCTATTGCGTTACAAAAATTAGTGCAGTAAGTTTGTCTCTTCTGCTTCTCAGAGTTTTCATAATCCATCTTCTCTCTCCGATTCTTCGTAGGACTTCTTCGTTGGAGATTCTATCCGTCCACTTTCGTTATTCTTTGATAACACCAAATTTAAAAAAAATAGGAGGTTGAACAATAGATGTGACCAAAACCAGTGGAAATAAACAAAAAATTGAAACCTATAGTTGTTTGGTCCCCGGCTACTCGCCTTAAAGCACGTGTACTAACAGCCGCCCCGCTATCCAGGTGTGGAACCTCTAGCCGCTGCGAGGGAGCACGGTAGCGCGTAATAACATTTCCAAAACTGATTACTCCTCGGAAACTGATCGTCAAATGAGGTAGTGCAGATCACGTCCACCATTGAAGCGAATCCCGAGGAGCCATATCCCTATTGAAAATGGCCCATTAGTTTCCTATAGGAATTATGTAAATTCCTATAGGAATTACAATTTCCTACAGGAACAATAAAGGTTCCTATAGGAACAATAAATTTCCTATAGGTACAAGAAAGTTTCCTATAGGAACAAGAAATTTCCCTATAGGAATGATAAATTTTCCTATAGGACGAATATTTTCCTATAGGACGAATATTTTCCTATAGGACGAATATTTTCCTATAGGACGAATATTTTCCTATAGGACGAATATTTTCCTATAGGACGAATATTTTCCTATAGGACGAATATTTTCCTATAGGGATGAGAAATTTTCCTATAGCATGAATATTTGACAATGGAAAAAGGTTTCCTATAGGAATTAGCAATATTTCTATAGCACAAATATTTACTATAGGTGCAAGAACGTTTCCCATGGTGAAACATTCTAATTAATTCGAAATTTAAAAAGAAAACATTTCATTTTATAATACATATATATAATATAATAAGAAAGTTACGGGAAAATTTTCTTACCCCTATGTTTGTTCGTCGTCGGTGAAATTGCTATCAGAATAAAATGAATTGGCAAATAAAATATGCTTGGAAAGTTGGTTTGCACATAAGGTGTAACCTAAATCGGCAGAGATAATGAACAAAATCTTGAACTCCATGGTTATATTAGGTCCCCCGTTCGTATACAATAAATAAGCTAATCGGCCACGGCGCGGCGCGACTATTCAATGCAAGCTGCATAGAGCTGCGTAAGCTCTATGGCAAGCTGGCTATGCTGGCGACAAATAAGTCATGCACATTGATATGTCCTAAAAGTTTCATTAAAGAAATTTATTATTTCATTTTTCTGCTCTTGGCGTGAAGATCATGATGGTCTTTGAGGCATGTTTCCTTAATCATAGCTATAAAGTTAATAAAAATGAGTCATCAGTTGTACAGCTGTCCTAAAGTGAACACAAGCAAATTCCATACCAAAATTCGTAAAAAGACTGGTTACACATCATGCGCGACAAAAAAGAGAAAAAAATTACAAATAGCCAGAGTAGGCAATTAAAAAACAAACACTTGAACCGCATTTATATTGTGTCCTTTTCTCCATTAAGAGAGTGTGTAATCTTTAAATCTATCGCTACTCCCCAGACACAACGCCATATGAGTCGCTAAGGTGCACTAGAGACAAGGTCACGCAACACGAAATTTCCAAAAAATTGATCAACGTAAACAGATCATTTAATCTTGTAGCGTTAAGCATGCGGATTACTCCCGTCTTTGAAATGAGTTTCTAGGCGTCATATTAAGAAAGTTACGATAAATTATCCTGGCTGTTCTCTCGGTATATACTACTGAGGTAAAATGGAAATGAGAAGCCAATCACTGTCATTTTGTAATAATTCGTTAACAAAATGTGGCTTTGCATTCCTTGTGACGAAAAAAAAGTTGAATTATGGAATAAAAATTCGAATCGCATTGGTAGTAGCACAGAGTAAAGATTAGGTCCCCTGCTTGCCCACATGCGTTTACTCCTGACAATGAGTGTCATTCCCTCCTCCCCTCTCCGTAGGAGGCTTTGCCGGCATCGCTAGAGGGGGGAGGGGGGTTGACGCGGGCGGCTATAAGGTGGCGCGAAGTAAAGTATCCAAATTTGATTGATCAACGGAAAGTCATAATTCAATCTTGTAGCCGTAGGAATGTAGATTACACCCGTCTTTGAAACGAGTTTCTAGGTCTCATATCAAGAAAAGCACTTACCTTAGCCCTTTATTGTCCAACTTGGGTAAAATTGTAAGAGCATTTTCAACCACGAACCAAATAATGTTTATTTAAGTGAATTTCATAATCAGCTTTGACCAATGGCAGCTGAAAAAACGACTCAAAATTTGAAACTCTGCGTTCCCTTCTTGCCTATATGAGAGTTCGCCTTTCATTCACCCCGCTTACTGGGCGCAGAGCCTGCAGCGAGGGTCAGACGACAAGGTCACGCGCAATAACGTTTCCAAAAACGATTGATTACCAAAAACTAATAATTCAATCTTTCTGCTCCTGTCGTGCAGATCACGCTCGTCTTTGAAGTGTATTCCTAGATGCCATATTAAGAAAGTTACGCGAAGTTTACCCGAGGACGCCACTGTTCCCCTTATGGTAAAATAGAAGCCGACTCTCGGCCCAGTTAACTCTCCCCAGGCAACCTTGAGCACACTTTCCCTTTCTAAATTCAACCTTGAGCGACCTCCGGAACTGGGAATTTCTCCCAACTTGACCTTCAAACGCCCATTTTCACGTTCTTTCCTCAGAATTTCGTGCTCGAGAAATTCTGAGTTTTTGTACGATTCGGGTGGAGGGTTAAAATGTGCCCAAAGGGTTAGGGTTTCGCGGGGAAATTAGGGCCGATTCCTGCCACAGTCACTATGTGGCGCTTATTTCTATGCCGGCAACTTTGAACACGAGAGTAATTTAGGCATCCTTTCTTCGCAGGTGTTTAAGATTGCAATGAGGTATCCAATGGGAAGGGAACTTGGAGAATATTCATAAAAGTGATTTAAATTATTCAATGCCTTTATATAAAATACTTACGAGGTTTGAACGAACGTTTTAATCCCCTGGTTACTTTAATTATGTCTTCTGCAGCAAGGATAGGGAGATCCAGTGGTCGAAAAATGTTTTTTTAAACTCTTAAATTAGACTACATCACTTTTTTCAAGCATATATTTTATTAATTATTGCCATACACTTTATTATAAAATACCTGGTACCTATGATTTTTATTATACAAATAGGATTACAGGCACTTCCAGAATGAATTCTTTGCTTACTAAGCAATACTTATATATAATACAATACCTATATATGTATTGAAACAATTATGTAATGCAAAATGAATAAATGCTCTACACAGACTATTTAATTAATAATCTTTATTTTCCAAGCACAAGAAATAAAAATTAATTATTCAAAATAAAAGCAATACTGTAAAATCAATTTAATATTCATTAATTAATTTTTAAATTTTTTGCAAGCATGAAGTCTTTAACAAGGGTACTGGGCTATTTTCCATAAGTTTACTTAACACATTCAATGCAGACCACGTCTATAGACGTGCTCCTGGCTACACCGACTGACGGAGCACGTCAATTGACGTGGTCGTTCCCTTCCAAAGCACTTTCACTTTTTTCGAGCCGATTTTGACGACTTTCAAGAAAATCGGGCCCGCATTGAATGTGTTAAAATATTCCTGGACTACACATTTCCCTATGTTCTCTTATCTATGGGGTTATTATCTCTTCTATTATCTGTAAGGTGCTTTTGATGGGGTAGGTAAAACATTAAGTAATACTGCTCTCCATTGATAGATCCAGTGGATATAGGATGACCAACTGTTGAAGGAAGGCATGAGGGACAAGGCATTCAAAAAAGGGGAACATTCCACAAATTTTGGGGACAAAAGAGCAAATGAAAAAATATGGTCTAATTATAGTGAATCTCACATTCCTTTTGAATAATTATCAGTATTATTAGGCAATAACTTTATGGTTTTAACAACAAGAAAAAAATTTAAATCATTTTAAAATCATAAAAGGGTTTTTTAAACTTAAAAAAGATTAGCCTGACTAATTATTAGGCTAGAGAGGTCTCTGTATGATCATGATTTTAAAATGATTTCTGATAGTCTTAAAGATCTCTTCTCAGTGGCTTTTTGACCCTCAAAACGTTGTCTAACTCTTTGATCTATGCACAGAACATGAAATTTGTCTTTTTGGGCTAAGTGCCTGGGTAGAAATAAAGTAATAAAGGAGGCTGAGAGTAAATGAATGTTTAAAAGGCCTAGGACTTAGAGTGATAATACCCTTCATTAAGACCACACTGTTGTATACTCATTGTAATTACAAATTTTTAGAGTATTAAAATTGTTTTTATTGCTGGCCGTCATATTAAATATTTACGATGTTTTGTCTTGCAGTAAAGTGCAGCTCAGTTGTTGCCTACCGGTTGCCCATGAGGCAGGAGTCATCAATAAACTGAATAAACATCCACTCACATCGTTCTAGTTAAATCATTTTCAACTATATCCACCTACGATATAACACACACAATTGATCTATACCATCAAAATAGACCGCGACAATTATGTTGACATGGTTTTTTTAATACACCATTGCACAGATATTTAATGCAGGATTCAAATTACGTTTGATGCTCCAATTGATGAAGGACAGTCTGCATCCCTAATTCTCCTTTAGGAATTGATGAGAGCCTCCTTGTAATGACAGAAAATATAATTCGAGTAGTTCATTCCCGTCAGAAGACCAACAATCAATGTAAGTCATAGTATTAACAATAATAAATGGTGGGAAAATCTATGTATGTAAATGATAGCTGTTGAAATTAAGGTCAGAATAAAAAATCTAAAGTGGAAAATGCAAAGGCTATATTTTTGAAGAATTAGTATTATTTTTTGCTAATATAGTTCAGCTCTATATGAAAAACAAAGACATTGTAATTGACCAAAAGCTCATTCTTTACTCATTTTGTACGGACAATACAGGAAACTAGGTACTTATCACAAGCTCAGCAATAGCTTCCAGCTAATGTTATAATAATAATAAATGTATTCATCCAAGAGACACAATACACAGTAATAATACTGGCAAGTGCATAGGACATGTCAAATACAAGTAATAATACAGAGTTTAAAAAAAAAGAAAACATTACAAGTTCAAGAATTCTTTGACGCTATAAAAACACTTGAGAGTCAGGTATTCACGTACTATTTTCTTAAATATTGGTACTCTCTTCTTTTTTAATACATTCAGGTAGGTTATTGTATAGTTATTTATGGTCCATAGTAATGGGTTACATTTGTCCCAGCAGACAGAATGTTTCAGTACAACAAGATGGGGGTACATAGCAGAGTTCTGCATTGTGCATACTTAACAAATCTGGACTGCTGAGCAGAATACCAAGCAATAAATTGGTCCAGTACCTTCACTGTGAGTATGCTCGAGTCCGACCACTCATACAATGTCCAAGTACCTAAGTAGTGTCATTTGTACCGGTCGCACCTGCATGCAGGCATGGTTAGTAAATCTGTGTTTCTTGGATGACAGCACACGTATTACCCATCTGACTCTGACATTTATAATAATAATATTTTATCTACCGACTCAATGGGCCCTCTTAAAAGAATACATTTTGAAATTATATACATACATGGTATTCACCATAGTTTATAAAATAAATGAAATCAAATTATAATCTAATTTGAATAAATCATCAAAAATACTAACATTTTAAAGAAATACATGAAAAGTTTAGATAATCCAATTAAAAAATATTAATCAATTGCACAGAAGGTACGTAACATTCATCTCAATAGATTAAAAATAAGAAATTCTCAGAACCTTGCAATTGATGCTTTAAAAAGTTATCAGAACAATATTTGGATAAATGAAAAATATCTGCAGCATTACAAAACTTATTATTGTCTCTTTCCATCCTATACATGGGTAAACAGTATAAATTGTTACAACTAGAGTATGATAGATAAAATAAACTTTGCGACCTAGAGTTCAAGGAAGGGATTTCAATACTAATTTAAGATAACAAATCAGTACATTGGACTTGATTGCACACATTGTATTTGCAGACCTACCCACTTTTGTCCAATCTGTGCAGGTCCGACTCCTTAGATTAAGTAGACTCCGATCCCTCTGCAGGCCTGGTGCACAACATGCACCAATGCGACTACTGCTTTGCTAGCCAGCCAGTCAAGCAGAATTCGCCAGCAACTTAAGGCTGAGTACACCCAATGCAGAAGTCAGATATTTTAAACCTTGAGGGGATATCCTGTATCAAATAAAAAAAACATTATATTCCCATAATTGGGTCAAGTAGTCAATTAAATTCATAAGATTGTGCTCTTTAACTACAAATGAAGCAGAATACTTGAGTTATGAGAGTCAAACTGCCATCTGGCAGAATTGATACACTAAACCAGAGGCCAGCAACCGATACGTCTACACGTGCAATATTTTGCATACAATTTCATTACAAGCCGGGCGCATGCCACCCCTAAGTAAGTTTAATTTTGATATTTAAAGGTACAAAGGTTTAGAGAAATAAGAAGCCGTGCATTCTTTAGTCAGACAACAATACAAGTGACGATACACACGTATCGAATCTTTTGTTTATTTTCATTAGAGACGTCTTATAAATTGATAGAATTGCATATATTCCAACACTCCACCTCAATTCTAGCAATGTTCAAAAAAAAACCAAAAAGAAAAGAAACAAGCATTCAAATGTGGAAACACACATGACACCAAAAAAAAATTCTTTTAAATGTGTTCACAAAAACAGAAATATATTTCTTTCTGAAGAAAAAGAAAACAACAATAAATGGAATAAATTTATACAAGGTCTAGTTCAACCTATTTGTTTCACACCCAAACCAGTGCGATGATTGAAGAAAGATTCACCCACTAGTCCTTTAGTTAATATTTAGTTGTAGAAATGGCTACAGTGGTTTGTTTACGAGTGGCCCAGCTTACAGTTGCTCCATACACTTGGAAAAAGTAGCAGGATGTTGACTTGGAGTCTGTAGTGTCTCCAGCCCAATCTGAGTCTGCATATCCTACTAATATTGGTGTTGAGCTTCGTTCAAAAACAAGACCATAGTCTTTGGTTCCCTTTAAGTAACGTAGGATTCGCTTGAGTCCCACCCATTGGGCCTCTGTGGCTGTAGTTTGATACCTGCTAAACATGTTGACACAAGCACTAAGATCAGGCCGTGTGGTGTACATCAAATACATAAGACATCCTACAAGCTCTCTGTATGGCTTCTCATTAATTATACAAGGGCCTTCCAAGGTTGTTATAGGTCTGGCTTCCATTGGAATCTTGGTTGGATGACAATCTTCCATGCCAAAACGCTGCAGCAGATTGTTGATGTAAGACTGCTGGCTGAGGATGATTCTGTCACTGTACCTGTAAATCTTTATATTCAGGAAACATCTCAGAGGGCCTAGATCAGTCATTTTAAATTCATTCTTGAGTTTCTCTTTGACAGTTTGAAGGTCCCCTTGAAGACTAGCTGCAACAATAATATCATCAACATAACATAAAACATATATTACACTGTTATCGTTACCTTTAGTATACAAACACTGATCATGTTGGGACTGAGTGAAGCCCAGTCGTTTTATGAAGGAATCAAACTTCTTGTTCCATTCTCGTGGAGCCTGTTTGATACCATATAGGCTTTTTTTTTAAGTTTGCAGACTAGTTTTTCATTGCCTTCAGTATAACCTTCTGGTTGTTTCATATAAATATCTTCATTGAGGTTCCCATGAAGGAATGCATTTTTGACATCCAGTTGCTCTGCAAAGAGTCCATCTTGATTGCATTTTGCTAGCAGGATTCGTAGAGTTACAAGACTTGCTACTGGTGAGTAGGTTTCTTCATAATCATACCCCTTGCGCTGAGCACATCCCTTCACAACAAGACGAGCCTTGTAGCGATCAACATCCCCATTTTCAGTCCGCTTTATTTTGAAAAACCACTTGCAATCAATTGCCTTCCTTCCAGGGGGAAGTGGAGTTAAATACCAAGTTTCATTTTCATGAAGAGCCTTCATTTCTTCATTAACTGCATTGTACCACTTGTCTTGATCCTCTCTCCCTTTGATACTTGAGAAATTCTCGGGTACATCATCAAGGAATGCTTCAACACTCATAGCACAACCTATTCCATATTCTGTGTCATAGTCTTCTAAATAAGCAGGTCTTTTCTTTTCTCTGGTTGACCTTCTGACTTGATCATCTATTTCCCATTCTCCACCTAAATTCTTATCTCCACCTGAATTCTGGTCTCTCTCTGCCGGGTAGTATTCTTCAATTTTAGTGATACCTTGATTTTCATTCCAGTATCCTAATTCCTTCTTAGCTTGGAACTTCTTTTCATCAAAAATTACATCTCTTCCTCTGACAATCTTTTTTAGTTCTGGATCCCAAAGTCTGTACCCATTAGTACAGTACCCTACAAAGATGTACTTCTTACATCTAGGTTCTAGCTTACCACTCATTAATTCTTTGGGAGTATGCAGGTAGGCTGTACATCCAAAAATCTTCAGTTTATTGAGGTCTGGTTTCTTTCCATACCAGAGGTGAGCTGGAACTTCCTTTTCCAGGGCTTTTGTGGGAGTCCTGTTGATTAAGTATACAGCAGTAAGTACTGCTTCTGTCCACAAAGTTTTTGATAAGCCTGAGCTGTGTATCAAGCATCTTGCTTTTTCAAGCATTGTACGATTCATTCGTTCCACCACCCCATTTTGCTGTGGCGTGTATGGTATTGTGAATTCAAATTGTATACCTTGTTCTTCAAAGTAGGCCTTAATTTCATTGGTAACGTACTCCCTGCCATTATCACACCTAAAACGACTTAGCTTTGTACTAAAATGAGATGTTGCCATTTTTTCATAAATCTTAAGATAATGAAAGGCTTCTGACTTTGATTTCAAGAAAAACACTGCAGTAAAGTGGGTATAATCATCCACAAATGTCATTATATACTTCATCCCATCATATGACATTGGAGATACTGGTCCAACCAGATCACTATGCACAAGTTCTAATGGACGTTTTGCTCTGAGTCTTTCATGCAAGTGTGGTTGTTTCGTTTGTTTTCCAGTCACGCAATGCTCACATGTACTCTTGAATTTGTCTTCTTTAATTCCATCCACCAGTGTGGTTAATTTCTTCAAACCATCTTTGGAGATGTGTCCTAGTCTTTGGTGCCACAGATGTTCTGCTTCTGTTGAAAGGCAAGCTGTGTGTGCCCTCTGAAAAACAATCCTGTATAATCTTTGCCATGAGAGCAAGATCCGATACCTTCTCTCCTACGTCCTTTAGTTGCGCCACAATATTTTGTAACTTCGCAATATGCTTTACAACTGAATCACTCGGCCCCATCGTGTATTCGTGAAACCGCTTCATGATAAGTAGCTTGTTCGCTTCCGATTTTTGCTCATGCACGAGACAGAGTTTGTCCCACATTTCAGACGCCGTTGTGCACGTAAGCAAATATTCTAACTGTGAGTACTCAACTGAGGATGCTATAATGCACATTGCTTTTGCATTGTCCTTAACCCACTGTTTCCCGGCAGCATCTTGGAGATTTGCTGGCTGACGACTCGTTCCCAGCACCACGTCTATTAACCCTCCAGCAACGAATACTGTCTTTATTTGGAATTTCCACAATTGGAAATTGTTGCCATCGAACTTGGCAATACTCTTCGTCAAACTCTCCGCTTCTGCCATGACGGAATACTCGCGACCACGTTTTTACTTACGTTCGCACTTCACTTGTCACGACTAACTTTTATATAATTATATAAATGTTGCTGCAAATGTTATACTGGGCCCATAACCTGTTGAATGGTATATGGAAGAACAAACGAAAAGTCGTAACTATAACTTAACGTTTATTTGCAGCAGCAAAGACAATGTTGTAGACAGAGAAAATAAACTGCGCGTCTGTGCCAGCTGAACTAAAAGTCGTAACTGTTCGTGACCGCATGGCACATCAGCTGACGCGACGACAATCGATACTTGACAATCGATACATACAAATTATTACAAATACTAAGGAAAATAACCAACTATAATTAATAACATTTTCAACAGATTTTCAGGAAACCTTTGTACCTGTAGTCCGTAGGTCAACTTTGAGGATGCTTATTGCCATATCTGTTAATTTGGAGTTAACAATTAGTCACTTTCACGTGAGGGCAGCATTCCTGTATGGTAAACTAGACGAGATTGTTGATATGTCTCAGCCAGAAGGTATTGAATCAGATGAGCCTGAGAAAATTTGTAGGTTAAATAAAGCCATTTATGGCTTGAAACAATCTGCTAGAAGTTTGAATAAAAGGGTTACTGGTGTACTGGTGAGCCTGGGCTATAGACAAATTGAAGGTGAAAGTAGTGTGCTTGTTAAATTTTCAAACAATTGTACAGTGATAATTGCTTTGTATGTAGATGACTTCTACGTGTTTCACGATAGTGATGTCTGCAAGAATGATCTGTTACATGATCTTCAGAAAACATTTCAGGTTAAAGATCTCAGCAAGGCAACTGAGTGCCTTGGAATGAGACTGACTAGGGATGAGGAACTTATGAAAGGAGGACATATGCAGCTGATTCTGCATCGTCAGCTAAAATCATTTAAAAAATGATTAATTTAGAATTTATTTGTTTATTGGTTGTATGCGATCATCTACTTTACATGGGAAGTATTGACAACGTTATTTGCATTTTACGTGAAAAAACAGTTTCCATTGAGGTTGCATCAATGCACTTGCAAGGCCTTGTGGATTTTTTTAATGATATCAGAAAAAATCAAATAGAGCTGTGTATTGATTCAGCAGAAAATCTAGAAAACGAAATATCGATAGAAGGGGAATTTTCTAAAAAGCGTAAACGAAAGGTTAAAACAATGTTCCATGAAAGGACCAAAAATGATGCCGCCATAATGACTGGGCCATGACCTAGAGTCATTATAATTTATTCGCTCTGTCTGATCAAAATCAGCATCTTCCAAATCAAAGAAATCCAAAAGCGATGCAACGCCTGAAAAAAAGCGATTGTAAAACTATGAATGTGATTTGACACAATGGTGTAAAATAAAACTTTTGCCCACCACTCCTAACCTAATACTAAATATAATATATTAAACAATGCATACCATGGTTTTCTTTTTCATCTGAAGCTGCTTCATTGTCAAAGTCACTATTGTTCTTTTCTTCGTGTCTATCCCATGCGGCATCAACATCTTCAAGAGAAAAAGCTGTTATTCTTACTTACTTACTTCTCGGCGCTCTAGCCCTTGTAGGCTCTTGGCCTCTCCAACAATGTTAGCCCAGACATCACAATCTCCTGCATGCGTTCTCCATCTTCTTATTCTCATCTGGTTAAAGGCACTCTCGTGGGGACTAGAGGTCATATATAGCGACATTCATGATTGACATTTAATGGGAAATACTACCTATATGGATCGCATTTTTTTATAAACAATTAAAACCTGAATACAGTTACTCGTGATCTCAAATCACTTAAACCACGGAGTGCGTAATATTTAAAAGTACACACTTGTTTTTCATTTGACTATAAAGTTTTGTTGAGTTTTAAGTGCTTAATTTGTTGATCAAGGGTTAAGTATAACCGTAGCTACTACACCTCTTTTGGAATACGCAGCAATTATTTGGGATCCTTATACAAGTTAAATTAAATACAAACTTCGAATGCACACAGGGAAGATCTGCAAGGTATGTTGAAGACTTGATGATTTCTAATGTTACAAGCCTATTGCAACAACAAAGATGGGAATCGATATCTGTGTGACAGTTTTGTTAGAGCAAGAGTTGGTCTGCGCAAAGGCATGAAGGGATAGCAACTGGTACATGGTGGAGGGGATGGCGTCAGAAGTCCGACGAATAAGTGGGATGGGATGTAGGTTGAAAGCTATTTGTCCGAGAGGACTCAATGAAAGGGCTTTTAATGTGGATACCTAACGGAAAGTTGAACTACTTCAAAATAGACACGGACAATAGTTAAGAAGTATCGGGACTTTTCCGGCGAAGAGGAGTTCAAAAGAAAAAAATAGTAATGCTCCTGTATAATCTATGCAATGACGCCGGTATGCCAATATTCACGTGATGGTTACGAAGCATTTTTATTAAGAAATGAGTGCTCATCTGATCTAATATTCTGGTATTTCAATACATTGATTCGCCATATCGTAAGAGTTAAGGATGTGCTAGTAAAATTTCTTCAACGGGTCATATAAATACAAATAATTAGTAACATAAAAATAGTACCCAGTAGTACTAAATACTGTTATCTTTTCTGTTATTAGCAAGATCTTTTGAAAACGAAAATTTGCTTAAAGTTTTATAAATAAATTAGAAATTTTTTAAACTATCGGAAACTATCAAAGATGTGCACTGAAGTATCTTCGTGTACCTGCCACTTCCATGCCGTCAGAACGAATTTTCAGCAAAACTGGACTAAGCATATCAAATAGAAGGTCCAACATTAAGCAGAAAAACGTTGATATGTCATTGCTTCTTAATCAAAACAAGTGGCTTATGTAATGTCTTTAAGTTTTGTACATGAAAATTCATGGTTTTGTAATTATATTTTTAAGTAAAGTAATTTTTGCAATTTCTGTCACTAAACATATATTTAACAAAATATATAAGACTTTTATGTAAGCAGTTTTCCCTCTTTCTATACTGCTATTAGCAAGTTCCTTCGAAAACGAAAACTTTCTTACAATTTTATAAATAAATTGGAATTTTTTAAAACTATCGATAATCGGAAGACAAACTATCAATGGTCAGGACAATCGATAGTTTTCCGCCTGTAGTAGATGTAGTAAAAGTAGGAATTTTGAATTTCGCGCAATTTTATATTTCGCTGTAGGCTTTAAAATCAGCATAAGTAAATTATTAAACATGAAATGAAACATATAGCGTGTCCATTAATCGGCGAAAATAACTCCGCATTATTACCGCTGTAGAAACGGGCGGCATAAGGCATGCAAAGGTCGGGAATGATGGTAAACCTGTAATTAGTCGTCACACTGCAGTAGAAGGCGAATGCCAGCTGGTCGGTGGGTTAAATGTATATTAATCATACTTACCTGGCGTAGAGGTTAACATTGATCCATAAGGATGTTCCTCCAGGTCGAGGCCTGCCCATTGCACTCCGGGCGGGTTGACCCCTGCGATTGCCCCTAATGTGGGTAACTCGGGCGCGTAATTTTTGGTAGTAGGGACTGCGTTCGCGCCGTCCCTCAATAATCTGGTTACATCTCCTGAGTTCGTACGTTATCGTTCATGTTCGGATTTTATCTGATCTAAGGGTTGGGCGGTAGTGTGAGAAAACGGTTACTGAGACCGGTTAAAAGTCACTCTCATGGGGACTACCGATGGTAGTGCCTCTTTATGACGGTCCCTCCTCGACTGCGAGCCTAATCCGACCCTTCGCGAGCGACCCTAATCCCTCACCGGGACCCCGGTCACCACGGCTGGCCACCCCGCTGAGGTTCGCCATTGCAGTTAAATTAAAAGTTTATAAACTCTAATTGTTATTTTAAAAATTTGTACATTTTTTCTGGCTCGTGATTACATCACGATTACAGGCCGTACAAAAAAGGCCCCCCTTTGGGTTTGGTGCGTTGTTTGTAAAATGTGCAGGTGCGTAAAAGGAGGAGTTTTCAAACGTACTTGCTCCAGCTTAAGCGAAGACCAACTCAACGGCTGTCTTTTTCCGACACGATAAACCGGCGCAATATCACGATAATTCATCGGGCGCGTTTACGCGATATTTGAAGGAGAGCAATATAACGATCTTTTATCGTGATATTTATCGTGATATTTTATCGGGGCGCGATATCGTGATATTTTGTCGGGAGGTGATATCATGATATTTTATCGCGATATCGTGCCCCGATATTTTATATAAAATATCGGGGCACGATAAGACGATATTTATCGAGCAACGATATATCGTCAATTTTAAAACTCAAAATCGGATTGACGATTTTTTAAAACATCGCGATATTTTACGATATATCGCCCAGGCCTAGTTGTAGAGGACATGGAAGAGCACAGATGCCGAACTTCAGGGATGACCTTGGAGTTGAGAGGTGGTAGACATGTTAAAAGTCCCCGGACCTAGAAGGTGTGCGGGGGAAGGGGGGCCTTTTTTGTAAAAATAAAGAATTACTTTTTTGTAATAAAAACATGCATTGGTCTATTTGCAGAAGTCACAAATGTAAATCTTCCTTTTCCGCACATTTTACAAACAACGCACCAAACCCAAAGGGGGGCCTTTTTTGTACGGCCTGTAATCGTGATGTAATCACGAGCCAGAAAAAATGTACAAATTTTTAAAATAACAATTAGAGTTTATAAACTTTTAATTTAACTGCAATGGCGAACCTCAGCGGGGTGGCCAGCCGTGGTGACCGGGGTCCCGGTGAGGGATTAGGGTCGCTCGCGAAGGGTCGGATTAGGCTCGCAGTCGAGGAGGGACCGTCATAAAGAGGCACTACCATCGGTAGTCCCCATGAGAGTGACTTTTAACCGGTCTCAGTAACCGTTTTCTCACACTACCGCCCAACCCTTAGATCAGATAAAATCCGAACATGAACGATAACGTACGAACTCAGGAGATGTAACCAGATTATTGAGGGACGGCGCGAACGCAGTCCCTACTACCAAAAATTACGCGCCCGAGTTACCCACATTAGGGGCAATCGCAGGGGTCAACCCGCCCGGAGTGCAATGGGCAGGCCTCGACCTGGAGGAACATCCTTATGGATCAATGTTAACCTCTACGCCAGGTAAGTATGATTAATATACATTTAACCCACCGACCAGCTGGCATTCGCCTTCTACTGCAGTGTGACGACTAATTACAGGTTTACCATCATTCCCGACCTTTGCATGCCTTATGCCGCCCGTTTCTACAGCGGTAATAATGCGGAGTTATTTTCGCCGATTAATGGACACGCTATATGTTTCATTTCATGTTTAATAATTTACTTATGCTGATTTTAAAGCCTACAGCGAAATATAAAATTGCGCGAAATTCAAAATTCCTACTTTTACTACATCTACTACAGGCGGAAAACTATCGATTGTCCTGACTATTGATAGTTTGTCTTCCGATTATCGATAGTTTTAAA
The DNA here is from genome assembly GCA_963573305.1 of Pyrrhosoma nymphula. Classification (NCBI taxonomy): domain Eukaryota; kingdom Metazoa; phylum Arthropoda; class Insecta; order Odonata; family Coenagrionidae; genus Pyrrhosoma; species Pyrrhosoma nymphula. The sequence goes on along the minus strand of OY754334.1, from coordinate 133,248,260 downwards.
AAATTCCAATTTATTTATAAAATTGTAAGAAAGTTTTCGTTTTCGAAGGAACTTGCTAATAGCAGTATAGAAAGAGGGAAAACTGCTTACATAAAAGTCTTATATATTTTGTTAAATATATGTTTAGTGACAGAAATTGCAAAAATTACTTTACTTAAAAATATAATTACAAAACCATGAATTTTCATGTACAAAACTTAAAGACATTACATAAGCCACTTGTTTTGATTAAGAAGCAATAACATATCAACGTTTTTCTGCTTAATGTTGGACCTTCTATTTGATATGCTTAGTCCAGTTTTGCTGAAAATTCGTTCTGACGGCATGGAAGTGGCAGGTACACGAAGATACTTCAGTGCACATCTTTGATAGTTTCCGATAGTTTAAAAAATTTCTAATTTATTTATAAAACTTTAAGCAAATTTTCGTTTTCAAAAGATCTTGCTAATAACAGAAAAGATAACAGTATTTAGTACTACTGGGTACTATTTTTATGTTACTAATTATTTGTATTTATATGACCCGTTGAAGAAATTTTACTAGCACATCCTTAACTCTTACGATATGGCGAATCAATGTATTGAAATACCAGAATATTAGATCAGATGAGCACTCATTTCTTAATAAAAATGCTTCGTAACCATCACGTGAATATTGGCATACCGGCGTCATTGCATAGATTATACAGGAGCATTACTATTTTTTTCTTTTGAACTCCTCTTCGCCGGAAAAGTCCCGATACTTCTTAACTATTGTCCGTGTCTATTTTGAAGTAGTTCAACTTTCCGTTAGGTATCCACATTAAAAGCCCTTTCATTGAGTCCTCTCGGACAAATAGCTTTCAACCTACATCCCATCCCACTTATTCGTCGGACTTCTGACGCCATCCCCTCCACCATGTACCAGTTGCTATCCCTTCATGCCTTTGCGCAGACCAACTCTTGCTCTAACAAAACTGTCACACAGATATCGATTCCCATCTTTGTTGTTGCAATAGGCTTGTAACATTAGAAATCATCAAGTCTTCAACATACCTTGCAGATCTTCCCTGTGTGCATTCGAAGTTTGTATTTAATTTAACTTGTATAAGGATCCCAAATAATTGCTGCGTATTCCAAAAGAGGTGTAGTAGCTACGGTTATACTTAACCCTTGATCAACAAATTAAGCACTTAAAACTCAACAAAACTTTATAGTCAAATGAAAAACAAGTGTGTACTTTTAAATATTACGCACTCCGTGGTTTAAGTGATTTGAGATCACGAGTAACTGTATTCAGGTTTTAATTGTTTATAAAAAAATGCGATCCATATAGGTAGTATTTCCCATTAAATGTCAATCATGAATGTCGCTATATATGACCTCTAGTCCCCACGAGAGTGCCTTTAACCAGATGAGAATAAGAAGATGGAGAACGCATGCAGGAGATTGTGATGTCTGGGCTAACATTGTTGGAGAGGCCAAGAGCCTACAAGGGCTAGAGCGCCGAGAAGTAAGTAAGTAAGAATAACAGCTTTTTCTCTTGAAGATGTTGATGCCGCATGGGATAGACACGAAGAAAAGAACAATAGTGACTTTGACAATGAAGCAGCTTCAGATGAAAAAGAAAACCATGGTATGCATTGTTTAATATATTATATTTAGTATTAGGTTAGGAGTGGTGGGCAAAAGTTTTATTTTACACCATCGTGTCAAATCACATTCATAGTTTTACAATCGCTTTTTTTCAGGCGTTGCATCGCTTTTGGATTTCTTTGATTTGGAAGATGCTGATTTTGATCAGACAGAGCGAATAAATTATAATGACTCTAGGTCATGGCCCAGTCATTATGGCGGCATCATTTTTGGTCCTTTCATGGAACATTGTTTTAACCTTTCGTTTACGCTTTTTAGAAAATTCCCCTTCTATCGATATTTCGTTTTCTAGATTTTCTGCTGAATCAATACACAGCTCTATTTGATTTTTTCTGATATCATTAAAAAAATCCACAAGGCCTTGCAAGTGCATTGATGCAACCTCAATGGAAACTGTTTTTTCACGTAAAATGCAAATAACGTTGTCAATACTTCCCATGTAAAGTAGATGATCGCATACAACCAATAAACAAATAAATTCTAAGTTAATCATTTTTTAAATGATTTTAGCTGACGATACAGAATCAGCTGCATATGTCCTCCTTTCATAAGTTACTTCTCCGATCGTATGAAATGTTTTCATTATTTGTGGTCATTGAGTATGCAATGCGTGAATTGAATTATATTTTGATGCAAGGGCGTATCCAGCTCAAAATTGAAGGGGGGACAGCTTTCTGAATTCCACCTCATGGGAGAGGGGGTGACATGTAATGATGTACCATAACAGAGGGGAGAACAGTGAACCTTATTTATTATAAAAAATATATTCATCTCGAACAATTGTTTTGAACATCTGTGGAGAGCTCCCAAATCAATTATTCACAGTAACACAAGGAAGAACACCATCTATTAAAAAAATAATTCCCTGAACAATAGTTTGCAAGGATTAGCTGCAAATGTTCTAACTACAGCTTCCACTAATTGCTCCAAATGTTTGTGAAAACCCATTGACGTTGAATAGGTATATAGCATTGCTAATCTTTTTAACCTATTTCCAACAATAGTTGATCTTAGCCATGCTTTTATTCGGCGAAGAATGCAGAAGGCAAAGGATACCACTGCGTTAAAGATAGCTTACGATATTCCGATTAGTCTTGTAGCCATGAATTACAGAGATGGTGCTTTATAAGTGACTGATCATGGGAATCGGAAGCCAAGATCCGGCAGGAGAGGGATGTCCAACAAGGCTTTTCAGGTCGTTATCAAGCAAAGTTCTTGTCATGAGCATAAATACAACCATGAATTGAAAATAGGTACATGGAACATCCGAACATTACTTAGATTAGGGAAACTAGATGACATAAAAAAAACATAATGAAAGATAAGCAAATAGACATACTTATCCTAAATGAAATCAGAAGTGCGGACTAGGGTGACTTCCTATTGGATGATTTAAGAGTCATCTATAGTGGAAGAGAAGTAACCGGCTTAAGTGGAGTAGCCCTAATATTAGGAGAAGACTGGATATCCAAGGTACAAAATACTTGCCAGTGACAGAATTCTTATGTGCAAAATATCTACAAAAGCAATGGATTTATATATAATGCATGTGTACTTCTGGACCTCAAGCGTTAGGGAAGAAGAAGTAGAATATGTACGAACAAATGGAGTCCACATTAAAAAGTGTTAAGGATGGCGCGAATATAATCATAATGGGAGACTTCAATGTGACAGTTGGTGCCAGCCTAGACAAGAGATGTATGGGAAAATTTGGTTTAGGTAAAACAAACGAAAGAGGAGACAAATTAGTTGAATTTTGTGAAGAAAATGATTTTGTTATCGCCAACACATTATTTGATGTTCCTTTTCGCAGAAGATGTACCTGGAATGCTCCAGGCGATACCAAAAGAGCCCAAATTGATTATATTCTAATAAAAATGAAGTATAAATCACAAGTTATGTCATAGCTTTCCTGGACTCAAATACGAAAGTGGCCATATAGCTGTAATAGCGAAATGCAATACAGTGGAAGCCCGGTGTAGTGATTACGGCTTATTGTGAGAATCCCGTTTTAGCGAGTGATTGTCTTTGTACCACCAAAAGGCCATGTTTTACATGTAAAATAAAGTGGATATAGCAAGGCCAAAAAGTTCCTTCCACGGTATACGCTCGGTATTACGACAGATATCTCTCGAGGGCGATGCACCACCTAGCAAAAATTTACTATTTTGTTTTGTATTATCTGTAAATAAACTAAATATTCAAGATTTGAGCCATATCTGCAACACCTATAGCCAGTTATGTCCAAACATTAGTGATTTATGGCCTTGAGTACGCTGTTCGCGCTCCCATTTTACGTTCTTCTTTTGTTAGGCCCAGTCATCAGTGAGAGGGGAGTGGGCCGACAACAAGCAAGTTGAGAGTAGAAGAGGGAGTTAGGTCCCCCCTACCCTATGGCTGGCTCCGTCGCTAGGCGATGTCTTAAGCACGGACACTGTTACACTGTGGTGAAACCCCCTCCATCTTTTCCCGTGTTAGGGATGGTAGCGATGAAAGTGGAAAGCGCAACTCTGTCGTAGTTAGATTTGTGCCCTAGAATAGATTTTTGACTCATGGAAATCTAGAGCCATGTTACTTGTCGCTGCATGCTGCCCAGCGATGTATATTTCAATCTTTCATTCATGCATAGGAATGTAAATCGATCAAGGCCTCGCCAGCTATTGCCATGTAGGAAAATCTCTTACAGTGATGACCAATGTGGTAAAATAACCGCCAACCTTAGGCTAGCGAGTGAGGGTTCAACACCGCCCCCACCGAGGTCGAGGAAACAGCGGTAAAAAATGTTGTAACAGCAGAATTACTCTACGAATAGCAGAAATCCTCTGCTTGGCGACCAATCATAGTGAATCTTCATTATCTCTCCTTGATGCTCTCCAAAATTCTGTACGATTCAAAGTTTTAAACCATATCAGCAAAACTGTAACGCACTCCCGCCCAGTCCCTTAAATGTGTGTTTAAATAAATTGCAAAATAAGGTGCTGGTTACCCTCGAGGGCTATTAACTATGTGAGCACGATTAATAAAATGCGGATTCTAACAACAGCTCCTTTGAATCTCGTGGCATAGATTAAAAGCTCCAAAATATTGACTCTGTCAAAAATAATATTCCGCTCCGAATTGCAGCAACCAGTCCTCTCATCACTTCTCATTCAGCTCGAAGCAATATATTCGATTGGGTACAATCCGTGGCATGGGGCCTCAACATTCAGCAGAATGAGAGCGATCTGTCGGAGCGATTGAAAAACTCAAACCATTCCGTCAACTCGATGCGCCCAATCACACAGCAGCTGAGAGTTGTGATGTAGGTAAGGGACGGAGTTTACTTGGTCAGAGGGGCGGAGTTGTCTCATGTGGCTTGTGTGGCAGCATCATGTCCGCGAAATGTAAATCTTTGGACCTTAAAACCAAAATTAAAATTATAGATGAAAGCGAAAGTAAAAGGTCTTCAAACACTGATATCGGGAGGGGGTTTGGTGTGTCGTCATCCACGTTGTTCACAATATTAAAGAACAAAGATAAAATTCGTGCAGCAGTGACTGAACTAGGACGACCTAGCAGCCAAAAACATTTGTGGCATGGGGAGCATCCTCAAATGGAATATGCACTATTCAAGTAGTTTGGCCAGCAAAGGTCTGCAGGACTGGCTATAAACGGTCCGATGTTAAAGTCGAAAGCTGACTACATTGCCACTGGATTTGGAATCGAGAACTTCAAAAGCTCGAACGGATGGCTTGCTCGTTTCAAGCAAAGGAAGGGTATATCACTTCACAAAGTGTCGGGCGAGTCAACGAGTGTGAATCCGAAAGCTGTGGAGGACTGGGATCCAGTCCTTAAAAGTTTCCTGAGTAAATATGAGCCCTGCGATATCTATAACGCTGACGAGACTGGTCTATTCTACAACCTCTTGCCTAACTCAACTCTTGCAGTTCGAGGGGATCTTTGCAAAGGGACCAAAAGGAGTAAGGAGATATTGACAGTTATGCTTTGTGTGAATATGGATGGCTCAGATAAGGTGAAGCTGTATATTGTGGGGAAATACGCCCATCCCAAGTGTTTCAGGGGCGCAAAAACATTACCGTACTCCTACAGTCACAATAAAAATGCGTGGATGACTTCTGAGTTATTCACGCAGTGGTTGCGAGCATTTGATGCAAGGATTGGGGAGAAAAATCGTAAAGTAGCGCTATTTGTTGATAATTGTCCGGCCCATCCAAATATTGAACTTAGGCATGTGGAACTAGTATTTTTACCACCAAATTCTACATGCGTTTTGCAACCTTTAGATCAAGGTGTCATTAAACTCTTCAAGCACAATTTCAGGAGTTTATTAGTGAATTACATCGTGACTCGTCTTCCAAAGAACGATATACAGAGACTGAAGTGGAATGTGCTTGATGCAATGCGGGCGGTTACAATCAGCTGGGAAAAGATTTCTCTGGTGCACATATCGGCTTGCTTCAGGCATGCAAGATTCATTGTCGAGGGAAACACCCGGGATGACGAGCATTTAGATGAAGCCCTGAGTAACCCTGACCCTGAAGGTTGGCAGGACATTACCGTGCCTTTTGGTCCCAGCGAGTTTCGCAACTATGCCACTGCCGATGACAGCTTGCCTGTGCGGGAGGAGTTGACGGAAGACGAATTGATTGACTCAGTCAGAAACAAAGTTGACGACGTAATTAGTTCCGATTCCGAAGAAGAAGAAACGGTGCCTATGCCCTCGAGAGCTGAAGCACAGCAGGCTATAAAAGTAATTAGCAACGTCTATATGGCCAGTAATGCTTCCCTGGACGAACTAAAAACATTCAGTGAAGTAGAAGGATTTGTGCTTTCCGCAACTGCCACTAAATTGAAGCAGGACAATGCTTGATACATTTTTCGCCACTGAGTAGGCATTGAAACTATTTTGTGATTTATATTATTGATGTGAAGTACGTGTGATGTATTTGTGATAAAGAAGGTCCCCTATTTTTTTTGTTATGCTCTTACTTTCCCAATGAAGTCAACATGGTTTTCGTTTGCAAAAGTACTATTTATTTTCTCGTACGTTCAAAAAGGAATTATATTTTTGTTAGCTGTGATAATTTTTGCATATTTTTGTTATTTTTAAAATATAACCAAGCCTGATACTGCGCTAATAATTAAAATTTATCCCGTTCACCATATTTTTGTTTTCTTTTGTGATTCCTAATTTCACAGGTTATCATCATTATTCAAATCGCGTGGGTATTTTTCCAAGAAACACATACCTGCGCTCGTTCTATATCCTGGAGATGGCAGTACTTGCACGAAACATGATGTGCTAGCCAATCGACTGAGGTATTTTCTTTTCTAGTGTAAATAAATACTCGATGACACTAATTTGAGGTAGATAATTGAATTTGAATCGTAGAAACTGCTAGGAATAGGTGACTATGCGAGAAATATCTTCGACCACTGGTACATGCCGTATTTCAGTGAACCTTCAGGCCAATTCTCCCAACTGATGGACGTACTGGTTAACATTCGAAAACTCGACAAAGTTGATATTATCGTCATGACATATTCGCATAATTATCCAAAAACTACAGTATACCTAATATTTTAATTCCGATTAGTTACGGTGTCTTTACAGCTTTCTTCGGCGATCGAAAAATAGAATAACTGGAAGAAAAACACCGAAAATGGAGGAATTAATATTTTATGTAATGGAAAATGTCCTGTTTCTTTCTTAAAATTATTTGATATTCCACCAGATTGTGCCTGAAACGACTTTTTTTTGCTGTTTACCTTCGTAAAATACCATAGAAACAAAAGAAAAACGGTAAATACGAACAACTACGAGAATTAGGTGGCTTTATTCAACACTTTTTGGATACAACGAGCGCTCCATTTAGCGAGTATTTTTCCGAGGGATTATGGGACAACCAATTTAGTAACAGTAATAGTCCAAATCTGGCATTTAATAATATACCCATTTCAGTAGCTAATGATGAAAAATTTCTGGGATAGCAAAATACAGGCAGCTGGGCCATCCATGTTTCTAAATTGTGTTCCATACTCAACTCTGTCGTATATCAGGTTCGTTTTCTTTATAACACAGTATCCTTAGAAGTATTAAAATCAATATACTATTCAAATTTCTACACAAGGGCTTCTTATGGAATAGTTCACTGGGGATCCTCATCTAGTTTACTCAAAAAAATCTTCCTGGCGCAGAAAAAAATAGTTAGATATGTGTTCCCCATAAGAATTCATGCAAACCACTGATGAAGCAATTAAACCTATTAATGATTCCAGCAATCTACATTTACTGTGTAGCTGTTCTGGTTAAAAATAATATTATATATTACCACCGAAAACAGCACATATTGACCTTTACATCGGGGTATTTTACCAATCAACAACGGACAAGCACAAACAACCATGTCCTGGGAAGTGAAAAATCCTCCCCAGGCGGGATTCGAACCCGCGACCTTTGGGTTAGCAGGCGAGGACGTTACCCTGCCGCCACCGAGGCCGACAGAATTATATTCAGCAATATAATTTCAACAGAAAGATCCATTCTCATGCCACTAGAAATGCAAACCTTATTCATGTAACTTATCACAAAAAACGAATTGCATCAAATAACCCAATGGTTATGGGTGCAAAAATATTTATTTCGTTACCGGATAATGTGAGGTGGAATGCTGGGTCAGTGGAAGTATTTAAAAAAACGTTGAAAAAGTTTCTCTTGACGAGGTGTTATTACACTGTTCAGGAATTTATAAATGACAGTTTATAAGTTTGGTAACTGAATATTTCAGAAACCATCTATTTCAATTTTAAGGGACATTTTATCATGATTATCATGAAGTTATGTATTATTATATTTTTTCAATGAATCTTACTAAACTGATTTTTTTCTTAGTTTTTAAATTGTGAATGAATGAAGAATGACAATGTAAAAAAAATACAATTATACAGTTGACATACCAACTATAGTATCTGTGCCAGTTGATGTATCTGTGCATGAGCTATGCGACAATAATTGAAGATTGTTGCTATGTATGCACTAGGTTTATTTATTTTTTTTAATTTTTATTGTACTTATTGAACTGACGAATCCTATACATATATGCAAATGTAATTGTCTGTCTTTGGGAGAGTAAAAAAAAGATAATAATAATAGTACAAATAGAGATTTTATTCAAAATAACTATTCCGTACCCACGTGGAAATTTCCAAGATAAACGGCCTTTACTTCAATCATTCCATGGATAAATAGAAGGCAGTGGTTTTAGAGAATTGATGCCCATTAGAACCCCATCCATGTCTCTTGAGCTCTAGGACTGTATTAAATTATTAAATAAAAAATACCCGTTGAAATCTCACTTAAATTTGCTAATAACGATCACTTAATATTAATACAATCCATTACAGGCTCTAGCAAAATTTCCTTTTCATAAATGTAGCAGTGTTACCGAATTGTTGAAGGAATTGGGGTGGGAATCTCTAACTGATCGAAGGGAGAAATACAGGTTAAATCTTTTGCGCAAGTTCGGAGCAGTCAGTTTTTTGCCGGACGTTCAACATATACTGCTTGAGCCAACGTACTACGGTAGAAGCGATCACACGAATAAAATAAAGGAAATTGACTGCCGAACCGATATATTAAAAATGTCAACTTTCCCACGTACAATAAGGGATCATAATAGTTGCGATAGATAAATCATATGAAACTCCCACCCTCAATAGGTAGAGTAGAATTTTCACTTGTGCTTAATAACACCACATCATTACTAACACTTCACACCGGTCGATTTGTCCGGCATTATTTTATTTTGTTCTCTGAATGAAGTAGCATCTCATAGTATTCATAAATTAACAGTATCAGTAATATTAACCACTTGATGTGTCTATAGCATTTTTTCTGCATGTTTGTATGTTCTTTTACCTATCACTCTCCCAGTTTCCGGTTGGACTGAGCACTATTCTCCTGACTGCTTCTGGCCTGCGCCTAGTGGCAGGGGGAGCGAGCGAGGTTCTGATTTGTGCTGGGACGAGTGCTGCATGCCAGGTGTGGAATCACCCCGTGTCACACACCCTAGTGGTGTCTTACACGGTACTTCGTAGATGTAGATGAAGACGACAGAGAGAATGCCACGCCGAGATGAAATAACTAACTGGGTATGAGGGGTACGGAATATCCCCCATGTAAAACGGGGGGTCCGGGTATTCTGAAAAATATACATCTTAAAATGACATTTTGAAGGTGTTCTATTATGTTATGGGAGTTGATCTATAGGTGTACTATTAGCATGTGTTAAGCACATAATTTTTACAATTTTTTATCAAGGGGTGGTTACAATTCCCCCAGAACCCCCCCTTGATACGCCTATGGCAACAACTGGGATGAGAATCGATTTCAGACCGTCCATTAAAATTCAGACTTCATTTATTATGTATGTTCCATACTGATTTCTTCTCTGACAACGTTAATAACATTTTACGAAATCCGTTATACTATGGTAAATCAGAATGGGAATAACACTAGGGAAGTAGACTGCAGAACTGGCAGATTTAAAATGTCATTTTTCCCGCGAACGATAAGAGACTATAACATCTGCCAATGAGACTTTTCTACGTCTACGTGGTACCGTGCAAGGTGCACTAGGCCCTAGTGACTAGGGTGTGGCACGGAGTGATTCCACACCCAGGCAAAAGGTTTAATTGCTTCATCAGTGGTTTGCATGAATTCTTATGGGGAACAACCCACACAGCACAGGACGTCATCAGGATATCCTAATTTGGTCTCGTATGTCCTGATGACGTCCGAGATATCCCTGGGACGTCGCTGAGGTATCCCGCCGGGATTTTACATCCTTACGATAGTTTCCAGAGTTATTGGGTTTTCTACCCATTTTATTGAAGAGTGATACCAGGAATGAAGGAATTTAATGATTTTTACTGAAAAATTATATTTTGTACTTATGTCCTGCAGACGTCGCGGGTCCGTCTCTGGGACATTCCATTCCCACTGGTTATATGAACTCTTTAAACCAATTAATCAATAAATATTTACTCTTTTGGGATTAAATCATATCAGATGCGAGTGACTGTAAAGTTTTTTTTATGAAACATGACGCTTTTTTAATTTGTCATTAGAATTCTACCCCAGATTATTCTGCCACTGACGTCCTCATTCCACGATTACACATTTAAAGTGACTGAGCTAAATGGTAAGGAAATAGTTGCTAAGTAGTGGAGTATTTTTTCATTGATCACTTGAAATTCTAGTTGTTTGTACTTGATTCTTGGCGGACGAATTTTAAATGCACCGCTTCTCAGCGCCGAGATAATTAGGGAACGGAAAGGTGTTTTCCACGTTCCCTCTTCCCAACTGAGAGACTGGAACGGAACACAGGACGGAGAGCTATTTTCCTGACTCCATCACTTCTTTTTTGGACGCCTTAGAAGCTGACGCGAAGAATTGTGTGCCGATTGTTCTAGATTTTTTGACCACCTGCCTACTTGGAATTTCTCTTTGGTTCTGTTCAACTTTTTTCGGCCTTCCTTCATTGGATTTGCTCGATTCGGCTTTCGATTGAAATTTATTTGACCGTGCGCTTGTTTGGACTTTACTCTCTTTGGATTTTGGATTAACTTGATTTTTGGACTGGTTTGCTTACCCCGACTTTAGACCTCGCGCGTATCAATTAACTCTTTTGGTTTCACTCTTCACTTCACCTAATCTTGCTGCCGTGCATTGCCGGCAAGTACGATCTTGGGAAATTCTTGGGCTGCCCAGAAACGACAGTTACTATGGTTGATACCTCATAAATCGAGGTAATATTACCTCGATTTATGGCCAGGCAATAATTTAGGCTGTGGGTCTGCAAAGTGCGCCCCCTGAGGGTTGCGCCCCTGGCAGCCACCCGCCTGGCCAGCCCCTAGCTACGACGCTGAAGCTAACGTGCGGGAATTGGAAAAATCATGTTTATTGGCAGTAGTATTGCATTTATACTCATACTATGTGGCAACATAGAATAACAGTTATCTGGCATTAATTAATTGCAAATAACTTTTATCAAGAATTTTTGGTATTTCCTCAAACTATCACGGAATTATGATTTAATGATTATAGCTCTCGAAGTCACATTTATCCGTGGAAGTGACTACATACATACGTCGTTCTCAACACTGTATATTAATAACAGGTGCGAGAATAGGTGCATTGCGTTGTAGGATAGGTATTCAAGCGTTGCAGGTATCATCACGTTAGGAAGATACGAGGTAGTATAATGTACTTCGCTTCGGGATCTAACGTTAAATCTCTGCTTCGTCGACGACTTTTTTTCGGAAAATGTTCGGAAAGCAAACGGAAAGTATGAATTTGCTTTCCGAATGCTTTCCAATTGCTTTCTTTTTGCACCATTGGCAGGCAATCGGAAAGCAACCTACGGAAAGCAATTGGAAAGGGTGTGGAAAGCAATTTTTTTTCATCTGGGTATTCAGTGTATCCCATAGATGTCACAATATCCCGGTAGGGTATACCTGGGATGTCTATAGGATGTCAATGTACTGTGAGTTGATATTTGGATATCCCTATGACGTACATGGGAAGTCATGGGATGTCCCAGGGAGGTCCTGTGGGGATGTCTCCAGGACGTCAAATTTATAGGACATTCCGATATCCGTGGGATATCCCATTTTGGTCAGTGGGAAATTCAGTATATCCCACGGACGTCACAATATCCCGGTAGGATATACTAGGGATGTCTGGAGGATGTCATTGTGCTGTGTGGGAACCAACATACATCTAACTATTTTTTTCTGCACCTGGAAGATTTTTTTGAGTAAACTAGATGAGGATCGCTAGTGAACTATTCCATAAGAAGCCCTTGTGTAGAAATTGGAATAGTATATGGATTTTAAGGATACTGTGTTATAAAGAAAACGAACCTGATATACGACAGAGTTGAGTATGGAACACAATTTAGAAACATGGATGGCCTAGCTGCCTGTATTTTGCAATCCCAAAAATTTGACATCATTTGCTACTGAAATGGGTATTTTATTTAATGCCAGATTTGGACTATTACTGTTACTAAATTGGTCGAACAACAGAACCTGAGTTTTATATCAAATTAGTTTCAATTTATTATCGAGACACCAGATCAATATATTATCCATTAATTCTTGGGTCAGATTAAAGAGCCCTTTGATGTTATTGTCTGGGACTATAAAACTTGCATCATCAGCAAATAACACTGGTTTTACACTGCTTTTCATAATCAGTGTAGGTAAGTCATTTGCATAAAGTAAAAAAAGAATGGGGCCCAGGATTGATCCCTGTGGAACACCTGTTGTGATCTTACAAGGGTCTGACAAATATTTCTCATTTCCTGAGGTTATTTCAACTTTTTGAGTTCTACCTGACAGGTACGACGCTAGCCAATCCAGTGCTATCCACCTCTGATGCCTAATCTATGGCACTTACATAGGAGGATCGTGTGGTCCACCATATCAAATGCTCTGGAGAAATTCAGAAATAAGGCTAGAACCTTTTTGTTGTTAACAAAAGAACTGGTCACGCAATTCATGGCATTGAGCAGAGCTGATTCTGTTGATCTTCCTTCCCTAAATCCCCATTGACAATCGGATAATGAATTTGATTCATTCAAGAACTTAATCGGTCTATTGTAGTAAATAAGTTCAAATAATTTAGAAAATGAGGATAGTCACGAAATTGGTCTGTAATCAGCAATATCTTTAGTATTACCTTTATTTTTGGAGAGAGGAATTACTTTGCTTTCTTTTAATACTCTAGGAAAAACACCGTTTTCATGGGACTTATTAATTAAATACACTAATGGTTGTATGATAAAATCTTTACACTGCAACAGCAAGTTAGGAGGTGTGTATTATCAATTCCAAGGGTTTGCTTAATTTGTGTAGACAGGAATATACTTCCTTTTCATCGGTGGGGTACAAGTAGAGGTGGGCCACTTTGAAGATTACCTCGGTAATTTTCGTAAATTACCACGGTATTTTTCATAATTTACCGCACCCCTTGAAAATGACCATAATTTTCTAGATAATTCACCTAAGTTAGAGATAATTTTTCATACAGATAAATTCCCAACATTTTCTTTTAAGCCAAGTTCACATTTCCTACGTGTTTAATTATTAATTGAAGTGCGTAAAACTCGTTTTTGGAATATTTTACTTAAATTATAACATTATAGAGTAATAAATTAAAATATTCTTCTTAAAAATTTCTCATACTTTGACAAAAGAAAGCCAGGTTGCGTGTTGCTGCCGTAGTTCTTTTTACAGTTTAAAAAATTTCTAATACATTAATGTTGTATTAGGTATGGTTTTTTTAACATCGTTATTCCCTTCCTATTGCTCTATCGGCTTTCTTATTTAACCATACATTTTCTGTTAAATGCTTAAAACTAAAGAAATACTGGAAAATTACGGTAACTTTTGAAAATTACCGTAATTTACCACGTGGTAATTTACCTCAGATGATAATTACGGTAATTTTCCCATCTCTAGGTACAAGTTTAATAAGGAATTTAAGGCATATGAATTAATTCCATAATTTTTATAGTTAGTTGCAGTTGCAATTTTTTTGTTTTCATAAAGTTCTGCCTTTCCTTGAACTACGACCTTGACGTGGTGGAAGGGCTTGTGAGTTCCAATGACCCCTAGAGCTGGACTGGCAGGAGCAAGTACATTGCTCCTGGTAGGGCCACCCATGCCAGATAGGTCGAAGGGTAGGAGCCAGACGAAAGGTAGTTCCGTGATGGTGTCACGTTAAAAATACCGTTGAGTCGCGTGGGAGACCTCTCAACTATCTCCTCCCAGAACATGAAAGTCATTCAAAGAGAATTGATTCCTGGCAACTACGGGATGCCGCCCACTAGGGCGGGTGTCGTGCCCGGCAGCGGGGGAGGCAAGGCCTCCGCGGTCGTCAACATACGAAATCCTTGCACAGCAGCATCAGCATCGGCGGATACAAGGGATAGGAGGGAGAAGAAGAAGAAAAAGAGGAAGAGGAGGAGGAAAACAGTGATAAAAATAGGCACTTGGAACGTAAGGACCATGATGAGGGCCGGGAAGCTTGAAAATATTAAGCAGGAAATGGAAAAAGGAAAAATAGATGTTTTGGGATTGTGCGAGGTGAGATGGAAGGATAGCGGGGACTATTGGAGTGATAACTACAGGGTAATCTATAGTGGGGGAGATGAGAGTCAACGGGGGGTAGGCATGGTACTAAACACAAAGTTGGGACTGAGGGTGGTAAACATTGAACAGGTGAGCGACAGGATACTAGTGGTAGAAATAAAATCACGTCTGACGAATTTCGTACTGGTCCAGGTATACATGCCTACGAGCAACTATAGGGAGGAAGAGGTGGAAGAGGTGTACGAGCAAGTAGAAGAAATAATTAGAGAAGTTCCGGGAAAGAAAAACCTGATAGTGATGGGTGACTGGAATGCAGTGGTGGGGGAAGGGAGGGACGGATTAGAAGTAGGAGGGTTTGGGCTAGGAAGAAGAAATGATCGCGGTGAAAAGGCAGTTGAATTTTGTAGAAGAAATAAATTAGTAGTGACAAACACTTGGTTTAAACATCACCCCAGGCGTAGGTACACATGGAAAATGCCGGGTGATACTGGGAGATACCAAATTGATTATATAATGGTAAGGCAGAGATTTAGAAACAGTGTAAAAAACTCTCGTAGCTATCCAGGGGCGGATGCGGACTCGGATCATAACTTGGTGATGATGAAGTGTGAAGTTAGATTCAAAAGGCTTTGTAAAGGTAGGAAGATAAAGAGGTGGAACCTTGAAGCATTGAAAGGGTTGAAAAGGAGGGAATACCAAGAGCTAGTAGAAAAGAACATAGGTGAAGAGAAGCGGATGGGAACCATAGAGAAAAGATGGGAAGTTATAAAAACAGGCATCGCAGCAGCGGCAGAGAAAACAATAGGAACGGTGGAAAAGAAGAGGGTTATGAAGCAGTGGGTTACAGAAGAAATGATAAAGAAAATGGAGGAGAGAAGGATATGGAAAAACGTGAACACCGACGTAGGCAAGAGGAAGTACAAGGAATTGAATAATAAACTCAGGCGAGTGACCAATCGGGCAAAAGAAAACTGGTGGAAGGGACAATGTGAGGAAATGGAAAAGATGCAGGAGGAGGGGGAAGTGGGCGCTTTGTACGCCAAGGTGAAAACGTTATCGGGTGGTAAGAGAGGTCAAGCGATACCAAAGGTTAAGGACAAAACAGGGAAGATATTAACCCCTTCCCTGACGCGGCCAAGTTTACTCGTCCAAAGTGGTGGTTCCTTTTTTGACGCGGCCGAGTTAACTCGTCCTGCCACGGAATTGCTCTTCCTTTCCAGTTCCGACCGAATTTACTCGTCGCGTCCACTGCTTTTACTCGTAGTTCCATATCTCATCGCTAGATGTCATGAATGGTAGGATTTTTTACTCATCTAGCGGATATTTTTGGAAGTTATCCCATGACTGGCAGAGGTAGCAGAAACCGAATTTTCCGCTTTTTCTTACGCGCGCGACGCGTAAAAACATCTAGGATTATTTATTTCATAAATTCCCCGTAGTGAATCTTCTAAATAGACTTGGACCGCATTTTAGACATTTGATTTTGGTATTGCAGTCTTTATTACATTTTTTTTTCTTGATTTAGTATATTTCATTGTTTTCTTCCCGTCATCTCTGCGGTGCTGGCGTCAACTTTGCCGTTACATTGTGTCATCCATGATTTTTTCCCAAGGAAAGATGAAAATCTACATTTTTCTGCTATGTTATACAAAATGTGCTCATTCTAAGATCAGATAGCAACTTTTGTACTGTCCTCATAGAAATTTTTATACTGTCCTCATCACTATGAAAGCCTTAGATAATACAATTTATTCTGAAAAATGGTCTCACTTCTTCCAACTAATTGTTTGTGCAATAAAGGTGAAATTATTTTCCATTGGTTCTTTATTTTTCAGCTTGTTTTCCTTTGGTTTATTATTGTCTATTACCTTATCTCAGGTTGAGGAAGTTTATTGTAACGTAAGAGTGACTCTTCAATGAAGGGCAATTTTAGGGGCAGCTTTCTGTGAGAACGCGGGAGAATAAAAACTAATTTTCTGACATGTCTGTGGATAAAAGAGAATCATTCTCCTACTCTTATCTGCAGAATTCCGGCTCTTCCTTTTCATAATAACAGAGGGGTATATGCTCCCAAATCCTCCGCAGGACAACAAACAGAACCCCCCGTCCAACTGTCTTCGACTGGGGATCCCGCTGACTTCCGGGACGTAGGCTAAGTGATTTTAGCGACCCAGGAGGGATTATCCTACCCTTTTTGGGGCTGAGCGTACACGGCTCCAAAGGGTATAATACCCTCGTACTTACCCATTAGCTTCCCTGGATCGTTTCTCTCACGCTCGAGGACAATTTTCAGAATTGGCAGGGGTTGAAATTTCTTAGAATACGCATGGAAAAGTATGTACGCAGGTAGCAGCTGGAACGTGTCATAAAATACTGCTTGAATGCCCCCTCAACCCCAATGCTTTCTTTATTTCTACGGTCAACGTACCAAGGGTTTTCCCTCATCTATTCACCGAAGGTTTTCCCCGGCTTCACCTAAGGTTTTCCCCGGCCAGTCGTTGTTCTTTGTTTCGGGCGATTATTTCAAAACTGAAACGTCAAAAAATTTCAAAAGTATCTTAGTTATTCCTTGTACTCTCGAGCAAACACATCTGCCTTTACTCAAACACGCATCATTCACGAAGCAAGCGGCACTACCGTCGGAGATTGTTTTCATTCGCTGTCTGGACGTTACTCTCTTGGTGTTTCGTGGCTAATCAGCTATGGCGAGTGACAATGAAAGCGACTTCACAGAGGACGAACTACAAGACGAAGACATTGAAGATTCGGGATCCGAATCCAGCTACTCGGAGCATTCATTCTCCGACACAGAGGATGAAGAGGAACCCGCGCAGGAAGGACAGTGGTGTGAAGTGCACAATACTTGGCCGCCTACACCCTCTAGGTTCCCTTTTGAAGGAGAGCCATCCCTAAATTTTGAGTGTGTTGGAGTTGGTGACATTCTGTGCTTTTTTGAACTTTTTTTTGATGATCCTGTGATAGATTTCATTACCAATGAAA
This sequence comes from Pyrrhosoma nymphula, assembly GCA_963573305.1. Lineage (NCBI taxonomy): Eukaryota > Metazoa > Arthropoda > Insecta > Odonata > Coenagrionidae > Pyrrhosoma > Pyrrhosoma nymphula. The sequence continues at coordinate 133,230,465 of OY754334.1, read as the reverse complement.
CGAACCGCTATGCGACCCAGTGCCTCCGTGATAAACCATCAGGTTCAAGAAACCAATGGCGGGACATCAGCAGTTCAGAATTGCGAGTGTTTTTAGCCTTGACAATACTGCAGAGTATTGTTCGAAAGCCAGAACTAGAACAATATTGGTCTAGGAGGAAAATTTTAGCAACACCTTTTTTTGGAGAAACCATGTCACTCAGGCGTTTTATTCTGATCAGAAAATATTTGCATTTTTGTGACAATGATGGATACGAACCGGAAAGTCACCCAAATCCAAAGCTAAATAAAATTTGGCCCATTTACACCATGCTAGAAGAAAAATTCAAGAGCTTATACACTCCGGAAAGGGACGTAACGGTGGACGAAAGTCTTCTCCTATATAAAGGAAGACTTGGTTGGCGTCAGTTCATCCCCCAAAAAAGAGCCCGGTTCGGAATAAAAACTTTCATGTTGTGCGAATCAACTAGTGGCTATGTTTGGTCAACTATTGTTTACACAGGAAAAGGGACTATTCTGGACAATGATTTTGAGAGCATGTCAATGTCCTCGCAGGTGGTGCTCTCACTAGTGAAACCCCTTTTTGATAAAGGGTACTGTGTAACGACAGACAATTTTTATACCTCGCCTGAATTGGCCGAGGCTTTGATTTCTCGGCGGACGGATTTGTACGGGACTGTGCGTCCAACACGAAAAGGGATGCCTGATGGACTGAAAAATAAAAAAATGAAGAGGGGTGAAGTGGTTTCGTACCAAAAAGGAAAGATGTTGGTGATTCGTTGGAAGGACAAAAAAGAGGTGACGCTATTGTCGACAGTCCACAGCAGCGATATGCAGGAGGTGGAAAAAAGGGGACAAATATTATTGAAACCTAAGCTCGTTATGGACTACAATGAGACAATGGGGGGTGTTGACAGGGTGGATCAGCATCTCGCTGATTACCCGATACCCCGGAAACGGGGGAAGAAGTACTACAAAAAGCTTTTTTTTCATTTCATGGAGCTATGTCTGTGGAACTCTTTTGTGCTGTTCACAAAAAAAGGAGGGAGAAGAGCTCACCTGGACTATAGATTGGAATTAATTGAAAAAATTATAGACAAGTATCACCCTCAAGTGATTTCCCCTAAGGCCGGTCGACCACCCTCAGGACCGCACCCCCGCCGCTTGACAGAGAGGCATTTCCCGGATGTAATTCCGGGCACTGAAAAAAAGCAGAATCCGACGAGGAAGTGTGTTGTGTGCACAAGGAAAAGAGACTCTAGGGGAAAACCAGTGAGGAAAGAAACGAGATACATTTGTCAAACTTGTGATGCACCTTTGTGTATTACTCCTTGTTTTAAAATATATCATACTAAGGTTTCCTTCTAAGTACTTCTATATCACGTTTTATTTTGCATTTTCAATTTGTTTCTTTTTACTTCAAAAGTTTGCGAATATGTTTGTGAAAGGGACCTTTTTGTAAAATATAAAATTTTCATTTTGCAAAGAATAAAATTATTCCTTTCTGTTTTCTGTGAGATTTTTCAATTTTTTTTCAATTTTTTTCCAATTTCTGCATATTTTTTGTTCTTTCCATCATTATTGGTGTCATATTTCGGATGGTTTCACGGACGGACTTTTTTTTCAAAATGTACGAAGTTCTACTAATTTAGAAATAGTTACTAGCTGTGGTTTTGATCTAAGTACCGGATATACAATTCAGATCATTCATGATTCATCGTAGGGATGATAGAAGAACAATTCTGTGAGCGTAAGTATGTAAAAGCCAACACAATGGGATAGGTATTACATTTTTTCCAGGGTAAAGCCTGTGCCGTAAAATAAAAAAAAAAACAGAGGTATGCAACCCGCAACACGCCAAGGCCATCGCTCTTCGGAGAGATAGGACGAGCGGAGGGGAAGGCAGAGGTAGAGATAGCCTTCCCAACGCAGTGGGAATGAAAGCAGGGAGGTATTCCTTCGCGCAAGGCCGTGAAAAAAGCGGCGAGCGGAAAGAAGACCAGAAGTATTATCTTTCAGATTTTATGGAACTAAAGAACACAATTTATTGTTTTTACGTAGTAGATGCACAAAATTATGTCTAAGAAAGAAAATACTAAGATGATACGTAAGATATGCTTATTGAATACATTAAAAGTAAAATTTGAGTAAATATATTTTTTTTAAATTCAAAAATTGGTGTTGAAAAACACTTCGGATGCAAAAAATCGTCAATTTTAGCAATCTTTAACCTTGAAAATAAATATTTAAAAAAATAATTTCAGCAAAATCGACTATATTTCCTTTTTCCAATTATATTGAAGGTGAAGAAAATGAAATAAAAAAATGTGACTTTTTTGGAAGAGAATTCACGAAATAATTCGTCAGGGAAGGGGTTAATCGAACAGGAAGATATTCAAGAAAGATGGAGAGAATACATAGAGGAGCTATATGACAGCGAGAATAGACCCCTTAGCCTAGATCTAGAGGACGAAGGACGAATAGATAAGGATAACCTCGGACCAGAGTTACTTGAGAGTGAAATAGAGGGGGCACTAAGAGAGATGAAGGGTAGAAAAGCCGTGGGAGCCGATAACCTACCTTCGGAGCTCCTGAAGAATCTAGGTAGTAAGGGGAGAAAATCGTTTTTCGAACTTATTCGCAGGATCTACGAGGAAGGAGTATGGCCAGAGGATTTCGTGAAAACAGTATTAATACCTATCCCGAAGAAGAAGAAAGCTTCAGAATGCGAGGAGTATAGAACAATCAGTTTAATTTCGCACGCGGCAAAAGTGTTGCTTAGAGTACTAAACAGAAGGTTGGAGGGCAGAGCAAAGTGCTATTTAGGCGATGACCAATTTCGGTTCAGGAAGGGGAGGGCAACCAGAGACGCGATTGCGGTAATGAGGACACTTATAGATAGAAACATAGAGCATAATCAGGATGTTTTCGCTTGCTTTGTAGATTTCGAAAAGGCGTTTGACAGAGTAAACTGGGAGAAACTAATGCAGATACTGGGGAAAATAGGAATAGATTGGCGTGACAGGAGACTCATCCGAAACTTATATATGGGGCAGAGGGCTCAGGTAAGGGTAGCTGACGGTGAATCAGGGTGGGCAGTTATAGGTCGCGGGGTACGGCAAGGGTGCCCGTTGTCGCCTTTACTTTTTAACATCTATGCTGAGGAAATGGTAAGAGAGGCATGGGATGAGCTAGAGGTGGGAATGAAAGTAGGAGGCCAGTGGATAAAGTCGGTTAGATTCGCAGACGACCAGGCGTTGGTGAGTCGGTCATCGAAAGGATTGCAAACTTTAGTAGATGCTCTGGATAAACAGTGTGAGAAATACGGGATGAAGATAAATAATAGGAAAACAAAAGTAATGAGATTCTGTAGGACAAAGAAAGCTAAGCTGGTGATAAGAGTAGGAAGTCACAAACTGGAGCAAGTAGAACAATTTAATTACTTGGGTAGTACGCTGGAAGAAACAGGACATAGTAGCAAAGACATTAGGAGGAGAATAGCGCTAGCGAAGGAAGCGTTCAATAATAGAAGGGAGCTGATGACGGGGACCTTAAGTAAGGATGTAAAAAAGAGGCTAGTAAAGAGCTTGATATGGAGTGTGGCGTTGTATGGGGCGGAAACGTGGACCTTGAGAAAGGAAGACGAAAATAGGCTGAAGGCTTTTGAGATGTGGGTGTGGAGGAGGATGGAGAAGGTGCGTTGGACGGAAAGGAAGACAAATGAGGAAGTGCTTGACATGGTGGGCGAGGAGAGGAAACTTATAGATGAGATTAGGGGAAGACAGGGTAGGTGGCTGGAAGGGGTAATGAAGGACGATGGTTTGCTGAAGGCCGTGATAGAGGGTAGGATGTTGGGTAAGCGGGGAAGGGGAAGGAAGAGAACCGGTTTTATGGACGGGATGAAGAAAGGTAGGACTTATGCTGAGATGAAGAAAGAAATACTAGAGGTAGAAAGGGCACGATATGTGTAAGAGTTCGTCGGATATTCTCTGACTTTCATCACAACCTACCTTTAACCGGTAGATTACTGTAATGATAAAGTTCTGAAAGATCAAGTAAATATTTATTTATTTCATTAGCAATTATTTTGGTTTCAGTTATGCAAGTGCCATTTTGTTTTATTCAAAGCAGAGTTTAATTTTTTGTCATTATATGATTTTTTTGATTGCTTTATGACTTAACTGTAGTTTTTCTTAGTCTGAAGAAAATCGGCATAAATTGCCGGTGACTTGTTTAATTTAGCTTGAAATGCTTTCTCTTTGACTATATTCGAAGTTCAATTATTTGTGGAGTCAACCAAGGTTTCTTTCGTTAACTCTTATTGGGTTTCTTCACTCTTATCGTTGGGATCGCACACTCCAATAAATAGCAAAATTTCGAGTAAAAATCGTCAAAGCATAAATCAATGGGATCATTCTCATAAAAAAAAAATATCTTCCCAGTTTCCCAATGAAAGCAAATAATTCACATGATCTACATTACTTTGGGAAAAAAATTTCCTATCATAGTAAACATTTGAATTTGTTGTGTCAAGAATAAACATTATCACTAACATAGAGTGATCTGATAATCCATTATCAATCACTGAAGATTTACATTTTGTATAGTCATAATTAGTTATTACATTGTCTAGTTGTGTACTAGATGTCATCGTGACACGAGTTGGACTGCTTATCAAACACTTAAAACCATATGATTCACACACGTTAATCAGCTCGGTAGCCTGGTGCAAACTGGAGAAATCACAATTAAAGTCGCCCATTAGTACTAAAGTTCTCTCTTGTTTACACAAAGAGTGAAGAAGTTCATCCAGTTTTTTAGCAAATAGATCTATATCGCTCGTTGGTGAACGATACAGAGAGATGAACACAAATTCACCTTCTACGGGCTAATATACACAAGCTACGCTCTCGAAAACTTTCTCTTCAGCCATTGGGACACTAATAACATTTATTTTATTATTTGAATTATTTAATCGGTTATCGGCATAAATAGCAACACCACCGTTTTTATGTATTTTACGTGAGTAATTAGTAACACACGTATTTTTGTACAATTTTATCACTTTTGATTCATCTTCATTTAACAAATGTTCGGCAAAACACAGAAAGTCTGGTTCTGATTCATTCAAGGCCACTTCATTCTGAGATACTTTATTTCTCAAGCATTTTATGTTGATAAAATTCACCGTGAGAACGTTCGAAGTGTCTTGTTATTTTTCTGGGGGCAAAGTGCGAGCTCTTAGAAAAAATAGACATGTACATACACACATTAATAGGCCAGAATGCTTCATCTAGCAAGATCGATTTGAGTTGTTCATTTACTGAAATTCTAAAAGAGGCATATTCACCTCTCGTCACTTTAAGCTGTTCAATTTCAATACTTTTTACAAGTTTCTCACAGGAGTTTAAACTAAGCAACTTATCTTGTACGAATTTCTTTACCTCTACAGAAGTTGTACCACTCACAAAATTCCATGCATGTACATGGGATTTACGTGGTACACACAGCAACGAGCTATCGTTGCTCGACGCTTTACCTCTTATCGGGGATCATCTTCGTTTATTATTGCTCTTTACTTGGATGTAGCCTTCATCATCATCATCTCGCTGATGCCCCTGTGCAGGGCGTTGTCTTCTATTGTCCTCCGATTGCTCCACAACTTTTGAGTACATCTTTCTAACAGGACGAGCACTTTGAATTACTCCAGCATCAAGCTTGGAGTCACACGTACCACGCGTTTTTTGCGATACATGGTAATCCATTCTTATCATATTAGATTTACTGGTAACTGGAGGTTTTACATGATTATGGGAAACACTCGGGGAAATAACATCTACTTTTTTAGTAGCTGTATGACTGTTTTTCTCCAAATTAGATTTTAAGTAATTAATTTCCAAATTTTGCACTTTGATTAACTCAATGCATTCTAGTAATTTGGTTTGCAAGTCACTCACAACATTTAAAACTATTTCTTGACGATTTTCGATCCTAGTAGCCCAATCACATGGAGGATATACACACGTTTTGCATCGAAAATGAATAAAGTCACTGTTATTAATATTGTTTGATGCCGCTTTTGTGATGCCAACACAGTTGGAATGAAAGAAGGAATCACAGCCAAAATCACACTTTAACGAACTTTGATTATCTGCAATAATATCGGAGCAAATTGTACAGCTCGTATCACCGTCCGCCATATCTGAGACTTTTTTACTGTAAAGAATACTTGCTCAAACTTGGAAAGGGAACTTGGACAAAGGGAAAATATACTTGAAGTTTATGGCGATATTCTCCCGCCCCCAGAGAAAATTAGAAAATGTTTTTCTGCCTTGAAAACGAACAATTCCACTAAAATAGCGCGTAGCTTTATAGCAAATAGCTTTGCTGTTGTCCCTATCTTTGTGCGAATGCAGATACAACTCTTTTTAAGGAATTCCTTTCGTATTTGCAGAAGGTGAATACATTTTTTAAATGCCAGTGTTCTCTCTAAATCGTTAGTTTTTATTGTATATATTCCGGAGTGTTTCATTATTGTCGAAACCCGTACTTTGGGAACATATACATGCCTTAAGCACTGTTGGTTATTATTGGGTCATGTAGGACAAAGTGTTCTGATAGAGTAACACATAAATAGGTATGCTATTGGAATATAGACATCCAAAGGCTTCTGAAATACACTTTTAGGATTCATTTTCTTACTTCTGACAAAATCCAAAATTTCAAAATATTATGTGTTATACTTCTGGGGTAGGTAGACTACCCCTCATGGCCTACTGCGACTCAAATTTCAATTAAAGTTTTTTCTGCTGTGATCTTTTCTTGGTATAATTTGTATACTTTGGATATTGGATACACCTCTATACTGTGACTGACCTGGGTGTTATTATTAATCAAACTCTGTCATAGATGGAACAAGTATCCCTTGTCTTCTCCTGCAAGGTTTTTAAGACTCTCCATCAAATCAAGCGAAATAAAAATGAGCTATCTACCTAAATTCCAAATAAACTTGTCACCTCACTAATATTACCAATATTTGATTACTGCTGTGTTACTTATAGCACTATTGGGGAAGACCTAAACTTAAAACTTCAAAAAACTTGATTGCATGTATTCGCTTCATTAATTTGATCCCAAAATTTTATCACATTAACACATGCACGCAAGCTAGCAAATTTACTCACCGTGCATAATCGAAGAAAATACTTCTTAGGATGCTTCCTATTTAAAATCCTAAAGTTCAGAAAACCTGACCACTTAACGGAGTTCTTTTTATTCACCACAGATGTCCGACAAAGAACTCTGCGCACCCTCCCGGACATACATTACATTCCCAGTCACCGAAATACTATATTCCATAACTCCTTCTTGGTTGAAGCTGTAAGACTATGGAATTCCCTCCCTCAACATATTCGTCAAGCATCGTCCATTAATTCATTCCAGTCAAAATAATTTCAATATCTCTACCCATGAACATGTTAAATGAAAGACTTTGTACTATTCCACAATATGATGTATATTTCTTTTCCCAATCGATTTCGACGTCTTAGCATCATTGTCAAGGTATACAAGTCAAGGTGTGTGTCTTGGTGTATACCTTGGTATGAATGTATTTGCTATGTCCAGGTGTACACCTTGACAATGACACTAAGACGTCGAAATCGATTGGGAAAAAATATACATCATATTGTGGAATAGTACAAAGTCTTTCATTTAACATGTTCAGTGCAACTAAATTCCACAAAGTATCGCCTGCTCCATTGATAACTCTGATATTGTTACATGTGTTAAATTTCTTGTCATATTTTGTTGATTGATATGTAATGTAATTTTAGAGAAATGATATGTTTATTTTATCCACCTATGTATTTTTGTTTTTTTTTGTTGGTGATATCATTTATTTTATATATTATACATATATAGATTAACAAATGCAATGTTATTTAGTAATTTTCTCACTTTTTTGTATTGTTCCACTTGAACCTACTATAGGAGACATGAGATCCCAGGCCCCTTCATTAGCTCACAAAGTAATACATTTCATATAAATCTTTGTTATACTAGTGGGAACTTCGGAAAGAAAAACCAACGAGCACTTAATGGTTTCGGCTTCGGATTTCGGCTTGATACTGGCATACGGAGAGTTAAAGGTAAACATAAGTTCAGTAGTAACATTAATAATATTTTGATGCATGTGATGAAGGAATAGGTGCAGGTCTTATGCGAGAAAAACACCCCAGTTGTATTTATAAGGCTGTTTCTATCACTAATTTTACGAAGTTGTGGGTACATATACATCCACATACGAAAATCTAGTTAACGACGAAATCCTGCCAATATCATTTATTCGTACTTGATGCAGAAAGTATATGAACATCTTCAGCCGAGTAAGGCCTGAAGAAGCCCTGAAATCATGTAAAAATATTTTAACAGGTTTTGTTAAGATTTTTGCGCGATTCTCACCTAAACTTCTCCATAACTCTGCAATAGTTTATCGCTTGGTGTTTCAATAGTTGAGACACGACTTGTGATGTGAATTCAATCGATTTACAGTGTAGTCTTTTACACATCTTTGTGGCTCGCGTTCTATCTGAATTAAAAAGCGACACAGGCTGACGCAAATAGACAGTTTATTTCTTTTCTGAGCACATTCACAGTACAGTGCCTTAAAACTAGATTAATACTACGAATGCCATCACTCACTGACGTCAATAACGTTAATTGTAAAAGCTACACCCAATTAAAACCTCTGCAAGTTTACTCCACTTAAAAGAAAGGGAAAATTTGAGGGGGACCGCTGCGTTGTTGCCATATTTCCAGCTGTTCATGACCACGTTTATAGCAATGCTCGCAAAATTGTTAATTTTCATCGTAGAACGACGATTAAAAGAAGTACTTTCTCGTACAATTTTCGGGAATATGATGAAAATATTCATTTTTGTTATATGACGTAGTTGTTAAAGTATAAATTGTAGTGAGCACGGTTGGTTTAGTGAGGGAGCCTCCCGCTCTGTAGCTTGAGGAGAGAGGCTGGCGTTGGGTCTCCGAGCTGGGGAAAGGGTTGCGGATTAGGACTCTCGGGAGCTTGAGCCCCAACCATCTTGCGACTACCTGTTCTCGGCCCCAGATAATCGAGTTTAACCCATTTATTTGTATGAAAAATTATCTCATATATAGGTGAATTATCTGGAAAATTACGTTAATTTTCAAGGGGCGTGGTAAATTATGAATAATACCACGGTAATTTATGAAAATTACCAAGCTAATTAACAGAGTGGCCCATCTCTTTTTGCGTTAAATCAATAAAAGTCCGTAACACACTATACATTCCTGCCGGGCCCATGATTTGGGTTCGTGTTATCCTGGAATTCGCGGTAAGCGAGTACGTGTTAACGAGGAATTACTGTTTTGAGATACTTGAAAGACATATCAGAAGGAAAATTTGAAGGAGAAGATCCTGAAAATTTGTGTGAAAAAGTGAGTTGCGATGATAGCAGGGATGAGAATGTTCCTTCGGTAGATCCCAATGATTCATCTGATGGTCAGCTGTCTTCAGGAGACGAAACAGGCAAAATTGTTTGCATTAGAAGTGAGTGTGGCGGCCAAGTCAGAGTAAATCAACTTGACACATTAGTGGAGCCAGATGAGAAAATCTTTATCCAGTAGGGCGATAAATCACTTGAATGTTATTTCTTCTCTCAACTTTCAGCCATAAGAAATAAATATAACTGTGTATTATTTATCTCTTCGTACAGGTATAACGCCGAATAAATTTTGTTGTACATATCTAATAATTTAATAAATAAAAAATTACAAAACCAAATAATTTTGAAATTTTTTTACCAGGATTGCTAGAAGTATCTGATAATGATCTATTCATAATTATTTGTTCTTTACAATAAATCATTCAAAATTCTGCATTTGTTAATCTCCTGCCACCCCCAGTTTTCAGGTTATTCAAGTCAGGGTATTCAAAGAATTGCTGTTCCTAAGTGTGCACTCGGTCGTGGTCGAGCAAAATGACGTGGGGTACCTCAAGTTCTTAGCACAGTTGTTAGAGAGACTGCAGCAGATGGAACAACGTGGACACACATTCCAGCGGGAAACGTATCTGGCCGTCTCATCTATCAGCATATTTTGAAGAAAACACAGCAACCCACAGCACATGCTAAACGTTCCATTGTAAATGGGTGCCATTCAAGGTCATGGTGACTTTTGATCGACAACAGTATGTTACATAATATGAAAATGTGCACTTAAAATAGAGCTCCAGAGGTTCTACTTAATGGTAGTTGGAGCTTAAAATCAGAGGCGCTGGAACCAGCACTAGCCATTATGTATGTGCGTGGATAATTTAGTGCACCAAATTTTGTGGTCACAGACCTGTGGTCCACCATTTTTCAGCCAAAGCATGGCTAGAAACAAGTTTATTGATGTATTAAGATTCCTTCGCTTCCATGAAAAAATGACACGATCGCAGGAACTCCAAACTGCCCGATTTGCAGCAGCGTCCCCAATCTGGAATCCCTTCGTTGCTAATTGCATCTTGAAATATAAGGCAGGTGAAAACATCAAAGTTGATCGGTGGTTCCCAACCCGTAGAAGACCACTCAACCTGAAATTAAGTCGTGTGCGGACCACCCCCATCCCCCACCATACCACCACCTATCAGTTGCAACCCTTCCTCTGCGCCTTTCCCATAACCAAATTCAAAGGTGATCAAGTAAACAGTTTTTAGAACACATTATTTATTTATTATTACCATTAATTAGTGTACAGTACCTACAAATTAGCTATCCATCTCGTTCGACACACTTCGCTTTCAAAATCCCCATTTATTCGCAACTTTTTTATATGTCCTGCGGACCACTCCCGAGGCTCTCGTAGACCACCTGTGGTCCGCAGACCACCGGTAGGGAACCACTGCAGTAGACAAACAGCTACTTCTGTTTAAGGCTCACAGTAGATTTATTCAATACATGAGGAATAAACCAGATAAGTTTGGCATAAAATTTTGGCTCGCTGCAGATGCAAAGACAATTTGATTTCTATTTCTTAGGAAAGATGAGTCGTGGCCTATGGACAATACTCTTGAAGAGCACTTCGTATCACGTCTCATGGAGCACTTCACTTCAAAAGGGAGGAATGTAACCTGTGACAATTTTTTCACATCTAAGAAAGTAGGAGATTCATTGAAACAGAAAGGAATGTGTTTCATTGGCTCCATCAATAAAATTCGACATGAAAATATCCTACACCTACAAAGAAAAGCACGGGGTCATTATATGCCACGGTTCTTTACAAGTCGGGTGACACTTCACTTACATCCTATCAGGGCAAGGTGAAGAAAAACGTCCTACTTCTCAGTTCGTTACACCAATCAGTAACTATCGATGAGCAAAGCCCAAATAAGCTCTCAGAGACCGTAGCTTTCAATAATGCCACCAAGTGTGGAGTCAACATATTAGAAGAAATGATTAGAATGTATGCAGTGAAATCTGGATGTCGCAGATGGCCAGTGCATGTATTGTGCAATGTACGGGATATTGCCATAATCAACGCGTGGATCCTCTATCAAGAGGTCAAGAGAAAATATGTCATCGGAAATTAATTTTCAAATTAGGAGAGGAGTTAGCAGCTCATTTTGAATAAATCTAGGATACCAGTACCAATACCATTTCAAAAAACTCACAATAGTGATGAGCGCAAGACCTGTCAGATGAAAAGACCTGTCAGTATGCAGGTGAAAAAATATAAGCAGGAATGTATGTGTACAATGCAACAATTATGTGTGTGGTCCCTGTTCAGGCAATGCTCAGTACATTTGTACCAGATGCAGTGATGATGAACATGAGTAATTATCCTCGACAACTGAGTAGTTGTCACAGATATGTTTATGATTATGTTGTGCTGGTTTATAATTGTTAATGTTGTAATTGCGATATTATGCTGGAATATATACAGGGTATATGAGAATATTTAAGTAAGAATAATACAGTAAACAATTACACATAAGTACCCATACAGCACACCAGTGGCGTAGCCAGGTTTTGGGTCTAGGGGGGGCAGAAAATGTTTAGGGGGCGCAGACTTATAAATTAACGAGTTTAATAAACTTTACAAATTTGGGTGATGCAATAGGCGGATGGGTTTGTACAAAGTATGACAATTGACAACGTATTATACACATTTATTTGCACGTATTTGGGACCTAAGAGTGGAAAAATACACAGGTTTAGGGGCGCCAGAACATGCCCCTAAGTCTGTGGCTAAGACCCCATCCCCCCCTGGCTATGCTACTGCAGCACATGACATCCCTGGGATATCCCATTTTAGTCTCAAATATCCCATTGATGTCCCGCATATCTCTAAGACATCCCTGAGATATCCCATCAGAATTTTTGAATTTTAGATATGTATTTTTTTACATTCTAACGTATGTTTATCCTTTTCATCCTGGGATATCCCGTGGACAAATCATGAAGACATCTCAGGGACATCATATGCGCAGACATTTGGATATCCTATGGATGTCCCATTGTGGTCGTGGACAAATGTGGACATACGTGGGTATCCCAGGGATGTCACAATATCTATAATATATTCCACAGATGTCCGAGAGATGTCAGTGTGCTGTGTGGGTAGGAGTAAAATATCGCCAGCAAACGATATTGCTGCCGTTTGAAAAAATATTTGACTGGTTATTTCAAAATTTTCAAATGTGTAAAATAAAATCATTATTAAACTACGATACATATTATGTTTGAAAATAAAGCAAATTATAATGGTCATGATAATCATGTATGAATTTAAAAATGGTTATATGCAAAAAATAGGAAATATTTAAAATATATTATGCCCCGCAAATTGACTGGTGATGGTCCTTCTAGGTAGATATACAATCCCGGTTCTTCTATTATCCGTTTCAAATATCTTTGCGACTGGCCTTTCCTGCGGGCTCGGAACGCTTTGAGGGCCTTCGCAGCGGGAAGGTGGGGCCTCTGGAACCAGGGAAGTGGAGTGGGGAGAGAGAGAGGAAACTCTGACTCAACGTTGCCATGTACGTGAATTAGAATTTATGGAAACAAAAGGCTGCCTGTCGTAGGCATTGTTTGTAGCAGACACGGGGGTGTTCACCATGTGGCCCAGTTGGAGGGGCAGAAGAGTTCCAGGCTGGCACCGCGGTCGGGGGGATAACTCCTTTTCATCCCTTTCCCTCCCCACAGGGACTTCTTATCTTGACCAGTCTCGAGGGTCTTTGAAGGAATGGGTCATATGGAAGTGCTTGGTTAATGACTCAGAAGTGGACTTTTGAAAACAGAAGTTGTAACATTCATATGATGAATAATAATAACAAACAGACATTAATCTCAATTCCTTTCAAATCAACTGATTAAAATGAGTCCAAACGGCATGTTATTTCGTTGATTTCTGGCCATTGTCGTGATCACGGAAAGATTTTTCTCTCCAAGTTTTTGCCATGCTCTTTTGCTAAAATATGACAGAATTGTTTACTGTTTGGTCTCAAATCAATCAGGAAATTATAAACAAAATGGTTAGTACATTTAAAATTATACCAGAGGAATATTAAGGAAAAATATAATTGCTAAAAAATCACCTTGTGAGTCACCCAGCTTATCCCCCCAGGGAAAAACCTAATGGGTCATGTGAGAACAGAAGTCATCGACGAATTATCCTCATGAAAAGAATAAAAGGAGTTCGGAAGATCACTAGATCACTATGCCACACCAAGCAAACAAAGGCAACGGAGGTTTGGCAACACAGCTAGCAGATTCACGAAATTTACACAACGGAGAACTGGGAGCGACTGAATTCCCGAGAGGCTAGTCTCCGCCTACTGCATTCTAGTTGGCTTTCGCGAAGTCACATGTCAGGAGACTTTCTCTTCCCTCACCCCCAAAAAACTTAAGCCTGCCTCTCAGTCGCTAAGATATTTGAAAATGACTATAGGAATGAAGGTACATACTTGAGAAATACAAAAATTGGGAAACCTAAAATGTTCACTTCAATTATCTATTATAAAATTGCCCTCTTCTGCACCAATATTCACTACCTATATAAAATAACAAGATCACAACCTAGATCACAACCTAGTATGAAATTTAATAAAATTATTTCTTGGAGCTGATATATTTTCATTTGGGTACTATATTTTTCCATAGTCCCAGATGTTACAGATGAAAATATGTGAAAGACATGGCTGTTGCTGAGAGCTTGTAAAAGTTAAATCTCCTTACCAAGTCAGCAATTGGATTTAATCCAAGAATGCAGGAAGTACATATTATGAAAAGTAAGTCTTTCATTCAAATACATAATGTTGTCTGGATGGGTTTTTAGTCTGTGATCAAAATTGTTTCTTCGAATTCCTGGCTATGACAATGTTAATATGGCATCGCTTTGCACCAAAACTATTTAAATTCCCTATGCCTAGCTATACAATCTCAAAAAATTATTTATTATTATTATGATTATTGATAACGAATTGGCAATCAGGAAAAAAGACTTAAAAATAGCAACTAGGGCCCAATTTTATTTCTGATATATTATCCATATTATTACCTCTAATTATAAATAAACATCAACATCTCCCATTAAATGAGGTAGACGGGCACTGGAAGAGGCAACATTTTTTACTAATTTTCCCCTGGGTTGATAAGAGCAAACAATGGAGCTACAGATGAGTACTAAACCAAACAAACACGGCACAAATGGACTTGCCCACAAGATAGTTCACAAATATATAAATAAAAGCCGGTTCAAATAAACACCGCTGGGAACTCACCCTAGAATAGGATCGAGTAGATAATATGAAAAGTTGACAAGCAATCTGACTGGATTGGCAGGAGTTCCCTTACATCCCTGATGGGTGATGCCCAAGTTCGAAAAATAGTCAAGCAGAAGCATCAGTCAACTTAAAATGAACATTTATATGATAGGTACTCACCATAAAAATGCAGACGGAGGATGAAAAGAAAGCAGAGGGTCCAAAAAATTACTCTTGTTCTGCTGAAATACGAGGCAATCACACGATTCAGCATGGCATGGCCTGAAAAGAGGAAAAAAATGCGATAAGATGGGCATCCCTTCCTGCAGTCTCAAAAATTCATTGTGCCAAGGAAGCAGTCTCTTCCGTAAAGCTACCAAAGCTCTCTTCCCAAAATTGCAACCACAAGGAAATAGTAACCCTTTAAGTAATAACGAAATTCTTGCATGGATGGATGAAATGGATATATCCATTAACTATGCATTTAAATACATATTCATGTCATTTTCATCATTAATCAAAAGTCACACGTCCTATCAGTACCTACCTAATGAACAAAAGTGAAAAAGGCCCAACTGTAACTAATTTTAAAAAATTAATCAAAATATTCTGTAATTGATTAATCAATTCAGTAATAAATTATTTTCTGACTGAGAACTGTCCGTAACTCCTGACCAATAATGCCATTGGGTAATGTACTTGGTTTCCCGAGTGATGCGAAACTTAGTTTGCAAGAGGAAAATTTCAGAACAACACCGGGAAACTGCATTGCCCTTCCAGCAGGGGATGCCAAATTCTTTCACCCAGAAGTACCGAAGTACCAAGTCTCACGCTGCATACGTGTGGCCAACTTATGTCATATTGCAACATAGAAATGTGGGCATAAAATAGCTTAGAAGATTTATAAATTCTGGAGCGTGATGGGCCATTAGAGGAAAAGAAGAAGGTCCAGAATCGATGTCGGCAAGAGTTGTGACGAATTAGTTTAATTTGTATTGTGGTCAAGGGTGGAGAGGTCAGAATAACTGTCGGTAAATATTCACCAGAATCGTTCTGAATCACTCTGAATTGCTAAACGTTGAAGAAGTAGGTACCCCACTAAACCAAAGCGACCAGGCCAACTACTATCATGTTCAACCTAATGTGGAACCTCCAAACAGAGAAGAAGTGAAGGATGCTGTTAAATTCCTGAAAGGCAACAAAGCATCAAGGAAAGATCAAATCACAGCATTATTGTTGAAAAAAGGAGGTGACATTGTAATTGATAGACTATGGGGAATAATATTGAAAATATGGGAAAAGGAAGTGATGCCAGCCGATTGGCAGGAATCAATAGTAGTACCCATACACAAGAAAGGAGAGAAAGAAGATTGCAATAATTTCAGGGGTATTGCACTTCTCAGCATTCCATATAAAGTCCTCGCAAAAATAATCAGTAGCCGCTTAGAATGTTATACGAACGAAATTATCAAAGAGCATCAGGCAGGGTTTATGAAAGGCAGGTCAACTACAAATCAAACAGGTGTTCTCTAAAAAAGAATGTATATCCAAATACTAGGAGTACAATAAGGAGTTTTACGCAATTTTTATTGAGTTCCAAAAGGCATGACAGTATAAATAGAGATAGATTGTGGAGAAAAATGGATAAGATGGGGATCCCAAGAAAATTGATAAATTTAGCAAAGCTGAGCAGCACAGAATCAAGGGGCTTTGTACGGATCAATAGAAATATATCCGAGCCGTTTAAAATAAGAACAGGGTTAAGGCAGGGAGATGGGCTCTCCACAATTCTATTTAATATTGCAATTGAGGAAATACTGGAAAAAGTAGCAGAGATGGACCTTGGCATCAAAATTGGGACCAAAATAAACGTTTTAGCCTTTGCAGACGACGTAGCGATATTCGCAGAAAGTTTAGAAAATTTAACAATGTTGACAAATGTATTTATCAAGGAACCGGAAAAATAGGAGTGAAAATAAATAATACAAAAACTAAATAATGCATTTTTCAAGATGCCAAAATAGAAATACAGGTCCTCTGAAAATAGATGGTCTTGAATTTGAAAAAGTTGACCATTTTAAATGTTTAGGAGTAATTTTAACAAATGACAACACGGTAGAGCCAGAAATACAAACAGGTTAAACCTCGCCAACAGATGTCTGCATGCATGCAACCGATATTCTATCTTCTAAAGCCCTGTTGCACAAAACCAAAATTAGACTTTATAAAACAATATTATCCCCAGTACTACTCTATAGATCCGAAACGTGGAGGCTGTCGAAGAAGGATGAGAAAAAACTAATAGTGTTCGAGAATAAGATATTGCGAAAAATCTATGGGCCCACATACGAAGAAGGACAATGGAGAAGAAAACACAACAGAGAAATCAGGAATCTATATAAACATCCAGACATAACAAGTGAAATAAAGGCATGAAGAAACAGATGGGCTGGACATATTCTAAGGAAAGAGGAGGGATGTCTGCTGAAGGAGGAACTAAATGGGATTCCTGAAGGAAGAAGACCCAGGGGAAGACCATGGCTAAGATGGTGGGACCAAGTGAGAACGGATATGCAAAAAATTGGAGCAACAGAAAGAGAGGCAGATGATCGATCCAGGTGGAGGGGATTTGTTGATGCGGCTAAATATCGCCTAAGATATAGATGGCCCTGGGAGTAAGAGTAAATCAAGTAAATACAGTACAGTAAGTACAGACATTTGCTTGGCTGAGTCCCAGGTTATGATTACTTCCAATACACTTTTGATAAGAACCCTGCCCATAGAAATGCAGGGCACATAAAACCTAATGAAATTTTGCATGGTTCCAGCTCGATAGGGTCCTGGAAATCGGGGTCTCAAATCATCGATGAGGGCTCTCACCAGGTATTTCAAAAGACGATACAGACCCCTGAAAACATGCTCCGATGAGGCGAAAGGATCTGCACTATCCGTCATGTGCCTCAAGTTGTTCCTCCTAATTATTCTCTCCCGGAGTCTCTCTTCCTCTCTCTCCCTTCTACGCCTCTGCAGGAATTTAAAATGATTTCATCTTTGTGCAATTGTGCGTAGAAAATAAAATTGGGTAAAGCTAATTTTGTTTTTTCATTTATATTGCTTAGGTAATGGATTTCTTGCAATGCAAGTGTTGTATTACAAAGGCTGTAATTGTCTCAATTGTCTCATTTCTCTAAACACCTGCCATGAAATACGTCTTACAATCAAGTGTCTTTAAACTATGTAATGTGGTTATCTGATCAATGAAATGACAATCAGTAACTGAACATTTATTTTATTTGTTGATACAGAGGCATTATAGAATAACCCTCGGTGGATAAAAATATTGAAAAAATTTCAATCTCCTTCAGATTCAAATGGATAACAATCTTGTATAAAAATAGAAATTTCTTGAGATAAATGGATATCAAATGGAAAACAGTCTTGTTTAAAAATAGACATTCCTAGATATGCAAATGTATGATTTGTAGACACATTAAAATGTATCTTCACAGCCATACTATTGTTAAACAGTCTCAATGGCTAGTACTTTGGCTTCCCAAACCAAGGGCCTGTGTCCAATTCTCAGTGGCTGAATTTTCACTGTTTACCTGACAGGGGTGTTGTGTGGAGAGAACTTTCAGGGCAGTACATCATCTTTCAGATGGCATGTTAAACAGTGGACGTCTTACACTCTTTCGTTAAGAGCAGGTGAATGCCAATGCCAGGTTTCTGAGCGATGTTCTTTGTACAGTTAATTCATGGGCAAATGGCATTATTTGGCAGTTTCTATAACCAAAGTATTGTTAAATTTGTCTCTTCTTGGAAAATTAAGGTATCTCTTTCGAAAATAAAAGTGCCTTTCTTTGATAAATAAAGTCTATTTTTAAAAAAATCTCTCCATGGATATTAAATGTTATAAAAAAGAAAGGAAAAATTAAAAAATGAATGTAATGAACAAAATTAAAAGTGCTTCAAAGTAATGCATGAATAAAATATATATCTCTTCCTGAGAAAAATATATAAAAAATAAAGGAAAAATGTAAACGTGAATGTAATTAACAAAATTAAAATTCCTTCAAATTAATATATACCCAAGTAGCAGAGGACATTGTCACAACGTTGCATCAACGTCCAAGCACAACGTTATCAGTCGACGTTGAATCAACGTGCATGCAACGTTGACGTCAACTATGATTGAAATTATACTTTATCTGTAATTATATCACAGGGTTTGGCAAACTGCGGCACTTTGAATCCGCACACGTGAACATTGTCTTCACGTATAAATATATATATATTTCATTTTGAATAATGTATTCTACTAGTTAGTTGTCTGCTTGTGAACGTGAATGTGATCAAACATGTGGGAATTGGATAAATTCTTGTTTATTCTCAGTAATATTGCATTTACATTCATACTACGTGGCACTATAGGTTGCAATTAATTAATGCCTGATAACTGTCATCGAGATTGGATGGTATTTCCTCTAACTATAATCATGTAATCGCAATTTAAAAATTGGTTCTCGAAGTCACATTAATCCACTAGTGGCCATATATATACGACTGTGAAGACGCGAGATGTATAATTTCGGGGGCAAGGATGTGCGCTTAGAGCCGTTGGACTTACCATAATTAGATAGATACAAAGTAGTCGGGTAGATAATAGGTAGGATAATACAATGCACATTCTCATTTCATCACGCGATAATAACATGCATAGTATTTAAGACGTGGATTCCCTTTTTTATTTTGAGAGGGATGGGAAGAGCCAGTGGAGAGAGCAAGGGAGTTTTAAGGGAGAAATTTTTACCTGAGCAACTAAGAAAGAACTGTCTGTTGACAAATTATCAACATTAATGTTAATTATGGGATAATTTCATTGATGGCTAAAGCTAGGGAAATTTTTTAACGCTGCCTTAAAAATGTTTCACTGATAACCTTGCATCGATGTTGCACTGATAACGTTGCAGCAACATGGTTTTTCTGGAAATTTGGATGTTGTGGCAACGTGCATGCAACATTACAACAACCAACGTCAACGTTGTGTGCACTTGTACCTTTTCCCATTGTAACGTTGTCACAACGTTGTGACAACTTCCTCTGCTACTAGGGTATAAATAAAATCTCTCCTTGAAAAATAAAATATTAAGAAAAAGAAAGGAATACCTGAAAAATATATGCAATAATCTAGATGAAAACTTTCAAAAATAAATTATTTTCTTTTTTAAAGAAATTAAAAATACTGAAAGAAAAAAATATGTCATATTTACAGTAATAATAAAAAAATTAACTCTTTGTAAGATATAAAAATATAAATGAAAACAAAATAATTAAAAATATAAAAATAATGAAAACAAAGCAATAGAAAACAATTAAACCGTTACCTTATATGAACTGCCTCTACTTATGACTATCTATGTACCTGAAAGAAATTGAAAACATGTACAGTTAGAAACATTCTGCACCATCATTGTCTGACAAAACATCTTCACGTTACCCTCTAATATACCAATAATTGTCATATCTCACTATTCCAATATACTCACAAGCGAACTGCCTCCATTACGGTGGCCTCGTTTCTCAAAATCACCTCAGTGATTGTGAGGTCAGCGATATTTCTCTGCTGTAAATTTTGGTTGACTTGCTCCAACTGAGCAGCAATTTTTTTTAAATATTCCTCCATCCCTGCCATTCTAGTTTCCATCCTCTGGCGGGACAGAAGCTCCTCCCTCCGTAGATGGAGGTCTTCTGCCCTCGCCAAGAGGATGGCTTCTTCGTAGGAATCTGTTTAAAAAGGAAGTCACTCTGTAGTGTGCTATGCACTGTGCAATTTCATGTTTTTGTCATAAATGCATCGTCAAAATGTATTACACCAAGGAAGAATTACAGCAGAATTTAGACAGTTCAGAATTGCTTGTAACAACTACAAAACACTTTGAAGACTGACAGTATTATTACATTCTCTACTATAAAGCCATAACTATGGTCTAAAAAAGCTTTATTGTAAGACTACTTTTAATTACCAGACTCGCTCCTGGCCCTTTTCCTTACACCTGGCCTTGGTGGACCCTGAGGAGACGGGATATGGGGAGAGGACGTGGAAGGTGTTGAGGATTGGGAGGTTGAGGGTTAGGGAGGTAGAAAGGATAGGGTGGAAGTGGTGGGTTGGGTTTGGAAGGAGGGAGAAGGGTGAGTTGGGAAGGAGGAAGAGTGCTGGGTTTGGAAGGAGGTAGAAGGTTGGGTCGTGAAGGAGGGAGAGGGGGGCAGCTCGGAAGGAGTGTGGGTAGGTGAAGAGGGGGTACTCCTGAAGGTGGTACCCTGATAAAAGAATGATAAATCATCAGAAGGCATTTTGCAATACAATACTGCTATCACTGAGATCTCTTACATACATTTAATATTGATAACCCATAACTACTTACCTCCAAATAATCTGGGACATCTACCCCTGTGACCAGGAGCTCCTTCCCTCCTAAAAGGGCTAGAAGCCTTTCCTCCTGGTCACTGAGGATTTTTAGAGGGGGCCCACCTCCAGTGTCACGACCATGGCGGGCTTGAACTGAGGCTTTCTTCTTCACCTCACCTCTCCAGTCCCGCCATGACTGAAATTAAGAGTCAGATGCTATTGGGATCCATTTATCAAAGAAATGCATTTGAAGTACATGCTGCAGAATCATAAAGGTACAACTGTATATAACAAGGGAAAGTGAGCAAAATTCATTTATCTAGCATCCCAGCCACTGCATGACGTCCAATGGACGTCCATTTTACATCCAGACATCCAGAAGTCCCTTATGGACATCCTTTGGATGTCTATTGGATGTCATTCAAATGACATCCTATGAAGGTCCCTCTAGGGACATCCATACGGAGGCCACAGAATGATATCCAATGGACATGATGTAAAATAAATTGTAAATAATATAAATTCCCATTAGAAATAAAAGAAACAACAGCTACTGGTTGATACCACATAAATCGAGGTAATATTAGCTGTGGGTCTGCAAAGTGCGCCCCCTGAGGGTTGCGCCCCTGGCAGCCACCAGCCTGGCCAGCCCCTAGCTACGACGCTGAAGCTAATGTGCGGGAATTGGAAAATCTTGTTTATTCGCAGTAATATTGCATTTATATTCATACTATGTGGCAACATAGGATAACAGTTATCTGGCATTAATTAATGGCAAATAACTTTTATCAAGATTTTATGGCATTTCCTTCAAACTATCACAGAATTATCATTTAATAATCATAGTTCTCGAAGTCACATTTATCCACGTAAGTGACTACATATTTCTCAACGCTAAATATACAACAACGGGTGTGACAATAGGTGCGTTGAGTCGTAAGTTAGGTACATATGCGATACAGATTCCACAACGATCGGTAGCTATGAGGTAGAATATATTATACGTACTTCAACATGCCATTGTGCAATAGCACAATCAAAGTGATAAATGGTAATTAATCTTTTTTTTTATTCTGAGCAAGCAGCGAAATCAGTGGAGAAGCAATACGATATTCCGACTCGTGAACGTTTTCGTCAGCTAGGTTTCTGGCTCTGGAACACATCCATACACTAGGCTTTGGAGACGGTTTAGTTACGGTTCGTTCACATTCCAATTCGCTTCGTGCATCCTTAAATCTCCGCTTCGTTGACGGTTCGTATCCGCTTCCCTCTACAATATTTTCGCTAGGGAAATGAGGCTTTTACTCACTTATTACTATACTGCAGTTGGTTTGCACCATGTACATACCAAGAATCTGAAATAATTGCCAAATCCTTTCAAAATCCTGAAATAGACATCCTATGGATGCGTCCACAAGTGGGACATTTGGACATCCATAGGAAGTCCAGAGTACATCAAATGGATGTCCATGGATGTCAGCCGGGACATCCAATGGATGTCCAATGGACATCATTGCAGTGGCTGGGATAGAATTGCATATCATGTCAGTCGTGAATAGCTTTCAAGAACTGCATGGAATTGCATCATAGCACTTTTGAATACAAGATATATCAAAACAATATTTCATCAAGAGAAATATGGCAAAATCCAAAGGTTAAATCTTGGTACAAATAGTACAATTATGGAACACTAACGTGTGATAATGGAATACTAACCTTCCCCCACATCTCCACCGACTTACGAGCACCGGCACTGCATTAAGCAGCGCTGCGAGGCGCTCCCACAGCACCTTCTTAGCCGCGGTTCCTTCAGGTCCAGTGCCAAGGCCGGTGGCAAGGGCCCGATTTTCGTTAATGAAATCCAGCATCACCTCCTTCTGCCCAAAACTCACTCTACGGTTTCCTAGAAGTTCCATAGATCAATTTGGTT
Organism: Pyrrhosoma nymphula; assembly: GCA_963573305.1. NCBI lineage: Eukaryota > Metazoa > Arthropoda > Insecta > Odonata > Coenagrionidae > Pyrrhosoma > Pyrrhosoma nymphula. The sequence goes on along the minus strand of OY754334.1, from coordinate 133,207,345 downwards.
TATCAACAACACACGCTACGACCGATTGATACAACACCATTGAATTCAGAATGCGCGATGATGTTAGAAATAGCAATAATGAACATCAATACGCTAATAAGCTATGAAAACAAATATTAATCCTTCTGAAAACTAATTTAAAAGAGTATTGCGGAGTTCTCAGATGCCTTCTCCGTTCCAAACGTTGACAAATCTAAACAATATTAACTAAACCTTATAACTCACCAATTTCCTCTTCCATTTCTTTGGCGCCGTATTTACAAGTCTTTAGACTAGCAACTGTCTCACTGGAAGATGGCGTAGTGGTTGGAGTCGCCGATCCACGGACAGTAGATCCCAGGTACTAATCATACAGGTGGAGTTTTTTTTTATTTTATATATGTGAATATTTTCCTATAGGAATTTTTTTCCTGTAGTAAAATTATTTCCCATGGGAAAATTATTTTCCTACAGGAAAGTTTTTGAGTTCCCATTGTCCAATTACTGTAGGAAAAAAATTCCTATAGGGCATTTTCAATAGGGTACTGAATATTAATTTGTCGCTAGACCACCCTCATTTCCTTGGTTACCACTACCACGCGACCAAGAGGGGCCAAACCATAAATGGCATATCGAGACAAGACAGGGAGGTGAAGAATTTTCAACTACAGTGACACCTACCTTAGAAAGAGATCGGCATGTCCTCGTTACTCCTGCATCAGATCACTTTCACCTCGACGTCGGTGATTTCTTCCTAAGCTGTCATTTGGACACGTTGGACTAGGGCGAGATGAGCTAGAAACAAAACGAACGACCGCGGACACGGATTCACATGTTCCACCCGGAAGATTGGAGGGAGGGCAGAGAGGAGGAGAATTCGGGAGAGAGGGGAGAGGCCACTAAAGGCGAAGCAGGCGCAGCCGCGCAGCGTCCTCCTTCCACTGTCTTAAAAGAGGGGAGGACACGGAAGGAGGGGTGGATGGGGAAGCCCAGAGCGCCCAGAGGGCCCAGAGTAAGCAGAGGGCACACAGTCCCTTCTACTAAAGGCGGCAAGAAGAGAAATTGTGGGGAACCCTGCTTGGAATGGAAAAGGGAGTTTGTATGCAGGACTTTGCTGCACGGGGGGCCGGGACAAAGGGAAGTCCTTCCTCTCGAATGGGAATGGAGGTCGGATTGGCGCCAGGGGAAGAGGGTCCCTGTAGCGTTGAGGGTGTATGGGGGAAATTGGACGAGGGGGTGTCAAAGGAGTGGAGGGATAGGGTAGGACAGAAATATCCTTTCGAGCGCGCAAGTTACACCGGTGGGCATTGAAAGATATGCGTGGCCCCTCCTTCATCTTTCCTCATTAGCAGTTCTTTACAAGTGAGTCTTCCAGTGAGCCTCTTTCTATTGTCTCCACCGCGAGTCGATCAGATGACCGACTCTTTCATCGTCCACTGCACGGTCCACAACAGTCAAAATATTGGCTCATTGGGAAGATTAATGGAGGAAGTATGAAATATTGAAGAATAGGCCCGGGCTTTCATGCGTGTAATGAATGATTCGCCTTGTTTGGGATTCGAAACAAGGTCCTCCAAATTTGCGTCCACCACCGGGCGTGGTTCTAAAATGTTACCAACGTTTAAACAGGAGACTATTCTATCGTTATCAGGGCTGTAGATGCCTCATCTGCAGAATACCCTGCAAGCCACCTCAAGGGTGTGTGGCAGGGGGGAATTACTACGATATCTGAGGAAAGCTTCCAGCAGACACCTCGGCCAAAATGAAGAATCTCTCCCGGTGGGAGGCACGACAAGGATTCATAAGAGTAAACATTTAATTCACCGAGAAAGCATGAGATTTTTCAGCAGAGGATCTGGGTTCGAATACCAGTTCAGGCGATTGATTTTTCCTTCACTGTAATTTTGACAAATTGGAAACCATATATCTCCTCAGGGGGTAAAGCTTTTACATTTTTACATATCCGTATTGTTACTATGTTAATAACATCACATGTAGGAGTATGTATGTACTAGGGATGTGCGGTACGTAAAAATATACCGATATATCGGAATCCGATATTTTTAAAATATACCGATTAGACAATAGGTATATCGTAAAAAATATACCGGTATATCGGTACAATATATGTAATATATAATTATGCTACCATTTTTGCTGATACTTGCAATCTACTTGCAACCTACCCACCTACTATATTTCGCTAAACTTATTTAGTTCTCAGAATACTGGAAAGCGAAGTAGAATCGTGTAAACTATTAAGGATATTCAGGGAACGAGAAAAAACAGGTAATTTACATTTTTTATTAAAATATACATTTATTGGAGAATATTTCCGAGGAAACATTTTTCAATATTTTTGTTCGATTCATTGTGGTTTCCAGTTCATGAATTTGCGGAATAAATGCACAACTGTTATATTCTAAACATGCTTTTAACAGATAAGTACAATTTTTAAATATATTTTTTTATGCAGAAAGCACATGCTCTGATTATACTCCATCGTAGGTTTCCGCGGCGTTCAGATGAATTCTTCTGCATTTTCGGGTTTCCACCGTGTAGGTTGCTTTTTAGGACAACAGTTTCGCCCCCGTATTCCAACGGGGGGCGTCTTGGACCTGAAGACGCCCGTGAAAGTGAACTGTATGTTATCGCAAAATCTTATTCCCTCGCATTGTTTTTGTCGGAGTAAAAAGTGATGGCGGGGAAGCAGGAATGTTCGTTCCAACCAGTAGCGTTCAGCGTCAATTTCGGCCACGACTAGGTATTACCGCAGAGTGTAATATATATCTTTACTCTGTATTACTCTCTCATGTTTTTGCTTCTATCAGCTCCAGAGATATAGTGCGGAGTTGAAATTATATCCTGCGTCACCCTGAAAACTGCGTGATTTGATCTCTGGAGTGGGACCCAACATGCTAGTAGTCTTTCTATCAACTGTGTCACGCTCCGCTAGGCAATTTTTAACGAAGCATGCGGCTTTCCTTTGAACATTGACACACGTAGAAAACACTTGTGTCATTCCAAATGCAAGCGGCTTACTCGAGATAAGGCCCAACTGAGCGAAGTTACATTGCGAACGAAATATTAGTAGGTACGAGATTTCAACGCTTTCGCAATAATAGAGAGGAGAAACCCTAGCATTACACCGAATGGAGGGCAGGGGCGGATTAAGAGGGGGCGGGGGCGGATTAAGGGGGGGCGGCCGCCCCCCCATAATTCCAGGGAAAATATAAAAGTAGGTAATCATTAAGGTGGTTCTCCAATGGAAGTTTTTATTTCACTAGCTGATTAAACAATGTTTAAATATTTTTGGAAAATATCTAAAAGCCACTTGTCTATAGACATTTATTAACAGACACAGTATCCTCGATGTTCGCAATTGTACTTTTGTAGGCCTTTTGATGAACAATGTTGTGAAAGCTTTGGTGCCGTAACGGAAAAATTATAAGGTATGTAAGTGAATATCCTGGTGTATAGTGAATAGCTGGTTCCCTTCTCATGGGTGGCCCGCAGTGGTTAGAGACCATTCAGATAAGGCGTCATTAAGATAGGAGAGGGCAGTCGCCTGTGGGAAGCTGCGGAGCAGAGCGGTTCTAGCTCATCTGAACCATTGAGATAACGCTGCTGGGTTTAATTAAAGATAACTGACATTGCCTTTGAGGAACTGAAGATACGGGGTGAGGTGGTCGCTGGATGGCGATTTTGCGGGTAAAGCTCAGACTCGAAGAGTCGGGTGTAAGACATTCACTACGTTTACCAATCGATCTCAGATCGATCTGACTGGCTCAGCTCGGTATGGTAAACGGAGCGCGCTGGCCAGATCGATCTGAGAAGCGAGCCGAGTCAGCCCGCTTTCCCTAACCGGTCTGAGATCTCAGATCGATCCGAAGAGGCCGGAGCGTGGCGCTCATCGTCCTTCTTTTGGTTGCCGATGGTAAACAAAATATACTCGATATCATTTACGACGTGACTTGTTGCAAGAAGGGAAAGGAGAGAAGTATGCGGCTGAAATATGCAAGAAATCTCAAAATAATTCAAACTACTGAAATCGATAGTTCAATATCGATATTTTCAGACCGTGTTGGTAAACCAGGCGATCAGAGTCAGCTCCGTGCTAAACTTTCAGATCGGTCTGAACTCAGACCGATCTGAGATCGATTGGTAAACGTAGTGATTGTACGGGTGAGACACATTGAGTGGCGGAGCGCAACTATTGCGCGTTTGTAAAGCCGTGTTTACACGATGCATTTACCCGCGCGGGTAGATGCGTGAACACAATCACCATCAAATTTTCACCGTGTAAACACTCAAAATTGCGCAAATGCGTGAATGCGTGGACATAAAATAGCCCCTGTTCTAATTTGGTGAATGTGTTCACGCAGCTGTCCAGCCACGTACTTGCGCGGGCAAATGCGTCGTGTAAACACGGCTTAAGTGGGGCCAAGCTCTAGCGAGTGTATTGTTCCAGTTATAGTGAGTGACAAGTTCATGAATTCTTCACATATGTTTAGGACCCTGCATCTTTTTTCCTTTATTTTGTGATATACCTGATGTGAAGATCAACCTTTCAGCCAGAGATGGTAAGTTCAATCGATAAATTACAACGACATAACTTATCTACAAAATCTACAAAATACCCTGCAAGCCACCTCAGGGGTGTGTGGCAGGGGGTGAGTAATCACCAACATGCATTACACTATACCCTAAAGTTAGTGTAACTACGAATAATTATGCATTAGCATAAATCGCTAATGCTTGTCATGAGGCGAAGCCTCATAAGCATGCAACACTACACTACAGTTGTTATCAAAATGGAGAGTGACCTCAATATACATGCATTCTACAACTACACAGATGGACAGGGACTCAAGACCCATGTAGAAAACATGCTAGGCGTGCTGTTAGTATGTACTAGGTAACAGATAAGGATTCAAGTATTAGGAGTACTACCACTACTAAGACCTACACTACCTAACGAAAAACCTAGATAAAAGTCTCATGGCTTAAATAAAAACCATGGCATGGCTCATGGCACTTATTTGTGCTTTCTTGCGCTCGCCATTATAGTCGGACGGCCGGCTTCAAGCTCGGGCCCAGATTAGCCTCTGTTTCTATTTATCTGCTTTTGGATCAAGGAATTGAACACCTATCTATTTACAGGACTTTCATTTTCATTTATGCTATCATAGAAATACTGTAAGAGGTCCACCCACCATATAGTTTTGACCCCTCTCCTTTTGATAGCAGTAAAATTGAGAAATCTCTAAGTAAAGCCAAATAATTTTCAAGTAATACGCTAGAGGGTGATACAAAAGACATGCTAATATTTTTCTGCAACTCGTCGCAGAAGGAATAGCTAAGGTTTACTTTTGTTTACAGGCGTCCTCTTCTAGTACGACTAGTACAAAGCGGAAAACTAACAATGCCTCTGCGGACCTTCGAAGCTTTTTCTCTCGCGTCCAAAAACAAAAGACGCAATATTTCTAGATTTCAAAAAAGCTTTCGATAAGGTCCCTCATTCGAAGTTACTCGTTAAGTTGGAAGCTTACGGAATACACCACGACATAATATGTTGGATAAGAGAGTTCTTAGCCGACCGCAAACAGAGGGTAGTTCTAGATGGTGTTAGTTCAGATGTAGTGAAAGTTACATCAGGTGTACCCCAGGGAAGTGTCATCGGTCCCTTATTGTTTCTTTTGTATATTAATTACATCACTACCGTTGTTACGAGCAAAATTCGCCTCCTCACAGATGACGCAGTGTTGTACAGGGATCTAGGCAATGAGTCTGACAAGGTTGCGTTACAAAAAGACCTAGATGCTATAAATGAATGGTGCAATACTTGGCAGTTATAATTGAATTTAAAAAAGTGCTTTTTTGTGAATTTTTGGAAAAAGAATAACTCGGTCAACGAAACGTACACAGTTAATCAAACAGACTTATCAATTGTATAGTCAGTTAAATACTTAGGTGTGACCCTTACTCAGGACCTGTCTTGGGGGAAACACGTTCGGGAAATCTGCGGACAGGCTAGACGCAAATTGGTATTTATCATGAGAATATTAGGAAAATGCGACGATAAGATTAAAGAGCGATGCTATTTTTCACTCCTGAGACCTCACTTGGAGTATGCCGCTAGCATATGGAACCCTTACGAAGTGAACTAATCTCTGAAATAGATCGAATACAACGGAGAGCAGCAAGATTTGTGAAAAGTTGTTATGATAAACGTAGCAGTGTTACCGAATTGTTGAAGGAATTTGGGTGGGAATCTCTAACTGATCGAAGGGAGAAATACAGGTTAAATCTTTTGCGCAAGATCGGAGCAGTCAGTTTTTTGCCGGACGTTAAACATATACTGGTAGAGCCAACGTACTACAATAGAAGCGATCATAGGAATAAAATAAAGGAAATTGACTGCCGAACCGATAGATTCAAAATGTCATTTTTCTCACGTATGTATGAACAATAGGGGATCATAATAGTTGCGATAGATCAATCATATTAAACTCCCATCCTCAATAGGTAGAGTAGAATTTTCACTTGTACTTAATAAAACAGCATCGTTACTAACTCTTCACACCGATCGATTAGTCCGCCATTATTTTATTTTGTTCTTTGTATGAAGTAGCATCTCGTAGTATTCAGAATTAACAGTATCAGTTATATTGACCACTAGATGTGTCTATAGCATTGCTCTGCATGTTTGCATGTTAATTTACGTATCACTCTCCCAGTTTCAGGTTGGACTGTGCACTGTTCTCCTGATTGCTTTTGGCCTGCGCCTAGCGCCAGGGGGAACGTGCGAGGTTCTGATTTGTTCTGGGACGAGTGCTGCATGCCTGGTGTGGAATCACCCCGTGCCACACACCCTAGTGGTGTCTTGCACGGTACTTCGTAGATGTAGATGAAGACGAAAGAGAGAATGCCACGCCGAGATGAAATAACTAACAGGGTATGAGGGGTATGGAATATCCCCCATGTAAAACGGGGGGTCCGGGTATTCTGAAAAATATACATCTTAAAATGACATTTTGAAGGTGTTCTATTATGTTATGGAAGTTGATCTATAGGTGTACTATTAGCATGTGTTAAGCACATAATTTTTTACGATTTTTTATCAAGGGGTGGTTACAATTCCCCCAGAACCCCCCCTGGATACGCCTTTGGCAACAACTGGGATGAGAATCGATTTCAGACCGTCCATTACAATTCAGACTTCATTTATTATGTATGTTCCATACTGATTTCTTCTCTGACAACGTTAATAACATTTTACGAAATCCGCCATACTATGGTAAATCAGAATGGGAATAAAATTAGGGATTTTTGTCGGCCCCGGTGGCGACGGGGTAAAGTCCTCGCCTGCTAATCAGAGGGTCGCGGGTTCGAGTCCCGCCTGAGTGGATATTTCACCACTCAGGGCATGGGTATTTCATTCATTCATTACAGTATTCTACCGGTTAGAGGTAGGTTGTGATGAAAGTCAGAGAATATTCAACGAACTCTTACACGTGCTGTGCCCTTTCTACCTCTTGTATTTCTTTCTTCATCTCAGCATAAGTCCTACCTTTCTTCATCCCGTCCATAAAACCGATTCTCTTCCTTCCCCTTCCCCGCTTACCCAACATCCTTCCCTCTATCACGACCTTCAGCAAACCATCGTCCTTCATTACCCCTTCCAGCCACCTACCCTGCCTTACCCTAATCTCATCTATAAGTTTCCTCTCCTCGCCCACCATGTCAAGCACTTCCTCATTTGTCTTCCTTTCCGTCCAACGCACCTTCTCCATCCTCCTCCACACCCACATCTCAAAAGCCTTCAGCCTATTTTCGTCTTCCTTTCTCAAGGTCCACGTTTCCGCCCCATACAACCCGCCCCATACAACGCCACACTCCATATCAAGCTCTTTACTAGCCTCTTTTTTACATCCTTACTTAAGGTCCCCGTCATCAGCTCCCTTCTATTATTGAACGCTTCCTTCGCTAGCGCTATTCTCCTCCTAATGTCTTTGCTACTATGTCCTCTTTCTTCTAGCGTTTTACCCAAGTAATTAAATTGTTCAACTTGCTCCAGTTTGTGACTTCCTACTCTTATCACCAGCTTCGCTTTCTTTGTCCTAGAGAATCTCATTACTTTTGTTTTCCTATTATTTATCTTCATTCCGTATTTCTCACACTGCATTTCCAGTGCATCTACTAAAGTTTGCAGTCCTTTCGATGACCGACTCACCAACGCCTGGTCGTCTGCGAATCTAACCGACTTTATCCACTGGCCTCCTACTTTCATTCCCACGTCTAGCTCATCCCATGCCTCTCTTACCATTTCCTCAGCATAGATGTTAAAAAGTAAAGGCGACCTTGCCGCACCCCGCGACCTATAACTGCCCACCCTGATTCACCGTCCGCTACCCTTACCTGAGCCCTCTTCCCCATATATAAGTTTCGGATGAGTTTCCTATCACGCCAATCGAGGAACCCTTCCTGGAACAGCGAAAACGCAGACGAATAACCAGTTCTCCGCCTATGTCTCCATCGCCATTAGCAACATCCAATCGCTTCGTCGCTCTTGCTGAGGATGACGAACAAGGCCCTTCTAAGGACCCTATTTCTAAAAGTCAGTCTCAGTTCACCAGCAATCCCCGTAATTCTGCTCCTAATGATCTACCATCCACCAGCAACAGCTATATTCAGACCCCTCCTGCAACGTCTGCCCATCATGCTCCTGCAAATACCCGAAAATACAAGATCCCACCGATCTTTTTAAAAGATTCTGCAAATTGGGCTATTAAAAACAGAGCTATTAATTCGGCCTGTGCACACCCTCCTGTGAGTCACTCTACTGGTTCCCAAATCAGGATTCAAACTCAATCCGTTGACGATTTTCGCGCCCTAGTGCGGCTTTTTGATGCAAAGAAATGGAATTTCTACACTCACCAACTGGAAGAAGACAAAAAAGTCTTCCTCTTAGTCCGCGGTCTCCTCCAGGAGACGACACCAGAAGAAATCCATGATTATCTTCATCAGAAAGGTTTCCAGGTTGATGGCGTAGTCCAGCTTAGAACCACCCGCCCGACTAAAACGGAAAAAGCTCACCGTGAACGCCTTCGCCGCGAAAACCCAGACGCAGAACTGCCTCCACTCTCGATGCGCCTGTTGCCCCTGTTTCAACTGAAACTTACTAACTCTTCTGATCAAGAAAAATTCATGAAAATTTCAAATATATGCGGTTTAGCTGTCAAAATTGAAATTTTTCGTCCGTCAAACGGCCCTCCTCAATGCACGAGATGCCAGAGGTTCGGGCATACCTATAAAGGCTGCGGAATGGACCCCAGATGCGTACGCTGCGGTGATTCCCACTCGCATACCGAGTGCACAATTTCCAAGCCAGCACCTGCCAAATGCGCAAATTGCGGCGAACAACACACCTCCAACTGGAAAGGATGCCGATTCTACAAATCATACGCTGAAAAACTACGTAAAAACCGCACCGCTGCACCACCTCCATCAGCACCTGCAGCTGATAACTTTCCTGATCTTCCACCGTCAAGAGCTGCCGCTGGTCTCTCCGCTGCATCATCCTCCTCCCCGCAAAACCCTGCCACTTCTGACTTCAACCTTCAATCCATAATTACCTCTTTCCTAACTCCTTCCACGAAACAGAAACTTACCTCCTGGCTTGGCAACCTTGCCAAAAAACTCCTCTCTCCCTCCCCCACTCCCAAATTTGATATATTCTTAGAAGAAGTAATTAACGCTTTATTCATGATATTGAGCGATGACTAATCGCCCGGCTTCTCAGCTAAAGATCATGCAGTGGAACATCTGCGGCATTACTCAGAAACGAGAAGAGCTTCGTCATCTCCTTAAAACTCACTCTGTTGACGCAGCTTTAATTCAGGAGACGATGCTGAAACCTGAAAAATCCCTCTTCATTCCCGGATTCTCGCAGTACCGTCTAGATCGTGACGCAAATGGAGGCGGCGTTCTTCTCCTCATCAAGACATCCATCTCATCTCACCAGTTACCAAACCCGAAAACCTCCAATGTTGAGGCAGTAGGAGCCAAAGTCCGAACCAACATTGGAGATGTCCATCTATGGTCCATCTATCGTCCTCCTAAATATCCAAGGAAGGACGATTTCGAGCACATTAACTCTCTCCTTAAAGGCCGAACGCTAGCAGCTGGGGACTTCAACTCGAAGCACGTTAGCTGGGGCTGCAATGTCAACAACAGAGCTGGAAACATGCTGCTGACTCTGCAAAGAAGAAGGAATCTCGGCATAATCGCTCCGGATTCGCCGACTCACATCTCCTCTCGTGGCTCAACTGACTTATTAGACATTGCTCTGTCCCTCAACATCCCATCTGTAGCCGACATCAAAGCAATAGACCATCATGCCTCCGACCATCTCCCCGTCACCTTCATTGTCAACTGCACACCCGAACGCAAGCACTCCAATCTTCGTCGTTGTGTGAATTTTAATAAATTCACGCGACTTCTTGCCGACAACTGCCATCGACTCCGACCGCTCCCAATTACCTCCAGGAAAGAAGCAGATGTTTTTGTCGAAAATCTCACGACTATCATCCAGGACGCCGCGAATGATGCCTCCTTCACTCCGCCTGCTGAATCTGTCCCAAATGCCATACCTGATAACATTCTGCAGACAATTCAGCGGCGGAATGTGGCAAGGAAAACCTGGCAGAGAACTAGGAAACGTGAGGATCGTCAACTTTTTAATGCACTACGTAACCAAGTGCAGCGTAAGTTGAAAAATCTCCGCCAGGACTCCTGGGACAAGCACCTTAAATCTTTACAAGGAACAGATGGCAGTATTTGGCCTGTTGCCAAAGCACTCAAAAATCCACGCCGCCAGATACCATCTCTGGTCACCCCTACAGGCCGTGCAGTCTCCAATGATGAAAAGGCAATTATCTTCAGCGAAATCCTTAGCAATCGCTTCCAAAATAACCTTCCATCCTATCGCGAAGAAGAATGCGAGCAGACATGGCTTAGCATGCAACACTGCCCGATCTCTCAGCCAATCTTCACTACTACGGGGGAAATTGCAGAAATCATTAAACACCTGAAAACCAAATCAGCACCTGGCCCGGATGGCATTAGCAACCGGCTTCTGAAGAACCTTCCTGACCCCATGCTCCCAATCCTTGCACATTTGTTTAACTCCCTGATCTCCTTATCCTATTTCCCAAGTTCATGGAAATCCGCTAAAATCATAATGATTCCGAAACCTAACAAACCGCCGTCTCAACCATCATCCTATCGCCCAATTAGTCTCCTCAATACCCTATCCAAACTATTTGAATCTGTAATCCACCATAGACTACGAGCCCACCTGCAGGAGAACGACATCATCCGACCTGAACAAACTGGATTCCGTGCCAAGACGTCAACCGTGCACCAGATTTTACGTCTCGTGGAAGCGATTGCATCCGGATTCAATGGAAGACTCATCTCACATTGTGTTTTCTTAGATCTCGAAGCCGCCTTCGACCGAGTCTGGACCCTGGGCCTGATATTTAAACTCTCCGAACTCCTTCCCTCTTACTTAACCAAGATTATCCAATCCTTCACCTCAGACAGAACCTTCTTCGTCCAAGTCAACTCATCCGCATCCCACTTCAACTCCATTACCTCCGGTGTACCGCAAGGCGCGATCCTCTCTCCAACCCTCTTCAATCTATACGTAAATGATACCCCAACCTCCCCTCAAACAAACCTTTTTCTATATGCAGATGATACCACAATTCTGGCCCAGGGCTCCGATCCGGAAAGAACTGCCGATATTCTCCAACACCATCTCGACGACTATGAAGATTGGGCGGACGAGTGGAAACTTAATGTGAACGCCGAGAAATGTACACACGTCGTCTTCTCGCGTAGGCCAAAAGCTGGTGAAGGTCCTCACTTATTCTACGGAAATAAACGAATCCCAAAATGCCAAACTGCAAAGTATCTCGGCGTGACTCTTGACAAGCGACTAACTTGGGCTTCCCATATCAGCAAATCAATTCAAAAAGCTACCGGAATTAGCGCCGCACTCCACCCTCTCATCAAACCCTCATCACCGCTGTCACTCAAGACTAAACTCCTACTGTACAACTCAACCATCAAGCCCCTATTGACCTACGCCTCTCCCGTCTGGCTGCACGCCGCCGCAACACACCTGAAGAAGATTCAAACCTGTGAAAATAAGTTAATTAGAAAAATAATAGGCGCACCGTGGTTCATCAGCAACCGTCACATTCGAAAGGATCTGAGGATTACTCCCATATTAACGGCAATAAAAAGTGCACTTACCATTTTTCAAAATACCTTTAAAGCAACCAACAACAAGCTATTAGAGAATCTCTGGGACTACCCACTCCCTGAAAAACCCAAACATCGAACCCCTAAATGTGCCCTTCACCCCTCCCACATCCCAATCCCTAAATAACCCCACCTTAAAGCAATGCCATGACTTCATACATTTCAGCCAGTGATGTTATGAGTTATTATGAAACTACCTAAAAAAATAACGCAACACCTAGGAGACAGCTCTACAGCTGGGAACTACGGCTTCTATAAACCTAAAAGTGAAAATTGCCTGCCTGCCTGCTATCACGCCAATCTATTCCTATTTTCCCCAGTATCTGCATTAGTTTCTCCCGGTTTACTCTGTCAAACGCCTTTTCGAAATCTACAAAACAAGCGAAAACATCCTGATTATGCTCTATGTTTCTATCTATAAGTGTCCTCATTACCGCAATCGCATCTCTGGTTCCCCTCGCCTTCCTAAACCCAAATTGGTCATCGCCTAAATAGCACTTTGCTCTGCTCTCCAACCTTCTATTTAGTATTCTAAGCAACACTTTTGCTGCGTGCGAAATTAAACTGATTGTTCTATACTCCTCGCATTCTGACGCTTTCTTCTTCTTCGGGATAGGTATTAATACTGTTTTCACGAAATCCTCTGGCCATACTCCTTCCTCGTAGATCCTGCGAATAAGTTCGAAAAACGATTTTCTCCCCCTACTACCTAGATTCTTCAGTAGCTCCGAAGGTAGGTTATCGGTTCCCACCGCTTTTCTACCCTTCATCTCTCTTAGTGCCCTCTCTATTTCACTCTCAAGTAACTCTGGTCCGAGGTTATCTATATCTATTGTTCCTTCGTCCTCTAGATCTAGGCTAAGGGGTCTATTCTCGCTGTCATATAGCTCCTCTACGTATTCTCTCCATCTTTCTTGGATATCTTCCTGTTCGATTAATATCTTTCCTGTTTTGTCCTTAACCTTTGGTATCGCTTGACCTCTCTTACCACCCGATAACATTTTCACCTTGGCGTACAAAGCGCCCACTTCCCCCTCCTCCTGCATCTTTTCCATTTGCTCACATTGTCCCTTCCACCAGTTTTCTTTTGCCCGATTGGTCACTCGCCTGAGTTTATTATTCAATTCCTTGTACTTCCTCTTCCCTACGTCGGTGTTCACGTTTTTCCATATCCTTCTCTCCTCCATTTTCTTTATCATTTCTTCTGTAACCCACTGCTTCTTAACCCTCTTCTTTTCCACCGTTCCTATTGTTTTCTCTGCCGCTCTAGCGATGCCTGTTTTTATAACCTCCCATCTCTTCTCTATGGTTCCCATCCGCTTCTCTTCACCTATGTTCTTTTCTACTAGCTCTTGGCATTCCCTCCTTTTCAATCCTTTCAATGCTTCAAGGTTCCACCTCTTTATCTTCCTACCTTTACAAAGCCTTTTGAATCTAACTTCACACTTCATCATCACCAAGTTATGATCCGAGTCCGCATCCGCCCCTGGATAGCTACGAGAGTTTTTTACACTGTTCCTAAATCTCTGCCTCACCATTATATAATCAATTTGGTATCTCCCAGTGTCACCCGGCATTTTCCATGTGTACCTACGCCTGGGGTGATGTTTAAACCAAGTGTTTGTCACTACTAATTTATTTCTTCTACAAAATTCAACTGCCTTTTCCCCGCGATCATTTCTTCTTCCTAACCCAAACCCTCCTACTTCTAATCCGTCCCTCCCTTCTCCCACCACTGCATTCCAGTCACCCATCACTATCAGGTTTTTCTTCCCCGGCACTTCTCTAATTATTTCTTCTAATTGCTCGTACACCTCTTCCACCTCTTCCTCCCTATGGTTGCTCGTAGGCATGTATACCTGGACCAGTACGAAATTCGTCGGCCGTGCTTTTATTTCTACCACTAGTATCCTGTCGTTCACCTGTTCAATGTTTACCACCCTCAGTCCCAACTTTGTGTTCAGTACCATGCCTACCCCCCGTTGACTCTCATCTCCCCCACTATAGATCACCCTGTAGTTATCACTCCAATAGTCCCCGCTATCCTTCCATCTAACCTCGCACAATCCCAAAGCATCTATTTTTCCTTTTTCCATTTCCTGCTTAATATTTTCAAGCTTCCCGGCCCTCATCATGGTCCTTACGTTCCAAGTTCCTATTTTTACCACTGTTTTCCTCCTCCTCTTCCTCTTTTTCTTCTTCTTCCCCCTCCTTTCCCTTGTATCTTCTGATGATGATTCTGATTCTGTGCAAGGATTTCGTGTGATGACGACCGCGGAGGCCTTGCCTCCCCCGCTGCCGGGCACGACACCCGCCCTAGTGGGCGGCGTCCCGTAGTTGCCAGGAATCAGATCACTTTGAATGACTTTCATGTTCTGGGAAGTGATAGTTGAGAGGTATCCCACGCGACTCAACGGTATTTTTAACGTGACACCATCACGGAACTACCTTTCGTCTGGCTCCTACCCTTCGACCTATCTGGCATGGGTGGCCCTACCAGGAGCAATGTACTTGCTCCTGCCAGTCCAGCTCTAGGGGTCATTGGAACGCACAAGCCCTTCCACCACGTCAAGGTCGTAGTTCAAGGAAGAGCATGGGTATTTGTGTTCGTCAATTTTTACATGGTAAAAACACCCGATGTAAAAGGCCTTATGTGCTGTTTTCGGGGATGTGGAAATAAATAAATAAATAAATTATAATATGAACGAAATTAGTAAATCCACAGTCACTGAAGTAGACAGCAGAACCGGCAGATTTAAAATGTCATTTTTCCCGCGAACGATAAGAGACTATAACATCTCCCAATGAGTATTTTCTACATCTACGTGGTACCGTGCAAGGAGCACTAATAGGACCTAGCGAGCAGGGTTGTGGCACGGAGTGATTCCACACCATGCAAGCAGCACTCTTCCCAGATCAAATCAGAACCTCGCACGTTCCCCCTGTCCTCTAAGCGCAGACATCAAAAAGCAGTCAGGAGAACAGTGCGCAGTCAAACCAGAAACTGGGAGAGTGCTATAAAAATGAACATGCAAACATGCAGTACACTGGAAAAGAGACAAATACTGGATTACTAATACTATTAATTTATTAATTCTACGAGATACTTCTTCATGCAGAAAACAAAATAATGCCGGACATTTCAAGCGGGTTGAAGCGTTAGTAGTAATGCTATTAAACACAATTGGAAAGTTACTCTACCTAGTGAGGGTGGGAGTTTCATATATGATTGATCAATCGCAACTATTATGATTCTTTATTGTAACTGGAAAAAAACGACATTTTAAATCTATCGGTTCTGAAGTGTATTTCCTTTATCTTATTCCTGTGATCGTTTCAACCGTAAAACGTTGGCTCCAGCAAAATTTGTTGAACGTGCGGCAAAAAATATTATGCTCCGAACTTGCGCAAAAGATTTAACTTGTATTTCTCCCTTCGATCAGTTTCCGATCAGATCCTCACCCTAATTCCTTTAACAATTCGGTAAAATCTTCCTTCCTTCCTTCTTACAAATCATGCCGCTCTCCGCTGTATCCGCTCTATTTCTGTGAATAGTTCTACTTCGTAAGCAATGTCATTGTAATTGCGATAGTAAATTTATAAAAATTTAATATCGTTAGTGTTACTGACCTTTTGCAACAACTTTGATGGGAATCGCTTTCAGACCGACGATTAAAATTTAGACCTAATAATCTATTATGTAAGTTCCAAACCGGTCTATTCTCTGACGACGTTGATAATATTTTACGAAATCCGACATACTTACGGTAGATCAGATCATGAGAAAAAAATTAGGGAACGAGACTGCAGAACGGACAGATTTAAAATGTCATTTTTCCCACGAACGATAAGGGACCATAACAGCGGACAATGAGAATTTTAACTAGGTTTGTCGATAGGTAGTGTAGCTCTTACTCGTCGTAGTACTCCCTAATACTTGTATCCTTATCTGCTACCAAGTACTAACAGCACGCCGTGCATGCTTTCAGCATAATTCTTGAATCTCTGCCCGTTTATGTAGTAGCAAAATACATACCTAAATAATAGCGGTCCCTCTAACATTGGTGTACCTATCCATAGTGTTGTGCATGCTTGTGAGGCTTCGCCTCGGTTAGCGATTTATGCTATTGCATCAATAATCGTTGTTACACTAACTTTAGGGTTTTGTGAAATGCGTTTTGGTGACTACTCACCCCCTGACACTCTGTTGAGGTGGCTTGCACGGTATTTTGTAGATGTAGATTTATGCTTGTGGAATACTCCAAGTGAGGTCTCACGAGTGAAAAATGACATCGCTCTTCCTTCTCGACACATTTTCTTAGTACTTTTTTAATAAATCCCAATTTGCGACTAGCCTCTTCGCAGATTTACCGAATGTATTTCTCCCAAGACAGGTCCTGATGAAAGGGCACACCGAAGTATTTATCTGACCCTATACTTGATAATTTGGTTTGATTCATTTTTTTACGTTTCGCTGACAGAGTTATTATTTTTCCAAAAATTCATAACATCGTACTTATTAAAATGCTTTCGTTTCTTGTGTAATATATTTCCTCCAGTAAAATATGCTGTGAGTCTCCAGAAAAGTAATATGATTTTCTCTGGTTATATTTTAAATAGTAAAATACTTAGGCTTATCATTTTTGTAAGCAACATTTTATTAACGGAATGAGTAAGACGGTGGGATTTATCTCAGTTTTTTTGCTGACCCAGTCACAAGGGAAATTTCGTCTCCGAATACATCATTTAAATGAAGTATGATGACAACGGGGCGAACACTTTGGTTTGTAGAAGCAGTTGAGCAATGAAATTCGACAAGAGACGTTCCTTCGCCCGTCTCCGGGAATGAAGACCTCAACTGACAGCGGTGACACATGTCCGCGGTTTGCTGGCAACAGAACGACCCTTACTTACATAGAGCTTTCTTTGAGGGTTTCGAAAACGACCAGGGATCATCCCTATAATAGCAGCCCACCCCCATGGAGTGTTTGCCGTGGAGGGAGAGGTAGGCGCTTTTGAAGATTCCGAGAATTGGGGGAGAAGGGTTTTTGGGGGTTTTGGTTGTATAGTGAGGTGTAATGGGCTCTCCAGGATCCCGAGACAGTGGGGTGCGACTTTCCCCACGTGCATCGGAGATAAGCAGAGGGTCACTGCGCGAGCGGTGAGGGGCGAGTTACCTGGGCGGTCTTCGGGGAGGAGTGACGACCCTCGTTAAGGGCATGGGAGGGAGTTGAAAACGAGAAAGGGGAAGAGAGGGGAAGCCCATGAATGGCCCCAGAATAGAAGACACGAAGGGAAAAGGGAGAAGATGGGTCGCATGGATAATTTCCCTCAATGATTTTAAAAATAAAAAAATCGAATTATATTAGCGGTCTTTTCCATCCACGCCGTACATAGTGAGCTGTCGCTATAGAATGCGGTAGTAACTGTAATGATATCGCCATTTTTTTTAATTTTTTTCATTCAAGTATTCTACCAGCTGATTGGTAGGTTCTTGGACAGTCCCCATTCTGTATCCCAACCTCATAAAAATTGTCTCGCTTTCCCTCCTAAGGATAGCCCGTTATCAGATCCCTCTTCAATTCTTCATATCTTCTACCTCCTCTTATTTCGTCCAGAATTCCTATCCTCCTCCTTCCTCTTCCACGCTTCCCCAGTGTTCTCCCCTCTATCATTCTTTTCAACATGCCCTCTCCTCTCAAAACCTCCTCCATCCATCTCTTCTGCCTTCTCCGAACCTCTGCCACAAGCTTCCTCTCCTCTCCGACCATATCCAATACCTCCTCGTTCGTCTTCCTCGCCACCCAGCTCACCTTCTCCAAACCCACATCTCAAACACCTCAAGTCTACGCACATCCTCCCTTCGCAATGACCAAGTTTCCGACCCATATAGCGCCACGCTCCGTATTAAAGTTTTCACCAGCATCTTCTTTACGTCTCTTCTCAGACCCCCCCTCATCAATTCCCTTCTCTTCGAAAATGCTTCATTAGCGAGCGCAATTCTGCATCTGATGTCCTTACCACTAAAACCATTCTCCTCCAAAATACTCCCCAGATACGTAAACTGCCCGGCCTGCTCTATCTTCTGCCCTCCCACCCTTATATTCAGCCCCGCCTTCTTACTTCTAGAAAATCTCATTACTTTCGTTTTCTTGTGATTGATCTTCATCCCATACCTTTCGCACTGCACCTCTAATGCATTCACCATTGACTGTAACCCCTTGGCAGACTGACTAAACAATGCTTGATCATCTGCAAATCTCACTGAATTTATCATCTCACCTCCTACCTTTATTCCTACCTCCTCCTCCCCCCATGCCTCCCTTACCATTTCTTCTGAATACACGTTAAAAAGCAACGGCGATAGTGGGCACCCCTGCCGCACTCCCCGTCCTATCGTGGCCCATCCCGATTCTCCATTGGCTACCCTAACCTGCGCCGTCTGGTTCATATACAAATTCCGAATCAGACGCCTGTCCCTCCAATCGACCCCGCCATCCAGCCCGAAGAGGAGCCAGGCGCACCCCCCCCCCCCCCCCACGCAGGAGACGCGGTTGGGTGCCGTGACCCCTACACCCAGAGGAAGACGGTAACCACCACCATCGTGCTCGAACCGAAGCCACGAGATCCCCCGGTCGGACCGCCCACCACCATCACCACCAAGAGCACCAAATGACAGCTCGAACGGAACGGGAAGGCATATGGCCCGGTTTTGAAAACGTAAGGAATTTAAGCGTTTTTCAAAAATTTACAACTTTCGCTAGCAAATATCTCGATAACTATGAGAAATAAAAATTAATGTGAAAGGAACGAATTTGTACTCAATTTTGTCAGCTTCAATTTTAATAGCAATAATATTTTCACTACGACGCACCGTTTTCAAGATATAAGCGAAAAACCAAAAAAAGGGACCTTCTGCGCCCCCCCCCCTCTTCCCCCCGCACACCTCGTAGGTCCGGGGACTTTTAGTATGTTTACCTCCTATATCAACCCCAATCACATCCCTGAAGATTCGTCTCTGTCCTCTACAACCCCTTTTTGGGCGTTCATTGGCACTGGACTGGTTCAATAGTTTGGAGATGTCGCATTTCAAAAGATCACTTGTTTTGCGAGTTGTGCTTACTACAGCGAATCGCGAAATATCAAAAACCGTTCGTTCTTGATATCCGTGATGAGATCAATGTTTTGCGTATTTTGACATTGAATCCCCCATAGTTTACTATATATGTCCATGGTTTCAATAATGTCCGATAACTTACGTAAGATTGGGAGGAGAGGGTTTGCGAAATCTTAAGTTGTCTTACATGGGAGGAGGGGAGGGTTAAAAGGTGGTAAAAATCGCGTTACGTAATACTTGAACAGCTCCTTACCAACTTAGGGGGGGGGGGGGTCACCTTAAAGCCTTCGGCGGGTAACGAGGGGGAGGGGTAAGAGGAGGGTGGGCTCACTCAAAGTAACGCGTAGCTGTTACAATGTGCCTGCTTACGTTTCTTACTGCAGAGTTTAAGAAGAGGAAGGGCGCGTGGGGTGTATCTAAGATCTAACACCCCAAGCTTATACTTGAACTCAATATAACTGAAACATGATCTCTAGAATGTTGCAAGTCCTCATACCATCAAATTGCTTACATTTTAACCTTCTCGCGGGTTAAATAGCGACCTCGTGACAACACTTTTCAAGACAGCAGTCAGAAATGTGAGGGGAGGGGAGAGTACAAAGTAGATGAGCACAGCTCCTTGCGCCGTGATTCATGATCGATTTTTAGAATTTAAAAATGAATATTACTTGTTCCAATTGAGATTAGATACGTAGGTCTATTATATCTAGTTCGGCTACTTTATTTATCCTATTTCAACCTATCCCTAAAAAAAAAACTCACTCGATAATTGAGAAAATATTTTGAATTGAAAGTTTCATTTGTAGAGACAACGTTACGTGTCGGGGGAAAAGACTACGGTTGTCAAAAAAGGGGGGGAAGGGGTAAAAAATCACCAGAAACGATAACGTAGTTTATGCACGACCCCCTACTGAAAAACTCCACCTGGTACGTAGGATTGGTTGGTTGCGGAAATAGATAACTTGAGTAAGAAAATTTTCACGAATCTAATTCCAAATTGAAAACGTTTTCGTCTTGAGAAGTTCAATACTATCACGCTATGAGTAGGTAAAAGATTAATCTTCCTAAACGCATACCTATCACTTATTATGAATTACTGGCATGATTTCTACTTCCTTACTCCCTTTCACCACCTCTTTGGTTGATCAGATTTATCTAGAGGGGCAGGGGTGTCTGGAACCAATTTACGTAAGATTTTAGTCCGTCTTGAAACGTTGTATCCTTTCCGAATGACATTTGGCAGTAACATGGAGCATCCCCTCGTAAATGGCGTATTTTCCGTAAGTATTCTGTCGGCTGACTGGCTAGCTACATCACCTCTTGATAATTACTCTGTGGGTGATTAATTATAAGTTAATAAATTATTTTCCATCTGAGACTCACAGTAGCAATCTTTAAATTTCACATTGGATAATTCGATAATCGTTGAAATATGATATATACACTTTGATAGTTGTGATTAGATGTCAGCCGTGAACATGGGTGTAGACTAAGTGGGAGGGGCAAGGGTGGGCCAGCGTCCACCTTACAAAACTCATTGCCCACCCTAGAAACTACTGAAGAAATATACCATTTTCATTATTTTTATCTTGAGAAAAAGATTCATTAGCATTCCTCCTTTACACAATTACATGTAATCTGAGCCAACTTACAAATTAGTTAATCTCTAATCGGATTAGCGAATTTGAAACCTCGCGGTGGCTGATCAGCTGGACGGCTGCCCCCCCTGGTAAAAATCCCTAGCTACTCCGTGGATTGTTTTTCTTTCAGTGGAGCGTTGAGTATCGAGCAGGGTAGTGAGTTGCGTTACAATGTTTCAGCGATGTCAAATCGCTTGTACTCTCGCGTTCTTTTACTCTAGCACGTTTTTCGATGTCGGAAGTGGGAAGGGAGGTTTGGCATCGTGACATTGTGGAACTGCTGCTCATTGGTGGAGAAGAGTGATTGCCGATGGCCCTCCTGCGAAGTCGTCGGCGTTTCGTTTCGAAAGCGCTTCCTATCAAGAGCTTAGGCGGCTTTAGGCGTTTACAAACGAGAGTGACACCCACCCAGTGTCGACTTTCAAGGGAGCCCGTTCTACGTCGTTTTCGAACGTTGCCCAAGTTGAGACTAGTGGCGGCACTCCGGTGTGTCGATCGAACTACATAAATAAAAAAACACAAATTGAAAGGAAATGAGGGGAAACCACTTCCCCTACCTCCCCTGCTCCGCCCCAAGCTGCTCGGCGAGCGCAGGGGAGGGATTAACGTATTTCGACTTGTTTTCGTTGGCGCGCGTTTACTACGACGGTTATTAGATAAATGTAGAAGGATATTAACGGGAATTATTTAGACTCTCCTTGTTTACGGGAATTCTTATTTAAACGAAGAAGAATCCTGTGTATATAATCTTTGAAGAAGAAGGTGTTGTCAGCTCCTGAGGATATGAGGTTCAAATTACCAGGGACTTGAAAGGTGAGTGACATTTTAAATTTCTTATGTAGCCTCAATCCACGAATTTAGGTGTTTGTCACTTTGCAGTTCGCTCACGATACTTAGTGCATTCCAGGATTTATGTTCTTCTTATATAGGGTTGTACATAGTATGTTTGGCTCGTATTTAGGTACATAGTATGTTTTGGTCGAGGCATTGTTTCATCATTATGGTGTGCGATGTGTAATTTGGTGGTGGTTTTCATAAATAACAACATTAAGCTAAAATGCATTAAAGTTCACGTTATGCCTCAGTAAATAATTATAATTTCCTTGTCTCGAATGTTCGCTTCTTCGGGAAGAGGTTGGAATATATGAATCGGTGTTTGTGTTGTAGTGTCCAAAACGAAGCAATTTAATGATGTACCACTAGAAATTATGTACACGCAATGTGATAAGCCTATCACCGCGTTATATAATACGAATTTGTGGCAGAATGACGAATTTCGTTGTTGCTAACCTTGAAGTCTCTCCCGAGACCCAAATTTTCTTGGGAGTTGCTGTATTTAGTGGCTATTAAAATCATCAGAAATTGAAAGGGCAGTAAGCTTTAATTTAATTGTTACTCTGACTGCATTCAAAGATTTATTCGTGCCACTGTTGGGTGAGGTTGTCATCGAGCGATTTTGCCGAGAGGCTACTGGCTCCGTATCAAAAGTTGTAACTTTTAATACATTGTGTTAAGAAATTGTTTGGGGATGTTTTTGGTGTATGTTTGTACTTCTTGTGTTGTTCATTTGTCTTACTGTGAAAGGTATTAGAATTTAAGTTATACATTCGATGTTTTGACATGCCTTATGCATGGATATTACTTAACACAATCCGGCGAACTTTTGTCAGTTGTGGTGAAATATAGCTTACTGTTATTATTTATCTGCTGCAAGTCTTAAGTCAGTGGAAAAACTTAATATAAGTTCTTGCCAAGTGTCTTTCGTTCGTCATGGTTGCACTTCCTGATGATATTTTTGTATCTCAAGTACCAAACTGTATAGGTTATCCTTGGCTATGGCTTTGGTGTTAACATAATGAATTTCAGATATAGTTGTGGCATGCTACTTTGCTAGTATTAATGCATTTGGTGCTTTTTTATTGAGATGACATTATCAACTGAAGATGTTGCCTATGTGTTGAAACCGGTCAAATTAAATAAAATTGTTGTGAAATTTACAGTTTGTATTGGCTCTGTCAATATGGATTTTCACAAAGTTACGCCTGAGAATATAGAGTATGATTCACGCTGTTGATGCAATATGACAATAACACATGACAAAATATAATGTGCTCCTATGAGATGAATATTTATTGCATGTACAATGATGGCGGAGACAACTGATGTCAGATGAAGTATTACTGTATTGATTGCTTTTCAAACTAAAGTTATGATTAAATCTTCTTTTCCCTCTGTTCCAGAATGCTATCATTGGAGAGCCAACAACCATCCTTCTGGAGGCATTGTCAACATTTGGAATGAGCACTGTTGAGAACTAGGGTTCATCTCCTTCAAGATAAGTGAGGGAAAAATTTTACATGGCTGAATTTTTCCTTGGGATTATGTACTCTACTGCACGAAAGTGTGATATTTCTCTTGTCATTCATAAAGAAAGTCTTATTCACTTGGTTTTTCACATTTAAATGACACACGACCTGGGTTCCATTGTATAGTGACATCATCAGGTTCACAAAGTAAATCAAAGATGGCTTCAATAGTAACAAGAGGTAGAGGCAAGTGGTCATCAGATAGTGGGGGAGAAAAGGTTATGGGTGGTCTAGAGGAGGGATGAGGATGTACAATTCCCAAGCATGTGTTAGGTTATACCAGTGGGAGGTCTGCTGGTAACTTAAGCTAAAGGACCCTGGAAGAGAGATGAGCATAGTATGACTCCAGAGTACGATGCAAATTGAAGTTGGATTAATACATCATCACATCTCGAAGAAAGATATTTTTCATCATAACCAACAAAATCTTAGCCGGATTGTGTGCCACACCTGTTCTGTATAATATCCACACATACATGGTTTTCACTATAATAAGAACCTTCTAAGTTCTTATTATGTTTAAATCCCACAACAGCAAGGCTCCTATATCTTTTTTTGTTTGCACCATAGTTCTCCCAGATTAATTTTTTTTAAATTCTGTGTATCTTGATTAATTTCCCTTGTTTTAATCTGCTGGACACTTTTTTGGTGCAATTCACTCTATAAGAGGCCCTGAATATTGTGGTAATCCACCCATCTTGTGATGGTGGGTAGATTTTTAATTTTTTAACAATATTTTTTGACACTCTTATGACTAGCTCAATTCACAAGGTACACGACCCAGGGTACTTAGGAATGGGCGCCCATACAGTATTTTCCAGGGGGGGGCCAAGACAGGTTTAAGAAGGGGGGGAGGGTCCGAGGAGCCCTCTCCTGGAAAGTTAAGTAAATTTGAGGTCTCAGGAGTACATTTTTGGAACATCTTAGGTGAATGACAATTTTTAAATTTGTTACTAAAATATATATTTAATCCAGCAAAAACAATAAAAAACTAACAATAAATTTTTCCTGGGAGACTTGGAGGGGGGCGGGGCACGGCCCCCGGTGCCCCCGTGTATGGGCGCCCATGTACTTAGGGCCCTTAAAATAGGCATGAGGGTGGATTCAGTAGGCAGAGACAACATGCTTCTTATTATTAGTTGCCTATAACCCTTTGGGATCTACTTGATCGGTGTTAGAGTAAACTTCCTTCTAAAAAGATCCTTGCATCAATCCCTTCCATGCTTATTATTTGGGTGCTGCTTTAACATATCTGAAACAAATAGACTTGAGCAATAGCTGCCACGATGGAAACACCAGTTCCCAATTAGTCACCGAAGTTAGGCATTGTTTGTCTCTGCTCGTGTTTGAATGGGTGATCTTCCTAGCTGTCCAAGGGATGTTGCCCCTGTCTTTGAGTGGTAGTTAGTGAGTGTGAAATGACCTTTGTCATCGAAGCTTGTTAGATTAAAATTCTACTATTGCAAATAGACTTGCAGCTGTGCTGTTCCAAAGCCAGTGATATCTAAAATATCTGAAATTAACATATACTTGACCTTATGCTGGCTTGGGCAATAGACAAGCCCCTCCCCCTACCCTCCTAACAATCACCTCTACCCTCCCCTACTACTGGAAGATCACCAGTCCTTCCTTGTGACTATAATTGGAATATTTGGTTCACTATGCATGTCTGTGTGCTATGATCACGATGAAACCTGATAAATAAATGAGTTTTCACCGGTTAAATAAGACTTTCATTATGTAATAATTGCAGTAAGTTATTGTTGCTATCATAAATGTCATCCATTAAGTCTTGCTTGATAGTGTATAAACTAACTGCCCCTCTCTATTGTATATTTATGTTAAATTTCATTTTAAAATATGCCAACTCCTTCTGTTTCACTCTTCGTGTGTAACTCGATTTCTAAAGGTGTATTGATACCGTTAAATGAGTTTACTTATAAGGTATTATGAGCTGTACATAGTTGATGAAATCCATTATTGTTGTACTGTACAATAATCAATGTTTTTATTTTTGCATTAAAAGTGATGTTTTTTGTTAGGTATGCCTTTCATTTCCAAAATGGTTTTAAGTCTATGCTTGGACCATTACCTACCTTCTCTCTCATTCTTCCTCTAAAGTTTATTGAGTAATCAGTTAACACAGTGAATATATATTTTGAGTTTCATCATTTCTGAAGCCACTGGTGGCCTTTGTTGTATTTATTGTCATTATTTTCAGTTCAATATGTGCCAAATGTTCAATGATAACTTTGTGTTTATAACTTTAATTTTTGTATTTTATGACCCAGGTTTTGACACTGTGAAGTGTTGAAACCCGGGTTGTTTTTAGTAAAATACTTAAAATGGTTTTCACAAAGTTACATTAAATTTTCTATGAGTAAATATTAAGGATATAGTCACAGTAGTTAATTTAAAACAGTCCGGAGGAAAGTATTGAAGGAGCTTCACCAGGAAAGGGAATGACATAATAGGTATGTATGTATGTAAGTATAATTATTTTACGAGTATCCGTGGAAGTAACTATTCTCTACGCTAAAATATATAATGAAGCACAAATCAAATTTGAACCAGGCGGGCCTGCGCGGTAGGTTGCGATGCCAGCGCCATCTAGCGAGGCGTAACGGTACTTTCAAGAACGCACAGCGCTCCATGCGGTGTCGATCGAAATTACGTGCTCAGTACCAATCCCTAACGCCTCCCTCGCGGAACGAAGGGAAGCGATTTAACGTGGAAGTCGACATTTCCTGGTGACACCTATGGCGAGTTGTCCGAATTTCTGTAATTACGTCAGAAACGTCAGCAAGCTCGCTGCTGAAGTTGCTGGACGCGGGAAAGCGACGCCATTGTACCGTAAGTAGGTTTTTCAATTTTATTGCCTTAGGGTACCTTGTCAACCGGTGAAGTAAATTTCTTGAGCCGTGATGATAGGTGAATATAACTCCTGGAAGTAAATTAGGGCTGATGTAATGACGAAAATCACCCTCGGCAACTATTGCTGTAACTCGCCGTGGACCACGATGGCGACGTAATTCCACATGTGCACCAATTGCATAGTATATTAATGTCTGGATGAGGTAGATTTTGTTACTGTGCTTGTCGATTAATGGTGATATTTTTACTTAAGTGTTTTTGTTACTGGTAGCAAGTATTAGTGAGACGTTTCATGCTTAATTGTCCTTCAGATTTCACCTCGGTGAGCGATGTATCTAAGTTTAACGAGTTGAGCACTTGAAAATAATTTCAGATTATAATTCCATATGTGTACCAATTTCATATATTAATGTCTGGATGAGGAAGGGTTTGTTACTGAACGCTCATTGATTAATGGTGATATTTTTACTTCATTGTTGTCACTGGTATAGCATGTATTTTAGTAAGATGTTTCATGCATTCCCATTAAGATTTCTCCTGAGTAACTTAGCGATGTATTTAACTGTAGCGAGTACTTTAAAATAATTTCAGCGTACCTTATAAGTATTTCGTGTTTGACGCCATTGCTAGTGGTTCGGAGTAATGTAATAGTGTGAATTGCTAAATGTTGTACACTTCTTGTTGCGAGCAATGGGATATGGAATTTACTTAACCGCTGATATGAACAGGAATGTTCTCCTTGCTGAGGGAACCATGTGCAATGCTGCCTCACCAATTTTCTTTCTCTTCTTCCGTACTAGGTGGACAAAAATTTTCAGGTTGTCCATTGGACCATTGTCCGCACCTGAGAATGAGATCAAAAGCAATCATGTCCACGTCGACAAGTCTGTCGTTTCTACTAGGCTGATACGGTAAAGATTGAGGTATGTACATGCTGTCTTAGTGGTTACGAATTCCAGTTTGCTGTCTCGTGGTAATTGAGTTTTGATTGTTGAGTTGAAAGTTGAAATATCGCTGTTGTTTGACTAGGATCGAATGGGATCTTGGTGATGGTTGTCGAGCTTTCGAATGCATTTGGGTTTAAATGAAGTGACATTTAAGGGTTTCGTTAACTATCGGTGCTAATGAAGCAACTGGACTTCCGGGTTGTCTTCCGTGTCGTACCATATTATGATATTACTAACTACACTTTCGCCGGTGTCAATTGAAACGCCGCACAGTTGTCTTAAAACGGAAAAAGCTGGCAGAAATTAATACATACCGTTGTTATTTTTTCATAATAACTATATGCGACTGTTGTTATTAAAGGTTTTCGCAGGAATTGGAAGTGTATCTAGCTATCTTTGATATTGTTTTAACGAGATCAATTATTTAAACAAATGTGGCAAATGTCTAATTGAACTTCGATTTTCCGAATGTTCTAAGATCCGTATAATCCAAATTCTTAATTATATCTGATGAATCTTTGATTTTTAACGTTTTTACTTGAGAAATTGTTGAAAGCTCACCTTTACCAAAAAATTTATTTTAACTAATCAAAATTGGACCAATTGTTGTTCCAGTATATTTTTGATCCGCAGAATCGGAATATGAAGCTATTTTTACTGTATCTCTGATTTTTATCATTTCTTCGGTTAAATTGTTTAAACAAATAAAAATACACTAATGCCCCAGTAGCAGCGTTGGTCGTCGCAACGTTGCAGCGATGTAATAAAGGTAGTCCTAAGGTTGAGGTCACAATAGTATGTCGCAGGAACGTTGCAGACACGTCACATTTTGACTGCCAACTTGTGACCGACCTGCAACCAATTATCAAGTTTTGTCGGTCCGATATTTAATTCATTTGAAAAAATCGTGTTTATTCTTAGTAATATTGCACATATATTCGTACTACGGGGCCATATCGGTTTCAAATAATTAATTCAGGGTGGCGATCGTCAGGGAAAACCTGGAATTTTCAGGGAAATTTGTATTTGTGGAAAAGTCAGGGAATTTTCGTAAAAGTCAAGGAGAAACTGGGGTAAAAAATTCTCATTATTTTTCTACCATTGCGTTTATCGGCCAGTCTTTCCCACCCTTTATTTCACCAAAACATATCACCAACTAAAACTAATGTCCGTCACTGACGTGCATGGAATAAGCCCCATCAATTCGTGGCACATTCAGTTGTGAATCTTAGTTATTTAGTAGTGAATCAGACGAACAATGTATCCCTTTTGCATATCCTTATTGCGATATTTGCCTAGTAATGTTAAAATTCATGATCACAATGTATTACCCTCATCACAAGTTATTCGAGATATGTTGTTCGGAAAAATTTACCCCTGGTTTTTTTTAACTCCCGAGACTCAGGTCAAGAGATAGCTGGAGCACACTAGCTCGTCGTAAATACATGCTTGCAGTTCTAAAAATACGATATGTGGATAATGAAAATTGTAATACAAGTACGATATCACGTGTAAACAAAATCTTACGCAAGATCATCTTCGATTCCTATATCTCCCTTCGTGAAAAAGTAAGAAGAGCCCTCCTCCCTTCCCCTCCTTTGAAGCTCGACGTAATTGGTGAATAGCCCCCTTAGCTCCCTCTCAAAGCAATTTAGTCTGGTCAAAAACCACCTCAAACATGATATTCCTGAATATGATGCTGCCATTTTCTATTGCCTCCTGTCTTCACTCGCAGTGGCGCACTTACGTTTTGTTTGTTTATCCAAATAGTTTTACATCACAATTTATAGCAATAATCTTGCAATCAAGGGGTTATAACCATGTTAATTAAATTGTTATTTGCTTCTGAAAGTCACGCTATCACAAAGTCACTCGCGTTACAATATATATTTGTTAATATATATATTATCTGATTCTATATTATTCGTCCACATTTTTCTTCCGGTAATTTTTATATATGTTGGAAATGCCTATTGAACCGTTCTCTTTAGATAAAATGGCGTAAGCGTAAATGTTTAGACATGTTGCGAGTGTTATTTCATCAGCCCATTTCATTTTTCTACTTCGAATACTGGCGGAATTGGTGAAACATATTTACGGAAACAGCTATACGATGAAGACGTCTAAAGGTCGTACGTTCTCAATAGAAACAAACACAAGTGCCCTGTGTATGTGCTACTCTAGCTCACATGAATACGAGAAAAAAGGAAGGATTGAGATAAACCCCAAACATGTGTAATGCCTTCTATTGTCATGTTTAACACTTTCCTGAGGTCAGAAAACACCCGCTCGAGAGCCGATGGCCCGCTAAGCAACCTGGCGCCCGGTATCATGTCATGCTAATATGCCACCCTTTGCTCCCCGGGCTACTTTCCCACCAGCCAACCCTTTACTAATAGGCTTTTCCCGATATCAATTTACCGTTAGTTCAAAAGTCCATGCGGTTGTGTTACGCACACGTGTGTTTATTTCCCAAGAAATGGTAGAAACGGAAAAGAAAAATTTTATGATGAGCATGGGATGGGCTTTTCACACTTATGGGCGAGGTCCTTTGCATATCGTGATTGTTTCCACGAGTACTTTGTCGGAAGGACGATGGTGACAGTCTTTCGTTGAGTTTCAGAGAATACGCATCCATGATTTTCAGAGCGCATGCACTTTTTCGCTGAAATTTTACCGATGCAAACATTCCATTTTTAGTTAGAACATTTTCGTTCTAATACGAGCGGTGTAGTAGGAGTGAATTCTACGGCAAATTCTTTGTTTTCATTCGGTAACATTTGGAAATCAGCAATGGATTCTGGAGAGGAATCGGTGTTGACCAGCGGTGATTCCTAGGTTATGGATATTGAAGTTCCAGGCTCCTAGTTGATTCTCTCCGGAGAAACAAGCTCCGAATCAGAAGGCGCAGGGCCCATTCGTGGGAAGCGGAGTGGGAGGAAATGCTTTCAACGAATCTTCCTCTGACACCACCTAGGTTTCTTTTTTAAGGAAATTCTTCGATGAACTTCAACCTGGTTCCCGACTGTGGTTCCCTAAAATATTTTTTTCAACGGTGAAATTGTTGACTTTATAACTTGGGAAACTAATTACTGCGCCAGTAACACTTAGCGCGAAAAAGCGGGGCCGAGCAGTACTAGCGTAAATCAGTGGCGAGCTGTTATAAGCCCAGAAATTCGTATTTTTTGACCTCGTAATGCTACAGAGCAGAGTGCGGAAGCCAGATACAGAGTTTTATTGGTAGACGAGACCTATACTCTCCCTTTGTTGGGCACACAATGTCTTACCGATGATTCGTAAAAATAAGGCATTATTTACATTTTGCCTATAATAACGATTTTGATCCCTAAACACACCCCAAAGCCAAACTAAATAAAATATGGCCGATTTACCAGAAGCTGGAGGAAAAGTTCAAGGCACTCCATACACCAGAGATGGACGTTACCATCGACGTAGGTAAGAGGCATTTGAAATTATTAGGAGCTCGGAGACAAAACTAGGTCAATCATGGATATCGACTAAACTTAGTTTAACTAGTCAAGAAATGAAGTGTTTTCCTCGAAAATATATGAATAATGCTGCCTTCAGACGTAGACTTGAACCAGAAGAGTATCGGGGATAAAGCAAGCCTAATGAGATATCGATGTTATTGAGCTAAGTGATCTTTATTTTGGATTTGTCAATTCATTAGGTATTATTCAGCTCCCTTGCATGAAAAAAATATTGCAATTGCCGAACACACTTCTATCTTCTCTTTAAACATATTCTTTTTAGGAACTGTCACCGCAATGAATTGTAAACTAAGGAAAGGAGTAAAAAAAGGCCGCACTCATTGGATTCCAGAATGGAAGGTGGGCACAATCGAGATATCAGCCTCCGTAATGATCTTTATATTATATTTTTATGATATCTTTGGTTCACGGATTATACTCTCTCTTAATTGAAGTTCAAAATTGAATAACAAAACGGTCACTGTCACAAACACTATAGTATCAGTACGAAACCTGCATTATTTCCATCCGCAAGTCCCTCCAATTTTCTGTGCCCCGCATTCTCACGAAAACATTCACTGTAAGAACGTGAAGTGCCAACGCCCTTCCAAAATCTAAACCCTTAGCAATGTCATTCAATACATGCCAGGGTCCTTTACATGGACGAATCAAAAAAACGAAAATAATTAAGCCACGTTAATAAAAGAATAGAGTTAAGGCTTAATTTCACGCCATTTCACTAAAGCTAGCCGTTGAAAAAATGGGGCAATAAATGGCATAAAATAATTGTCGTGAACACGAAAATGTTGATATTAGGTGGGAACATATTTACAGATCTAATTTTGCTACAGTGGCTATTTAAAGGCTTCTTTTCCTTTCTGTTTCAATAAATTAGCTCCTGTGTAGCATAAAAACTTTTATGCCGTCAAAATGCTTTCTGCTGCATTATAAGTTTTATATTTTATAAATCTGTCTCAAGCGTCATAGATGTGGCTTATAACATATGAAAGAATGTCGAAACAAGCAGAAATACCAAGAAAGTCATGATGATTTCAAGTAATAGAATTATTTGAATAAATCTAAATGAAATAATTCATAAATTCTCTTTGACACGATTCGATCTCTTAGAGCAATGATTCGCGGTAATAGCCTTTTCTAGAGAAAAAATAATGGAAGATGTCATTTGCAGCAGGATTATTCCCCGTACTCAGATGGAAACTTTCAATGGATATTTGAGTCCTGGCTTCTACATGGTAGCTTTCTATTACGATAGAGATCGGGTGACTTCGGCCGACAGACGGATCGTTCATCTACTCATTTTCGCTCACACACAACCAAACGGGAGTCCGAAATCCAACCCATCTCCTCTGAAATCCCTTAGCAGGTCAAAATTGTCCTTCGGGTAGAGGTTCCCTCTTGTCAAGTGAGTCCGGAAGGAGCATCTAAAATTTCCAAGTCTATGGTATTTACCTGTGTACACAAGAAAGGTCCTTAGGTAGTCAGTATTTGCATCACAAAGCTCGTCGGTCTTGATTTCAAACTTTGATGCCTTCAGAGGAATGTATTGCTTGACTGTCGAAGACTCATCTATTGAAATGTTGCGATGTGGTAAAAAATGTCTGATATCTTTCATTTAGATGTTCAATTACGGATTAATTTTTTTTTAACTTTGGAGGACTCTGTTGATCTTTTTCTTAATTGTTGTGGAAATGAAGAAATTACAAACTATCTCAAATTGGTCCCCATGAACATGAATAGTCTGTGTTTTGTATAGTTCTTCTGCTGTCACTGGTTTCCAAGTGGTAAATCTTGACCTCCTTGGAAATGGGAGCTCACTTGATGAAATCTGTTGCTGGGCATAACAATTTGTTTCAAGAACAGTACTTTGAATGAATTCTTTGTCAAAAAATAACTGAAAAATATCTACAGCATTAGACCAAGTTTTGACTTTGTCTTGAGGTCCAAAACCACCGACAAATGTTTCTATTTTACCTAAATAATCTCTCATTCCTCCCACACAAAGCTTTCTGCTTCATCAATATCCTCAACTTCATCGTAAATTGGCTGCAGATTATCATTTTCCGAGCGATCATTGATGTAATTTTCTCTGTGACTTTCCGAATTTACACTCGTCAGAATCACTTTCAAGTAATAATTCAGTTATTTCCTCGTCACTTGGAAATGGTAATCTTTTTCCACTTTTTGAAGCCATTATAGAGATATGTATTTATAAAAATAACTGCATGCAGAAAGTACACACAAAAAATAACACCACACAGCTTGTAAGGACACCATACAGTATGAAAGATTCCAGTGGACTGATGATTGGTTTCTAAACTCCTTCGTGGAACGAGCAAAGATTTTGAGGGGTCCTAGTTTATGTTGACGATACGAGGGACTCTTATCTTAAATAATTACCGTCCATGAAAGATGGAGCAAAGAAATGCAGAGCAAAGCACATAGTCCCTTCGCTTCGGACTGGCGAGACGAAAACAAACATTCATTGGGCTCGAGGTGATTATGCGTAAGATATGGGCAGAGGGAAGGGAGAGATCTAATGGGGAATATATCATATCTCTTGCAAAAGTAGCTGACCCTTCTTGACGACTCACCAGCAGAATAGGCAGATGTTTTCAAGATGGTACGAAAGAATGAACGTTAGAAGTTTCAAGACCAAATTCATTTACTCACGAGTTTGGAAGTAAATTCCATTGCAAGATTTAACAAAAACTAAATACTATGTATATTATACTGTGGAGAGCAAACATTTCTTCACAAAATACAGTAAATTGATTGAGTTAAATATAAAAATTCTGACTGAAAAAAATTATTATATCCAGATGGTCAGGGTATGCAGATTGGGTACGCAGGATGGCGCTGAGGGGTTAACCTGATTGGTTACTTGCTGGAGTTTATTATTTAGTTGCTTATATCTAGGGACCCTGAAAAGTGGTAAATAAATTCGAGGGAAAGCGGTGTAAAAATCATAGCCCCAGGGGTGCAAAAATCACAAATTTCATGCTCTGGCGGTGAAAAAAATATTTACGTATTTCTCAATTTAAACAAACAAATAATTGTATTAGAGACATAAATTGATATATCTAACTTATTCTATCAAATCTTCATTGATAGTCAACAAAATACACAGATTCACGCAAAATACACGTCATTACAAAGGTAACTCAATGGCCACCCAGCCTTTGAGGACTGTGTTGTGTGGGTTGCCTATCACCAATTTCCTTGATACTGCTTCTTTGCGTATTCAAAGCATAACGTGTAGGGACCCTGAAAAGCGGTAAAAAAGGTCAAGGGAAAGCTGTAAAAAAATCGATTATAAGTGACAGCAGGTTAAAAATCTTGAATTTTATGAAATGGGTATAAAGAAAAACTTGTTTATTTATCAACTGAAACATACAATGGACTTTATTGTTGACTCATGTTGAAAGATATAACCATTTATAAGTATATAAATAAGAAACAAATATATAAATAAATTACATAAGAAATATACATATACAGGAATCACATATCGTGGCATAACTCAGTCACATGAAGAGCCAAAGATTATGTTAAGTTGTATTACCAAAGTTTCTGGGGAAGCATTGGTTCTCAAATCACTTAGTATATTTCCATATGAAGTAATAGGCCGCTCGCAGTCCACATTTGAACATGGGACCCACAACACCTTTACACAATGTTCCACAAACTCACTGTTGTCTCCCTTGATGCTTAGAAATGTATGGAGCACATCAACTTTCTCACCTTTTTGCAATTTTTCTTTTACAGTAGATTGCATGCACAAATAGCCAGTAAGTAGCACTGTGCTGCCGAGTTTATTCATAAGATTAATGGATGCTGCTGTCTTCACCGGGGATGCTTCAGTGTTTTGGATAATGTTCTTCACATCAAATAATTTTCCCACACTTAAAGTCAATTCCGGGCAGTATCTGGTGTTAGAAGCCTAGTTAACTTAACCTCACACAAACTCCCTAGATTTGTGAACAGTTGTATTAACTCTCCCCTCCTTACCACTGACTTAAGGTTATTAATGGCAGAAGTTGTCTGACTGCCTAATAAACCTTTACTAACTATCTTAAAATTGTGAAGTAGGCCATCAATTCTACTTTGCAACTTATGTATGAAAGTAAATGATGATCCCTCTAAGGTGATGATGGAGTCAATTACCTGTTGCCCATGTTCTTTGAGAAAAGTTCAACTGGCTTTGATTATTTGAATGTTTTGCTCTTCTAATTTAGCTAAGTATTTCACTGCAACACCTCCCTCATACACAGTCTTGCTAAAGGCTGCCATATCCTGAATATGTTCCCCAATATAAATTGCTGACTTGAACCAAGAATTCCACCTTGTCATGACTGGTGATGGAAAAGCAGTTGTCTTTGTTTAATCTTCTGGATAGTGCTCTTTTACGAAAGAAATATATCTATGTTTCCTCTTTCTAGTGTTAAGAAAGAGCATTTTTCTATTGGACACTCATAAATTCAAGTCATGAAGCTCTGTAGAAAACAAATTGGATACAGGATTCAACTAATGGGCCCAACACTAAACGTGTCATTTCAGGGTAGAGAACGTTACATATTTGGGAACACAAAGTCATGTATCTAAGTGAATCTGTTACCAAAGCTATGGAATTGTTGTATGAAATTTCAAATTCTTGTATTACAGCTATTACAGCTCTGGAGCATTCAGTTGCATTTGCTTGTTGTAGCATTTTAACTGACCCTACAAAGAACTTCTGCTCCACGGTGCTGGACCGTATCCTTAGCAAGACAATGAATACACACAGACCCTTCCTGTCAGTGGTCTTATCACACATAATTGCAACTTGTTGGCCTTTACTCCGATGCCTTTATCTGCTCCTTTCTTTTCTTGGCAGCTTGTGGAGCATATTTCATGCTGCACGTATCTGAACCTGGAATGTCTCCTGCTCCTGCAGTTATTCCGTAATTTTCAACACAATAAAGTCTTGATGCTTGCAAAGTTGAATTGCTAAAGTATGCAATATGCAATTCCTCTCAACGAATCAGGGGTGCTGGAGGATATCCCTTGGAAAATTAATAGACATATAACGCATAAACATAAAAGTCTGAGTACTAACTGGGTCACAAAACAATTCCTCTTTTGCTTGCTTAACTTTTTTTGCATTGCTGATTGTGTCTGATATGGACAATTATCGCTTATTCAACGCCCGTCGTCGTCCTTCAACATTTTTCGATCTTTGGACATAATTGATGTGCTTGCTGTTGCCCCTTATTAGCTTTACGATGGAATCTTTTCTCCTCCAGTCGATTCGGATGTTACAAAATTCTCACATCATGATTTTGCTTCTTGCGTGAAATATATAGAAACCTCCTTTTGGCGATCAAATATGCTGACAGTTTTCGGCATTATGGTCCACAGAGATACTTTTTCTGATCAACAGTAGCTCCGAGCGAACTATGTGTAAACGTGTGGTGACACTAGTTCATCCAGAGATACTGAGAATCGGAAATATCTGCCTGCAGACTTGACTTTTGCTGCGCCGGCGACGCCGCAACTTATTCGAAATGGCAATTAATGCTGGCTTGCCCGACTTAATTTTTTTAAATTTCTTTCGGGACAAATAATCCGCCGCATCATACGGAAATATTAGTGTGTCCCTATCTCGTACTTTTTACTGCCCTGCCATGGTCCCGCCCCGACTCTCCAGCTGCCGACCCTCCGCCGCCGGCGCCGAATCAGTTCGCTTCGGCGTGATTGCCGTCGCGCCGGAGTTATATCATCAAGTCGGCAACATAATGTACTCAACATCAGTCAGTGAATTCGATATTTTATCCTTAAATAACTCATTTTGTCTACCCGAGGAGTAATTACGACCCGTCAGTCACAGCTTAGGTGGAGCGCTCTTTGAATAAGATTATTACGCCCGATTGACAAATTTATTTGTCTCTTCGCCCAACCGCTAACAGATTTATGATACTCTTTTCTACCGTAGTTATTGGTCCAATTAATGCTATGCGCAGACCATAGGTGGCACAGACTTTCTGAAATCATCTTTCATAAGCGCAATTGCTTGAATGGCAACTTTTCTGAAGAATCTATCGGGATAAATACTACGCAGGTATTATTTCGGCGGCGCGATGAAATTGATGCGCCCGACCCCGCCACCATGAATGCGATCTAGGGAGATATACGCAGATATCATGGTCACGTGCATCATCAGACCGATGATAGCGGCGTGCTCACGTTAATAATAATTATTTATTTATTTCACACCATGAGTTTGCGAACATTTTTTCACCAAATGGGACGGCGACTTTCATTACGCGTTTTACATACATATCAAAATAAAACTTCGAGAATTTCATGTTTTTTTTCGCAAAATATCGTACGATAGGTTTAAAAATAAGTGAAATTTCGCACAAAATATCGCACTTACAGCCAAATACCGATAAATTTCGGGAATAAAAAGTTATTCGTGAAAATTCGGTGAATTTCGTTAACGTTAAAATGGCAAATTTTAACTTATTAGGGCTTTAAACATCAAAATAAAAACTAATATGCTCTTTTAAAAAATTTGCGAAAAAACCCATTTGCGAAATTTCAGGGTCCCTACTTATATCTCTTGCCTAGCTCAGTGTTGACATTTTTCTTCCTTCGTGCCTCTT
The DNA here is from genome assembly GCA_963573305.1 of Pyrrhosoma nymphula. Classification (NCBI taxonomy): domain Eukaryota; kingdom Metazoa; phylum Arthropoda; class Insecta; order Odonata; family Coenagrionidae; genus Pyrrhosoma; species Pyrrhosoma nymphula. Next base: position 133,169,930 of record OY754334.1, on the reverse strand, counting down.
TGTTTTCCTAATCATTTTTCTCTGACCAATAGGGTGGTTTCCTTCATCAAAGAAAACAGAATTCATTAATTGCGAATGGTGCCCCAGCATAAATGTATTCATTGCACGGAAATTATTTGGATTAAAAAGTCTGTTTCCAAGAAAATTGAATGTTAATTTTAAGTTCATTTGAAAAGGCTCGGAAATGGCGGGACAGCGGCAGCTTTTATGATGACGTAACAGGTAGATAGTCAACATTGCGAGGGATATGGAATTATCATCGACTGTACTTACTATTGTATTTCAGAGTCCCTAAAATCTGGTGAGCATGTATTAATATACCTCGATTAAAATGCTCAAAGTTCGGAGTCTCCTCCATTGAGCATGCCATTAAAAGACATTTTCTAAGCTCCTACGCTCCCTGCTAGTACAGAGCTACCGCGAAGGTGTTCTTCGCGGCAAGCGTTGCATGCGCAGTGAAAAGAATAACGAAACTGCGTACCTGTGACTTCGCGTTCTGTGGTGTTCCGGCTTAGTTGTTTACGTTTTGTTCACTTTCGTTTTGACAAACATTTCCTTTATCTCATCTTCTATTCCTTTCTTTTACCATTCCTATCATTCATACCTTGCATATTCCATTAGTTACCTTTCATCATCAGTTCCTTTTGCTGATATACAAAGCCACAAGGTTTAATGAGAAGAAGTTCAATGGCTTTACAAAGTGGTTTTGTACGGACAATCTACCGAAAGTGGATGTGGCCATGGTGGTGGAGTTCTTTGGAGAAGATGTTCGGTTTAGTGCAGGTGAAATCAGAGGAGTAAAGCAAGGTACTCCCTTCTGACAGCTTTGAACCACAAAACTCTCCTGTTCTCACTTAGTGGAACCGCGACGTAAGCTTTCTTGCTATCGCTAATTGCGTTGTTGTGTGACACTGCGGCACAAAACAATTTTTATAAAGCAATGTTCTCGGAGGCATATTACTGGTACTCCTTGGGGAATATGATGCTGATCAGCTGATGCAGTGAATCACGAGTTCCCATCAATGGTCTGTGATCACGGTGAGGGGTGATCAATGCATTTTAGTTGTTTTAGTATTTGCTCGTACATAATTTGCTTCGAGATTTTGCCATCCATTATGCTATTGACGGTAAGCCTTTTTTGCTAATTTAATGTTCTGGCAATAACTCCTCGACAAAGTGGATGAATTAAATTAATGTGTGTACGTATCATAGCTGCGGCGTAGCACCTGCTCTCCGTATAGTTATTAAGTGACGATTTCGTGCTTGCTTGCGGGAAATATTTTGAAATGAATACGAACAAAATGGTTTGTTTCATGCTTTTCATACTAACTTTACCTAAAAAATAGGAACTAGCTCCATTAATTTGAGAATATATTATTATACGATTTTCATTCCCCATACCGTAACCATAAATGTATTTAATTATTTCATGAGGTTTCTCTATGTGACTAAAGCAAAAGCTAAATTAATAAATAAAGCTCATTTCCATTTTACACCAAGTTTACTTTTGTAAATGGTTTTTTTTCCTGTCAATAAATTTATTATTATTAAAGCTTTCTCGGCGGACGTTGTCTGCAGATAAGCAGCTCACGGCGAACCACCTAGCGGCAGAGTAGTTGCGTACGTACCTCTGACGTCACACGTAGGATTAACCAGCATGCAATAGTTTGCAGTCGTGTTTTCGCGCCGTTGAATTTTTTCACTTTTTGAATTAATAAGGAAAAATACTTAATGCCATTTTTAAATCGAATGGCTTCAAATACGTACTCCAGGGGTTATAAACTTCAGATCTAGTTAAAAAAAAAAGAAGAGGAAACCACCCTATTGCTTATTAATATTTCGTGTTTCCACTGATCCTATTTTTTTCTCAGCTGCTCTTACTATTCCTGTTCTTATAATCTCCCGTCTTCCCTCAATTGTTCACATTGACTCTCCTTGAACTGTGTGTCTGTTCACTGGCTCCTGGTATTACTTCCTTTTCATCCCATTCAATACATACAGGTTCCACCTCTTCAACATCCTAGTTTTACCAAGCCTTTTAAAAATCTAACATAATTTTGTCATGGCTTTATACTGTAATCTGAGTCCGCATCCAACACCCACAGAAAGCTGTGTGAGTGTTTGACTCTGTTGGTTGCATCCCCCGGCATTTTCCATTGTATACTTACTTTTGAGGAGATGTTGAAACCGAATGGTTGTAATAACTAATTTATTCATTCTACAATATTTAACTGCCTTCTCACCATGTTCATTTCTTTTCCTAGCCCATTAATACACACTTCATAACCAATCCTCCTGTCCCCTACATCTGAATTTTAATCCCTCTTAACCCTTAACCAGTGACGTGCAATTTTTTTACACAACCAGTTACGTGACATATTATGAATATTTGAATATTGCGGTCTGGGTGACTGCAATAATTCAAATATTCATAAAATGTTGCAACGCCATTTTTATTGCTTAGTTTAATGTTTCTTTATCTGCTTAACTATTCTAAAACTTATATTTAATTTTATGCATAACCAATACGAACCAATTTTTCGGTAAAAATATTTATTTGAAACAGGATCAAAAAACTGATGTCAAAAACACTTGAGTTATTAATATCGTTTTTCAGTATCAATGTTTCGCCAAATTTAAAAATAAGGCTTTCAATGTTAAAGTAGTAAGGCTATATAATATGAAACAATTGAATTTATCTTGTTTATTCCTTTTCTTGATGCATTCTGCAGGCGATTAAAATTAAATTTTTTCACAATAGCTCTCATATCTCCATTTCCACACAGTCTTTACAAATTTTCTTCGTGCATTCCAAGCACACAGGCTTTTTGCATCAGAAACATAAGAAAGAGGTTTTCCGTTTTTTGTATGGCGGGCACAGTCTACATGTTGTCCGCTTCTCGAGCCTTTCAACTTCTTCAGCCTCTTCCAACGGTAGATGGAGAATTTGCGCTATACTTAATCGCACCTGTCTCGGGAGTCTAAGATTTGACATTCTCCTTCTCATACGGTGTCTAACAAGATCTGCAGTTATCGATTTAATGAAATTAAATCGTGTCATATCTTTCGCAGACTGCTGAAGCACAAAGGAGTTGAGAAAGGAAATATCTAATATTCTGAAAAATACTGCCATTGGCCACCTCCTTGTCCTTCGGCCGGATGTGTAGCTACAGCACATTTTTTGGGGACCTGGGATACTAGTCATGTTGGCCGAGAATCCGTAAAGTCCGCCCGTCCACTATGTGCCCTTTGGATGGCGCATAACCATTAGGTATTTCCCTTTTATTTTTCTGATTGTACCAGCATACGTCAGCCTTTTTTCTTTTAATTTTTCTACCAGTTCAATAGATGTGAACCAATTATCCACTGTGATGTTCCTGTGGGACCCCATGATTGGCTCAGAGAGACGAAGAACTGACTGGGTTGGTTTTGATAGCTTTTTGTCTTTCTCTGACAAACCTATCCCATCTGTGTCTTTCCCTGCGTACAAATATGCGTTAAACAGATAACTGTTTTCGGCGTCAGTCAAACACATCGTTTTCAAACCATACTTGGCGGCCTTGCTAGGAATATACATTTTGAAAAGGCATTGGCCCCTGAAGGCAATTAACATTTCATCAATGCAAGTTACGGTTCCCAATGAATAGCAGCGTTGGGAGTTTTTTACTAGAGAGCAAAATAACTCAGAAATTGGAGCTACTGGGTTAGTTTTGCATTGGGTCATTCGATCCGCAGGGATATCAAAATGGAGACTCATAAGAAGTAAAGTAAACCGCTGTCCTGACATTAGTGATCGGAAAATTTCCCTGCCAGTGCCATCTGAGGCAAGTATGCCACAGATGGCACCACCATCCAATTGGTTTGCCACCCACCATTCAAGGAAACTTGATTATGAAAGCTGTCAATGTGTCAGCCTTTTCTCATGTAGTCAGCAGGGTTGCACTGATCATTTGACTTGCTAAGTTTTATGCTTTGTTTTTGCCTCACTTAACTATCAATAGAGAAGACTAGAGTGGACTTAGCCACCCCTTTGGTCATGAAGCTCCCACCCTTTGCCGAGTCCACCATTATTGCACTTTGGGCTTTGCTTTTTTTTTACAAAGAGGAGCTCTTTCCATTTTCAATTTCCTCGGAGAAATTTCTATCAAGATTAAAGACAATTGAGTCCCCAAATAACCTTGTTTCCCACAGTGAGGTTATTTCAGTCTTTGCGTTCTAACGTGAACACAGTGTAGAGCACAGCTTGCATTTGGTCACTCTCAATTAAGTATGTACCTATACTGGTGTACCCAAAACTTCTCATATTCTCCAGGGTTGGCATTGGATAGTCAACGTATTCCAAGCTTGCAGTGCAGACATGTACAAACTGCCAGTGTAGATTTTCACTATACTTTATCAAGCGATTGTACATATTCTTTCTTTTCATTTAATTTTCTATCTATTGTAATTAGCTTGTTTTCTTTCTGTCTGGGTACAATATTTGTAATACTATTACAATATTATCTCATGGGCCATGAAGATGGATAAATGATATTTTTTATTTTTAATGGTATCCTCATTTGAATTCAGAGACCTGATATGGAAGAGAGAAGATCGCTGATGAGAAGATCTCTATCAGAAACACGTCAGCAATGTCTCCATTGGTTCTCCGACCCCTGTAGCAGAAAGAAGTCAGCGTGGTGTTTCTCCTAGGAGCCCCACTTTCCAGTAAGTTTTCTCTGAGGTTGAATGATTTCAGTGCATATTTCATATTAAAACTCTGGTGCCTAAGTTTAGGGCTATATGGCAAGGGCCAAATGTTTCATGTTTTACTCTTAGAAGCAACTTCGTGCAAATCCATTTCTTTGCCCACAGAACTTTGTGGTCAGTATTGCCTTTCAGGCTCTAGGAAGAGGGTTTGAAGTACATAATCCTATTCATTTTGAAAGCAATGGTGCAACCTTATATGTTGAAGGAAGGCTAAAAATAATTGCTTCAGCACTCATAATTAGCAATTAGGGATGGAAACTCAGGAATCAGAATGCTCTGTTGCTATTGACAGTGCATTTGGCATTGATAAGTGATGAAGTAAAGTAAACTCAAAACACTTAGTTTAGCTAGATTTCTCCATCTCTGATGGCAGTCATATTAATTGCTGTTTTCTGTACAACCAGAAAATGAACTGTTTTGTCAATGTATAGATGCAGCTTGTCATTTTTTTAATTCACTAAAATTTTACTTAATCTCATGTGTTGCCTAAATTTCTTTCTTCTGACGATATTGACTACTTCTCTTGTTTCAGGGTGACTGAGGTACCTGAGAGCTTGGCCACAATTCCAGGTAGGATACTGAAGGAAAAAACTGAAACGTGATGGTGGGTGTCCACTTGTAAGATGCCCACTCTAGTGTGTGCAGTCTTAGTAGGGAGGTCCAATGCATAAGTTCATTCAATTCATCATTTCTAAGATTTATCATTTGCAGTGGTAGAGGCCCAGTGGGTGCTGAAATTAAAGAACCTCTGAGTCAGAGTAGGCTGCCATTTAACCTTTTGACACCACCGTGTATGTAAGCTGTAAGAAATTAGCATTTCCTCCCCCCTCAGTCAATTTGGGTGAAAAAGTTTTCCTCAGAGAAAATTATTCAGTAGCTTCTGGTCATTTTTTTGTTTTCGCATTCACTTCAACATTTGTTAATTGGATTTGGTGATACAGCTGAAAACAATCAAGGCAGGAATTGATACAGGTTAGGATAGAAATGATTATGTATGGAAAATTCTGTCATTCCATTTTTTAATGCCTTGTTTAATGATACAGTAGAAACACAATAATACGAAGTCAGCGGGACTGAAAAATCGGCACCTCGTATCAAGTTTTGTAAAATTGAACCTTTTGAAGAAATCACAACAAAATAGTTACAGGCAGTCCTAGACTTTCGTACACAATGCGTTCCTGAAAACGTGTACGAAAGTCGAACAATAGAGTCACATACTAATTAGGGGTTACGTTACCGGAGAGTTAAATATACATAGTAAAACCTCATATCAATTGTAAGGAAATTTTATTTTTTATACAAAAGTTTAAAAATACATTAATTATTATTCAAACAATATGTAATTACTTTAAAAACTACGTAGTCTTGATAAACGGTTCTAAAAGAATATTGTTATGTACTGAGTAAACATACGCATTTCTAATTTTTCCCAATCAGAAATTAACATTTCACTGATAACGTCCAATATAACTATAAAGACACAAAACAAGAAGCATCTCGACATTTAATTTTTGGACCCTTAAACTCGATGTAATTCAGTTTATTACAATTAAAGAAGCAACAAAATTTCGCAATTTTCTAAATCGGACAAAAGAAAAACGAAAATAGAATGACGTTTCGTAGGTACAGGCCATAAAAAATCGTGAATTTCGCATCCACTTCCCAGCATTTCGTACATGGTCTATAATTTAATATTTCCCCTTTACTATTGAACACACAGTAGAACAGCTTCAGTTCAATGATAGTCCGATCGCAGCAAAAGATCCTCCCAGTTCAGCACGTCTAATAGTTCCCAACTGTCTTTTCAGGAACATCATATTTACGTTTTCCACTCATTCTACTCATAGGATATTAATTGAATTCAGTAAATAAACAAGTTATACCTTGCTCTTAGTCAACACTGCCCACAGTCACGTATAATAGCAAGCGAGAACGCCAGATGTAACAATTGAATGCCGTGACGTGCCATGCACTATTGTGGGAAATTCAAAATTTTGCGGGAAATTCAAAAATTCTGTTCGACAAATGTCCGAAAGTTTGAATTTAGTGTCCGAAAGTCAAATAAAAGGTATCAATTAGGAGCGTACAAAAGTGCGAATCGTACGAAAGTCGAGGACCGCCTGTATTTCCCAGCCAGCACACTAAAACAGTTAACCTAAAATTTACTTGAAATGTACGTAAATGCGTCGTAAACGGTTTACTTGATTACGATTTATTTACGTAAACTTCAAGTAAGCAGCTGGTAAAAATCATGGCCACATGTCCCCATTATTAAGTAAACAACACGGAAGCATTTTACGTAAACATCAGCCATCATGCTTACATAGTATATATTTTTTGCCAATAATATTATTTGTAATTTTTAAATATAATTTCCCACATTTTCCCCTTCAAGTCGAGTAAATGAAAAGATAACTTTTGAGATGGTAAAATTTACTGAATGAAGCATAATGAAACAACATACATAGCATAAGTAGATAAAAAATTCATCACCCTTTCACTTGGACGTAAACAAAAACATTTTCAATTGAAGATACTCTAAAATAACACAATAACCTCAGCTAAGGACAAATCCAATTGCCTATTTCTAATTAGTCATTACCTGCCTTGAACGCAGACGGATTAATTATTTCAACAAAATCACATTTGACACAACAATGCAATGGAATAAAAAGATGACACTGGGGTGACAAGATTCACTGAATGAAAAATAGTAAAACATTACACTGTTTATCCCTTCACGTAAACAACCACACTTACAAGACAAGAGCAATCCACCTAGTCACCAACTTCACTTCAATTAAAATAGGTACCTTATTTTAATTTAGCCATTAGTAGAAACAATGAATTGATTGCTGCTACGTCTTCTTCAACACTTACTACGTATTCGCTACACTTTTAATATCATTCATGTCATAACCCAAAACTTACAGATATCAATTCCAACTAATTTACATAAAAATATCACCACTTTGACACGCAATCCATCGTAGCACACAAATAACGCTTGTAATCACTGGCAGGCCATAATGTAACATACGCAGCCAAAACACAAGCAAAACCTTCGTTTATATATTATCACCAAAAACGACATTGTTGTTTCTTGCACATTGAAACCTAATGATGCTAACTTTATTTTAAACTTGAAATTAAATGCTCCATTGGGATAATTTTCTTTAAATCGCAGGCTCTAAAATGCATAACAAGACACGCACATCAACTTGGAAGTGCGATCGAAACTATCTTCCAATATAACGTTGCACACCGTTCTATACCACTATTCACATTTGAAGTCCAATAATAGTAAGTTGTAAATGATTAGCTGTTCGCAAAATATATCCTACTGCAATTACTCTATGAATATCATTCAAATAAAACACCAAAACAAACGTCTTCAGTCGACTATGGCCGCTACGGCATGTAAGTACTTTGACGCGATGTAGAAGGGAACAAATGAGTAACGAAAAATATTTGGCGTGTCAAGGAAAAATATTGGAAGAATACTTGTGATCGGCTTGGTTCTTTTAAATGATAGAAGAGCGTGTGACGTCCTATGACCTTAGTAAACTTTGCATGAGGCTTTGAAAGTAGCTTGATTGAAGATATATCAAAGAAATTGGCCATGTCACGTCAGAACATAGCAGACAACGCAATGAAAAATATACGCAAAAGAATTTGCGTGAAAGGATAAAAAAATTTTACATTTACAGATCAAGGCCTCCTTGATTAATATTATAAAATATTTTCCATTCCTCACGTGTACATTTTAAGCGACATATTTTCAATACAAAAGGACAGTTTCAACTTTTTATGTTGTGAACTTGCTTCTCATTGGTCCTCGCTCGTAAGCGCGAAGTAAGAACCACGTAAATTCGTTTACATGTGCAAAGTGAAAGCCAGCTTACGAGTTGTTTATGTAAGTGTCAAGTATGTGCGTTTACATGTTCCCCTTACGAAAATCTTACGTAGGGTTTACGTAAATATTAAATGCTACAGAGAGATTTTGTTTACATATGCATGCATACCTTAGGTTTTCACGCATTTTACGTAAACATGATATGGTGTGCTGGCTGGGCCACCCCACCCCCCCTAACTTTTGTGGTCCTTGACAATGTTTTAAAACCATATTTGGTCCTTATTAGTCAATGCATTCTTAAAACAATGCCTTTATATTATAAAATAACTACCACCTCGTAGTTTCTCTATGCAAATATTTTAAGTCTGCGAGTAAGAATTTCAATTCAAGATCGCAACTTGTATCACTCATTTTGAAGAATCTGAGATCGGCCAAATCACGTATTTTAACTTCTGAGACACGTCAAGGTACCTGACGCACTCTTGTACGACGTCAGCTCCTGGGAGTCCATAAAGACCTGCAGGCGGTTGGCAAATCCGAACTACCCTTGCCCGGCTGTGTGTGAGAGATAGAGAGACACTCTCTTCCCTCTCCCCCTTCCAAGTGGTGGAAAGGGGAAGGGGCGTGTACTGCCCTTGAGCTGATCCTTCAGTGGGTGGACGAGCAATGGTCTTCTATATTGCAGAAACCACTTTTCCTGAGGCCAACTACGCAAACCTTTTCCGAAGGATACCCCTTCCCTTCTCTCGCAAATTCAGTGTGCGAGGCGGGTGCCCGGCAGGAGAACGAGTGAGCCACGCTAACAGGCACGCACAGGCAATAAAGACACGGGCTGAAGTTGCCTGGGTTTTCTGACCGCCTGCATTTCCGATCCTTCCAACCTAAGCAATATCCAACTCATCTCATGTCTGGTCTGCAGCAATTTACGGTCGCCCCTCTGGAGTTCCCGAGTCCCCTATCTCCCTGCTTACTCAGCCCTCTCTTGAAGAAAACAAGGCAAGGTCACCGACCACCCCGATGCCCGAACAGATGATGCTTATCTCCTCTACGCTTGCAGTGGCGTGCTTACTAATCAATTCTTCCTGTTTTGAAGCAGTCTAATAATTCCTTGTGTAGGCTTCGGCGGGTTGATGAGTATGAAGATACATTTCTTCCGGGTATTACACCGCGTAAGTCATTGTTCTTCTGTCGTCCCTGAACAATGGACCTATGCGGTGTAACACCCGGAAGAAATATATCTTCATAGTCTAACAACTTGGCTGGGTTTTTCATTATATCGCGCACTGTGGAGATGCCAATGCCAGAGCCCACCGCTATATTAGCCACTAGGTCTTCCTTGGATGCCCTTTCAATAATCTTCAGCTTCTCCGAAATGTCTGTTACACGACGTGCTTTCTATTTTTTGGAGAATTGGACATTTTCAACCGTTTGTATAACCAAAGAAAACTTGGCAAATATAAAACGCCCACGGAAGCCCAAGTCGCGCGAACACAGAACAGTGATTCAGAGCACTCAGGGTAATTGGGTATTTTCCACGTATTTCAAACTATCGATATTCTGATTCAGTTACTTAAACTTATTGCATTGGCTAAAAATTTTCTTGTCAAATTGTATGAATTTCGGTTTTAAAAGCTAAAGAAAGTAGAAGGTTACAAATGCTTCCGAGCACACTCCGAAAACAACCGAATGGCCTGTGACGTCATTTTCGCTGTTTACATTTAGACCCAGGCGTTTCCTTATGCTTACGGTGGAAACAATTGCGGCGAAATTAGTTTCTGACGTTTTTGCGTTTCTAGATATGCCTTTAAATGGCATCTAAGTAAGGGATATAGATGGTGTTTTGTGCCACAATGTACAAATACATCGGTGATAACACCGAACAAGAAATTTATTCACGCAATCACGACATTGAATGATTGAAATTTCTTCCTTGGATTCCCCTATGTCCACCCGTAAAAATGTATGCTTTACTCCGCACTTTGTGTTCTGGACATATTCTTGCAATGACTGTGCACAGTGGTCCATCTCTCTTTACTTTGACGTATCCTATAGCGTTATCACCATAACTCTCACGAGAAGCTTTATAATATAACAACACTTAAATTAAACTTTGAATAGACATTTAGGAGATGAGAATCTATTTTTAGGCATTTCTACAGCAGATAAGCCACTTCTGTAAACCTCCTCTACAAACAATCACTAATTAGCAAATAAAAAATTAACATTTTAGAAGTGTCGAGTATTGGCAGCACAAACATTTTGCAAGTACTGTGTTATGTTGATATGTTACTAAGATACTGTTTGTTTACTGCTGCATGGACTGATATCAAGGTGAGTAAAGAGATCTCTAGTATCTCTTTATTCACCTTGGACTGATATGGACTTCGATAAAGAAAGAAGTATCATAATGATTATGAGTGTATTGGAAAAACAGTTAATAAAGTTCATACACCAAATACATAATTATATGTATCAAAAATTATATAAAACAGTAATGACGATTTTAAAAGCAAACTTTAGGCTTACATTTTTTTGACTTAAGCTCAACAAATTTCCGCAGCATTAAATCGCTCGTCCTTCTTCATTAAAACGCCTGCCACAAACATATCCACCTTGGGTAAATTATCTTATGTGGTTTTAATAAAACCATTGCATGCCATAGTCTTTGTTTTCAATGAAAACTCTTTAAATTTACGGTAGATCTTCTACAGTTACTCACTTTCTCCCTCACATCCGTCTATCGCTCAGCAAAAATGACGTGAAGCCAATCAGATTTCGTTTTGCAGTGGCGTAAAAAAATTTGAAATTTCTACTATTTTAATCTTAAATATCTCAATTAATATTGAATCAATTATAAAACTACTTTCACCCCTCAAGCTTGTTCGAGTTTAAGTAACATATAAAGATCCGTAAACTTAAATTTAAAATTTTGGAAAATACCCAATTGCTTGACAATGAATGGGGCGTGATTCAGCATATTTTCCATTTCGCTGTCAGTTTGTGATATACTAAGCTTTCAGTTCTAAAGAGTAAGATTTTTTGTCAGGTGGAGTAATAATGTGGAGGTTGTGGAGAATGATACCGAAGAAAATAGTACCACCGTTAACTATCAATCAATATATAGTTTACGAGGTCGACAATTTCCCTCCTCCCAGGAAATGCATTTGCTTTAAATTACAGCAATTCGCCTATCCAGTTCTTAGCGATGATTCATCGCTCATTGAAGTAAGAGAATGAATCATTAACTCATTCCCAAGTCTCTTTTCACTTTGATGATTTGTGCTTTAGAGTTCTGTTCTGCCAAAAATTACTCTTATGGAATAAATTTCTTTATTTTTTATCTTTCTATGCGTAATATTTTTGCAGTCATTTTGCGTTGTGGTTGTTGGAAGACAAGTTAAACATCATTTCATCTAATGACATCCTTATCTACAGACTTCGAAGTCTGTATCAAGCATCTGTCTTGATCAACAAGCTTAAACGATGGAATCTATAAAATTGACTCCATGGCTAAAACATAACTCTCATGTACTGACTTCGTAGTTGAAATGTGATTATCGAGTCACTTTTCGGGATTTCAGGAACTTCAGCCACACAAAGAAGTGTGAAAGAGAAACTTAGACATCGCTGAGATGTTCCAGATCTAATATTTTACGTTTCATTATATAGTTCTTTCCATGCTCTGACTTGCTACTAATTTTCCGATGATGGCACGACTTCATGGTAAAACCACAGAGTAGGGATATACAGAGAGGACACTAGGCAACTATACCATTGTTTTCTTGTAATGGAAATTGTGCACGGCGGCCATATTGAAAATAAGTTAAATATGCGGGAAATTTGAAACAACTCAAGTGCCTACGACTTTACAGACTTTATGTACATGAAACATTGGCGTATTAACTCTCAAATTACCGCCATTATACCAGTAGTTTAATGCAATATATATAGGTGTCAGAGGCTTGTGGCAGAGGTTCTGAGAAGGCAGAAGAGATGGATGGAGGAGGTTTTGAGAGGAGAGGGCATGTTGAAGAGAGTGATAGAGGGGAGAACACTGGGGAAGCGTGGAAGAGGAAGGAGGAGGATATGAATTCTGGACAAAATTGGATTATTAGTCGTTATGGTTTTAAGGATGTAAGTTAAGTTCTTGTTAAATTACTCCCATTCTATAAGCAACAAGGGATTCAGTGGATATCTCACTACTCTCTTGTAGAAACTACCTGAAATTGTTGTAGAAGTAATCCTTTTGTAATTTTTCTCTCTTTTTTAATAAACTGACCGGTTTCAATGCCTCAACATCATTATGAGAGTTGGAATACATGTTTAAGTGGAATTGGCGTCATATTTCAGGGTACAGGATGAGTGGTTGAAGGAGAAGGAGCTTGGAGATTAGGATAGAATTAGATGTTATACAACCCCTCCCCCATATCCAGTCCTATAAATTTAGATGCCAACTGTACTTGAACATGTTGACACACATTGCTGATGATGTATAGACACCGAAACCAGTCAGTTTATCAAAGTGTGGAAAATAGCAAAGTGATTTATTCTTCAACTTGTCACGATTCCATAAAGTAACTTCGCCTATCATAACATTAATAGCTGAAATATGAAGTTCACGGTTGTTTTATTAGTGCCTTGAATACAACATAACCACATTAGCATGAGTATCACGTACAGGAAGATGTACAATTATATCAAAATTTAATCTAGTATCAATAATTGCCATGAGCCTACCTAGCCATACAAAAGTAAAACAGTATAATCTGCCACAGCTGCTGTTGACCTGAACATGGCATACAGTGAATAATGACATATTCAAATTAAACCAAAGCATTAAAACAAAAGTATGTCCATAATATGTGCTACATGCGATGCAGTAGAGAGATACCATTATTCTTTAATTAAAACTTGCACTTTACTTACATTATTTAATTTAGATCCCAGTTATTATCAGCCTACATAGGTAATTGGAGCAAACTCTCTGCCATTAAATATTCCAGTAATACTCCCCTTTGCGCATGGAGTAGAATAATACTGCCACATACTGCATCTTGGACATATTGCAAATATTGCAAGGAAGAAGGGAAAAGGAAACAAGGAATACGCCATAAAATTAATTACGCAAATAAAGTTCCTTGAATAATATAAGTTTATTTTGATCACAAAATCAAGCTTTTCAATGAAATTCACAAAATCAAGCAAGCAATCGATTTTTTGGGTTACTACATAATATGTACAGCATTAACCTTCTCTATCTTTCTACTTTTTCTGTGAATGCATACAGATTCCAATGAATTATTACTTTCAGCAGTCTTTAGATGCTGAATCAAAACTTCACTTTTCTACTTCAAACGGTGAATTTCAACCCTCTGCCTATTTATGACCTCCTTCAACTTGCTGATGTTATCAGCATCACATGGTCCACTTGGACTGAATTCCAGCAGGTCAATATTACCAATTTTTGGCAGTTGCCCTTCCTCTGGAATAACGACATTACATCGGAAAAACTATATGTGCTCAGTAATTTTAAAAGAATCATTCCCTTTTCCCATAGGTTTACTTCAATGCTATAAAATTCAGACTTCATGGGTATAGGCATATTATTCATTGGATGAAACTGTTAATGATTCATTAACTGAGAGTCTATCATCTTATTTCTTGAGTTTTTCAATATTTATGAAACTTATAGCAGAACTGAGTGATAGCATCAAGACAAAAAGGTATAATAAATGATAAAATAGGAATACTATAAGGCCAATACCATGTATATTTCTCTTAACTATTTCCAGATTGTTTAAAATCAGTTCAATGGACTCCAAAAATGATTTTTACCACTTTGTTTTAACACTATATAACATAACTATAAAACAAAAATATAATTACAGTACTACGATAGTAACTATGGTTTAAAAGCTGAGATTTTGTACAGTATCATAATTACATCAAAGTTTGTGAAGTTGTCTAAATTGACAAGTAGCTGCCAGGTCATATCATATTTTGAAAAGGCATACACAAACATTATAAAAAATGTACATCCTCATATCTCACATGTTGCTCATCCGATAAACTAATGTTTTGAAACATACATCAATGGATAACTTCATAGTAACTGACCTTCAGTACTCTCCGCACAAGCATCAGCATCATGCCTTGGCTTCGGAGATTTTCTTTGGCAGGCCATGGTCGGTGAAGGATTAGGCACATCAAATACCGTATTTGTCCGAATATAGCCCCCGTGCGAATATGAGCCCCCCCCTAACTTTCAAGCCTCACTTTTGGAAAAAATTAACATCTACTATTAACATATTCCTTTGCAAGTAAAATACACTTTTTAGGTCAAAAATAGAATAAGTAATTACCTGAATTAGGTACTTAGTAGTTTAACTTGATTTTTTTTAAAATCTAGGCAAGAGAATGAAATACTTAACCAACTTAAACTTTTACAATCTTTTAATGACTCTGAACCTTCATTACATGCTTTTGGCGTCTATTCTTTTCTGAGAAACACATTAGCATCTTCCTTCGAAGTACAACTTCAGACTAATAAATATAATAAAATGCACATTTTTTTATCTTCTATTTTATGTCTCTGATTCATCATCTTCTGATTCGCTATCATCTGACACATCACTTTATTCTTGACCACAAGGAGACCATTCTTGATCATCCTCATCATCAGAGTCCATCCAAACATTTTCATCCTCTGTTCCATCAAGTTCATTAGATATACAACATTTTTTAAAACTCTTAATCACAATTTTTTCAGGAATGCTATTCCAGCAGTTTAGTACCCATTGAGTGATGAGGGCAGGAGAAGGTTTCTTTATTTTTCCTGATGGAGTATATTCCTTTTCCTCTTGCAGCATCCACTCAGCATAAGTTGCCTTCAACCTGTCCTTAAAGGGTTTGTTTATCGACACATCGTGTGGCTGAAGCAGGCTTGTCATTCCTCCAGGGATTACAACCATGTCTGAATTTCCTGCCCTGATATCCTTTTTTACATCCTCAGTAAGATGTCCCTTAAAGGAATCTAGCACAAGCATAGATGGCATATTGAGGAGAGCTCCTGGTCTTCCCTGCCAAACCACTTTCACCCAGTCTCTCACTAACTCTTTGGTCATCCACCCTTTCTCTTGAACCCGTACATGAATCACAGGAGGAAACTTATTTTTTGGCTGAGTCTTTCTTAAATATCACATTAGGTGGTAGCTTCCTTCCATCAGCTGTGATGCCCTGCATGCACGTAATTCTTGCCTTTTCATTTCCCGTTGTTTTAATAGATAAAGATTTGGAACCCCTCTCTTCCACAGTAGTAGAACTGGGCATGTCAAAATAGATTGGTGTCTGGTCAGCTTTACCCATTTGCCCCAACAGGTATCGTTGCCTCTGTCGTGGGCGAATGATGAAACGCTGGTAACTTAGCATCTTCTCTTCATAGAATAGGGTCCGTGCATGAATTTTTTATTTCAATGTAAATACTCAATTTTCGTACATAAATGATCATAGATTTCGGATTCGATGTTTATTCCATTGAAAAATGAGCACAAAGTCATTACTTTAAACTTTAAAAATGAGATTCCACGCTCTTTTCCGAAAATCATGAACAATCGATATATATCGAATCGGTAACTGCGTGACGTCAGAGTTCTGATACTTGCTTGCTGTGAGTCTAATCTGAGTAAGTCTCTGTGGCCTCAACGGTGTAATTATAGTTTAATCATTGCGATTTTTTTACATTAACCATCCCTGGACTCTTATTTCAGTCTTAAGACGTGTTATTTTATTTGCGTTCCTCGAGTTTATTTGTTCCTTGGCTTTGGCGTGTTTTTCGCATTGATTTTGATCCTTGACATCGACTCTTCGAAATTTGGACGTGTGGTTTTGGTGTGTTATTTGCATTTTTAAAATTGGAATTCCTGGACTCTTCTTTTACACTGTTTCATAATACTGTGACTCTGCGTGGATTTTGAATTCAGTTCTTGAGATCTTTTCATTTCGCCGGGATTGGAAATATTATTTTCTTTTAATGACTTTTATTTGTTTATATGTTTGTTATCTCGCCACATCACTTGTCTGGAAACAGCCATGTTCCGTCATACGTTATTAAAAATCATTAGATGAATAGAAACCGCTCAGGTGTAGTACATTTGAGTACAGTCAACTCTCGATTATCCGGCTTCCGATTATCCGGTTTTCGGATTATCCGTGCTGTTTTCTCATCGCTACACCTCAAAGTTTGAAAAATATTCCAATGGCAAAATTAAGTAAATTCTTTGAAAGTTCGATGTATCTAAATAGAATTGTAAGTTTGATGTAAAATAACTACTTATTGTTCCGTATGTTCTTACTTTTCGGCCTGAATTAATAAAAACGAAACAGTATCAGTGCTCCCTGGTCATTATTCGCCGTGGAACAGTCATTTGTTTTTACCCAGATACGATTGTGCCAGCTCATTCGTGTGGAAATCTCAATAACTTCAAAGTTGTATTCATTACTATAGTGCCGCGACAAAGCTGATGCAAATGGCAAAAAAACGGAAGAAAATTCTCCTTTTCATCGCGGAAAGCTAGAATTGATTAAAAGATAAGAAAAAGGAGAAACTCCGCTTAAACTGGCTAAAGAATATGATGTGAGGTTACAAACAATTTGCGGTATAATTAAGAATAAAAGTAAGCTGATGAAGTTCGCTGCAACCTCGGACAGTGGTTTGTGACCCTCAAAGCATAAGACTATGAAACGATCAACCTTTAAAGATTTAGACTCCGCCATGCATGCTTCTTTGGTTAAATCAAAAACGGTCAATTCATGGTATACCCGTCTCAGGCCCCATGTGCGCACAGCAGGCGAAACTTTTTCATTTTTTCTAGGGATAGAAGGAGATTTAAAAGCTTTTTCTGGGTGGTTGATGAGATTCAAGCCGCGACATAATATTCGTGAAATTCCTATTCAGGGAGAGCGATTGAGTGGCAATGTTTCAGCCGCTGATGGTTTTCGCTTGGAGTTCACAAAATACGTAAAGGAAGAATAGTTGGCACCCGCACAGAAGCTCTGGCGAGTGTTGAAACTTAGCTGGATTACATGCGACAATTTGATTTCGATTTTTGCGACGTAAAAAAAGAACTGTATTAAAAGAAAACATGAAGACATCAAGTAAACAGCAAAAAATAACTTGTTATTTCCGAGATTCACAATAAAAGAATGTGCTCTATTCTGATATTCACTTCGATAATGATTTTTACATTGATTTCAAATACGCAAGACATGCTATTGTTTTTATTATCGATATGGTCAAGTTAAGCGCCTATTATCTATTATTTCAAGCATTAGAAGCTATTTATTAGATAAAAAATATTAATTAATGAACATTGAATATTTCATGATATTCGAAATAATCAAACTGGAAAATTAACATTTCGTTATTCACTTGTTTTCTTGGCGTAACACCTGCTGTCAATTGTAATGCGAAATATTTTTAATCCTACTAATGCCGAATCTATATATTATATCACGATATATCAGTGGCTCACAACTAAAACAATGTTTTGTATTATATAATCACTTCGATGTCATACATTTACTGAAAATAAGCAAGATTTCAGCTTTTATTATCTACGTGGTCAAGCTAAGTAAGTACCCATTATGTTGTGTTTCAAGCATTAGAAGCTATAAATTTGTAAATGTTTACGATATTATTATATTTCGAAATAATAGAAATATTTAGTATTTCATTAGTTGTCTTGCGGTAACCACTGCAGTCCGTTATGTGAAATAGTTTCCATCCTACGAAGTGAAATGTCAATATCCCAACCGCATTTTCCATGTTTTTCGGTTAACCGTGTTTTTCGATTATCCGTGCCTCGTCGTGCATCCATTAGCACGGATAATCGAGAGTTGACTGTAATATAAACTTACCTTGGATTATACTCGCAACAGGGGGGCCTATTCTCTAGCTCTAAGCATCGGAGCTTTCTGGTGAAAAGATGCTTCAATAAGCTACTTGCTTCCATCGGTGTTCTCTATAAGGAAAGCTACCGGAGAAAGAGCAAGCAGAAGCTACCGGTAGCTTATTAGGCTCTCACCCTTATTCTGTAAATATCACGGAGCTACTTCCGTAGCCCCAATAAGCTCCCACGGTAGCCTCACGAATCGCAGCCTCCGAATATCGTGCTTAAATATTGGTCATTTTATTACGCTTATCTATCTATAATTATCCAACGCACGGGTATGTTTTTTAAATTTATTAAATGCGCATTCCTTGCACTTTTACTGGGTTAGTTTGTCATTTTTGCCATTTGCGGGAACTTTCACCAAGAAGATATTAACTGGAGTGACGAAAAGCCATATTTACCTTCGGAAAGTAACGTGATTCCAGCCCATAGTGGGATACTTAGTGGGCCGTGGTAACGCGTATCACCTTCGCATTTCTTTTGAAAGCTTCATCTTCTTATATTATCTAAATGATTTGAAGCAAGGATTAATTGACGAAAGCAAATAGCACGAATCATATTGAATCATATAATTGACATGAACCCTAATTCCCGAATATATTAACGAACAATCTTATTTCAATTGACCAAAACAGCTAAGATGGGCGTCGTGCATTCGTGTTCACAAGATTGTTCACGAGATTATGTTAGCAAAAATAAAACGTATTACAATTTTGCTCGCAAGGTTTTTAATGCGCGGAATTTTTTGCTAAACAGGATGCACTGTCTAAAACGGCCTAATAACAGGTTTCACCAGTTTTATCCACGGATAAACATTGAGACAAAGCTTTCCTATTGGTTCTAAAATTGACGTCACCAGAAATGAAGTTTCCGTGGATTTGGTTTAAAAATATTCTCATATCCGCATTTCCTCAAACTTCTCTCCACTTCCTATTACGTTCTTGTGAAGGCTGCATCAAATTAGAGAATACGGTTGGTAGCCAATTCTGGTAGCCTATTTGATGCTACCGCATCGGTAGCTTCTAGATAGAGAATACCCCCCCAGAAGCTCACAGATTTACCGGAGAGTGGCTTCTCTCTTCTTGCTGCTAAGCACCATTTCTATCTCATTCCTGCATGTTTGGGTACATAAAAAAAACTTTTCTTTTGTTCTAAATGCAGTATTAGTGCATCTCGGCACTAAGCCAACTTTATACCGTTTACCCTTTCTAGGCTTACCTCCCTCCATCTTTCCGATTTTCCTGGCGTCCCAACACAAGAGTTCTATGCATCCCAGGCGAAGTATCAGAACATTGACGTCACAGCTCGTTGTCAATCGATATGGCGGCAAATGTTAGGAATTTAAAATGTGCTATTTTTCGGCCGGAATATTACATAACTAATCGTTACCGGAGAATTATGAGCGTATAATTTTTATTAATAGTTTTAATCGTGTATTCAGGCAAACCAATAAAAAATTCTCATGCACGGACCCTATTGTGGTAGATGCTGGACAGCTGTTGTTTGTCTTGTCAAGGAAAACCCATTCCTCTTCATTATTCTCCGTAACCACCCAGAACTCGCGAAGTATGAGTAAAAGAGTTAACATAAATTTTAACCTTTTCGCCACAATGACAGCGGTAGTTCGCCAAATAACATCTAATTAAATATATTTATGGCATCCGCTACATTTTACATGTACTGTTTAAAAAGCTAGTACGGCTCCTTAGTACAATTCTGCGTTCCATTCGATAACAATTCCGATCGCAAGCATTACAATATTCGGCATAAATACTTTTCAGCAATGCTATCAAAGTAATGTGCTACCATCAAACGAATGATTTTTTTTTAGAAAACCAAATAAATCAGCATTCATGCATCATGTTTAAGCACGTATTTTATCCGTATTTAACATTAATCACGCTCGCAGGGTTGCCAATTGAAGTGCGCCAGCCGCCATGTTTCTTGCCTTCAAATGTCGTAAATGGCGGGATTTGAAAGTGTAAATACCGGGAAGGATAAAAATTTTTTTGGGACCGGAAGAAAATGTTGTAAATCGTGGGAAAACGTTAATTGCGGAAGCGTAAAAGCGTGGTTTCACTGTACGTACTATTTCCCAATAACCTCATGATTTTTTGGATGCATATACATAATGAAACTTCGTAGTGCCTGAAAATAGCCCCCCTCACTTTTTTTGGCCGATATTTTGTCAAAAAAGGGGGGCTTATATTCGGACAATTACGGTATATTAGGGACCGCATGGCCATGCAATCGTTTTTTTTTATTTCGGAACATTATCCCTTCGATGTGCACACTACAATCCTGCAGTTGTTATGCTGATAACTGGGGGTCTTGCTTTCCAAATCCAACCGATGGCAACGAATCACCCATTCTTTGCACCTGCATCATAAACACATGTTGTTATCAAACCTTTTCTTCCGCTATTTCAATTCACCAGCGTGTAGAAACAGAAAAATTATAAATGTTTCAATCCAAATGCGTGACCAGTAAACATTTATGAAATAACTTATCTCACAGGGTCTTTCGGGAAACTGAAGAAACTGTTCTTTTCTTCCGCCATTCCCGAGTTGTTCTTGTAATTTATGGCTTAGCGCCAAGCGAAACCGCTTCTTCTTGTTTTACTCGTCTCCTCAAATCATTTTCCTTGAGTCCCTCCAATACCAGTCACAATGTTAATTTTGTGAAATAGGTGATGAATCGCGATTTATCAATAAAATTCCGTAACTCTCAACCTAGACCTTACCAACACTCGATTCGTTTCCTACTACTCAACCCCGATTCACTCATTTAGAACATGGCAAAATGCGCAATGAGCGATTACCGCTTTCAGCACCATCTGTCCTCTCTGTATATCTTTACTCTGTGGTAAAACTATGAAAATCTTCTCTCTCTATTTCAAAGTGGTCTTGTATAATTGTCAACATGATGGAAGTATGTAACACGAAAATAAAATAAGGTTTAAGTTTTGAGGCGTAACTTTGTGGAATTTACTCAAGTTGGCCCAGCACTTCACTTGAAATTGTCGCGTCGGGACAAAATGTAATTCGTAGCAAATAAAGTCAAAATGGATAACCAAGTCGGCCAGTTCAGGCGTGACTCTGTGGAAATTCATGATGCAAAGAGAACACTTGGTACCAAGCTTTTAGGGACGTGACTATTTTTTTAGGACAGTGGCTACAATAGGTATCCTTGTCCTATTTCCCATTATTTTATCATGTCATTTTTCCATCCCTGAGCAGTATAAGAATTTGAATTGCCGCCAATCCGAGCACACGGCGGTGACAAGATCCATAACCATGTCATCAATCACCATTGTTTTGTTTATATATATATGCCTAAAATTTTATAGTTTTATATCAATAAATAAGAAAGTAAATTGTGGTTCTTTGTGTATATGCACGAGACGCGCTCAAGTACGAAGTTTGGAGCCACAGCAGGATTGACAATTTTTTCCGGAGTCGAACCGAGGACCGTAGACTTAAAGTTCAACCATGTTATCAGTTACCATTGTATTGTCTACGATTAACTCAAATTTCATAGCTCTACATCGCTAAATAAGATAGGAAATCATGGTTATTTGTACGTATGTTCTCCGTTTATTTGCACGCAGAATTCCTGCCGCGATGGTGACTCAAGATGGCAGATTACATTGGACAAGTGCGTGTCATGATCTGTTCTTTATGGGCCTTGGGCAGCGAGTTTAACATGTGGTGCCGCTCGTGAGTTTTAACTTAAGGGAAATGCTGCCAACAGTTAGGAGAGTGCGAGAGAGAAGAATGCACTATCATTAACACTTTTCACATGTTTTATGCATCACATTCGTCAACGCTGATTTTATAGGTGTCTGTTTTTGTAAAAAGTTTTGCAGATGCAGTTTTTTGCCTAGTTCGTAAAAACAAATTCCATTTTTTCTTGGGAACCGGGGCCGAGGTTTGTAACATCGTAAATTTTGTATTTTAGAATAGTGCCATGTATTTAGTATAGGCTTTTGGTCGGGACAGACAGTTTTGCTTCGTATAATCAAAACTTCGTATTATCGTGCTTCGTATCATCGAGTTTCTACTGTAATTGGTAAAAATAAGTAATGCCCTGCTGAGTAGACCCCTGGGATTCTATACACCTAGTCCAGCGGTCCTTCCTTTCCTCAGAGCAATGGTGTTTTATTTTTGTATGACAGGCAGCTGTTCCATTATATGTTATATCGCTCCATTGTGGCTTTCAATATTGGATTCTTTCAGAGTTGTATTCATACTTGGGATTAGACAGAAATCACAAAAAACCTTGTCAGAGCCACACAATTATTGTAATAATTGCAGAATTACATGCCCTGTTAGGTATCAAGTGTGTGGAATGTGCTGAAGCAGTGTCGTAATGATGTCACTAGTTCCTTGTTGCCCACAGCTCGGTCTCTTGCTTTAAAATGCATCACAAAGATAATGGAAGACTTCCCTATAGTACTACTTGTAGATTATCTGACGGTCTGGTGTGTATTCATGATGCACAATGCTCTATTAGTTGGGGAAAAAAAATCTGATGGCTTGTCCATTGTCTTCTAGAAGCCATAAACATGACATTCTTTGAAATGGTCGTACCAATGTTAAATCTGCTTAACCACCATTGCGTCAATGGCAAAAGATTTCAGAGTTATTGAATAGGTTTCTGCATGTGTATCCCCAGTTTTGCTTGATGCAGAATGCTGCTCCAAATGTTCGGTCACAGTAAGGGAAATGAGAACTTGACAAACTCATTGTGCACAGCTTTGCTCTCTCACAACTGCTGGCGTGACATGCGGCACTCTAATAAATTAAAAAATTAAGTTCATTAAACCTTCTTATAGAACTTAGTTAAGTTCTTTGAAATTGTTGCATCTTGTGAAATTGTGGTACATATATGAAACAAATAAAAAATGGATAATACAGTTTCGTTCCTCAATGTCGGCACATAAATTTGAATTCAGTACAACAATGATGCTTATTTTTTTTTCTTTTATTTTTATCTATTCCTAAGTCCTATTTTTATTTTGTTAAAACATGGGATGAAATAAAGTGAATTGATTTATCATAAGTGTCATTTATCAAATTTGCATTTCAGGTTTCCAGTTCCTACATTTCAACCTGCTCCATCGGCTGAGGTCATTTCACGCTTACTAATGGACATCAGCACTTGGGACAAATTGGAGAATCTCACCTTCGACTTTATGTGGAGCCTAGCGATGAATGGTGGATATTGATTAGTACACTGTTGCCATTTAGATTGCTTGAAGGCATTCCTTTTGAAATGTTAATCCAATGTGAGGAAAATTTCATGGGAAGGGGAAACCTTATCCTAATACATGAATGTACTGGAACATTCTTTGAGAGAGGTTTCTGCATTATTAATTGCTGAATTGTAATTGCCTATGGATTTTGAACTTTCTTGGGCCTAAAACCACTAATTGTTCTCAAAACTAGCTGAAAGCTGTACTTTTGTGGTAGATATTGAATGTCATAGTTCATGTTTGAATGGTCTCTCCCATTCCTGCTCTTGTTATTGCATGGCTTGAGGATGTGTAGAGTATGTGAAGTCTCACTGCGTGCTACCTGTGGTATATTATAGATCAGAAAAGAAAAAAAATGCAATATAAATTTTTTCATGCATAATTCATGTGTACTCTATATTTTTATTTTGTCTTATCTTTCTGTTTAGGTTTTGATGGATTGTCTACTCATCCATTGATACCCATTTTGGATCTCCACTATTTCTTCACATGATTTTTAACCCGAGTTCAGCAATGTTTTTTCTCTAAGTTTTACTTTGTTAATGCCTATCCTGTGTGACAATGGGACACTTCACACATGGCGCACTTTCATCTTATCTCCCTCACTTTTCCCTGTTCCCTCCCCTTTTTCATGACTGGTGTCCTAACACCCCCTTCCACATGCCTCAGTGGTGGCTTTGGGGGTGGTATGTTGATTGATGAATATTGACATATGCACCAATTATATCATGCAAAACAAATGGAAATTGGTTTGGAGGTGATGATGCTGTTGTAGAAATGTTCCACTTGGGAACACTAGTATTTATATTGTGTGCAGTTGAAGATTTTTACCATGCCTCTATCCTTAGGCAAACTTATGTCAACCCTTGTGTCTGTGTTGTAAGTTGATTGAATTCAGTTTTCTGAAGAGGTGAAACTGTTGCTTCCTCAGGGTTTTATCTGATTGGCAGTGCTGTCTGTTGGTACTCTGTAATTCCCTCACAATGTATTGAAAAATAAAATTTCCTCAGTCACTTAGTAAGGTCTTGGAAAATACACTTGCTGATTCTTTTCTCTCTTTAGGTAACTTCTGTGTGGAGGACCATGCGCACGTTTGTGGTAAGTGCTTCAGTGGTAGTGGTAAGAGAATGTTTGTCTTGCTCAAAGACTGGAAACTAAATGGTCATCTGAATTGCACAGCATAAAGATAGGATATGTAATGTTAAATTCTGTCTGTCTTTGCACCCCTGCGGGTTGGGGGTATTAGAATACTCCCGCAGTGTCCCTGCTTGTCGTAAGAGGCGACTAAAAGGGTGGGTTGGAAAACCCGAGGAACGAACTAATATGTGCAACTTTGGTGACTTATTAGTTTTAGAGAAATACGGGTGATGGCTGTAGTTATAACAATCTGCAGCAGAACCTTGTAAATATGCCATTTTAGTGACAGTAGGTACCAGATTTTTGGAAATGTTTTTTAAATATTTAACTACCACTGAAAACAGCTCTTATATAGCCTTTATATCGGGGTATTAGCAACGGACGAGCACACTCAACCATGCCCTGGGAGGTGGAAAATTCTCCCCAGGCGGAACTCGAACCCGCGACCTTAGGATTATCAGGCGAGGACGTTACCCCGCCGCCATCGAGGCCAGCATTTGATTTTAAACATTCAAAAACAGCCGATGTCGTTCTTTACCTTGAACATTTACAACTTAAATTCTGCAGCATTAACAAAATAAAACATGAAAAAAACATGTTTTGGTAAATAGTATCTAAATAAAAACAAAGAGATGATAACATAATCAACACACGTCCACTAGGTAAGTTAGGGAGTCAGGGGGAAAGCGCTTTTCTGTGCTGGCGCTTGAATGATCCGAAGGGAGCAGTGGGATCGGGGTATTTGAGGGTTGTATAAGCACCCAGGGGTAAAGTAGGTTCGTATTAATGCACCGTGAAGTTGTAATTAGTGGGATGGGAGGGGTCATTAGATCCTTCTGGAACGTATGTGACTTCATTTTTATCAATGTAATTGCATACTTTATCGAGATGCCGGTAGTTGCATGTTAACGGTGGAAGATGCTTTGTGTAGCAAACTTTTATGGTTGCAAGTTTTAAGTGTAAATAGCAAGAAACATGCGACTAATAGGGCCAACCATGTTAGAAATGCTAAGAGTGAGCTGTGCCGTTTCTCCACTCGATTGCTTTGCACTTGAACCAAGATTACATTCGCACAAACCAACCATGGTCGTAGCAAAGGCTATTTATGGCCGATAAAAACTAATGACTCCTATCTTTCTCTCTTTGGGGAGCCAAAGACCGGGAGGAAAGCTCAGCCATCCCACCATGAATGAATTCTCAGGAGTGGGTCAGTGCTCTTCCCTGTAGCCATTTGGTGGGAGGATGAGTTACGCATGCGTTATTCTCTTCGAAACCTTTGCTTACCATCATAGCTTACCAGTTTCTTAATCCTATTGAGTAGAGGAGACAGTTAAAGGATTTTGGTTTTGGACGATATAAAATAGAATGTCTCAACGCATTTCCTTGCTCTATACTACCGGGCATAGGCGAAATAAGCTTTATTGAATTTGGTTGAATCACAGCACTTTCTTCTCATTTATTAAGTAGAAATGATGTAGAGGATTATCATTTCTTAAAAAAACGACCAAAATATAGCTATCCCGACATTATTTCGAACTAGTAATTTCATTCTACAAATACCTGGGTGGTTCAAATGAAGCAATTCGAGTACTCTACTCCTAAGAAGAAGGGGGATTATAACCTTGTCTTCAAACTTTACACACCCTTGTTCTACCGAAAGAATGTCTCAACAAAAAGTAAGGTTTCAATTGTAAATCTTTCTGGACATTAGGCCAACCTTGTTCAGTCAATTCTTTCACTCTTTGTAACAAGGGATCTTTTGCTGTGAACTCGGCAATAAAATCTGGAGTAATTGGCAAATTTGATGCAAGATCTACATGGAATGATTCATCACAAATATTATCTGATGGGAGGCGATATAACGCATCTGCAGGAGCTAACAATGAACTTATTCTGTACTCCACTTCAAAATTGTAGCCTTGCCATTCTACTGACCAATTTTGAATTCGGGGGGATGACATAATGGGGAAACCTCTAGATAAAATTTATATATTTCTAGGAGGTAAATAATCAGTGACCTCGACCCCAAAGATATTTATGGTGTGCCTTGAGTGCCACCTGCACACAATAGGGTTCCTTTTCAAACTGCATACCTTTTCTGGGAGTCAGATAGGGACTGGGAATGATACGCAACAGGCATTTCTTTGCCTTCAACTACTTGACACAATACTGAGCCAACGCCGTATGGACTAGCGTCAGAGTAAACAACAATGGGTTTTGGATTCATGAAAGTGAGCCAACACGTTACTACTAAGTAAATACATCTTGCTCATCTGAAAAAAAATATCAGCTTCTTGCGACCACTTCCAGAGAAAACTGTTGAAGTGTTAAACCGGGACTCCGCGAGCAGTCCCCCGATGATGACCCGACTGCTCAGCACCTTGATGTCCTTACGAACGATGACCTGGCGATCTTGAAGGTCCTTTGCAGACTGTTTAGACCATAATCCCCTCGAAGATAGGGTGACTGCTGCTACCTCAACGGAGTCAAAATTTAGCTCGTTTCTCACATGTTCTAAGATAATTGGTTCGGCGTACTTGTCGATCTTAGCTCTGTCGAGGTGCGACTGTTCTAATGTCTGGGATTTTAGTCCCAATGTCGGTCCTGAATGGTCTCTCTACCTCCACGTCGAATCCTCTGCCCCGCATTCCTCTCGATATGTAATTGACGTGACGGACCCTTGCGGCGTGGGTTCGGTGGCGGATCTGCAGGACATGATTCAACGTTGCTGGCACCTCGCATCCTCTGCAGTTGCGATCTTCTTTTCTTCCTCTGGTGGTCCTGGATCATAAGGGGATGGCATTAATGCGCAGTTTCGTAGAGTATACGTAGTCGCGACCAGAAAGAAATCTTGTTCCGTCACCAACCCAGGTGTTTTGGGATGGGACTTTTCGGGCCCCCTTGAAGGGCTCCACCATCTATGGAGGTGTAGAGTAGGTTCGCCCATTTCCGATGGATGGCCACTGTGGAGAGCTAAGTACTTCGATTTACACAACAAATTATTTAAAGGTTGGAGCTTTGAGCTCAAATGAGGAATGAAATCTCTATAAAAATTTAAAATTCCTAAGTAAGCACGTAACTATCGGATCGATTTGATGGGGATCTTGCCTTAGAAATGGCTTCTACTTTCTCTGGCAGGGGACGAATACCTTCCGCATCAATAATAGGAACTAGGTATGTTGCGGAGTTGCAATACCACCTACATTTGTCAATAGTTGAATTGAACCTGATGGGCATTGTGCCCTGACCCACTCGTATCTTTTTACAGAAGAGAAAATTCCGCCACGATGTGGCGAATGCGACTCTATTAACAGTGCGGCATCTCCTGACGGAGTGTTGTGTATTGGGTAGCACGGGAGCGGCTAGACATCCGGGGAGGAATAGCACAAGTCCTAGGAGATAACCCAGATAATATAACCAAGGTTTTATCGTTTTTAAATAATAATGAATTCTACAATAAAGTATAAAGTTACTTGACCTATGTGATATTTACCTTTGTATATATCTATTTTTATAATATCAAATTATCAGCACGAAATAGTTTTCAGTGGTGCAAAATGACCTCAGCCGTCGACGCACCCTAATCTAAACACTACTACTACTTGAACCTGATGTCTTTAAAACACCTTGAGTACATTGAGTGTTCTCTCTTTACACTCAATGAGAGTCTTCCCTCCAATTATGATATCATCCAAGTATCTGCCTACCTTATCATGACCTGCAAGTAAACAATCCATAATTTGCTGAAACATAGCTGGGGCACAAGCTATTCCATAAATTACTCTATTAAACCTATACATTCCTCAGGGGGCATTTATTGTAGGTACCTCTTGACTTTCCTCTGCAACTTGAAGCAACATATATGCTTCCGACAAATCAAATGCTGTGAAATATGCACAACCAGATAAAGGATTAAAATTATCTTTCATCTTAGGTAGAGGGTATTGATCCACTCTAAGCTGAGGATTAACAGTCTTCCTGAAATAAACTACAAGCCTGATATCACCATCTTTTTTGGAACTACTCATACAGGGGATGCTCAATCTGAATGTGAGACTAGTATTAACTTCCCTTGATTTACCATTCTATTAATTAGCTGTTCTACCTGTCTTCTAATACGTAATGGTAATTCATATGCCTTATGAATTAAGGGTTTCGCATCAGGTTTAAGAGCAAAGGACATCTTAAATTCCTTAATATGCTCTGACGTATCCTTAGAAAACACGAGGGGATTTCAACTTCAATTCCAATTCTTGACTTTTGGGTAATATACCTTTTTCTACACTTATATAGGTACCACAGACAATTTATTGGGGCAAATATTGACATGCCAACAGGACTGGTTTTTCCACCAAGTGAAGCTGAGGAGTTATTTACCACAATGAGGTCACTCTGATCCAGTGGCGGCTCGTGAAAAAATCGTCCTACGTGCTACAAAAATGCTACCGTAAATTCGCTGCTTTAATTGTGCATATTGCCCTGATGACCAACGCACACTTGATAACAACAACAAAAACAATAGCAATAATAAATATTGATAATTTTAAGTTTTCCTCGCCATTTATAACACAAAACAAATAATTTGGAAGCAGATAAATATTTCGGAAGTTGTCTACGAGAAATTATTCATTCAAGACCAATATGGTTTTTACTCGGCGACGTGATTTCAGCCCAGGCGCTCCGCACCCCAAAGTCGAAAACGGCAGTGCTGCCAACATCGTTCCCCAGTGAGATGTTGAAACAACGTATGGCGCAAGGAAAGCGCACAAGTAGTTAGTGTAAAGGTCCATGAATGGTAGAGAAAATAATAATAGATGGTTACAGGAGAGTACTGTACTTGATGGATTAAAGAAAATAATTCATATCAACAGGTTTGACACCCAGGGCCGGCTAACCACATAACCCCCCAGCCTCACACGAGCCAAGCGCCCATATATCGGCGTATTACGGAGTTATCCGTCCAGAGATCCTATTTAAATTAATGGGACGTGCTGGCAGTAATGTACTCTTCAAGATGAATTAAACAAACTATATTCATATTCCCAACTTCGTGGCCCAGGGCTGGCTAACCACGTAATCCACCAGCCTCGCACGAGGCAAGCGTCCATATATCGGTTTATTACGGAGTTATCCGTCCAGAGATCTTATTTAAATTCATAGTACTTACTTGCAGTAATGTATTCTTCAAGATGAATTAAACAAAATATATTCATATTCCCAAGTTTGACAACCCGGGCCAGCTAACCACGTTACCGCCCCGCGCGAGAAATACGCGAAGCAAGCGCTGACATATTGGGTAATTGCGGAGTTATCCGTCCAGAGATTTTATTTAAATTCATAGTACTTACTTGCAGCAATGTACTCTTCAAGATGAATTAAACAAAATATATTCATATTCCCAAGTTTGACAACCAGGGCCAGCTAACCACGTTACCGCCCCGTGCGAGAAATACGCGAAGCAAGCGCTGACCTACTTGCTTATTACGGAGTTATCCGTCCAGAGATCCTATTTAAATTCATAGTACTTACTGGCAGTAATGTACTCTTCAAGATGGGATAAACAAAATATATTCATATTCCCAAGTTTAACAACCAGGGCCGGCTAACCACGTTACCGCCCCGAGCAAGAAATACGCGAAGTAAGCGCTGACATATCGGGTAATTACGGAGTTATCCGTCCAGAGATCCGATTTAAATTCATAGTTCTTACTGGCGGTAATGTACTCTTCAAGATGAATTAAACGAAATATATTCATATTCCCAAGTTTGACAACCAGGGCCGGCTAACCACGTCACCGCCCAGAGCGAATAATACGCGAAGCAAACGCTGACATACCGGCTTATTACTGAGTTATCCGTCCAGAGATATTATTAGAGATAATAGGAATTATCTTTTTTTTCTTCTATCACATATTTTTCTGGTATTTTTAATATTCATTCTGAACCTGTTCATTTTCTTGTGTATAATATTCTTTGCAGGACTTACCCCTTATGTATGCTTTCACTTTTTGCTGTCTGGTCGAGGTCACATCACCCGTTGAGGTTACCAGATAGATGCGTTTCTCTTTTTATTGGGTTGCACACTTGCGGAAGAGATCCCCTGTAGGCCTATGAGAAACCGCCTGGTAGCATTTACCAGAGTTCCCACTTGAGGATGTCAAGGAGGACATCCATCCCCCACGAGTTTAGATGTATTCCATCCTTTCGGATCCTTCTCCCTGTTCCCATCCACCTGAAAGGAGAACGCGTTCAGTTAAGATTTCTAATGATAAATAATATTATATTTTCTTTATAATGAATTATTTTCCATACATTTGAATGAACATTACATGGTGGCCATTTAAGAACCTTTTGACACTGTTGCGGAACATACCTCTCAAAATACTCCTCCCTTACAGCATTCTCTCTTACTAGATAAGGGTATTGGTCAATGACCCTCACTCCGTCTATGGAAGAGGATTGTGGAATGTTAGGCTTTCGTATCTTAGTCATATTCGGTTACAATTGATGTACATACCTGCATACCGAGGTTAACGGTATGTTCATTATGCATAAATACAAAATTACATCCTATATGGATGCCATGCATTTCATTAGTTCACCCCTTTTCTACATATACTCTATTCCTAGTGATATTAGTTACAATATTATCAGTATCATCAAACATACATCGCTCATATCGGAATAACCATCGGTTGAACGCCAGTAGTGCCCTCCGGTAGCTGGGTTTTCCCCACATGGCTGGCGGCGGGGGGACGGTCAGTACGACCACCCTTGGCGCCAGTCTCATGAGGGACACAAGGAGCCCGTTCATCGACCCCCGAAGGCTTCCCAGTTTGCAGCCCTGAAATATACGAGTTGTTGTTTACAATGGACTGATAATGGAAATCGTGGTACATTTCGTTTACTTACATTCCGCAGATCGTTGCTCCCGATCAATACCAGCACCGGGTATTTGAATGGGCCGTGTCTCTCCACGGCCTTTCTCAACGCTTGCACATTCTGGCCTGACACACATAGCCCTATCCGCCGTGGATGCACTGAAGGGAATAACATTTTGTACAATTTACAAGTTGACTACACGTAGGAATTCAATTATGCAAATATGGATTGGATAATCTTACCACTTTCCAGCGGGTACCCCAAACGATTCCCTAATCTCACGAAGTTAGAGTCCCCTAGCAGTTGGTGACCGAAAATAGTAGGGGTCGCCATTGTAGATCCTGAGGATAACATAAACAAGGCGTCAGCTTTTCCTTCAACAGACCCTCGACATGAACCATTCCTTTCGTCATCTCTCCTTTACTTAAGTAAGCTTCCTGAAGGATTTTATGTTAAACATTGCATCCACAACATTAAAATAGAAGGCTGATGCCTACGACAGACACCACCATGAACTTTCCTTTGTATCCTTGCGTTTATACTTCCCTCCTGTCAGAGCGGCATTGCGGAATATTTACCAATGCGCAGGATGAAATGTTCAAGTGAGATATTCAATATTTTAAGCGGTGTTGCAATAAGGGACCGCACGTTAAAAGATATAGCTTTATAGATGACTGATTGATGCTGAATGACTTGATTCCTTCATTGAGTGTTAACGTCTTGCCCCTTCTTCACTGGTTATTCCCCGTCACCTCAGAGGTTACCAGTTAGACGCGTTTCTCTTTTTTAAAGGGAGTGACCCTTACGGAAAAGAGATCCCCTGTAGGCATATGAGAAACCAAGATATACATCCTTGCCCATACACGGATGTATGCCTGCACGGAGAGAAAGTGCCACGGAAAGGACGAGCAATTAAAATTTAACCCCCAATTAACCAATTAATTTCAAGTAACCCCCTTCCTCCTCCAGGCTACCCGATTCCGATGTAACCTAGAGCGGGTTTCGTAGGCAGTATTACCTTACACCTCCCCTACCTAATTCTTCGTAACCTCCTTCCTCCTCCAGGCTACCCGATTCCGATGTAACCTGGAGCGCGTTTCGGAAGCAGTGAACTCCGTATTACTTCACACCTCCCCTGTGGTCTTCTAATTTCTTAATCATGTTTCTGTGTGTAATGTTTAATAATTATGAATGTTTTAAACTCCCGCACCTTTTGTTTCCCTTTCCTTTTCACCCATGCTGCGCAGGGATCGCAAACCCATGACCTCGTCTCATAATCTTCCCTTTTCGAATTGCCGTCTATGCATTTTACATGATACCACCTCGAACAGATGTCACACGAAACCCAAGAGCCCTTATGTTGTTCGGTGCCCCTATCGCATATTGAACATTTTTCTTCAACCTTGAACATGCCCTTCAATAACTTTACCTTAATTCTGTAGCGCTATCGGGAGAAGGAGCAGATTTTCTCGCCGATAACACTCTTGAAAACACAAACTCTTTCCAAGCTCGGGTGAGAAAAATGAGGAAAACGAACGAAACACAAGTATTATCAATCATAAACTTAACTTATCAATATATTTTACAAATCACAAAATAGAACCAAACCAATTACAATAATTTACCCATAGGTCGAGTGCCAGGCGACCGTAATGAAAGTTTCCAGTCGGAAAATAGTTTAAGTTTAACAAGTACGAGAGGTTGAGCTTCTCTCTTAAGTACAAAAGTGACTTAGTCAGCAGGCTCACACAACGGTGTTACCCCGTCGGCGTCTCGGAAGCAATAGAGGGCGAGCTTAGACATAAGTCAGCTGAGGAGGGGGTCTGTCGACAAGGACGAAGGTGGAATGGGTAAGGTCAGGAGGTTGGCGATTGGTAGCCTTGGAGGGGAGGAAATAATGGGATGGGTGATAGATAGGGTGGCAGTTTTTAATTGGAGCGCCAGGAACTGTTTTCTGGCATCGGCCGCAAAATACAGGATCACAGCCTTTGTGCCTTGGTCAGGATGACCGCATTTTTGGTATCCTTCCTCACTTTACTGGTTATAAAAACGGTGCAGGACCTGGTGAGGGAACGGTGCGGCGAAAGGTGTGGCAGAAGTCGCTGGCAGTAGTCGCTGCATTTTGTAGTCGTAGGCATTTTGGCCGTCGTTGGCGCACCAAGTCCTTCGGCTAAGTCCGGAGGATAAACAGTCCGCAGAGGAGAAACTGTCCAAAGAAGAGAATTGCCCAAAAAAACGGGGGAAAATGCCACAATTCTATCGCGGTACTCATCGGCATTAATGTCCTCGTTCGTTCCCCTACCAACGGCAATTTGACTAATGAGAAAACAAACATGTACACCACAGTTATACCCATCCCTTTGCTCAGAAAAAGGCAATGGTTTCAATTCCCATCCCTTAACCCTAATGTGTTCCCCGCTCACATAATTTCGCATCCTTAGGAATTTCAAAAATCGAATGAAGTCCTTCCGATCACTGGTGCTCCTTTGTGGGTCGAAATACGTCACGATGAATTTGTCAAAGTCAGCAAAATAAAGACACCAGTGATTTTCCGTTTTGTTATACGACATGAGTACCTTCCTACCCTTTAAATTAACCTTGACAATTTTGGACTCGGAGGTCATATCTTCATTTAGTGCATATGTGGCAATTTCGCAGGGGAAATATAGAATGTCGCTGTCGATTATGAAATTGCACAGCCATTTACTACAATACAAGGTTGAAAAATCTTCGTAATAAACTGGAGTGTTACCAGTCAGGTATCCTAAAACAAAATCCTTGTTAAAACCCTCGTTACAGTTGTAATAATTAATGTCTGCAACTATACCGTTTTCATGCAATTGCAAGGGACACTGTCTAATGGGCATTTCAACTCCCCCCTTAATACACTTCTTACCTCCTATGAAGTCTTCTACTGCTAAGTCTACTTCTTTACGGCAAATTCCATTTCATCCCCAGAATAAAAAGTGATCACCTCGGAGCGGAAAGAGATGTCCTTCCGTTTCCCTGTTATCCTTACACGCTTTCCCCACCCCTCCTTAGCCATTAAAGCTTTTTCTTCCTCTCCTAAGGAACGCTTGCGGCGCCTTTTCTGGACTTTAGGTATTTTAAATCTAATTTCCTTAGCTCGTTAAAGTACATGTGGTTTCATTGCGCAAATAAAGCGTCCCGGTCTCATGTGTACATTCCCTTCTAAAATTAAGTTTTTTACCACGCCAAAGTTTTGTCGGCCCAGGTGGCGACGGGGTCCTCGCCTGCTAAACCAAAGGTCGCGGGTTCGAGTCCCGCCTGGGGAGGATTTTTCACTTCCCAGGGCATGGTTGTGTGCTCGTCCATTGTTAATACCCCGATGTAAAGGCCAATGAGTGCTGTTTTCGGTGGTAATTGAAAATAAATAAATAAAACCAGTTTTCAACGACCGCATTGCTAAACCGGGGTCCGAATCCTGTTCCTGCGTTTTTACCCTTTAAAATGTTAGACCACAGGGGAAGGTATGGAATATATATTTTTAAAAACAAATTGAAAAACCTTGGGCTATAAAATTCGTTCACCGAGCCTACGCTATCGGTTTCCACGTAATTAGAAAGTGCTTTAAATCTTTGATAAAAGGGACTCCTTCTGAAAAGTCTATCCTTAGGAACACGCGCAATGATAAATTCTTTCCTTTCTAATGGTAGTTCACATTTTCCCGCACTGTTCACGATTTCCTTTAGTTCCCGAAGAGTTTCCTTAATAGCCACCCCCTTTAGTTCAGATTGTAACAGGGTCGCAAATTTAATGAATAAACTTTCAACTAGATGGACGTCATTCGCACGAATCATAAGTCCTACCATGACTTTCAAAAAATGTTTTAATTTCTTGTCACGGAACTCTTTCGCTATTGCTTTAGCTACTAAATGGAGAAAGTGTGCGCAGCGTATAATAATTGGCACATCAATTTTAAAATTTTCCTGGGAGTAAACAAAATTATAAGAAATTTCCAAGTACCGAGATAGTGAATGCGCGGGAGTCCAAACACGAACCGCGGAATTGATGATGGCAAAACTGAAATCACAGACAACAGCGTCAAAGAATGGTAATTTCATGCCCCCCTTTGTCACCGCGAAATGAACGAATTTAGTCAGGAAACAGAATATTTGCCGCGTCATGAGAGTCGGTTATTAGTTCCATTACCGGAAGGAAAACTCCATTTACATTAATGACTCCCGCGTAGTAAAGAATGCGCTTGCGGAAAGACTGATGGTTCTTCACTACTGAACCAGTTGCATCAAAGTACAACGTAGGGAGCGAAGAATCTCAACTTGTTGCAACGAATAACAGCTAACGGTAAGAGGAAGTCCTACATGCTGGATATATCTTTGACTTTCCTGGTGCTCCTTCAAAAGCATAGCGAACACATAAAGAACGTAGTCGTTGCTCAAATCCTCAGATGCTCTAACTTCTTTACGAACTTGGCGAAAAACATCCAATGAGTGGATTCCAACAATGTGGCCTCTGGCGATAGCGTCCTCATCAGCTGCATTTATGGCTCTGCTTCGCACAACTAACGCTTTTTCCTTCAGCAGAACCCTTTTCGCTTCATCTCTATTACACCCCGACAAGGGACGACAACATTTCCCCGTCCCATGATTTTCCTCTCTGATTTCGAAAACGGACACAGAAATATTACATCCGTCATCAATAATCGTTAAGGTGAATCTCTTGCATTTCGGATGCTTACACTTCGCCCGAACGACAATACTCCTGTCTTTGCGGACGCGATGATCGTGTACCAAAAGAACGCACGCGGAATTAAGGGAGTAGAATTTATTAGCTATGACGTCGGTCCACTTCCTTCCAACAAGGGCACCGTCCACAAATATTTCCTCCCATTCTTTTCGCGTTAAATTAACAACCCCTACATACGCCCCAACCGGTGTCCGTTTCTTTTTCTCGGTTACTGATTTGCAGACCACTTCCGTCTCCGTTTTCTCCTCGGGAGACGTAACTACCAAGGTGGTGTTACGTTTTACATGAGTGTGTAGGAATTGCCAGCCCTTGTATTGCCTAAGTTTACCCTGGTTCACTGACTGCAAACCTTTGCTGTCATCCAATGGCACACGCTCGCGGAGTCCCTGTTTGAATTAATCCCGTACTTCCTTAAATTCATAGTACTTACTGGCAGTAATGTACTCTTCAAGATGAATTAAACAAAGTATATTCATATTCCCAACTTTGTGGCCCAGGGCCGGCTAATCATGTTACAAACACGTCACCGCCCAGCGCGGAATCCTACAGGACGGCTGATGCTAAGGATGTTTGTGATCGAATCACTGAGGAGCTAGGTCGTAGATTTGAGTCTGTTTCTTATTTAGAGGTTGCAAATTTATTAGATTCGATGAATTTTAGTGAATATTCAAAACAGTTCCCTGTAAAAGGAGTTAACACCGTGTGTGACGTATACAGACTCCCAGACAAGAATAGACTAATGACTGAGCTTAGCGTTCTATATGAAAGGATTGATTTTAGAGAAATTGACGGTGCAGTTCCTCTTCTTCAACTGATTATGAAGAACAATCTGCAAGATACCTTCGCCCAAATAACAGAATTGCTCAGGAATTTGATTACGATTCCAATGACGACATCAGAACCGGAAAGATGCTTTTCGAGTCTTAAAAGGATTAAAACTTTCCTTCGAAATGCTGTGTCAGGAACGGTTGAATGCATTAGCGATGCTATCAATCGAGAAATAACTTATCTCGGATATATAAAACTTCAACCAAAAGGTGATCGATAAGTTTTGCAGCAAAAAAGATCGCCGCATGGACTTCGTATTCCGCCATTAGGTGAGTAAAAAATGACGGCTGATGCTAAGGATGTTTGTGATTCGATCACAAACATCCTTAGCATCAACCGTCCTGTAGGATTCCGTTCTGCGTCTTTTGCTTTGGTGTATTTCTGAAGAAACTTCATTTGCTATTTCATCGACAGAATCCCTGACTGAAGCAACAGTCTTCGTAAAAATGTCAATAGCATTTCCTATTTTGATGGCATCTGTCGATCTTGCTTGTAGCTGGGAGTACAAAATATCCACATGAGGCATTATTCTGTGAAAGAAGGACAGCCAAAATAAGAACTCTTCGTCCTCCAAATTGTGTCTGAGTCCACGGGGTTCTTGAACTGTCCTTACAGATTTCGACTTTTCCAGGTCCAGAAAGCATTGCAACAAAGCATCTTTGTTTTCATACACGACATTGACGGTTCTAGACTTTAAGTTCCATCTTGTTGATGAACATCCTGGAATTCGTCGTGCTACCACTTTTTCCAAAGCTGCCAGACGTTGAGGAGATCTGGAAAAGAATGCAGGAAATGCAGATAGGCTGCAGAAAAATACGCGTGCAGCTTGATTTTGAGTGTTCCAATACGAGGTTGAGCTGGTGGGCGTAGCAGTGAATGTAATTAGCTAGCGGATAGTGAGCTTTTATTTTAATTTGAACTCCACCTCTTTCACCACTCATCACAGATGCTCCATCGTAAGTTTGGGCGATAATTTTCTCTGGATGAACCCGAAAAATATTATTGACCTGATGCAGTATGCACTCAGATATTGCATCTGCGGATTGTCCATCTGGATTAAAGAACCTCCAAAATCTTTCAAATGGTTGGCCATTTAGTGCGTATCTAAACACAATTGCCAACTGTAGCTCTTCAGAGACGTCAGTAGTTTCATCTGCCATGATAGCGGTGTATTTCGTGTTATGTAATTCCTCCAGTATCTTCTCACGGCAGACTTCCAGCATGCAGTCTAGTAATTCATTTTGGATTGTTTTTTATGTGCCCTTAAAAACCTTATTGGATTCCATGTGTTCCTTAATGGCAGTCTAAACTGCTCATGAAATCAACTAATCCCAAAAACACTCCTGGATTTTCAGATGCTGTAGACTCATCATGACCGCGTCAAGCTAGTTCGAATGCCCCACAACATTTTATACAATCAATGATTTTAGACAAAATATACCTATTCTTCTCTATTTCTGCATTATGTCTCTGCAAAGTTTCGTGATATGCCCGGCTAAGTTGTGTTGCAATGTTCACATTTCCTAGAGCACTCAGTTCACTACATTATTGATGTGTTTTCTGTTCGACGAATGCTTCTTCATATACTCGCTTAAATGCCCCAGATCCTTCACGCCTTTCGTACTCCAGATATCATTATTTCCAAATAAGACGCAAGGAAAACAAAACAAAGCATTTCTTACATCACATCCACATATCCAACTGTTATCGTCGTAAACTTTACAGTTGAAATGTCTGATATAACTTGAATTTTTCCCTCTCGAAGCCTTCTGAGTTAAATTTAAGACCGGAGTGGGACGACCCATAGTTTTTATGTTTACTTATTCTTCTAATGCTCTCCTATAAAATGGTTCTTTCATCAAACTGTCCACACTATTCATGGTAGACTCACTTCCCAACTTATATCAGTGCAAATAGAATCGTGAGAATATAGATCCTCACTAAAAACACTACCTAGTATAATATCACTTTATACACAAGATAAAAATTGGATAAATCTCCGTATGAACTTTAGCACTATTGCAGTAGAAAAAACGCGCACCAGCAAATATGACCGCTAGATCAAAAACCGCACAATGCAACTGAAAGCGCTACCAAATCATGAACAGTGAGACCTCCCCTATTTTATACGGTAAAAATTTTGCGTGTGCTGTGTGGGTATGAACTCCTTATTTTTCACACAAAAGGTAGATGGATATTTTAATACGCATTAGTTACCAATAACAGTTTATGTTTACAACAGGTTGCCCCCCACTTTTGCTTTACTTTTGAGTTGGATTTCCTAATACAGAGCTTTATTTGAGCCCAGACGATGCTACTCTGTAGTGGCAGAATCACTTACTACGTCTAGGAAGCAACGGACAGTGATACCCTCTTGCGGGAGGGAAAGTAACTATAGGCGGGATCAGTGAAAGTTGATCCCGGTTTACGGTAACTCCACCGACTGCGGGGTGTGTTGCAAGCTTGGCTGCGCCTGCGTACTGCTTCTTTCAGGCTACAGGCGAGGGCTCATTTCACATGAGCACTAGGCAGCTCGCCGGGAGAACTGAGCTACGTGATTGACAGATCTCGTCATAATTTTCACAAAATGCAAATTCATACCGAACTCAAGACAAAGAAAGGGCACCAAGATCATTGTACTTAATATAAATAATTCCTTACAGTTCCAAGCTACGTGCTGGAGCCCGGTAGCACGTATTGACTGGCCGCCACTGCTCTGATCCCTAAATTTCATGCACAGACTTCTCCATGAAGGATATAAAGCATCCAGCCATGTTCTACCTACTATAGGGTGAATAGTTTTCGAACCTTCTCATACAAGACTTAAAGGAACAGACTTATTATCAGCTTTCACCATCACCTTCGCTTGACCATAAACTTTCAACAAGTTACCACACCCCTTTCAGACACAAGTGCACAGGTTTAAGGCTAAGGTTAGGAAACAAATTATTAAACGAATAGATCGATATTAATGATACACCTGAACCTGTATAAAACTCAATTTCCACAGGTTTACCTTAAATTATCACATGAACCAAATGCCCAGCTAGCACAAGGTCTTGTATATCCCGCTCATATCATGAGATTACACCAATATACAACGGATATCATTTCCCGCAACGCGTAACATATCCGTGCATGAGAAAGAGAAGGGGATAACAAAGGGAAAAAATACGGATCTACCGCCGGTATCCAACGGAAAAGGTATCCCAAGTGAATAATGACGCCGCCTAGTGGCAAATTGCAGAACGACAATCGACGTAAGGATTCGATATAGTGGTAGCTCATAGACACGGCTTGTCTTCCCAAGAAATAAACACCGTAAATGATATCACCCATTTACAATATTGCAGACTACCTATATATGTTCACAATAATGCTATTAAGTAACTCTTACGTCAGCTCTAGAAAACAACTCCCCCCCCAATCTTAAACTTACTTAGTAAAAGCGATCATTATGAATTACCTCGTTAAAGCAAATAACAATGGAAAACTACCAACCCACCTCAAAACAAAACTAATTTCCAACCATAATTATCGAACGACAGGAAAACCAACATTTAAATTAAATAACCTGTACACCCTGGCAATAAAGAAGCTGTGGAAAGGAAAAAAAAATTTGAATCAAGATTTTAATTATCCTTATTTACGGGCGACAGCACCAAAATACAAGAATGTTGCAGTGAAATATATATTAAAACAAAGTTGAACATCAATGCACTGAGATAAATTACAATATACAGAAAGAAAGAATAAGACAAAAATACCAACATGTTATATCAAATGAATATCAGAAGGAACCAGATTTTAGTGCAGCAAAGCAGCAAAACCACAATAAAGCGTGCGATCCAAGGAGAGTAGAGGACAGGAGGCAGAACGGAATGTAATAGTTTTGGTCCGAAGCGCCGGCAAGGTTCCAGTTACCAAAAGAATCCGCTGCGCGGCGCCACCGTCAGTCCTCATGTTGTGTTCGGCGTGAATCGTACTGCTTCACACGTAAAAATGAAGGCAATGTTGAGCCCGAAATAAACACGCCAGGCGAACAGATACATTTATCAAGCACTTCTGCTGAAAACGCAAACGGTGAGCACATGAGTAAGCTGAGGCTTTCAGACGAACACCTTATTGCACTTGAGAAATTAGTTATCGCGGCCGTATCCTCCCGAAGCAAAAGTGCCACGCCCCCTTCAAAAGTAGAGGGATTCATACATTTACCCCCCGACTAAATCATGTAGCATTAACACGATATAATTTGACCAAATAAATGATACATGTGACACACGAAAATTACAAGCAGCCAAACGGGATCATTAAATAATAGCAATATGTGACCAACTCATAATACTCCACTTTCCAAACCCTCTTGCAAAACCCGATGCTGGCAACGAATTCAAGAAGTAAAATTAGTCGCAGCAAAAAACAAACAGGGGGACACCCATCATCATATTTGAGCAAATAAATGATTTCGATGTGACACCTATGAAAATTACAAGCTGACAAAGGGGATCATATTTAATAATAGCAATTGTGACTAACTCTTATTACTCCACTTTCCAAACCCGATAGTTGCAACGAATTTCATAAGTAAAATTAATCGCACCAAAAAATAAACAAGGGGACACCCTAAATAAAATAAAAATAATGTTCATTTCACAACATTTATTCACAAACCATGACCACAATTGCAACATTTTGCAAAACATCATTTGTCGTCATACAAGTTCACAGAAAGTACTGGGATAAACAACAGACTGATTATAACAATGCAAAAAGTAATAGAATGAATGAGAAATGTGAATCAGGAGCCTTGTCCTCCTGGTCCATGCTTTCCCTACTTCTTGTATGTCTGGTTAATGCATCCATGATGTACGTACTACTTTGCGTTAGCCACTCTGAAAGAAAATGTAAAGAAATCGTTATTTTAAATACATGCTACTACAGGAAACATACTTGATGCACACTTCAACAAATTGGTATAAAATCTTCAACGTGTGGATAGTCCATGTATCATGTAATATAAAAGAACAAAAATTAGCAAGCTTAGTGAAAAACTCAATAATAAATATAATTTGCATATTTATTTTACAAAAAAATATGAAAAGTAAAAGGGAACAACCACAAACCTGTGCATAACACTACAGCCTCATGGGCCTCAAATATAATAAACATATTACATTGCAAACCTTCAAAAACAGTAAACATTTTCAGTAATGTCAACTGTTTAAAGTCAAAAAAGAAATACAGAAAAAAACTGACTGTGGCTTGGGCCTATCCATGTATCACGTAAAATAAAAGAATCCACTTGTAATAAAAGAATCCACTTGCAATCTTGAAAACCTTGGACTTAGGTGGAGTTCTTAGCTTATACTTCAGAATCATTAGTTAGAGAAAATAATCAGAAATTGGTCAAAAATCAGTCTTTTCAAAAATACAGTATTGTAAGCAACACAGTTCACAGAACTAAGCAGCCGAGGCTGAATCTAGGACAGATCGCTGGAAGCTTGTGTTAAACCATGATTTCATGGCACCTTCGGCTTTAGTTAGATTGTTGTTCGGATTCTGCTTCAAGATGGCACCTGCAGAAAACAAATTAGTCCCATCAATCTAAGATATCAGCAGTACAGAGCATTTGCACAATTACCTTTACTTAAAATCAACTAGTGCAAGTTAAGATGCACTAAGTACCTTCCACGACTGAGCAAATGTTGCTGTCTTCGAACTTCCACTTTAGCCCATGGGTGCCCTGCCAGCTCACAACTCTTGCTCCCTCTGTAGCAAAAATTTTGCTCAGCAGATGTCTAACAGCTGCTCTTTCATCAGGTATTCCCCTGATTTTATAGGAAGAAACTGACATCTGCAAACAAAAAACAAGTATAACTGTTCATTCACCATGTAAAATGCATTGAAAGCAATCATTTTAACACTTACCAAGGATCTACGGTGATCCTTGTCTGACAGGAAATTATTTACTGCTTCAATATCCTCAAGGCTCTTGCATTTCAGAGGTGGCATTCCCTCTGGCCGTATTGCTGGCTCTTCTTCAGGGCATGTCTTTGCCATTAATGTTTCTACATTAAACTGAATGAAATCTAACTGACTCATCTGGTACAACGTTGTGCTGGCATTTTAGAATAGCTGACAGCACACACTCCAGAGCTGGAGCTGCTTCCTCAAATGTATTTGATGAGCCAAAGGAAAAAGCCTTTTTTGGTTTACACCCAGTGAAGGCACCTTTAACAGCTGAAAATTAAAAAAACTACTATTATGAAAAAAGGATTACTTCTAAAAGTATTTGGTCTTCAAGACTATGCAATGTCTAAAAAGTTTGCACACTAACTAAACACAAGTTAACTAAACACCATCTGCTTTGGCATTTGGTGCCACATATCCTGACGGTAATCAAATAATGATGAAA
Organism: Pyrrhosoma nymphula; assembly: GCA_963573305.1. NCBI lineage: Eukaryota > Metazoa > Arthropoda > Insecta > Odonata > Coenagrionidae > Pyrrhosoma > Pyrrhosoma nymphula. The sequence continues at coordinate 133,126,128 of OY754334.1, read as the reverse complement.
ATTAGCATAACTCATGAATCCACATTATTTAAGTTATCCTTTATTTAAGTTTACTTGCAATCCTGCTTATAGTTTGCATGCTAGGAGAAAATGATGGCGCCATTTCGAATTACTCAGAGCACATCACCTCGGCAGAAAGACGAATGATAATTGAAATAACTATGTACCTCTTCCTACATGATATATCTTCCGAGGTTAGTGAGGATATTTAGCATGTCGCTAAATTGTGTTGAGGATGTTACAATAAAAAAGGATAACTACAATTGGCTTTCCTTTGACTTTCATTTATTTCATTTGCCTTTATTTTGCTAACCAAAAATCCATTTATTCAAAAAGTCCATTACTGGATCATCTGACCGGCATTTATTCATCAGCCACTCATTTTAACTCCATTCATCATATTTTCTCTAGAAACACCTATTAGGGGCAGGTAATCTTATTTCAGTAGCATGCAGTCCATTCTAAAAGGGGCCAGAAACCTGTCGAAAAAATCTATTTTCAGACTTGTGTGAAATTCCTGAGATGAAAAATCATTCGCCCTGACCGGGATTCGAACCCGGATCCCTCGATTTGCGGCCGAGTTCCTTAGCTTAAATGGCTAAAGCACTAAGTTTTGATAGCTATGATCAGCATTTTAGATGCATAGCCCATGTACTAAACCTTGCAGTACAGGATCTATTATAAACGTTGTCTCTGGAGGACGGGGTTTCAGAAGACCAGCTTTATTAATTGACAGTGACGACGAAGATTTTGATTTTGAAGAAGAAAATAAAACTTCAATTGCCAAAATAAGATCTCCAATTTAAAAAATTAAAAAAAGTGAGCAGTTACGAAATAAATTCCGTAGCGCTTGCGAAGCTGCAGGGGAACCATCACTGAACCTTGTAATAGACGTCCCAACTAGGTGTAATTCAACAGACGATATGATTGGAACAGCACTTAATTTGAAGAGAGGTATTTCAATCTTATGCAATAGTATAAGTGACCTGAAGCGCCTCAAAATCACTGGATCAGAATGGACACTGCTTAAAAATGTTCACAAAGGTTTAAAAAACTTTAAAGTTCTGACGAATAAATTAGGAACTTGCTGTTGGATAAGCTGTAAAAAATGATGGAAATACTGGACAACAAGCCTGAAAGGAATGAAGGTGATGAAAAACTGTTGCTTGCCTATCAAGCTGCTCCGAACAAGATGCTAAAGCACTACCGCCTGACAAACTGGATTTATTGCGCGGTATTAATATTAGATCCACGTCATCCGTTTTGAAATTTTATTAGGTATGCCAAAAAGGTTATCCCTTTCTTCAGTGTAAGAGTTATACATGAGGATCCAGAAAGGTTATGCCTTTTGAAATTTTTTATAGGTATGCCAAAAAGGTTATTGGTTACCTTTTTGGCATACCTATAAAAAATTTCAAAAGGCATAACCTTTCTGGATCCTCATGTATAACTCTTACACTGAAGAAAGGGATAACCTTTTTGGCATACCTAATAAAATTTCAAAACGGATGACGTGGATCTAATATTAATACCGCGCAATAAATCCAGTTTGTCAGGCGGTAGTGCTTTAGCATCTTGTTCGGAGCAGCTTGATAGGCAAGCAACAGTTTTTCATCACCTTCATTCCTTTCAGGCTTGTTGTCCAGTATTTCCATCATTTTTTACAGCTTATCCAACAGCAAGTTCCTAATTTATTCGTCAGAACTTTAAAGTTTTTTAAACCTTTGTGAACATTTTTAAGCAGTGTCCATTCTGATCCAGTGATTTTGAGGCGCTTCAGGTCACTTATACTATTGCATAAGATTGAAATACCTCTCTTCAAATTAAGTGCTGTTCCAATCATATCGTCTGTTGAATTACACCTAGTTGGGACGTCTATTACAAGGTTCAGTGATGGTTCCCCTGCAGCTTCGCAAGCGCTACGGAATTTATTTCGTAACTGCTCACTTTTTTTAATTTTTTAAATTGGAGATCTTATTTTGGCAATTGAAGTTTTATTTTCTTCTTCAAAATCAAAATCCTCGTCGTCACTGTCAATTAATAAAGCTGGTCTTCTGAAACCCCGTCCTCCAGAGACAACGTTTATAATAGATCCTGTACTGCAAGGTTTAGTACATGGGCTATGCATCTAAAATGCTGATCATAGCTATCAAAACTTAGTGCTTTAGCCATTTAAGCTAAGGAACTCGGCCGCAAATCGAGGGATCCGGGTTCGAATCCCGGTCAGGGCGAATGATTTTTCATCTCAGGAATTTCACACAAGTCTGAAAATAGATTTTTTCGACAGGTTTCTGGCCCCTTTTAGAATGGACTGCATGCTACTGAAATAAGATTACCTGCCCCTAATAGGTGTTTCTAGAGAAAATATGATGAATGGAGTTAAAATGAGTGGCTGATGAATAAATGCCGGTCAGATGATCCAGTAATGGACTTTTTGAATAAATGGATTTTTGGTTAGCAAAATAAAGGCAAATGAAATAAATGAAAGTCAAAGGAAAGCCAATTGTAGTTATCCTTTTTTATTGTAACATCCTCAACACAATTTAGCGACATGCTAAATATCCTCACTAACCTCGGAAGATATATCATGTAGGAAGAGGTACATAGTTATTTCAATTATCATTCGTCTTTCTGCCGAGGTGATGTGCTCTGAGTAATTCGAAATGGCGCCATCATTTTCTCCTAGCATGCAAACTATAAGCAGGATTGCAAGTGCCGCTGGGCGATACTTTACACATATGCGAGTATAATCCAAGATATTTTTGTCGTAGAAGTAAGCACTGAGAATTACCACTTTAGAAAACAGTCCAATTTTTACTGGATAAATTTTCCAAGGTTATTATCGCAGGAAACAAGGAAAAGTAGTCAGCCATTAAAACTCCATTACTTGGCTCCAGAAGTCACGCTCATCCATTCAGAAATTGATTTTTCGGCAAAAATTCTTTTTTATAGTTACATAATTTATCGAAAAGTTATTATTGAATTATATTTCAAATTTAATACTTAAGAAAAACGTAAAATTTACTTCGTCTTAACAGAAGGACATAGTTTTAGGGATAAAGCTATACCAATTACCAATTAAGGACAAAAATCTGTATTGCGAGACATTCGAGAGTCTCGTGGAAGTGGTATCGTCTCGTCTCGTCAAAAAGTGGTCTCGTCTCGAATTCTACCCAACGGTCTCGTCTCGTTTTCGAGACGAGACGAGAAAGTCTCGAGTCTCGCGGCAACACTAGGTGCGGGGCGGTGACCGGTTGGTGGTGTCCTCTCGTTCGGGGGTGGTCGCCTTCCCTGGTCATCTCTTGTCTGCTCCTGGGCGTCGATGGGTGCGGCAGCTTCCTCCTGGCGTCTACCGCGTCTTCGCCGGCGTCGTCTCCTTTTCCGCTTCGGTCCGTTTCCATAGGTGGTCGTGGCGGCGGTGGCAGTGGTCGACGGCCTTGGACTAACCGCGGCGTCGACCAGAATCGGCGCCGAGTCAGTGCCTGAGGCGGCGTCCTGTGTCGGCCGTGGTATGGGGGGAGTTGAGCCGCGCTCGGGACACGTACACTGCGTCTCATCGAGCGCCGGGCCGTCGGTCTGCGTCCCGAATGCTCTCATTTCCCGCTTGGGAAGAGGCATCTCCACATTGGGAGGGACGCTCTGACTCCGTATTTGTCGCCGTTTTACTGCCTTCGTTTTCACTTTCTTTTTGGAGGAGCTGGCGGCAGAGCACCAGCCGCTCCACGCCCGCTCGAACTCCTCTTCGGCAGTGGGTGCGTCCCATTGGCCGACACGGATCGCCATCCTGCGCGCCTCGGTCGCCGACCGGAGTGGCCGGGTGCACATTGGCGGGAGCGAATGGCCGATCTTCATCTTAACCGGCGAAGAAAGACTGAAACACGCTTCTCGCCCATTATATTTGAATTTCAAAACCAGGAAATGTCCTGGAATTTCATAAAATCTGGTATGTAGCAGCCCTGATCACGCGATATCTTGAATCTCTTGGGAGGAGACGATGGCTTTACTACTGATTCATAGTCAATCATTTGAGAGGCATCTGATGTAGATTCGACCTCGAAAGGGGGCGAATAATGGGTATTTCTCCCTGAACTATCCTTGGAAGTATTTCCTTGCGGATGAACGACCGCGAGTAATCGTTCGAGTGGGGTTTGCGAGGAGGCACGAGGAAGATGAAACAAAACCAGTAAAGAAGTGTGCACCTTCCACTCAACGGCGATCGAGGAAATTCTCTCAAGGACATCATGTCGAGACGATAGCACTACCATATTATTATTAAATAAGCTCGTTTATGGACGATAAACCTCAAAATAACGCACTATATTAGCAATTGGATCTTATCATGTAATTATTCCATTCACATTAGTTATTTTCATTTTGACGTCATTCTGTTATTGCATCGTTATTTCAACTTATACCTTCCTTTATTATTAGAAAACCTAACGCTGTTGGAGGAAAAAATAATTTTCTAATTGTCCTTAAAATACAGTATATCCAGTATTACGAACAAGTATTTCACTTGATTTATTTTCATGTTCCTTCGGGACATAAATACTTCGCTGGAATTTAGGAGCCCACCCACAATAAATCTCACTTCTCTCTCTTGTCGTGGGCATAATACACACTATAGAAGGTGAAGAAGTCGGCTGTCATGCTTTTCACATTCATGACGGGGTTTTTCTTAAGATTCCGCATAGTTTTATCGCTTCAATTGTGGCCAAATTAAGGCAATTCCTTCTCCAAGCTTTCTATGCAAGGTTCTCCGAGAACAATGCTCAGTTCCATAGGTATCTCTTTTTATCTTTACTGTCCAATGAGTCACGATTCTCAGTGAAATTTTGCTTTTTCGTTCTTCTTTGTGCGGAGGAGACCATAATCATTGACTTAGTTAAGCTGAAAATAGATTCCTCTCGAGTTCTTACGGGCTGAAACTTCTTTCGGCTTGTCTGTTCTATTCATCGTCACTGGGTCAAGTAGGGTCAGATTCTGTGATACGAAATATTCAGCAAGAGGCACTAACGAAAAATTATTTCGTAGCGACCTCTGTTCTACGGAAGTATCCTCGCCATCCTGAGAAACCTTATATGGTGGGTTCGAATTCTTCTGCGGACATGGATGAATTTCAACCGCTTCATCATTGTATTATTATTTGATATTATTTTCTCTGCAGCATTTCGTTGATAAGTACACTGAAAAACCTACTTATTTGGCCAAGTTTGCTTTATCGAGATGGGATCATTATGCGGCTTAACTTGCCTAGCAGCCTTGCCTCGCTACCTGAGAAAAGAACCGACGAAGTAAACCGCAGCCGCTTCAAACTGACAAATAGCTATCTCCTGGAGGTCCTCCGCGACCGCTTCGAATTCCTCATATGTTATCTCATCGGTGAGTTGCTTTGCATACTCAGCAGTTTGCTTTGCATACTCAGCAATTTGCTTTGCATACTCAGCAGTTTGCCGAGCATATTCCACAGACTGCTCTGCACAATACAGATCCTGCTTACGGAGCTTCAATAGCTGCTCCTCATATGATTCTGCATGTAAGAAAGGTTGCACATTAGTACACTACAATCATTCCAGTGATGTAATCTGAGTTTTGACTATTCTGTATAACTCTGACGAAATCTCTACTTATCTCTGTTAATTCGTTTGATGTAACTCATCCATCTTGTATAATAAATGTGAATAGAACAGTAAATGCATATTTCATTTTTTTGGAACTTTCATTTGCTTCATCTGCTTTAATAAACTAGGAGTTTAATCCGAGGAATACTTACCATCATCACTTCTTGGCAACCTTCTCTTCCTCTTAGCACGGGCTGGATGGGGGAAGGATTGAGGGTAGGTAGTAGCCCTATCATCATCAATTTGTGATGGCAGGAGGGGATTCCATAGGATAGTTTGCAGTAGGGGTTGTGGTGGGTGGAATGATGGTTGTAAGGGTGGAGTTGAATGGTGTGGTGACAGTTGGGGTGCTGATGGGTGTGACTAGTTGTCTGTTATTGGGAGGGTGAGTTGGGAAAATTTGGCGAATGGGACTAAATATGCTAAAATAAAAAAGTATATTATAGGCGTAGCGGGTTCATTGCGGACATATGATTACTTTCAAAAATACATTATTCATTAAAACTATTACAACACACACAAAATATGTTCCTGCAGAAACAAGCTTCTCGAAGTAACAACGATGGCACATAAACCTGCGTAAATAAATACTTGTTAAAATAGGTAAATATATTGTGTGGAATTTAATACTGATATGATTTGCGTACCTCGTCCGTTGAACATCCGCCTTTCATGGGTCCATCACTTTTGGATGTTCCACGCCAAATTGGACTCCAACCGGTGTAGTGGCTGATCCTAATGTCCTCTGTATTTGCATTTCCTGCAATGCTCTGGCTCTCAGCCTTGTTGTGGTACGCAGGCCATATGTTGTACTAACACTCACGTTGGCCATAATGCACAATTAGGTAATCCAAGGCAGTAGGAGACCAATTAACTCATACTTTCACCTAATGTCGATTCCACCGCCAGAAATTACCAATAATCGAAAGGAGGTACAGGATGCGCCGATTTAAAAGCGTGAAGATCGCACAGGTAATGTGAAAGCTAACGTGACTGGTCGACGGCTACTGGATCCCACAGGGAGCTGGTAGAAAAGTACTACTGCATCAATTATGAAATCAAGTAGATCAGCCTGTATGATGGCGCATATGCATGTTAGCCAACATGCTGGTTCAGTATCACACGATCCTGGAAAACTATCATTCTAGTGATAATCCTCCAACTTATGCCGGATCATGTATGATGTCAAATGTGTTTCAAAGATAATACCGGATTTTAAAACAATTGCATATAAATATGTTAATATTAGTTTAAGATTTAGATAGTTAAAAAGAGCGTTAAAATAGAATTGCACTGTATATCCCTACTTATTATCTCTTCAAGAAGTTTGCCAGATGTAATCAATTTTAAATGGGTCTATTGTTAATAGAATTTTAGTCGGTGACTTCGGTGACATTACATTTTTGAATTAAGTAAAATAAGAAATTATTTCATGATTGAATGGACGTTTTCTTTCTGAAGTTACGGTTTCAGGTTTAACTTGGTGGAAATGCGACGCATGAAATAATTTATCGCTTTGTACATACCACTTTTTCATTTTTACCGACCATAGCTCTGCTACATATAATGTAATTTTCAAGGTACATAAGTCGTATTTTAGGGACCATATACACTCAAACCGATGGTGGGTGGGGAAAGAGTAAGAGAGGAGATGGAAAAAAGCAAGGGAGAGGGGTTGGTTGGGAGGTAAAGGGGAGGTCAATCTATGCTTTATGGAGGTTATTTCAAGATGAATGCCCGGAGGGGGAAAAACAAACGCACACAATCACAAGGACTGAGGTTATGACGTAAGCAGATCGGCCAACCAATCGGTTCAAAGTTATTTGTCTGGTCACACTCCAGTTAATACTTAGCAAACAAGGATGAAAGATTTCTAGTTATGAAGCCCTTATGTTCTTTAATTGTAATAACAAAATGCGTTCAGTTTGGCCAACGTGCCTGCATTGCGCGACTTATAATTTAAAGCATAGGCTCCACTCCTCAAGATGGCCAAATTAATTTTTTGTATTAAATAAAACTTTACCTGTGGTCTAAATTTATTTCATTTTTCTTTCTTGTTATGTTTTACACTCAACAAGAATTGATGATACCTTTGTATCTCCAATGACATTCTAGTCAACAATTTTATGAATGAATATATATGGTACAATATTAATAGAGATCACACCATGTTAGCCAAGAACGTCCATGGGATTTGGTCGAGTTTGAAAATTATATAAATTCTAGCATTAACATCAACAGGTTGAGAGTAAAGGTTGGTGACGGATGAAAAGTCTAAGGATAGAGATCATACCACAGTAATTAAGATGGCCGAGGTAATAAATCAAAAATTGAGAAGAAATGCGTAATCTAAGAGGATATGTCACATGCATCATGGCAATAATTATCAGATTTCAAAGGGTAATACGTTCTTAAACGGAAGAAAGTAATTCAAAAGACTTGTTAATGGAGCCTTTACATACAATGGGGACTTAAGCGTTGTGACTGCCAAGTGCATTTGTCTTTGGTACAGCCTTTGATATAATGTCAATGTCTCCAGGATTATTATTTCTCACATTTTCAAATATGCTATTCCAAGCAATGAAGAAATCAATTAAACTTGTAGAAGACACTAGTAAACTTAAAAAAATGTTGATGATTTGTTAAAATATTTAAAATGTATTAAGAGTTGTCTACATTAGTTAGCCCATCATTTGATATTTCCAAACCTTCACAGACAAACATCGATGCAAAAGAAAAAGCTTCTTCAGGATAACACCGGCAACAAAGAATTTTTAAAAATAGAACAGACACTGATCCGGATGCATTTCACAATTTCCTGCAGGACGTAGCATGATCATCTACCTGTAGCATAAAAGCTTGAAAGCCTGTTAGATATGATATGCAGTGGGGTTTCTACAACAACCACTCCTCTGCTGGATTAGGCCAAAGAAATTTTCAAGCCCGTCTTGATTAAATATTCTCAAACACAATTGAGTAGGTAATACCAAATTACTCGGAAGATGCTTCCAGATCATGATGACCATTGATTGACAACTTCCAACCTCTGACAAAGTTTTATCTCCCAGTCACATTGCAATGCTTTTCATCATAAACCCTAAGCCTTTTAAAAACATTCTAAGTTATCTCTCAACAATTCCATGTGACTTTTCCCATTTGCCATTGACCTCCTCCAAGCCTTTGTAGTTGGTACACAAGGACAAATAATGTATCAAACAGTTGATCGATACGACCAACTACCTCAGCAGTTCCAATTAAGCTATCCTTACCAACACTGGCTGCCTCCAGCATAGCAGTCACTGTATTGGAAGAAAACCGTGCAGCAATAACCTACCTTCATTTTTTGCAAGTTTTTGGGGTTAATACAAACAGGAGCAACCCCTATGAAAAAGTAGTACTGCAAGTATTGACAAAAAAGTATTATGAAGTACTCATGTACTTTTATCTAGGAGGTGACTATTAAGTATTGGAGTAATGAAGAAAATTAGTACTCGTGTAATGAAAGGTAAAGAAAACTTTGTAATTTCACATAAATATATAATGTACGACCTAGGTTTCGACGTGGCACGTCATCATCTGGTACAATTGCCTAGAAGGTAGAGAATAAATAATCACACAAAATTATTTCAAAAACAAAATTAATGAAGCCACGCCTGAGACCACGAGTTGTAGTACTCGTGTACCAGAGGTAGTACACAGAACTAGTATGCAGTGGGGTTTCTACAACAACCACTCCTCTGCTGGATTAGGCCAAAGAAATTTTCAAGCCCGTCTTGATTTAATATTCTAAAACACAATTGAGTAGGTAATACCAAATTACTCTGAAGATGCTTCCAGATCATGATGACCATTGATTGACAACCCACACAGCACTCGGACGTCCGGTGACTGTCCGCAAAGTTCATGACGGATGTCCGTAGACTCAGCATTTTGTCTGGCGGACGTCCGCAGGACATCCGCTGCATGTCCGCACGTGAGTAAAACCGACTGCCAGCGGACGTCCGTAAAGTGTCCGCGGTGGACACATTCCGGAAAACATTGAAATTGTTATTAGACACTGATAGAATCGGCGAAAGCAAAAAAATAAGGCACTAGTACTTGTTTCAAAACAATATAATTTAAAATATACTTTACAAAAGTCTGCCCTTTTTCTTCCCATGAAGACGCTCCAACCAATTCCTTATGGCAGTCTCGATGTCTTTTTCGGGGGCAGATATGGTCTCCTGCACTGCCCCTATAATGATGAAGAATAAATTAATGGCATGCCATTGACTTTGGAATAAGGGCTGTTTAATTGATAGAAAAAATATTATTCACAATAGCCAAGCATTTAAAGAACTTAATACCATAAAATCATTAGCAGTAAAAATGTATCATTAAAATTTTTTATCTATAATCGCAAATTCAGACAGAACTTCAGTGTAGCAAGGTATGGAAACTACTAGACATAACCCGCAAACATCGCTTTCCTGATAGTTCTTTACAATGCAATTTATGCTCAAAGGTTATAATAAATCTTTATTAAATCTGGCATTATCAAAGCCAAGCCTTTATGCAAAACTTCATGAAACTTGGAAGGTAAGGAAATTTTGACAATAGCTATACTAAGTAGATTCTCAGTCTTCAAATTTACAATATAACAGTATTTTATTTACTGAAGTGCCAGATACTACGGTTTATAGCAAAACATCTAAATAAAATAACATTCCCCTTCTTGGGGTTGGTTATACATTAGGGCGACCCACGAAGTGTGGGCCGCCCTTGTAATTGGCATTGAAACTATTACAAAAATTTTAGTGGTCGCTCATTCAGGGACCACTTTTTAACCGCCGGCCTCGAAGTGAGGCTGGTCGGTTTTTTTGTCCTTTTTGAAAAGTTCATCTCCCACCGAACACGAACGCGAGACACTTCTACAGGTTGAAGTGGTCGGTAGCGACGGCTTGACAATGGCAGGAGGGGACGATCAAGGGGAGGGAGGGGAGGACACGAGCTTTAACCACAGAGTAAAGATATATCCCTACACTGTGCTTTAACACGTGGTCTGTAATCCAAAGGCACCCGTGTTACGCTTAAAAGCGGCACAAACGCACACTGTTGCACTCGTCTCACGCGTCGGTGGCGGCCGCTACCTCCTTCGCCTTCACGGGAGGGGAAGTGCCGCATGAGAGAGCTCTCACTGCAGAGTGAGAAGTGAGGCCGAATACATGCTTCTGAGGTTTTCGGGGTTTCCTCTGCCAGTTGATTTTTCGCTGACATCAAATTCAAGTAGTGGGCTTTGCAGTCTTGGGGTCATCTCTGGCATAACATTCTGAGGAGTTGGAGGCAATTTGGGGAGGCTTTGCCTCACACCTTCCTCAGCCTCCTGATTATCTATTTCATCATCTGAGCTAGAGGAACTTAAATAATTTTTGGGTCTCTTCCGACTCCTCTTTCTCAAGCCTGCATCTGAATTGATGTCCGAAGTCTCTTCCGCCCGCCGCAACTTCCCTCTGCATGTGCATATGTTTCTTTAAGGAAAAAGGGAGGGCATAGCAAAAAAGTTTATTTCATCATCATTTTATTTAAGTGCAAACTAGTGAAAAACTTAATTTATAAATAGGATCACAGGAAAAGAAATCAGTAGCATTTGACTGACAATATACTGAAGATATGTAGGGCATTACTTACCATATGTACTCAAGATCCGGATGGAATGCCAGGTCCAGCCTTCGCCAACACTCACTTCTTGAAGAACTGCCTTTCTGATTCGCTCATCAGTCTTGTATGGTGGCCACGCATATTTCCCTTTTTCAAACCGGCATGTTCGTACTATTGCCACATCATTTGTAGTAAGGAAAACTACGATGCAATATTTTCCATCCATGTTCCACTGAAAGGTAAACATTTATTTTATAGTGCGGCATACTCGTAACACTTATATGAGGTTTTATAGAAAAGTATGGCATGAATCCTTACCTTTTCAGGGTCAATCTAAGTAGAGACTAGATTAAACTCCTATCCCAAGAAACTCTCTCAAGCTAACTAAACCTCTAATCTAAGGGATCCACAACTTAACTTACTTGATGGTTAGATTATTACCCTTGAAATGAACATGGTGCACAAGTGGTAGGGATCACGATTCCACAGAGGAATGAATATCCGTTGGTGTCGAGAGACTAACCACAGCCTTAAGGATGGAAAATCAGGATTCTAGCCACCACTTCAACCTATAGCTGAACTGTTTATACAAGTTAAATGGTATCAATGGATAGTTGCATTAAGGTAATCCACGTGTATGTGAAAGACTGAAAACTACATATCCATTCTTCACTGGAAACTTCAAATACTTCCTTTGAACTGCCTTTATCAGCCAATATTGTAATTGGGATAATCCATTGCATAAATATATTCCCAAACGTCAAGACTGGCAAGGAATAGTGGAGTAATCATTCTTATAGAGAAACTTCGATCCTGTTACAACACATTCCTTCATTTCATCAAATGCAATGTTCTTCACCGCTATTATTGTCCCATCTTCCATTCCACAACAGTTATCTGCTTCTCTCTCCGAATCCAAAAGAAACTGACGAATAATTACTTCCTTGTATTGAGGATTTTGGCAATAATAATATTTTATTTGACATTAAACCGAAGTACACTGCAATAGTCATCGTCATAAACCAAAAAACATGAATCTGGTAATTAAAATTTGATTTCAGAGGTATTGCTCTCAAGAAATTCCTGTAATGAAAAAAATGCTTAAGACAAGAGCCAGTGATTAATAATAGTTTTAAATCTTGGCAGGCTGACAAGCCTGGCCACTTTGAGTTCTCCCACGTCCAGCTTCCCAGTGCGCCTACCACCAGCGCGTCCAGGTGAATGGTGAACTTGTAGGCGCACCTCACCCTCATCCGGTCGACCAGGGCCGTATATTTCAGGGTCTTCTTCCCCTCGCTGCGGCCATTGCTTCTGGGCGGTTCTCAAAGGGCACGGTCACATCGATGACGTGTACCACGCCCCTCGGAACCTCCCAGATTACAATGTCCGGCCGCAGGAGGGACTCGTCACCTGGTACCCATCCTTCTGGCAGCTCGGCGACAAGGAGACTGACTATTTCTTCATGGCGCCGGGTCCACCCGTCCGCATGCGGCTGGCAGTGATTGACCACATGCGGCAGGCAGTGATTGACCACATGCGGCAAGGTCTCTTCAGCTGCTCCACAGACCCGGAACCTCGTGTCTCCTCTGGCCGCTCCTCTTCTTGCCGCATTCAGGGGAAGGACATTCAGTCGGGCGCGGTGAATAAATCGCCAGTCGCAAAACCGGATGCCACTGCCTCTCGACACCCAGTGATTAGAGTCCGGGTGCCGAGAGCTTACGTCGATCACCTTTCCCTGATCCGGTTTTGCAACTAGCGATCTCCTGAATCCTTCCCCTATGGCCGCCATGATGACCTTGTGCAGGCGCCTCCTGGATGGCGCCGGCACGAGCATCTCCTCCCTGGACGGCGTCACCCGCGCGACGGCGACGGCCAGCTCCGCCCTGCCGGCGCTCCACATCCACCGCACTCCCACGAAGCGCCGCAGCTGCCTGGTCGCCGTTCGCACCTTCGTCCACAGGGATGACGCCGCAATCGTCCCCGTTCCCACGATGCCGTTTGTGGCGCCATTCAAGAAGTCACACTGTGACTCCTTGCTCAGCACCGCCGTCCTCTCCTGCCTCCCCGTGCGCCTCGACACGATGTCCCGCAAGGTGTGCCACGCCGTCTCTGTGACGCACGCGTCCGAACAAGTGAGCATCCGGAACGCGTGCACCACCGTCAGCACATCCTTGCGGGCCGTCAGCGGGATGTAACCACCCCCTCCCCGACTCCTGGGGAGGGAGATCATCTCCCGCGCCGCCATGTTGGGGAGGCACATCCACTTCTTCACTGCCCGCTGAAGAAGGGTGTCGGCATCGGAGATGTTCTTCTTGGGAACAGGGACGATTCGAAGGGGAAATTCCAGACGCGGTGTCAGGAAGACGTGCACCGCGTCTATCTTTTGCCACGGCGCCAAATCGGACTCGTCGAGCCGCCGGAGATCCTCGACGATGGAATTTAGCGCCGCGGCAGGCGTCGCGTCCACTTTCAGGCCGATCGGTGCCCCCAAGTTGGTGTAACTCTCACCTTCACCGAGCGACCTGATGGCTGAGCCGCAGATGGAGAATGTGGTGTCCTGAACACCTCTGGAGCGCTGTGGAGTTGTGCATCGCCAGTCCAGGTGTAGCGATGCACACTTAGCGGGATTGAACCGCAGACCACAGCGCTCGGCGGCTCTTCCCGCGACGTCTAGGAGTATTGCGAGCGCCTCCGCACTCTTTCCCACGAGGACCAGGTCGTCGGCGTATGCAAGAATCTTGAGCGACGTGGTCCCCGTGGTGAAGCCCTCAAGGGTGCGGTCCTCCAAGACCGCTCGCAAAACCGGCTCCAACGCCAAGTTAAAAAGAATGGGCGACAATGGGTCCCCCTGAAGCACTCCACTTGTCACGGTGATTGAGTCCGTGATGCCACCCGCAGCAGCGACCGTCATCGTGGAACCACGGAGCATGTCTTCAATCACCGTGACACACTTCACAGGGAGGCCGAACTCTCTCAGGACTCAGGCGGTGTCCATAGGGCGATTGTCACTTCCCTGAAACTTGCCCTCGCGTGGTCGATGGCCGACTGGACGGCGAAGTTGTGATCCATGCAACCCTCCGTGGCGGGGACAAAGCCTTTCTGGGTGGGAAAGGAAAGGCGTTTCCCACGGAAGCATACGGTCCGCCAGCACACCCATGAACACTTTGGCGATGGTGTTCGCGAGAGAAATCGGCCTCCAATTGCCCAAGTCGTGCTCGTTCCCCCCTTTATGCAGCAGGGTGACCCGCGACTCCTTCCACTGCGGGGGCACCCTCCCCAACTCCACACATCGGTTGAAAATGGCCGCGAGGACTTTACCTCGCGGATCTATCTTCCGATATGCAGAGTAGGGTACGCCGTCTGGTCCCGGCGCCGAGGCGCGGCTCCTCTTCAGCCTGGAGATCACTTCTTCCGGCGTGATCTGCACTGCATCTCCCGCTCGCCGCTCTCAAGAAGATGTTCCGGAAACTCCGTGGTGTATGGCGGCCATGTCTGCTCCTGGTCGTAAGGGGTTCAGTGCGGGTGAAGTGGGAGACAATTGTTACCAGGGGGACATCACACTGTCTTCCACCGGGCGCACAAATTCGGCGGAAGGCTTTCCCTTTGCTGCTGCGATACAGCGCCTGGATTGCTGCAGCAGACAAGGGTCGGGGAGCGTGGGACCTTTTGTCGCCGGGGGAGGGGGGCTGATGGCTACAGCGGCTTTCATAACATCTCGGACGACGTTGAAGAAACTGTCGGCGTCGCCCTGTAAACCTAATTCAATCAGCCACACAAGCGGCTGAACCCCCTCCCCTTCTTCCTGGCTTAGTACAGGGCGTAGCACTGGGGCAGGGGGCCGGATAAAAATGTTCCTGGGGCCAGTAGGGCGCCACCACAGGACTTTGTTGGGGGTATGAGGGGAAAACTTGACAATGGGGGAGATAAAGAGGGGGATGTTGGGCCGCCTGGGTCCACCCGAGAACCTCCGTCCCTCCGTGGACCGGTCCCCAGGTCCTCCCGTGCGGCCCCCATGTTGCATTGCCCCGGGCGAAGGGAGGCCAGTTCGCACGGGGCATGAGAGTGGGGGAAGAGGAGCGGTAGGAGGAGCACACTGTGTGGGAAGGGGGGCACATGTCGTAGGTGGTGCAAAAACACGATCCGGAGGACGATTGTTTTCACGCCGGAATTCACTTTGAGCCTCCCTTTGAGGCTGTGGTCTCTCGTTCAACAGGCCTTCAGCCCGACCCGCTCCAGCACCACGCACACCACTACCCCTCCATCCCCTCCTACTGTCTTCCGCGGACAATGGCGCCTGACGGTAGTCCCCGCGGTCACGTCGAAAGCGAGGCGGGACCTCTCTCCTCCAACGTGTGGGAGCAATTTTTGAAGGCGCCTGGTGCCGAATCTCCTCTTCCCTTTGGGCCAGCACATGCCCTGTGTTGGAGCCAGGTACTCTGGCTCTGTCACTCTGCTTTTGCTGGCCCATATTTCGGTGTTGGGGGGGAGGTGGGGGTCCTGAAAGTTGCCCCCGATGACGATTTTCCGCCATGCTCCTGAGTGGCGGGACGTCACGGGGGCGGGTCGACGATCTCTTCACGGCCCTGCTTTTCTTCTCTCTTGCGCTGCTTCCTCCGCTGCCGCATTCGTCTCCTGGATTCTCTCAGCCGTCGACGCCGCTCCTGAGGACACCCGAAAGTGTTCCCAAGAAGCTCCACGTCGCTGGCGAGGTTCCTCTAATGGCGGGAGAGGGGCGTCTGAAACGGGAGAGAAGTAAGAGGAGGGGTCTCGCTGCTTCGTTGGAGGGAGGGGGCGTGACGCACTGTGGAGAGAAGGGATATGGGACGAGAGGGAGAACAGGGAGGAGGAGGGCCCCGCCAAACACCACGCACCATCCGATGGCGTGAAGATCACCTCCGGTGAATCTTCCACATGGTCACTCTCAGAGCGTTCCATGTGGACAAAGGGAGGAGGGGGCCGGGGCGACACCCTGTCCTCCGACGAGTCCACCTCGACGACGAGGGGCGCCGACGAAGCGTCTTCAGGCGGGGAAGAGCACTAGCTCACACGCACACTGTCTGACACACTTTCACTCTCTTTGGTGGGGACCCCAACAGGAAGAGGAGTGGAAGGGGTAGAGGAAGTGGGGGGGATGGACCTGGGGGAGGGCGTCGGCACGCGCTTAGCAAAGGGAGTTGCGAGGGCCCGTGGATCCCAAGTGCTGGCCGACCACTCTTGCCCCAACACCTGGCGCCACGACGACCCTATGTCCGAGGACGAACGCCGATGACCACCAGGCAAGAGGGAGGGCGATGGTGCTTCCTGGGGGGTCATGGGGCGTGGCGTGTCGGGAAAGATAGTTCCGTTAAGCTGGAGAGGATCCTGCGCCCTTTCCGCCCTCTGCCCCTCTCCCTCCGATGGCGGGGGAAGGTGGGACTTGGGTCGAAGTTTGACGTCCTTGGCGAACACTATCACACACTCTAAGGCTGCCGGCCGACACGTGGGTGCTCTGGAGGAGGGAGGGGACTCGCGCGGCGGCGATCGGCGACCACGATCGGCGACCACGTGGTTATCAACAGCCAGAGTTTTGATGCTACGTGCACCAAACGGCAGGGACAGCTGCCAACCACCACCAAAACACACTACAAATTTCACACTCCTAGCCCTAACGGTTGGCGAATTAAATCTCCCGAGCGTAAAACTGCCGACGTGAATCGGGAGAATTTACGTAAGAATAAAAATATCAATTTCCGCAATTCTCTTTCGATTCACCATAAACTTTGGCAAAAGGTAAAGGGACACAGTGAAAGAACACTGCCAAAATTTCGTCACTCTTCGATTAACCCTAAGGTCTCAGAGAGGTGGAAAAGGTCAAAGTTTAACTCGCCTCTGGAGGTCACACCAGGCGTCCCTCAAAGTTGACACTGCGGTCCATGGTAGAGGTCACTATCCTTAACCCTTTCCTGCCGGCGACTACGAAAGGAAAATGTTTTCCGTGCTACGGGTAGCTTGCGAAATTTTTAAACTCTGCTCTGCGAAGCACTTTTTGGGGTGGAGTGGCCCAGGTACTCTTGTCCCTCCGATTTGGGACCCTACTTAACGGGGCGCCCGGCTATTACCCCGGCCACTGGACTCGACCCTCCAACCCTTTCTTAGCGGGAGTCCACGGTCAACTCATTGCATTTGCAGTGTTTTTTAAAATTAAATATTGTCTATGATTTTTAACAGTTTACACTTGTATAAGAATAACTTACATTTTTTTAAGCATTGTAGAATTTTAAACGGATTTCTAGCGTTATTAGTAACAAAGTTAGGACTTTTCCATTTTTACAGCTAGATAGGACGTCTCAAAATTTTCTTTGAATAAACCTCCAAATAATACTTCCCATCCTTCTTTTTCATTCTGGCTTTGGACCAACGTAAGCGAAGTTAAAAGTATGTTTTTACAATAAATATTACCTAAAAATACCGGAATATGAAAATTACTAAGAGGATCAATGAAGGAATCGGAAAATAGAGGACATATAGTGAAAATAGGCATTCAGATTGTAACAAACACATACGATATGGACAATAAAACGACAACATTTCTCTTTTTGCGTACTTTTCATCGCACATGAACACACAAAGCTTTCACACAAGTCCGTTAATAATAACACTAAAATTTCGTTTAAAAATTGCTTATGCACAGAAAAAAAACGAAGAATTCATTTCAAGGCATAAAAAATTGGAGTTTACAATAAATTTTTCTTTGCAAAAATCATTGACAATTCAACCACTTCAACGCGGATTCCTGCTATTATGAGGATCGTAAATGAGTAGGAGGGTCGGGCCAAATGGCCGAGGATTAGCTTAGATTAGAAGGACTCGCTAAGCTGGGTCTCAGGCAGGGCTTGAATACCTCCGACCATTGCTACCTCAGCGGTCACTTCCCATCCCCCGCGACAGCTATAGCCGACGTCCGTTCGCTTGCGTTGAAAAACCCACGCCAGCTATAGCCGACGTTCGGTCGTTTGCGTATGAAAATGCTCGTCGGCTATGGCCGACGTCCGGCGCGAAAGGGTTAACACACAAAATACCTACCTCGGGAATGCCGGCACATACCCGAGATATTGAGGTCACCCGAATTTTGGCGCCAAACTAACTCGTGACTTAGGGCACGAAACGTTACAAAATTCGGGCTGGGGAGACCTATCACACACACAAGCACACAGTAAAAATTCCAGGTCACTGTCCCACACACAAGCGTCACTATCGCAGTTTCAAAGTTGAAGACAAATGACGGTGCACATGACGCACGGGCAGAGACGAGGGTCGGGAGAAGGAGGGCGTCGGTGGACGTTCTCCGTCGACATCACGCGCCGTCTCCGCTCGCTGCTCCCTGTGTTGCGCCGCTCCACGCTGCTTCCGACGACCGATGATCGGGGCATCGTCGTCATCTTCGTCATCTTCGTCGCAGCTACCGCCGTCGACAACATTGCCGCGCCACGGCGCGACCATCGCTTCCGGATCATACTGCCGCGCCCCGGTCATGTTCTCGACGTAAATGAACCCGCGACCATTTGATAGCCGTGGAGACCATTTTACGCCGAACACTGCGCATGCGGCCGTCGGGTACTCCCAAGCGTCTTAGAAGCGCGTCATTTCCGCGCACGAACCCAGAGCTCCCACCACTAACGCCTCTAGATCGTGCGGCACCCGGTACTCTGACTGCACGCGCATCCGTTCCACCAGGGCGCCGTATTTCTCCAACTTCTGCGTCCGAGCGGCGGCAAGCGCGGCACTGCGGTTGTCGAACGGCACCGCGACGTCCACGACTATCACATCCCGGTCCAGTCCCTCGTCCCAGACCACCACATCCGGCCGCAGAAGACTCGTCTCCTGGCACCCGCCGGTCCAACCGCACCCGCCACGATGATGGAAGCGCAGCCCGCAGAATCTCCACGATGACGTCGTGGCGACGACGCCATCCATCAGAGTGTGCGAGGCAGTGATTTATCACGCGTGGTAATGTTTCGTCTGCCCTCCCGCACACACTGCACCGGGTGTCTCCTCGAGCGGCACCGTTTAGGTAGGAGTAGAGTTCGCCTCTTCCGATGATCGCGTCCTCGTTCTGTCCGACGCGCCTCTCCACCACGTCGCGCAGCGTGTACCATGCAGTTTATTGGAAAAAAAACGACCCGGGTTTCAGCATGTCATGCCATCATCAGGCCCTGATGATGGCATGACATGCTGAAACCCGGGTCGTTTTGTTTCCAATAGTGTGGAATAACAACCAAGTGTTTATTATTATTAAAAATGAGGAGTTCCACAAAGTAACGCCGGAGACAGTGTCTTATATTGTACCATGCAGATCCCGATACGCTCGCGTCGGGGAACGTAAGCATTCGGAAAGCGTGCACCACCGCGAACACGTCTTTCCGCACGGCGAGCGGCACGTGCCCCCCACCACCACGTGACCTCGGCATGGCGACGATCTCTCTCGACGCACGAGTCGGCAGACACATCCACTTCTTCACTGCAGCATGTGTTTCTGCGTCGACTCGCTTGATCGCCGCCTTTGGCAAGGGCGTGATGCGCAGCGTGTAGTCCAGGCGCGGCGTGAGGAACGTGTGAACCACGTCGATATTCTGCCACGGCGCCAGCTCGTTGTCCTCAATGCGCCGTAGGTCCTCAGAATTGGAGTTGAGGACGCTGTGCGGCACGCCGTCAGCACCGTGACCCACGGGTGAGCCTAGATATTTGTACGACTCACCTCGTGCGAGTGCGCGCATCTCTTCTCCCTGCACCCGGAAGATTGTCGGCCGCACTCCTCGCTCCTCTGTGTGGCGGAACGGAAATCTAAGTGGAGCGTTCCGCACTTCCTGGCGTTGAACCGCAGGCCGCACCACGACGCCGCTGCTCCCGCGACGTGCAGCAGGCCCCTCAGCATCCCCTCATCCTTGGCGACGAGCACCAGATCATCCGCGTAGGCCAGCACGCAGAGTGACGTCGGCCCCATGGAGTACGCGGATATGGCCCGCAAGGCGAGGACAGCACGAATAACGGGCTCCAGGGCGAGGTTGAAAAGGAGCGGCGACAGCGGATCACCTTGCCGCACTCCGCATGTGACGGGAATCTCGCCTGTGGAACCGCACGCCGTGATGATGTTGGTGGTGCTGCCTTCGTAGATCTCGGCGATGGCCCGCACCATCGCTTCCGGCATGCCTATCGCACGTAGGATCCTTGCAATGTGCGCATGCGGAACCGACCCGAACGCGTCTGTAAGGTCTAGCCACGCCACCGAAATCTCCCTTCATGCGCTACGAACATTTTCAAGTGCAGCTTGGAGCACGAAATTGTGCTCCATGCACCCTTCGGTGGCGGGCAAGAAACCTTTTTGGGCCGGGAAGGACAGGTGTCGACCGCGGACCACCCACGCCTCAATCCGGTCCGCGAGCACGCCCGTGTATATTTTTAATATGGTTGGACTGAGGGCGATGGGCCTCCAGTTGCCGATCTCCACTTCGTCGCCGCTCTTGTGGAGGAGAATGGTTTGGCTCTCCTTCCACTCCGTCGGCACCCGGTCTACTCGGAAGCAGAAGTTATAGATTGCCGCAAGCACGCGGCAATCCGGATCTACCTGCTTCCATGTAGAGTATGGAACGCCGTCTTGGCCGGGTGCGGTGTTGCGGCAGCGACGAAGGCGCCTCCTGACTTCTACCGCAGTGATGGGTCTCAACAACGCGAAAGCTTCTTCTTCTCGACCGCTTGGTTGAAACGGCGGCACGACGGACGGCATGGGCCTTCGCCTTAAATGCATCACCCTTTTTCTCGCGATAGAGCATCTGGAGCTCCTCAGTAGTCAGCGGCGGTTCCTGTCTCCTTCGCTGTCGATGAGTCACTACACCACGGGAGAGTGGAGAGGTTATACCGCCCTCGGCCCTCGCCGCATCGAACGCACGACGCGGAAGACGCCGTCTGTGCTTCCCCCTGCAAGGCCAAGTTCGATGAGCCACCCCTCTTGTTGCAGGGTGGCCGGTCCGAGCACAGTCGGCACTACGGTGTGCGTCGCGACGGCGTCGAGGAGATCGTCCGGAAGTCGCGACGCAGTGTCTCTCGCGTCGGCGCGGACGCGGAACACACCCGTGCGTCGCGGTGGTGCGGCGGGGTCTAGTGAACGCACCACCCGGGGCACTGGGGGGCATCGGGGTCATCCACGGCGCGGCACTGGACTAGGGGGTGCGGGGGCGGCACCTGGTGCGGGTGTAAATTCTCGACGTGGGGACCACCTGCGTCCACCCTGGCGCCTCCGTCCCATAATGGACCGGCTCCAGGGTCCTCTGTGGCCCCCAGGAGTAATTGCCCCTGGCGTGTGGGAGCCAGGCAACTCGGGGCATCACGGGGGGCGGTGGGGGTACGTGATTGTCACAAGGGGGGGCGGGAGGAAGCACTTCCGTCGGCTCTGGCCGACGCTCAATCGGCGGCGTGTGTTGTTCTCACACTGACGGAGGTGGTCTTGCGTCACCACCACCTCCCCTCTTTTTCTTCCTCCCGCCTCGTCGACTTCGACTTTCTTCCCCTCCTCTCGTGTCCCGACCCGCCTCAACACGACGAAATCGAGGCGGAACATAGCGCTCTCTCCTGCCACTTCTCCTCTCTTCTCCGCCACTACGAACCGCCACGCCTTCACGTATGAGGTGTCGTATCTGAAGAATTTCCTCCGCGGAGAGGAACGGCACGGCGTGTCGCTGGCACGCGTACGGTCGTCCACAAATCGATCCCCCAATGGTCGCGGGGATCGAGGGCGTGGAAGACTTTCTTGGCGTCTTTGGGGGGGTGGGGTGAGTGGCCTGGCGGGCACGGACGAAACGTTTCGGCGGTGTTCATCGCGACGATTCTCCTCTTCGCGGCGAGCCTCCTTCTCGCGTCTCCGCTTCCTCCGGCGTGCTTTGGCGCGATTTCGGTTTCGCCGCCTCCGCTCCTCAGACGACAATCGGACGTGATCCCGCGAGGATGCGCGCCTGCCCTCCTCGAGCAATGGCGCGTCGGAGATCACGCTGTAGGAGGGCGTGGAGGGGGGGTAGGGGACAAGGGGCTGGGCACGCGCAGACTCAGGACCCGTCACGACATTATCCGGCGTCTGCACACGCGCATTACTCACACGCGGAACATCGTTCACTACGCTGTCACTTGTGTCACTCTGCCGCTCCGCCTGTGCATCACAATTGTCGTCGGTCTGTGTGCCGACAGACCGGCCTGCCCACCTGTCGATCGTGACGTAGCGGACGGCAACTGGACAGCGGGATTCTGGCGGCTTTTCACCGTCCAGAACATCGCGCCGGGGCGAGAACCTATCGGCCACCGGCATACCACTTTCCAAACTACGTCGTGGCGATGTCAAGCCGTCCAACGACACGTATCGGCGCGGCGTCATACCGTCCTCCGAGGCGTCACTCACACAAACACACTTCACATGCATACCATCGCACCGGGGCGATGTCATTTCGTCCACCGGAACGCCGCTCTCTATATCGTGTCGTGGCGACGTCATGTCAAGCCGTCCAACGACACGCCTCGGCGCGGCGTCGTGCCGTCATCCGAGGCGTCACTCACACACACAATCAGTCACCTGCCCCTGTTCAGGCGACGAACGAAGCGACGCGTCTCCGAGCACCGCTGCCGAGGAGCACTGGGTGGTAGAGGGGGTGGGGGAGACACGTGGTGGAGGCTGGAGCACTCTGCGATTGTGTGGAGGTGAACACAATCTCCGGGGAGGGAGTCACACGGACGCAGGGAGAACGTTCCGTGAGACCGGGGGCGAGGGGGAGGAGGCGTGGCAACACGGAGTTGCTTTCCTCCGAAGATTCGATCTCAATGACGAGTGAATCGTTCATTGAGATCGACGGCACCAACACACACTCGCTAATGACGGGTCCCGATGATGCACTGGGGGGTGGAGGGCGGGGGGAGAAGTGGCGTGGTGTGAGTGGCGTGGCTGAGGCGCGGGGGTCCCACGACGTGGAGGAATCCAAGCCAGCCTCGAGCACTTGCCGCCACGAATCACTTAGTCTCGCCGCGGATGGAGAGGTGTGGGCCGTGGGGAGCGGGAGGGAAGGCGTAGAGCACGCGGTGGACGTGGCACCCGAGGGGGAGTCGAAGTCTACGTACACTCCCTTCCGCTTAGCCTTCCGGAAGTGCTGCCGTTGGGCGAGAGGTGGTGTGTTGCTGGTGGCCTCCATTGCAGGATACCCCAGAACACGTTCACGCACACCACGTGGCTAGCAACAGACGAACGGTGCACACTGTGTGCACCAATGTCGCTCGGGCTGTTGCTAACGACCACCCAAACACACGAATCGCCAACTTTATAACAACTATAAATGTTGTGTCATAGTGGTGAAACTTCAGGCGCCACCCTGGTCTTGGCGAAATGGTTTCGCGGCCAATGACCCCAAATTACTGAAACACACGATCACACAAAAAATCTCGGGCTAGCATGCATACTCACCATAGATATGCACGCAAAAATTTCTATTATCGCAAAAAAAGCGATGAAATTGTGTGGAACTCTGTAAACACATGCACAATGTACACGAAAGAAAACACACCTAATATATGGCTAAGGTTACCTCAACGGTTCCGTAGACATCGCGATTTGAAGTTGCTGACAAATGACGATCGCCTTGAAAGTCAGAAGACTCGGCGACCATCGAGGCGGCATCTCTCCTGGGGACTTGCCAGGGCCGGTATTCGTGCTCGGGGTGGCGGAGCTCAAGCGAAGCACGTCTACCCAGATTAATATTGTTTATGGCACTTAATTTTAAATACATGCATTTGATATTTAATAATTAATTAAATTTGGTATTTGATTCATTAGAATGATTTTTTACAATTTACATTTTTTTATTGATATACAAATATTATTATATTTTCTTCTTCCTCTTCATCTGTATCCTAGGACCCTGCTCGACAGAGTATTCCTTAAAAAAGAAATTAAAAAGTGATCAAATAAATAAATACATAATTTAAAAAGTTAAAAAAAATTAAAAGTTTAAAAAATTTCCCGGCATGAGCGCCCAAGTGTTGACATTCCGGTAGGCCGAAAGTTAATTAGAAATAAAAGGAAAATTTGAATTTTGAACCGGAATGCTGATAAAAAAAGAAGAAAATAAAATAAAAGTTTCGCGACCTTTAAATGGGCGCACTAAATAAAAAAAGAGGGCCCCTGGAAGAAAGACGAAAGGCATGAGACACTGTCAGCATATCCACCTGGTCCGCAGTCGGAAAGACGCCCGCGCCCCCCTTCCGCGGAGCCAGGTGGCAGATATCCCACGAGGCTCTCTTGGGGAGGTACATCCACTCCTTAAGGGCCATCTTAATGCGTATGTCTAATACTTTTAAAGGGCCCTTCTTTACTCTACCTTCTTTACTTTACCCCGTATGATAAAGTCAAGTTTCGTGACCAAAACATGTTAAATGCCTCTATATTTTGCCAGGGCGCCAACAATGATTCGTCCAGCGCATCAACATTCTCTATTAGAGTTTCAATTTGGCGCCCTGGCGTTTGGTCTACATTGAACCCCGTGGGAATCCCTAAGGAATCATACCCTTCGCCGTCTGCGATCACGACCGGTCTCCCACACCCCAGTCGGAACTCAGTCGCTCTCACTCGCAGACCGTGGACATGGAGCGTCGCACACTTGCGAGGGTTAAATTGCAACCCACTCCATGTTCGCAATGCGGTCAGCGAGATCAAGCATCGTCCTCATCCCTTCTGGGTTCCTGGAGACCAGCGCGATGTCGTCGGCGTAGGCAAAGACGCTGATGGGAATTTCATTGACCCGAAAGCCTACCTTCTCCTTTAATGCAGCTAGGCTGCGAACCAGGTTTTCGATACATAAATTAAATAAAATATGGCTAAGCGGACAACCTTGTTTAACACCAGCTTTTAGCTGTATGGTCTGCGTCTCGCCGTCTTTTGTCCTCACGGTCGTGCGTGCCCCCGAATACATTTCTTTAATTATCTCAATTAGTTTTTGGGGGACACCGAGCTTCTCAATGCTTTTAAATATATGACCGTGAGGCATTGAACCAAAAGCATTTGATAGATCTAAAAATGAGACGTAGACCTCGCCACGTTTCCTGCGGATTTCTTCCAAAACGTTTTGGATGACAAAATTGTGTTCAAAGCAACCCTCGTGAGGTCCGAATCCTTTCTGCTCTATTGACACCCGGCCTGTATTCTCGGCCCACCCGCTCAAGCGATCTGCGATTATCGCGGCGTATAGTTTCGCGAGGGTGGGCCCTAATGTTAGTGGGCGCCAGTTCTCTATAACATCCCTGGCGCCCTTCTTTTGAATTAAAATTGTCCGCGTGTCTTTCCAATTGTCTGGGATCCGGACCTTGTTAAAGAAATTTTGAAAAATCGTCAGTAGAATGTGGCTACCTTTATCCGCATTGCGAAGATCGACATCATTCGGCCCAGCCTCTTCCAAATCTCACCGGCCGAGTACGGTCTTAATAAAAGTTCTAAATCTCTTTCGAGGCTGGGCATATCAATATTAACGGGAGAAGGACATACATAGAACTCATTGTTAAAAACTCGGTTAAAACGATTAAAAAATTCACCTTTGTCGATGTCGCAATGCGGAGAGTGACCTTCAACACCTGGTCTATGGCACGTTTCTTGTTTTTACGAAATAAATTTTGAATTTTCTTTGCTCTAAGCTTCACCTCCTCGTGCCATTCTGCGCCGGGTCTAAAAATGCGTCGAGCAGGGACGTTTCCCATTCCGACCTCATTCTCCCTTTCCCTTTCCTCAAACAATTTCCCCTGCTCCCCCTCTACCTGGGGGGGATCTCCTCGGTTCTTCCCTCTCTTCCCCCCTCTCTTCTCGAGCCTCCGCCTTCTCTTCAGGCCGGCTTTTTATCTATTATTGTTTTGCACCACGCGGCGACGGCCTCCTCGAATTTGATCCTAGCCATAAGGCCGAGAGGCTCTACTCTATGCACTTCACTCGGGGGAGCATTTCTTGCCACCGTGGATACATTAGTGATATTGCTATCGACAACTTCCAAAACATTATCACCAATCGCACCAGATTCATTCATATTCACATTCACACCATTATTCACATTCGCACTCACATTCACGCCCATTTCACTATCCTGTTCCTCTACCACGGTGGCCACACTATCATTCCCGACCCTTCCCTCCCCCTCGGCTTGACCTACGGGATCTTGTGATGCCCCCGTGCACAGATCTACGTGCTTTTTACACTTTTTCAAGTCGTCAAATTTAAGGAGGCACCACATACATTGAAATACAAAGATAAAATTCGGATTTTCTTTCTTATAATGTTTTTTCAAATCGTTTTGTGTTTTATATATCCCGTAGGTCCTATGGCGGCCATGATTCGCCGGAGTAAAACAATGAGGACATTCAAATGTATTGCCGAGGGGGACCTGAATTACGACCTCCTCCATCGGAATGGCTATGTGCAATAAATTAAATGACACAAAAACTCGTTTAAATAAGAACTAATAAACGTGGGAACTAAATACACGAAGACACGATACGTATAAAAAAATAAAACTAAAATATATAATTAAAATAACTACAACTTGGTTCGCTTCTCGGCCTGAGTAAAAGGTCGGAGTGCGATTAAAAAGAATACAATTTCCGGTCTTATAATGTTTCTTTTAATCAAACTTAAATTCTTATGTCTTACAAACGTTTTTTTAAGTCTCAATGTTTTTTTCTCTTTTTTTATAACTTCACTATTCGGGGATCAAGGGGTCTTCTGGGGGTGGAGGGCGGGGGGGGAGATGGGGGGCACCCGGCGTCTTCATACTGTCTATGGCCGGTTATATGCTCGACGTAGCAGTCCCTCGACCATTGAACTACGTCCGATACCATAAGTCGCCGCATGGTGGTACAGTATCTTCGTGGTCGGCCCAGGCCCCTGAGAACGATGTCATTCTTAGGGTCCCAGGATCCCAGGCTTCCCACGATGATGGCGGCGACTGAGGCTTCCTTCCCCTGCTGGCGCAGGTGTTCAACCAGGGGCGCATACTTCTGCTCCTTGCGTTCCCTGGCCGCCAGCAAAGCCTCCATCTGGTTCTCGAAAAGGACTGCTACGTTAATAAGCTGCACCTTCCGCGGGCCGGTGATGGTGAAGTCTGGCCGAAGAGGGATGTTGGTGCCGGAGACCTTCTGGTAGACTCGAACCACCTCCTCCCTTCGTCCCCGGCGTCCTCTGAGTGCGTTGGCCAACCTGTCCTGCACAATGAGTTTTTAAAGTTTCAAGGGGGGTGTCAAATTCAATGAACGATGATTGAATCAATGACACCTATTTTTTGTAAGAGGGTCACTTTCACGGGATTCACAATGCCAGTTTATGGCTTAAGAGGCAATTAATTAAACAATATTGCCAAGATACTGAGCACGCACCTACTCACACATGCAAAGAACCCTGTCTCCGTTCTGGACCACAGAGGTGGAACAGCTGATCACCCAGTGTAGAAGGATAATCACTAATAAACATTTTAACTTTAATCAACCAGATTAGTACAATTTCAAATTCATACAATCTTTCAGTATGGCACTTGTTCACACAGCCATGGCTAACCATTGAGGGGTTGCCATTCCTCGAAAGCTGCCAAAATACATGGAAACAAGTAAGCAGTTTACCACAGCTGTGATTCCAGGCGACAGGTGAAGATTGCAGATAAACACATTAAAAAATAGATTTCAAAATATTCAACAGCCTTCATAAGAATTATATCATAAAACAAATGATTACAGTGTTTTCTCACTGTCACAAATATGCACCAATAGAATGATATGATAGCATCTTTGATATCAATTATCATAGTTAAATTGGATGTCCAGCTGGCAAATTCCAAGAAAATGACAAATAATGCAAACAAACAAATAACCAATACCCGTAGACGAACTTTTGACTCGTCAGTTGTAATGAATTAACTAGAATGAGAATATTGCACTAAACAAAACAAATATTCTTGAAGGCAGGATTATAGAATTGTCCATTTGAAGTATGAAAGAAGCCTTTTATTCGTTAATAATAATAATATTTTTATTTGTCCAAAGATCTGTAGTTTGTACACAAAATGCAAATATAGGACACGTCAATATAGATACATAGTCAATAAAAATTAAATTTGAATATATAAATTACGTGTTATAAGTGCAGGAAATCATTAACCGAATAAAATAGATTTTTGTTCAGAAACTTCAGTGGTTTCTTCTTAAAGACCGAATCCTCCTCTCATTTTTCACCTCTGGAGGCAAACCATTAAAAATCTTCAGGCCCATAGGTTTAGGACCTTGGGCAGTATTAAGAGTCCTGATAAAGTTTTGGTGCAGGTCTTTACAAGTTGTAGTGTTGTGGCAGTGGTATAGGTCATTGGATGTATACTGAAGAATGTTATTGTTTACATTTATACTAATGACATAGATGTACATGCATGACATTGGCAGGATACACAGTTTTTTAAAAAGAGGAAGACAAGTTGCATCAAAGGGAGGATTGCACATCAGCCTTATAATGAGCTGAATTTTGAAGATTACAGTAGCATGGGGAGAGGAACCCCAAAACAGGATACTGAAGATATTGTGAGAGTAAAATTCACTATAATAAATAGATAATAAAACATCATTATTTACAGTGTTCCTGATGCTTCTAATGAGAAAACATGCTGAACTAAGCTTAATGCGCAATTTACTGATGTGCTCGACCCATGTTACATTTTTATTCAAGGTAACTCCTAGGAACTGTGAACTGGAAATTTGTGGGAGATGTTTCCCCTCTACGACAATTGGTATTGCTGCAGGTGCTTTATTTTTGTTACAAAAAGAGATAAGGCCAGACTTGTCAAGGTTCAGTATAAGGAAATTATTTTGACACCATTTATATAAGAGTTTAGTGGCACTGACTGCTGTAAGGGACAAGCTATTCAATGATGGGGCTGACACAATAACATTAGTATTGTCAGCGTAGAGTATAGGTTTGACACCAGTAACAGATTTAGGAGTATCTGGTAGATCATTAATTTACAGCAAAAATCGAATAGGGCCCAAGACAGAGCCCTGTGGCACACCAAGTACCAGGAGAGATAAACTGAGTGCCATTTTTTACATAATACAACATGTTGGTAACGTCCACTCAGGTATGATTCAATCCACTTATAAGGAGTAACTCGTATACAAAAATATCCCAGTTTCAGCAAGAGTAGTTAGTGATTGACAAGATCGAGGGCTTTAAAAATTCGAAGAAAAGACCCAGTCTCTGTTCTATTGTCTAAATTTGAGGGTATGTGGGTCACCATTTCATAGGTGGCTTTGGATGTGAATTTGGATTTCCTGAACCCATTCTGAGAAGGGGATAAGAGACTGAATGACTCAAGGTATGATACCAGATAGTTGTGGAAGACCTTTTCAAAAATTTTACCTAACTGGTTCAACAGGGAAATCGGACGGTATGAATGCATGTCCTGTTTGTTTCATTTGGCCTTAGAGATTCATTAATGAGGAATAGAACTTGATCCTTGATAACAAGGACAGATCTTTTTACAACCCTCCTGGGGATACCATCTAATCCATGACTATCTTTATTGGGCAATTTATTAACAATATTGGTCAGTTCAGATTCAGTACAAGGAATCAAGTACAGCGAATTGCTTGAAAATTGGGTTACAGAATAGTTATTTGAATTGCCTGGGTTTTTGAATAAAAATTTGAATAAAATCTGATGAGACAGGTAAAAATCATTGAGATTGGATGCTATGGTAGTATAATCAGAAATTACCCTTAAGAGTCTTGCAATTGAAGGTTGCAATGTTGATTGTGGCGAGCTTTGGATTCTTTGATGATTTCCATATTTATTTTGATTTATTGTCAGCATTTATTATTCTATGATTGTTAAAGGATTTTTTTGCTGTTTGAAAACTTTTACGGTATCTTTTCTTAAGCGCCAGATACTCCAATCGATCCGACAGCTCAATTTTATGTTTGTTGTGTATGGCAGCCTCCTTCATCTCACCTGACAGACATCTGATTTCATCTGTAACCCATGGCTTTTTAAGTTTGGAAAGTAAAGAAGGATTTTTCAACTTCTTCAGGACTAAGGGAAAACAAATATCAAAGTCATGTTGAAAAGTAGAGTAGAAGCACTGAAAACTATCATCAAAGGACATTCAACTATACATTTCAGACCAATCATGTGAATTCAACGGTTCTTGAAAAGTTGTTATGTTCTGCTCCGTAAGATATCTTTTGTAGAAGCTGCTGGAGTAGGGGGAAGATGGAATGTTTATTTTACAGAGAAGAGGATAGTGATCTGATACATGATATTCGATCACTGGGGTGTTGACGTTCATCAGAGCTATATTTGTCATTATATTATCTAGAATAGTCCGCGAATTACCACTAACTCTAGTTGGTCCAGTGTTAGTAACAAAAATATTAAAATATAACAGTAGTTCGAACAAGTCACATTTTCCTTTGGAGTCCACCATAAAGTCACAATTAAAATCACCTGTTATGATTGGATGGGGATTCGGCGATGACTCATATATTAACTCTAGCAAATTTGCGAATTTGCTCAAATAAGCATTGAAATCACTCGAAGGTGAGCAGTAGATAGTTATTATGTGATGTACATACAAAATCATTTACACTGAGACCAACGAAATTACATTTAAATATTTTATCTTCATTGAGGAATTCGTGAGCAAAACGCGGAGGAACACGGCACGTACCTTCGAATGCAATAACCAAAACACCGCCGTTTTTACACATAGTACGGCAGAATGCATCCACAAGGAAGTACCCAGGCAGATTGAAAGAGTTGATTTCGTGGAGATTTAACCAGTGCTCGTTGATACATATGATATTTGGTTTACAATCACACGCTAGAACCTCAAGGTCTTCTTACGAATACACTGTATGTTAACATGTACAATCGAAACAGGGTCATCAACTGCAGCTGACTCAGGGGCACATTTCGGCTCAATAAAATTCACCGTGAGAACGTTCGAAGTGTCTTGTTATTTTTCTGGGGGCAAACTGCGAGCTCTCAGATATTTAGTCGTTTATCGGCATAAATAGCAACACCACCGTTTTTATGTATTTTACGTGAGTAATTAGTAACACACGTATTTTTGTACAATTTTATCACTTTTGATTCATCTTCATTAAACAAATGTTCGGCAAAACACAGAAAGTCTGGTTCTGATTCATTCAAGGCCACTTCATTCTGAGATACTTTATTTCTCAAGCATTTTATGTTGATAAAATTCACCGTGAGAACGTTCGAAGTGTCTTGTTATTTTTCTGGGGGCAAACTGAGCTCTCAGGAAAAAATACACATATACATACACACATCAATAGGCCAGAATGCTTCATCTAGCAAGATCGATTTGCGTTGTTCATTTACTGAAATTCTAAAAGAAGCATATTCACCTCTCGTCACTTTAAGCTGTTCAATTTCAATACTTTTTACAAGTTTCTCACAGGAGTTTAAACTAAGCAACTTGTACGAATTTCTTTACCTCTACAGAAGTTGTACCACTCACAAAATTCCATGCGTGTACATGGGATTTACGTGGTACACCCAGCAACGAGCTATCGTTGCTCGACGCTTTACCTCTTATCGGGGATCATCTTCGTTTATTATTGCTCTTTACTTAGATGTAGCCTTCATCATCATCATTATCTCGCTGATGCCCCTGTGAAGGCCGTTGTCTTCTATTGTCCTCTGATTGCTCCACAACTTTTGAGTACATCATTCTAACAGGACGAGCACTTTGAATTTCTCCAGCATCATGCTTGGAGTCACACGTACCACGCGTTTATTGCGATACATGGTAATCCATTCTTATCATATTAGATTTACTGGTAACTGGAGGTTTTACATGATTATGGGAAACACTAGGGGAAATAACATCTACTTTTTTAGTAGCTGTATGACTGTTTTTCTCCAAATTAGACTTTAAGTAATTAATTTCCAAATTTTGCACTTTGATTAACTCAATGCATTCTAGTAATTTGGTTTGCAAGTCACTCACAACATTTAAAACTATTTCTTGACGATTTTCGATCCTACTAGCACAATCACATGGCGGATATACACACGTTTTGCATCGAAAATGAATAAAGTCACTGTTATTAATATTGTTTGATACCGTTTTTGTGACGCCAACACAGTTGGAATGAAAGAAGGAATCACAGCCAAAATCACACTTAAACGAACTTTGATTATCACCAATAATATCGGAGCAAATTGTACAGCTCGTATCACCGTCCGCCATATTGTCTCTGCGTTGAAAGTAATACTACGCAGTTATGTTTCACCAGTTAAATATACTTCAGATAATTATAATAAACATACAAATATACCAATATTATTCTGTATTCCAAGTTCACCCTAGTATTAGTAATATTAATGATCATACAAGAAAAGTCTGTGAGTGGATCCCCCCACAAACCATATTCATGAACCTTAAAAAGTAGTTACATGGTTTTATGCAACCACTTGGATTGCACTGTTAAGCATAAACACATTCATTGAAAAAGTTGGGTTGATTGAACGACTCAGAATGAGAGGTCAATCAATTTCATGAACCTTAAAACTAATTAAATTGTTTCGCACAACCACTTAGGTTGTTAGAAACGACTCAGAATAAGATTGGAGTCATTTTAATGACAAATTAGATTGATATCTCTCAAATGTACCTACCCATATGTAACAAGTTGTTTTCCATGTAACAGCAAATAATGGAAAATTAAATCTGGGTGAGATGATAGATGCAATCAGTTCTCGGGCCAGGTTAAGCCAAACTTGTTAGAAAAAGCTAATTACGAGAAAAATAATTTAGTGGCCAACGTCATGGTTAATTCAAGTCAAAATTTGTTGGGGGTTGAAAACCCAGACCAGCTAAGCAGAATACTAGAGCTGGGTGATGATTGCGACATCATTATAATTGCCGGGCGATGGGATCGCACCCCCTACGCCAGAAACATGACATAACAACCCATAATTCACCATACATAACCTGACTACAGAAATTTGATAGTTAGGCAGTGACAGAATAATGATACTCATTGCAGTAACACAGTTAATCACCATAAAAATGCACTAATCACCCTGGGAGGACAATGGTATAATCACTGTCGATGTCACACACATGAATCTTAACAGCCATTGACCCTCCGCAACTTATCTGGAAGCGAGTCTCCTCGGGAATGCTCCTGGCCGTTTTCCCCCATCGCACAGTGGTCGGAGGGACCCCGTTTGCCGGACAAAATTCGTAGGTTAGATAACTGGCAGTTTAAAGCCAATATTTCAATTTTGTTTTCGTAAGGATGGCACCATGCAACAAATAGCATAAAAAAACGAAAGTTGGGCGATCGTTTGACATGAAATCATTTATTTCACACCTATTCGTCATAGACGATTGTAAATATTTTTCATTCACGGGAAGGCATTATGGGTACTTGACTTGTGGGTGGGTACTGGCACAAAATATATTTGTATTGATGCGTTATGTATTAAACGCATAACACCTAAAATATTCGAAGTACAATACTGAGAGCAAAAAGTAATTAACAAGTTTTCTAAACAGCAATAAAAGAATTATTAATGCAGCCTCCCTACTTTAAAAAATATTATGTAGCCTTTCTTGAAAGCATACACTTTATAAAAACGATACAAGAGTACAGCAACAGTAGCAATGGATATGAAGTACTCTCAATTAAACAGTTAAATGTAATATCAGAAATACAGTGAAACATATAATTTCAACAAAAAACGTAAGCAGAAAGAGAACTTAATGAATGCACGTACTCTTTAAGGAACGTTATGGTGAAGACGAACGTGATGAGTCAGAATCATCATCTTCATTTGGAAGGGTTACGTTTCTGAGAGACATTAACAAACAGAGCATTTCAGATAAGAGGCTGCCTCTCTTCCTCTTTCGTAAACAGCTTAAGGATGATATTAAGGGTTCAGACGATAGCAGCATCATATGCAGAAGATATTCATTCGTCGCTGTTAGTGATGTTTTCCTAGTGTTGTGCTCTCGATATCTTTTTAAGTCCTTATTGCGCAATTCCTAAGCCTCCTCAGAAGTTTTCTATTGGTAGCGGCAGTGCCGAAATATAATAGCACCATGCACCAATATCTTATGCACACTTGGGGGCTTATAGTACCACGGGTACATATTAACGAATTCCCGCGCAGTTTGAAAACTATAGTCCTTGAAAACTGGTACGTTGATTTCATATCCACTGCTCAAGGCATTAAGTATGACTGCAAATCTTTTTATCAGGTTTTCGTCGAGACCTAGAAGGAAGTGCACGGTGTATTTGAAAATAACAGAAAAAAATCCATGGACATACGACTTAACCATCCATCCATTACGATTTGCCTACCTGTAATTTCAGCAGAAAGGGATGGGTTCAGAAAAAATCGACGAGCGGTGTTTCCGTCATTACTTGATCCGCCCCCACCCTGTCTTGGTACGTCCAAAACTAGTCCCATCATGTCTCGAAATCTTGAATGAATCATTTTCTTCCTCTGCTCAACCTTCAATCATTACAGTTAAATCATTACAAATTTTACCATCAATCATGGTGAGGTAAAGTTCATGCTTCACTGATAGCTGCAGGTCGCTGCATATTACCCTTGATGCTTGGAGTAATTTAATTTCATGAGCAAGTCGCTCATTTTCTTCTAAAAATTTTGCCGTTCTTTCCTTGGAAAATTGCAGTTTAAATGGCCGACAGAATCGAGTGGATGATGGCCTAGGATTTTGCCACACGATTACTTTATGGCGGCTATTCTCGTAGGCGTATGTATAAAGCTACAAAGGCACAATGGTTGTTGTCATCAGGCTACTGTTGGTAAATAGTGGGTCCGGAGTCAATTGCTTGTACATAGTTAGAATGTCCACTGCTTCCATCCAGACCATACTTGGACATGAGAGTGAGGCTTTTAAGCTGAAACTCTGGCAGGGAGACTATTACAGGCTCTTGAACGAGGACTAATCTTTGCTACTTATGATCCAGTAAGGCCTGCAAATTCACTTCGGCAGTACTTTCTGTCACAGTCATACTATTATCTGCGGGGTAACATCTTTTCTTAGCCAAAAGAACCTGATCATACAAGGGGTAAATATCGATATTGCTTGTTTTAGCTTCTCGCCTCAACAACAGATATTGTGCTTTTGATAAATTGGCTTGCACCATCAAGTTGAGAGCTTCGTCAGTGGTGTATGAGCACGGCTGCACAACCCTTGCTTTTTCAGTTGTCCACGCTTTTTTTTATTCTGAATACTCTTTTAGGACTGTCAAACAACTGGCCAACTATTTCCGCAGCGGCCTCCTTCCCATCGTCACGCAAGGCTGTGGAAGACGCAAATGTTAGCTCCTGTGCAGAAGAAGCTCCCCTTAAATCTTCAGTCCTTCTCCTTTTTGAGCGTGCTGTGAGAGTTTCAAATCTTTTCCGTGGTCGACCGACTCCTGTACCAAGAGATGCATGGTGAACTTAAATTTCAAAGTCAAAAGTGCTATCCCTGTTTAAAAGAGGACCACTAAAAGTTCAACTCACCTGAGGTGCTGGGCATAGTCACATCGCAACCTTCACTATCTGAAAGAAAGCTCTGTTCCTCTTTTAGCCATTCAGAATAAAAAAAACAATCTTAGCTTTCTGCCACTCTTTTGCCATCTTTCCCTAACATGAGTGACAAATACATTGACACGCCTGCGTACTCTAGCAACTTTTTCCCTTGCTTCTCCATTTAGTCCTTTTTTCCCAAAATAAACCATGGAACATTTGGTTTCTAGTAACTAATTTCATACATGATCGAAGTCAGAATGGAAAATATGTCACTTGAACAACTAGAGAAAATATTAGTTTCTCATACATTATCACGCACTCGAAGAGATGAGAGCGATCATTTTTGTCGCCTCCGGACCATTTTTCTTGCAAGACGTTGAAGTACTCCAAACGGTTTTCCATGTGTTATTGCTTGATGTAAATGGTGGTTTACACGTTAAAACCTCACAGTTTTACACTAACTTCTACTTCAACGAAGTTCCCACAAAATTGGACGCTTTCACAGAGCAACTGTTAGACACACTCCGTAGCAGAGTATAGAGCCGACTAAATATCTAGGGAGATGCTTTGGTCCATATCACGTCGAAAGAAGCTGGCTTGCTTTCATTTTTAGGGGTGGACTCATTTGTAAACAAACATTCATTTGGTGCGTGACCATAGTCTGCAGCTGCGGCGCAGCGGGTCGCATGCTGTCAGCAGCGTGGCACGTTATTTTATTTTCTCCTCTTACTCAGCGAATCGGACCTAGACGCAGCTAAATATTTTTTGATAACTTTTCCAACACTACTCTGAACAAGTTTATTAAGGTCGGATAGTAGTGCACTGTAGTGCACAGAAGATAAGTCAAATCAAAGATGTGAGTACAAAATTTACTACTGCTATTTTATATTTATTGCCCTGAATAACTATTTGGAAAATCTACTCAATTAATTCCAGTCAAATATGAAAAAGAGACATCAGACATAACAAAAACAGTAATCACGACCTCTTTGGAGCGATAGAGGTCTGTAGGAGAAATTACGAAAATTGACGCTGAAAACGGGTGGAAACGCGCCGTGCGAAAGATCTCTTAAATAAACGCTCGTATATATGGATATGATCGCCTGAGCGTTAAAAACCTTATTATTTATATAAGTCTGGATATTGTAATTCATTTTGCAATCAATTTCGAAAAGATCTGCGACATTTCACAGAATCGAATTTTGTCCGGCAAAACGGGTCATTCCGACCACTGTGCATCGCCTTACAATCACACCATTCTTCCTCAAACAGATTTCACAATTTGCACACTTTGAGGGGAAAATAATATTATATGGATGGTGATCCCTGTATTCACATTATTAAGTATTAGTATTAACTGTAGGTACACAATAATAGATCGATAAAATAGCACACATTGATCAACTCAATGGCAACAAGTAACAGTGTGTTTAAATAGTAACATAGTATTTCATTTACTTGATTAAAAAATGCAATATTCACACCATATTAAGGTAGTGAGAATTCACACTGTCACCATGATAAATTTTTAACTTAGAAACATGCCTTTTTTCTTTATGAGGTGATAGATAGTTCAAGAAAAACTGTCACAGGAGAAACAATTTTTTTTATAATGAAAGGACCTTCCCAAAGAGGCATTAGTTTTGCTGTTCTCTTGTCTGCCTTTGAGCTAATAGGATGATTTTCGCAAAGAACTAAATCCCCAGGGGAAAAATTTACTGGAGAGTGGAGTTTGTTAAAAGCCTCCCCTTGTTTAGTCTTTGCCTTTTTGAGATTGACGACCACTTGTTGCAAGTAAGATTTCCTCTGGTCATCCTTAATTTTGTCCTCAACAGCTCAATAGGAATTGACCACTGATTTGTAAGAGAATAATAATAATATTTTATTTTACACCGTTAGCAAATTACATGCATGGTTTCGGCGAGCCCGGCGTGTTCTTCTTCTTTTTTTCCGCCGGGCTTCCAGGAGTCCTCCCTGGCGGTTCTCATACGGTATGGTGACGTCGACGATCCACACGGAGCGCGTTGTCTCGTCCGTTACTGTCAAATCCGGGATTAGGTTAGAGTCAAGTCCGGGTATTTTCCTGCATACCCTAACCGACTGGTGTTCACGGCCTCGTCGTCCCTTTACCGCTTCCACCAGCCGGTTGAGTACGCTATCGTGTCGTCGGCGCCAGGTGTTTCTGTGCATAGTGCAGTGGTTTAAGACGTGCGGGAGCGTCTCTTCGGTCCGCCTGCACCTCCGGCATTCGGTGCCACCATGGTGTCCATAGCGACGTGTTGCGTTCAGGGGTAGGTCGTCCAGTCTTGCTCGGTGTATGAACCTTCAATCGCAGAACCGGGTGTATCTCCCGGTCCCGAGGAAGTGATTGGAGGCGGGAGATGCAGATGTCGCTTCCACCGCCTTTCCTTGGTCCGGCTCGGCCTTGAGGCGTTCCAGGTACCTCTGCCGGACCGCGTTCTTCAGCGTCTTGGTCAGCAGGTGAATGGCTTTTGGTGGAATCTTAACCGTTGGCTGATCGTCTGCCGTGCCTGTGTTACTGCTGACCGTGATCTGCATCTCCCTCATCAGCCTGGACCATCTCCACCCCATTCCAATCTTCTGCCGGAGGCGTCGGGATGCAGAGCGGACCTGTGTGAAGAGAGAAGAGAAGTCGTTACTGTCGCTCCCGAATTCTCCCTCCATGCTGCCGTCAAAGTATTTGGCCAGATCTTCAGCACTCGGGGCCCTCCGGAGTCTCCTAGTTACCACCTACCGTAGGCGGCACCAGGAGAGGGTCCTGACGGCAGCATCTTTGCAGTTGAGCATCCTAAACCCCTGCACTATGCACAAAATGTCAGTCAAGTCCGTGAGTGGCAAGAGCCCCGCCCCCCATGTGATGGTTAATGAAAACTATCTCTGGCGAAGCTCTCTGGGGGAGGTACATCCACTTCTTCGCGTAGGCTCTCACCTGTCGGTCCGTGTTCTTCAAGAGCCCCTTTTTGATGTCACCGGCACGCAAAATAAATTCCAGTCTCGATAGGAGGAAGACAGGGTCCAGGAGTGAACAGTGGTCTTATTCGGCCACGAGATCAGACGATACTCCCCATGTGACAACAAAAAACTCCCATCAGCCCACGTCACATGACCAGATATCGATAACACAATAATCGACACATGATTCGATATAATTGAAATCATACATGTCACCTCCAGGGAGAAAACCATCGCTGCCAGATCTATTGCCAACTGCCTGGCGTTGGTGTGATTGCATTTTAGCAACCTATCCCGGGTGTATTGTGTAAAATATTTCACCCTAAAAATTCCAGGTTTCAAAAAATTATATGAGAGATTGCAGTCAGCAATATGAATGGAAAACATCAATGATTTATTAATTAAAACATTCTATAATTCAGCCAGAAATAGGGGAGAAATTTGTTGAGTAATTTAGACTAGTAAATTACTTGAATGAAACGAATATAATGGATATTTCACTTACCTAATGTTTATTACATCATCATACATGGTGAACATACATCATCATACATTTGACATCATACATTTGACATCATACATTTGACATCATATATGGTGAACTTGATTTTCTGTCAGTGGAAAATATACCTGTGTCAAACTGTGCAGGTGTCTATATTAATGGAAATTTGGAAACCAGCCCTGCGTGAAAAGTGATACAAAATCACTTTCTTGATTCTCAAACTCGTTCAAATAAATCAACTTAACAGACATGAAAAGTGCCATTATGAATTTAATTATGTATAACTACAATTAATCATAAATATATAAAGGTAATGAAAACAAATCATCTACATACCACACCATTAACAACATAACCTTCTGATGGAATAGGAGTCAATGCCTCCACTGGTGGGTTCGGTCCTTTGTGACTTTCATTCTGTAAAGAAGAGCAAGTATTAAGACATTTCAAGAGCTTCCGCTTGTCTGTATTCATGGACACATTGACATCAGCGTAGGGTGAAGTAGTGACCAGCCATCATCTTGGTTCTCGCACCCATTAAAATGAATAAACTTAAGAGACTGACGAATGCCATGATGAGAGTCATTATGTATGACTACAATTAATCTAAAACACAAACATTGTAATGGAAAAAAATCATCTACATACCGCTTCATTAACAGCGTCACCTTCTGATGGAATAGGCGTCAATGCCTCCACTGGTGGGTTCGGTCCCTTGTGACTTTTATTCTGTAAATAAGAGCAAGGATTAAGACATTTCAACAGTTTTTGCGTGTCTGTAGTAGCGGACACACACGAGTCATCGTTGGGTGAAGTAGTGATACCAAATCACTTTCTTGGTGCGAATGAGTAGTACATGGGAAAAGACAAAAAGTGCTAATACGAATTTCATTCACAACTGTAATGAAACAAACTAGTATTCAAACGGTCATGACCAGCAGATTTACTAAGAGGCAGAGATTTAACAACTTTAGTTACTTCAGAAGGGATAATTGGTTCGAAGAACATAGAATCAGTGCATGTGGAGTCACTAACAGATGCAAATAGGAATGGATCTATATTGGTTTTACCGGGAGGTATGCAACTATTAAAGACACTACTAAAATAATCATTTTCCGTATTGGAAACATCAATACTCGAGGAAATTATCTTTCCGTCTACATTAAGCTGTATTCTATGTTGAATATTACTAATTTCCCCAGTTAGCTCCCTAAAAAGTTTCCTTTGCTCCTTCAAATTTCCCTTGTTCATTTCGAACTTTTTCAAATAATAATTATTGGAGGCTGTCTTAAGTTCAGTTTTCAGCTTATTCTTGCCCCTGATAAATTCATTTGCAAGCCCCTCGTTAGTAGGGTGGCGCCTATATTTTTTTATCAAATAATTTTTTCTCGCGATAAGACGAAGTAATGTGTCAGTCATCCAGGGTTTAAGTTTTTTACGATTGCAATTATATGGCTTCTTAATTTTAGAAGAAGAGAAGCAACTTATTAAATATTCGTGCATGAGAGAAAAAGCCACACAAGCATTATTTATACAAAAGACAGATGTCCAGTCTACACCCAAAACCAAATTCCGAAACTTATCATATTTGATTAAAGTCGTATCTTCATTATTGGTTTTTAATGGGTGTATAACATTTTTCTTTCTAGAAATAGAAATACATAGAAATAGAATGATCTGTTATTGATACGTCTAAAACATTTTATTCTATGTCATACATAAAAGCATTATAAATTCTGACAAATATATGGTCAATGCAGGTGTAAGAGATCCCTGTAATTCTAGTTGGTGCATCAATTTGTTTGATGATGCCATAAGAGTTCATTTAATGCATATAAAGGGTAGAATCATTGGTTTAATTAAGAATATTAACATGCATATCACCAGCGATCACTAAATTGTGTCAGCTCCGATGGTATCGTTTATATTTCTGAAATTAATTGTTGTATCGGGTGATTTAAGTCCCTATAAATAACAAGAACATTTGTTTCAGTTATATCACTTTTCACTGATACAAGGACACAGTCAGCAGTGGTTGTCTTCATCAGCTTGGAATCACACTTACGATTACTTATAACAAAAATCATATTTCCACGGGCCCGTTGGGTACTGCAGCAACAGGCAAAGGATTTATAACCGGATGTTTTTTATAGACCTAGCTCATGTTCATGCATCCAGATTTCAGTCAATATCAAAGGATATCTGGTAAATTCTTAAACCCATCAAGGTGAACCAGAAATAAATCAAAATTACTTCGAAGGATACGTATATTTTGGTTAACGATAGAGAGAGCGTTCGTACGAAACTTAAGTTGACTATATAAGACAGACATTGTATTACAAGTTATTTATGCCATTCATGCACGTAATTACAAATACCATCTCTTTTTCTGCTTTTCTCATCAGAAATTTTTCCGTCACGTATCCAAAGATATTTGTACTCCTTGTCTTTCTTCAATGCCTTCGCTGCATTTAGATCCAGCCTTCTGCTCGCACAAAGCGCCTCATTTACGTAGATCGGTGAGGACGGGCCCTGAAGGTTAAGGTGACCCATTATTTCCCTTCTCGTCCTTATTTTGCATTTTCTTTAAATTTTTAAGGAGATTGGAGCTTAATTCAAGCATTTGTCCAAGATCTGCAATGGAAACATAATTTGAATTAAAAAGAACTTATGCCATGACACGCAATCATTATTGTACCTAAAACCTCAAAACATGCTTGTTATGTCATCCACTAAAATACTCTCATCTTGTATGGTACGATATTAGTCTCAATTATACAGCTGTAACACATGTTATACATATCATATCCTGCATCTCACCTTCATTGAGAGTTTGCAGCGCCCTAAATCTCGCCACTTCAGCCCTCAGCTGGCGAATTTCTTCTCCTTGAATATCCACTTTTTTGCAATAACTGTGCCTTACTCATTTCCCTCTCCTCCAAGTCTGTGTCTGAAGAATAATTGCCCTGAAAAATTATAACAAGTGTACAAATAACAGAAGGTTT
This sequence comes from Pyrrhosoma nymphula, assembly GCA_963573305.1. Taxonomy (NCBI): domain Eukaryota; kingdom Metazoa; phylum Arthropoda; class Insecta; order Odonata; family Coenagrionidae; genus Pyrrhosoma; species Pyrrhosoma nymphula. The sequence continues at coordinate 133,083,789 of OY754334.1, read as the reverse complement.
TTGTTCGCATATCTTCATACATTCAATTATCTCTTGACGAAGGGGTTTATAACAAAGAACACTCAACTGTATACACGAATATAATACTTCACTAAAGCCCGTTTCACATGACACTTTATCTAGCACAAGGTCTAGTATGCACGCTAGTATGCTAGATTTCCGGTATCGTGTGAACAGAACCAGTATACTGGCTAGCAAGCATGCCAGCCAGTATACTAGTATACTCGCTGAGCTACTGGATTTCGTACTTGATGCTAAACTAGTTTGCTATTAGACCCAGTAGGACCCAGTGGCAATCTACCAATCACGTTCACGTTACAGACGCTGTGCGATCTTCTTTTTAATAATAATTCTTTATTCCATTTGGTCATACAGACATGGGAAAGTCGTCAATTACATACCATACATAAGCAAAAACACAACATAATTATAAACAGTTACAGCACACAATTAGCCATCTAAATATTCTGAGATACTATTAAAAGCATTCTCAAGGAGAAAGTTCTTCAACTCATATTTGAATTTCCCAACTGTGGAAAGACCTTTCAATTTTGGAGGGAGATGGTTATATATACGAGCACACATGAAATGTGGGCCATTTTGGTAAGGCTGGAGTTAAACCTTTTGAGGTGCACATCACCATTAACCCGAATGTCATGGGCATGGAATGAGTTGTTAGGTGGGAAGATAGTGGGATTTTCGTTAACGAAGTAGGAGCATTGAAGGATGTAGCCGCAGGGTAGAGTGAATTTTCATTGATATAAAAAAGGGTTTTCCTTGTTCTCTAATAGAAACACCAGCAATTGCTTTCACAGCTTGTTTCTGTAGAGAAAAAAATCTCTTACATTGGGATGAGTTGCCCCAAATGATAAGGCTATATGTGAGGAAAGAATGAATGTTAGCAAAATATAAAAACTTGAGGCATTCCAGAGATGTGACCAAAGTCAGCCTTCTTATCATGAAGAGGCCAGTTTCCACTATATTGGCAACAGTATTAATGTGTTCTTGCCAAGACAAATTGTCGCTTATGGTGAAACCCAAGAAGTTAGTTATATCAAGGCGTTTTATGCTAAGTCCATTTAATGTAAGTAAAGGGCTCAAGAGTTGACTGAGCCTTTTTAGTATGAAAGAGCAGATATGTGGTTTTAGCACTATTTAATTGTAAATTATTGTTGGCACACCAAGTACTCATGTATTCAACTGAGGAACGAGCTGATTTGATTAGGGTTGATAAATCGGCAGTAGATTTTAAACAGGAAGTGCCATTTGCATAGAGAAGTGGTTTGCAGTTAGCCATTGGAAAGGATAGATCATTCATGAAGATGATAAAGAGTAAGGGGTCAAGGACTGATCCTTGTGGAACACCACATTTTATTTCTGACGAAGTAGATTTGGCTGATGTAATACCAGTTGTGGAATGTTGGAAGTATTTGACTATCTGTTTTCTACCTGTGAGGTAGGACATTCCAGTTATGAGGATTACCTACAATACCCAGGTTACTGAGTTTGCCTGACAAAATATTGTGGTCGATGCTGTCGAAAGCTTTTGTGAGGTCATAGAAGATGCCCAGAGAAAGCTGCTTCTCGTTGAAACAAGAGTTAAGCTCATTAATGAGTTGGAAAAGTGCAGTAGTGGTGGATCTGGATTTTCTAAAGCCATGCTGAGTTTGCTCAATTAACTGGTTATACTCGAGAAAATTTACTATCCTACGGCAAACTACAGTTTCAAGAATTTTTGATAAAACAGAAAGTACAGAGATGGGACGGTAATTGTCAGAGATGTTAAGTGCACCCTTTTTGGGGATGGGAGTGACAAGGGCAAATTTCAAGTCAGTGGGAAAGACACCACCTCTGCGCTTGGGTGGAAGAATCCTACCATATGTGGAGTCAATACGTTTCCTCGGTATGATATTCTATTACCGACTTAACTGGCGGGAACATGTAAGACTGTTAAGTGAAAGATGCCGTCAGGCCTTAAATATTTTAAAAGTTTTAACCAACTCGAAATGGGGTGCAGATCGTACCACGATGCTTTTACTGTACCGTGCCCTCATTAGATCTCGTCTGGACTACGGCTCTTTCGTCTACTCCTCCGGACGAGAGTCGTACCTGAGGCCTTCGACAACGGTTCACAATGCTGGACTGCGGCTGGCCACCGGTGCTTTCAGGACCAGTCCGGTTCTGAGCATTTATGCAGACGCCGGAGAGCCCCCTCTGTATGTCCGCAGGAACATGCTGATGTGCTCCTACGTGGCAAAACTTTTATCAATGACAAAGCATCCATGCTACGATATTGTTTTTAACCCTAGATTTTTAGACAATTTTAATGGACGGAGAAGGGCCACTCGCCCTTTAAGCGTACGTTTTAACAATTTTATCGAAGATAATAATTTCTCTCTTCCGGAAGTATACCTACCTGGTAGGTTATTCCAACCAAGCTCCATGGAATATACAACGGCCCGATATTTACCGTGAAATGAGCAAGTTACAAAAATCCTCCACCATCGATTCAGAATACCAGGTAATGTTCAAGGAAATGCTGAATTCCCACTTGGATACCATCCCTATATATACGGATGGATCCAAGTCCAATTCAGCCTGTGCGTGCGCAGTATACTCCCCTAACCGCGGAGTCGTGAAGGCGAAGCTCAGTCCGCTGTGTAGTGTTTACACAGCGGAACTGTTCGCTATAAAGATGGCTATCCACGGCATACATGACTGTAATAAGTCTTTTATAATCTGCACATACTCTTTAAGCGCATTGAAAGCAGTTTCCGACTTTTCCCCACTCAGTCCTATCGTTCAGGATATACATAATGCCCTTCTTTCTCTTTATAAAAAGGGAATAAGAGTAAGCTTTTCATGGGTTCCTGGGCATGTGGGGATAGACGGAAACGAGAAGGCTTACTCAGCAGCGAAGGAAGCCCTGAAGGACCTCGAAGCCTTTTCTTTCCTGGTACCGGCAGAGGACCTTAAATGGACCCTAAAAAATATATGTGCACAGAGGTGGAAGGACTCGTGGAGGAGCCAAATGAACAATAAATTGCGCTGCCTGAAAGCAGATACGCAGGCGTGGGCCTCTTCCGTCAGGAGCTGTCGTAGCGAGGAAGTTGTCATCACACGACTGAGAATAGGGCACTGTGCCCTGACCCACTCATACCTCTTCACCGAAGAGAAGGTTCCACCTCGCTGTGATGAATGCGACTGCCCATTGAGTGTACGACACATAATGACGGCTTGTGAAAGGTACCGAGCTCTCCGAGAAAGATATCACATTAGTGGTGGGCTAGAACAAGTTCTCGGCAATAATCCTATTGCCCTCGGTCGTGTAGTCGAATTTTTAAAATGTATTGACATATTTAAGGCACTCTAAAATCTAATGTTTTAATGGGAAACACGATTTATGTTATTCCTTCTCTGTTTAAAAAATTTAATTCTTAGTGAATAAATATTGAATTCCACTTCCGATAAATTTTTATTGATATGAATTAGGTTGCGAGCAGTGCAAAATGACCTCAGCTGTCGACGCACCTGATAAACCTACTACTACTACTACTATATCTTGCATCCCTTTGACACCAGATGCCTCAGTAAGTATATTGTGCGACCTCTTACGTGTTGTTTTTGACTGTACCTTGGACCACAGAAACGTCTTGTCTTTTCCGAAGAAGAATGAATCCTTTTCAAGTTCTCCCTCATCTTCATCATCAGCGTCTTCATCTGAGTCTGTATTGTGGTCACTCTCGCTAATATGTTCTTCTTCCAAGTCAGAATTGCAGGTTGTAAAATAATATCACCGTCTTCAGTCTCTTCCTCACTCTCAGAATCATTTTGCAGGAGTAATTTTTCGATTTCTTCCTCTTGTAACATCTGCAATTGAGGTCGGGTACGCTTACTTAACTTTAAGATCACTATAAACTACCAAATATATTAGCCATATTCTATACAACACTAAATTTTCTTACCTTTGCATTCATTCTCGTCACTGCTCGGGTGGGGTGTTACAGACCCAAAAGACTTCCGGCACTGCTCTGGTGGGGTGTGAGGTACCCCGAAGCTGAATTTGTGGTCGTCACGGTTCAACGTTCCACATTAGACTGCCGGTGCGATTGTGTTTACAAAATAGAGACAACACGTGACGATATCACGAAGTCTCAGAATGCATGCTCAAACCATCTAGGAGTATCAATGGAAACTTTGTATTCTGGGGTTCTGTACACCCCACCCGAGTAACGAAGGGTTAATTTCATGAAGAGGCAGGCAAATCGCCTCTTCCATATCCCGAAGCACCTTTCCACCACGCACCTTGTTACAATATGTGCGGCATTGTACCTATGGTAAATCAATGGAGTAAAATATTCTTTTTCAGGGATAATGGTGGAAATTGGATATATTCTTCATAATAAAAGTATGAATTATCATATGGCATGATGCACCGAAACCTAGTTTGGTGAATTGAATAGTGGGGAAACAGGCCAAAATCATCTTCTCATTATGAAGAGTTAATGGAAGGTTAATGGCAGTAGTACTGAATTACTTAATTAAACAGGATTAATTAAAATTCTCTTTTTTTAATTATTCATCAACTTACCGTCTTTCTGGTGCTGTTACTGGATTTGCCAGGGGTGTATACAAGTAGGGCAACTGTGGATACCCCCTATCCCCAAGCAAAATGCCATTCACCTCTCTCCTTTCACACATTATCTTCAGCCTGCTGTTGTTGAAAATCCGGGCATCGTGTGTTGAGCCAGGCCATCTTGTAACGATATTGGTTATTTCCAGGTCTGGACCAACAACCACCTGAATTGGTAATATGAAACACTTCATTAAAATTTTCTGTGGAATCCATACTACTCCTGCTAATGTTTGGGCGTTTCTGTAATAATGTAGTTAAAATGATGCATGATATAGAAAGACAAACCTGCACGTTCGGGGAGAACCATCCCTTACGGTTTCTATAAACCTCTGCCAGTTCTCCTCCAGGGTTTATAATTGGAACATGTGTACAATCTATGCATCTACGTCTACATGCATCCAATGACCCCAGGGAACCGCCGGATGGCATAGAAGCGACGCTTAAATTCATTGGTCTCTGCATCTGCCACTGGTATTGAAACCCATTCATCTAGATGGCTAGCAATTTCCGTGGACACATTCTATCATTTATAAGAAGAAATATTATATCATGAATGATAAATTTATCCTCTTTTATATCAGTCTATTTAATACATGCTTAGGGAGTGCAGGTTAGCATGAGGTGAAACCCCAGAAACTCAAGTTTAATCATAGCTGAGGTTCAAGTATGGAGAATGGATGGAGTAGGCCTTACCCATACTAGTGTTTCTGTACCATGATATAGGGTGATAATATATACCATTAGATAAGGAAGGATAGAGGACTGTAGTCAACTTAATCTTAAGGTTGAACAACCAATGATACCCACCTTTATAACCCGAGAGACGGAAGATTGTGCCACATTGACAAGGTCCCCACATACAATCTAAAAAAGGAAAAATTATGCTTTTGTAAAAATTGAATTGAATTATTATACGAGCCAAAAAAGTCCATGCAAGACAAAGTATATAAGGCAATATGCACTAGAATTGCAAGAGGCACATCTATGACACGGGAGCAAAGACTGCGGCGTATGGAAGTGCTGCCTATAATTTGCCACTGCTTGAAGAAAAATCACTTACCTGAAAACTTCCAGTGGCATAAAATCTCAGGCATGTCAATAACTTCAACACTGGAGACAGGAGTGATCCTCGTGAGTCCGCATTTTGCGGAGAAAGCATTGGAACCAGTACATCCCTCACGGTTTCTTTGGAGAAGCGGTACAGCACACGGAACTCATTCTCCGTTAGTATTTCCATGGGATTCTCCCGGTCCCTCAAGTTTCTTCCCGGAATCTGATGGCCTTCATTATGTACTAAGTGCCTGAAAAATTGGCAAAATTATCATCGAGTACCTGCCGATACATGATGACGATCTGCGCGCTCGGGAAACTCTAGATAGGTACCTAGGTACCCTGCGTCTCGACTATAGTATACTGCCGATCGCCGATGATTGCCGTCTGGCCCCGGCACTACCGCCGGGGCAAGCCGGCCGGTGTACCAGGCGCCAAGTTGGGTGGGAAAGCAATACCCCATCAAGTTTTGCTCACGAAATGTCGGCACCGACTTTATAGGTGATTTTATTAAAAATAAAATGTTGTTAAATCTAGACGTTAATTATGAAAAGTGTGCGCTCTCATTTCTTTTGAAGGTAGCTATTGCTGAATAATCCTTCGCCTCACCAACATCACTCGTCATGGTGGGTGACAAATATACACGTACAACTGTCGATCGCATTTGTGTAGTGGGATATATTACGTATTACTGTAATATATCAAATATGCATTGCGTTATAATGCCCAAAGATGCACGTGACATTCATTATGAGATGAATATAAAGAGATATTGTCAACGGACGTAGAAGCACTATACCATTTCCATCTATCTCTGAGACATTCCCATAAACTTTTACTCATCATTTCAGTAACAAAATTACACATTTTAGGTACGCTTACACGTAATTGTACATAGTTTTCCATGGATTGGAACTCTAATTACTTTTACTAGCAGTAACTGAGTATGGATAGAGCTGGTTGGAAGACGGCTTTCTTGTTTTGAGTATTTTACGCAAACTGTAAATTTCACAGGCACAAAGCGGTGATTTCAACTTTCTTTGGGCACTTATATAAAAATATAAATGTTTTTCAAGGCAAGCCACGGTCCATACCAAAGTTATTACCTATTATTACGGCAAAGCCGAAGAGGTTTCAGCATAGTTGGGTTGACAGTAGTTATTTTACGTAAAAAAGTATTTCATGAGCATCAATGCAAGACATTAAATATGTACATAATTTGTTTTTCTTTAATTATGAATTGTTTTCAAGGCATGACAGGACCCGTTCGGAAGTTAATAGCAATTAAAACGGTGAAGCCGAAGAGGTTTCATCACGGTATTGTTGTCAGAAGTTATTAATAGTTACGTTAAGTAAAGCATTTATTCATCAGCATCAAAGTCCGTTGTTGAAGCATTCATACTATATTTTTATGTAATAAGAAATGATTATCATGAGCTTATAGCCCTTTAAACGTCAATAATTATTAATTATAAATGCGAGACGATAAGCAGACGAAATCCGGCAGCCATGTTACTTGTAGCGAGTAGCATGGCATGGACCTCTCTAGACTTTGCAGCGGGTGATCGTAGCGGAGCTCGGCCGCTATAGCAGCTACGTCACCATCTGATGACGTATCCAGCGGGCAGTGAGGTTTCTGGATACGGCCCCTAGTCTCTTTAAAACTGTGACGTTTCATCGCTGCTCGATGGGGATGACGAGTGACGTCATACCAACAGCGGAACGCTTTCCGATAGTAGGATAGGTATCCGATCGACTCGGTTTGAATCCGATTCCGATGCCGTCAATCCAACGAGAGTCAGAAACCCCCCTGAAATCCACATGGGTCTCAGTAGGCGCCCAAAAGCTTACACCACTGATCTAGAATACCAGCGTCTTTTTAACGAATTTCTCTGTCGTTACTCCGACTTAATCCTCGTATTAACTGATGGTTCTAAGTCTGATGCAGCTTGCTCAAGCGCGGTTACCTCCTCTCACCACGGGGTCGTTGAGGCCACCAGACTCAGCCCGCTGTGTGGCATATACATAGTCGAGCTGCTAGCCATTAAGATGGCCCTCGATGGGATCGGGAAGAGTGCTAAAGCAATTGTCATTTGCACGGACTCGATAAGTGCTCTTCAGTCAATTTCTGGCTTTCATCCGATCACCCCTTTGTGCCATTGATGTCCCATCAGGTGCCGCGTGCCCTGCCCATCGTCCCCTACCCCCCCTCCTTGCCCTCCTGCAGCGTGATATCAGACGCGCCATTGCCGGAGGAGCGCAGGCGCGGCTCTTCGACGGAACACCCCGCCGCACTATCGCGACGCACGGGTACGTTCAGCGTCCGCGCCGACGCGAAAGACACTGCGTCGCGACTCCCGGACGATCTTCTCGACGCCAACACGACACAGACCGCAGAATCGTATGTGCTCGGACACCCTGCAACAAGAGGGGTGGCTGATCGAACTTGGTATTGCAGGGGGAAGCACAGACGGCGTCTTCCGCGTCGTGCGTTCGATGCGCGATGCGGCGAGGGCGGTATAACCTCTCCACTCTCCCGTGGTGCAGCGTCTCATCGACAGCGAAGGAGGCAGGATCCGCCGTTGACCGCTGTTAAGCTCCAGGCGCTACCGCGAGAAGAAGGGTGATGCCTTTAAACGGGTTTGCAGCGGCAATAACGACGTTGACCGTCCCCGCATTCCGCTGCCGCAGGTAAAAGCCCACTTCTCGCGGGAGCGGCCGCGGTACGACGAGACGATCGCAGCGCCGTCCGTCGTGCCGCCGTTTCAACCGAGCGGTTGAGAAGAAGAGGAAGCTGTCGCGTTGTTGAGACCCATCACTGCGGGAGAAGTCAGGAGGCGCCTTCGTCGCTGCCGCAACACCGCACCCGGCCCAGACGGCGTACCGTATTCTATATGGAAGCAGGTAGATCCCGATTGCCGCGTGCTTGCGGCAATCTACGACTTCTGCTTCCGAGTAGGCCGGGTGCCGACGGAGTGAAAGGAGAGCCACACCATTCTCCTCCACAAGAGCGGCGACGAAGCGGAGATTGGTAACTGGAGGCCGATCGCCCTCAGTCCAACCATCTCGAAGATATATTCACGGGCGTGCTCGCGGACCGGATTGCGGCGTGGGCGGTCCGCGGTCGACACCTGTCCTTCCCGGCCCAAAAAGGAATGGTCGCGTTCAGGCGACTCAACAGTTGCGGCACCGGTGGAGATTATCTCCTGAACGCTCTCCGGTGAGTCAACATGTTGCAGATCACACGCCATTTTTTTCACCGGAGTTCATCTCCGGTGCGAATCGGTAACATGTTGAGATTCGATATGGCTGCGCCCATGATTTCTTCTCATGAAAATATAACTTGTGTTTATGTTTACAATGGGATGTCCTTTCAGATTGAAGAAAGCTCTGAAATTCAAAGAAGGCTGAGTTCAGGTTATATATCGGTTATTTTATGTATTTTCTTTATGGATAGGTTATAGTTGTGTCGTATATGTTAGTATCCTTAGTTTCAACTTTCCGATCAGACTTGAGCAGGTTATTTTAATTTCAATTTTCGAAAAACAAGAGTTACTCTTTCCGCAAACACCCTTGCACTTTTTATACAACGCATGCTCCACATGCTCTATTTTGTTGATGAACGTATCCTTATTCTAACAAGGCAGTGATAATATTTGTATTTTTCCTCGGAAATTTGCCATTAATTCTCTGAAAAGACCAGTTCTTTGTAACAACTTTGATATAAAAAATAATTGCCTTTGATGCAAAGGATAGTCTTCTGTAAATTTGAAATATCCTCCTGGAAATTTTGTTATGTACAGGCTCATGAATGTCTACCCTGTTTTTCCACGTTTCTCTTTAAATGTATCAAGTAAATATAAAGGAATGTAGCTCTTGGGTCTAACAAACAGAATGCCATCGTTTAAAATATGATTGTAGTAGAAAATTGCGAAAATAACCACAGTGGAAGAAGGCTGTGATTATCACGCAAGAAGTAGCAGTAATTAGAAGGATTTCTTTCAAAATTTTCAAGGCGTCATTTCAATTTCAAAATGCTAATTTTTGCAGACGAGAATTATTTTGCTGAATACTTAAAGAAGAACTCTGTTGATCACCTTTTGAATAATGCTTGTAAGTATTATTCTTTACTGCTGACGTTAATAGTTAAGACTGTAATTCAGGATACAATGTAGTTATGAATTATTCATGTTCCTGTCTTTGCACTTTTAACATGTGAAAAAATCACCTCTAGCCCTGTCGATGTAAATCTAAGTAAACATTTCCAGTGAGAATTCTTGAAAGTAATCCATTATACAAAATATACTAAAGCATCAAACATTTCATATCTATAATTTAACTAACAACCACTGAAACTTTAGCTCCCCCAGAGCTTGTGGGTGAACCTAGGGAACCAATGAGTGGAGAAACTAAAGCATTTGCATGGAATCCAAATTCCACGAAATTGCTCTTAAGTGCATATAGAGAGAGAGAAAAGACAAATTTCGAAACCCAAAGATGACGAAGAGGTGTGTCTGGAGTGAAATTGTGAATGTTTTCCATTCAAAGGGTTATAAAATGACAGAGGATATTTTGGATGCAAAACTGAGAAACCTTAAGAAAACATTCCAGAGGGTAAAAGAAAATAAATCAGCCACAGGCCGGAGTCACATTTCATGGGATTATTATGATTCCATGGCAGAAATATTCACAGATGACCGAACCATAAACCCTGGCTACACATTGTTCTCATTTCAACCATATAGTGTTCCCTCCCTTAACAAAGATATGCCCTCAACGTCTGGGGTGACTAGAGCAGTCTCCAGTATGAATCCCACAGATGAAGCCTCATGCAGTCCACCCAATTCTCCTATTGATCCCCTTCAAAATTTTTCTCCTCCGGACTCATTTGATAATGTCACTTTGCCACCTGAACTGCCTTAAATACTTCAGAAATCTAACAAGAGAAAGTTATATGGGCAGAGAAGCCAACAGTTGGAGTTAGAAAGGGAACACACAGATTCCATCAATCGACTCACAGAAGCCATTAAGGAATCTAATTAAATCCAGAGGGAAATAAATAGAATCCTAATGCAAATACTAAACTAAAGAAAACAAAATAATGATGAGTAACCTGATTTCAGTAATGATTTTGTATAGTAATATATATATATATTGAGATTATAACCCTTTCTGCGTATATTCATATGTAAGAGTTATTTATTATTTTTGTTTCTTCATGTTCTAGTGTGTTTTGAAAAAGTTATATAATCCCCGCACGGGGGGAAGGGGGTGATCCCTTCCTATGGGGAGTAGCGCCCCCACGGACCCGAGCCCACCGAGGAGACAACCTCGTTAAAAAACCCATAGTGCGTTGAGGCAGTGTCCGGACAGTATGTGAGTCTACTGTACTGAGTATAGCCATAACATCTGGCCTAAGGACTCACCCGCGTGTTCGCCGTGCGTGGAGACCCGTAAGGTGGGGAAAGATGATCCTGGTGGTTGAGCTTCCCGGTCTGGATGGGGGTCGGATCCTCTGAAAGTCGAGTTGCAATACACCACTTTGGCCTCGGACTCCACTGAAACGGGAGGTCAGAGAGTAGCCGCCTCTGATCAATCGGCTAGCCAGTTCGAATTGACGTTCAGCAGGCAAGTGCAGGCGGCATGGGGGTCTTGCAGATGGGCGTCGAAGGTGCGCGGGTTTGGAGGACCCGCGTTATCAGAGACCAACCCGGAAGCAGACAACCATGCCAGAAGCGCTATATCCCTCGGGTAGCCCTGGCGACCACACCGGTTGGCGGTGTGGCGTCCCAAATGTGCGGCTCCGTGGCGGGTGGGGAGCCCGGGGGACGAAGTTTCAAAGTGAATGGGTGAAGAAAACCTTCCTCCAACTAAAAGACCTCGCCCGGACACGGGTGGGGGAGACTGTGCTTTTTGCGCATGTAAGCGTTATTTAACGATGAAGTGCACAAGAGAGGGTGAGTCTTTTAAGAAAGTCTCACCTTTTCTTATACACAGAGCCTTGACAGCTTATGTAGCGAGCGAATTGAGGTCAGTGAAGAAACTCCGTGATGGCACTCTTCTTAGAGAGACCGCAAATGAGAAGCAAAGCGATAGTGTTGGGAGTGGTTCAGTTGCACACGATGCCCGTTCAAGTGAGTTTACACAAAACTCTAAATACGTGTAAGGGAATAATATCCCATTACGATCTTTTATATGTAGATGTCGAAGAGATAACGCAGGAGATGGCTTCGCAAGGGGTTACCTTCTGTCGCAGACTCACAACCAAAAAGAATGGAGAAACAATCAACACCACTTCTGTTGTGCTAACTTTCAACTTGGATAAGCTTTCTGAAAAAGTAAATGTCGGTTTCGAGAAAGTTGCAGTAAGACCATATATTCCAAGTCCTATGCGGTGCTTTCAGTGCCAAAGATTCGGGCACATGGCCACAAGATGTGAAGGTAAGGCTACCTGCCCTCGCTGTGGAAAGGATATGCATGAAGGAGAATGTTCATCAGCTCCACTTTGTATCAGTTGCGAGGGTCCTCACCCGGTTTACTCTCGCGACTGCCCAAAAGTCCAAGAGGAAAGAAAGATTATGGAAATCAAGACCATAGAGAAGATATCCTACTTTGAGGCCCGCAAAAAATACAAGACCCTTGCTCCACCAAGCTTCAGCCGTTCGTTTGCCTCGGTGGTCTCCAAGCCAACGTCAACCATCAGTACACAAACTGAACCCACTGAAATAACAGAAATGGAAAATGTTGAGACCGGAAAAGAGTTTTGTAATAAAAAAGAACAGGAAAATAATCCTCCCCCTGCTCCTAAGGGGCCAAAACAAAACGCAGAAGCGAAAGCCGATGCAAAACCTGCTGCCCCAAAGAATGCGAACCTTAAAATGGGAAATGGCGGTTCGCCAAAGAAAGTTTATATTCAGAGGCGCGAAAAAACGCCCTCACCAAATCAATCTCGGGAGAACTCACTCTCCCGTGCAGAAGCTATGGAAGAGGACTTCAGTCTAACTGAGGAAGAAGTTCTCCAGGTTCGCAGTAAAAATAAGCCAAAAGCTAAAATCAAAAGATAGTATAGCATTTTAGCTAATTTTTGATCCTATTACTTTTATTTTATTTATTTATTTATTTATTTTTTCTTACAATTTCAATGGCCTTATTTTTGCAATGGAATTGCAATGGTTTTTACTCCCACTTAGAGGAGGTGAAACTCTTGGTAAATAATTTAAAACCTGATTGCCTGTTTTTACAAGAGACCCATTTTAAAGCTTGCGACAAAGTGAAGTTAAGAGGTTATAAATTAGAAAGGAAAGACGACCTTGGTGGTGACAGAGCTCGCGGAGGGGTTGCTGTGTTCGTCCGAGAGGCCCTTTACACCTCTCGGGTGGACCTGCAGACACCGTTTCAAGCCGCAGCAGTCACCATCGCTACTCCGGAGGTCGTTACATTTTGTAATTTGTATCTCCCTGAGTGGATGCCAGTAAATAAAGAAAACCTAGAAAATCTAGTCAACCAGCTTCCTAGGCCTTTCGTCTTATTGGGCGACTTTAACGCACACAGCACCCTATGGGGAGATAGTATGTGTGATTTTAATGGCCGAGGGCGTCTTTTAGAAATATTTTTAAACGATTTTAACTTGATTTTATTAAACGATCAGGAAAAAACCCATTTTAACGTTTTTAACGGAGGATATTCCTCTATAGATTTATGGATTAGTATAGTCCATAGCCCCTCTCTTTGCAATGTCGGTCATTGATGATCTCTGCGGCAGCGACCATTTCCCCCTATTAATTAGTAAAACGGGGAATGCGTGTTGTTTTAATGCCCCTCAAACATGGCTTCTAAAAAAAGCCGACTGGTTTGATTTTAAACGTAAGTTACATTTCAAATTCTCTGACAGTAAGTCAGCGCGGAGCAATGTAGAGTGTCTCACGAAAGCTATCTTTGAAGCCGCGGAAGGTAGCGTACCGTCAACCACCGGCACCCCGCGCCGCCCTCCAGTTCCATGGTGGAACGAGGAATGCGCCGAAGTCATCCGCAAGCGTAAAAAGGCGCTGCGTATTTTTAGCAAATTTCCTACCTCTACTAACCTTGCAGCTTTCAGACGACTGCGAGCTAAGGCCCAGCAGGTCGTTAGAGAATCAAAGAAGAGATCGTGGACGAAGTACGTTTCCAGTATTAACCATCGAACGCCTTCTACACAGGTCTGGAATAAAATAAAATCCGTGATGGGCAAACGCAATTTCTCTCCGGTCTCAGGGCTAAAACGAAATGGAACCATTCTTTCATCCCCTATCGATATTGCGGAAGCCTTCGGTGAACACTATGCCGCTATTAGCGCCAGTGACAGGTACCATCCATCATTTAAAAGCCTTAAATCCAGAGCCGAAAGAAGGCGTCTTAATTTCTGTGACGTTAAGAACTCCGACTCTTACAATAACCCCTTCACAATGTGGGAGTTGAAATCGGCCATAGAAAGCGCTAAAGACACCTCACCTGGGAGTGACTTAATACATAACTCTTTCTTGCGGAATCTCCCTCACTCTATCTCCCTCACTCTTCGTTGCCAGAACTACTTGCCACACTCAACCAAGTGTGGTCGGAGCAGGTATTTCCGGAGAGCTGGCGAGAATCCATTATCGTTCCGATCCCCAAGCAGGGAAAGGACAAATCTCTCCCCTCTAACTATCGCCCAATATCCTTAACGAGTTGTTTATGCAAACTGATGGAAAGATTGGTAAACAAACGGCTAGTGTGGTGCCTTGAAAGCCGCAAACTCCTATCGAATATCCAGTGTGGCTTTCGACGTGGCAGGTGTACTGTCAACCACCTAGTGAGAATCGAGGCCTTCGTTCAGGAGGCATTTCTCCTTAGACAGCACGTAATCGCGGTTTTTTTCGACATTGAAAAAGCATACGACACAACGTGGAGACATGTAATCTTACAGTCATTACACGACTGGGGTTTTAAGGGCAATCTACCCATATTCGTGTGTAACTTTTTAAATAGGCGTTCCTTCAGAGTCCGAATAGGAAATACCTTCTCCCAACCATACCTACTGGAGAACGGAGTTCCTCAAGGTGCGGTCCTTAGCGTTACACTTTTTGCAATCGCAATTAACAGCATTGCAAAATGCGTTCAATCGCCCGTAACGGCCTCACTCTTCGTCGACGACCTGGCGATTTTTTGCAGGTCATCGAAATTGTCAACGGCTGAGAGGCAGGTCCAAATGGCCCTAAACCGCCTACAAGACTGGTCCCTGGCAAATGGTCTCCGTTTTTCTGAAGAAAAAACGAAATGCCTGCATTTCCACAGGCTGAGGGGAATCTTTACTAGTCCAACCTTAAGGCTTGGAGACAAGGTCTTATCGTTTGTGGAATCCCATCGTTTCCTCGGCCTTTATTTAGATAAGAAACTTAACATGCGAGATCACATTCTACACACTAAGAACGCATGCCAAAAGATTTTAAACGTTTTAAAAATTTTAAGCCATTCGACATGGGGCGCAGACCGCTCCATGATGCTTTTATTATACCGTTCGCTGGTGAGGTCAAAACTGGACTACGGGTCCGTGGTATACTCTGCTGGAAGAGAATCTTATTTGAAACCCTTGAATACCGTGCACAACACCGGACTCCGACTAGCCATTGGAGCCTTCCGGACATCACCCGTTCCGAGTATCTACTCGGACTCAGGGGAGCTACCTTTGGCCTCGCGAAGGAAAATTTTAATGAGTAACTATGTAGCAAAGATTTTATCGATGAAAACGCACCCCTGCTTTGATATAGTTTTTAAACCTCGGTTTATAAATGTTTTTAATCGAAGGCAACGGGCCACACGTCCACTTGGAGTACGTTTTAGAGATTTTATTGAAGAAGTGGGCATGTCACTGCCCAAAGTGCATCAGGTTAAATACTGTAACCAACCACCCTGGCTGATGCCCCTGCCTAACGTAAACCTCTGTTTACAAAAATACTGCAAACAATTAACGACCCCTATTGAATACAGGCAGATGTTCAAGGGACTTCTAGAAGCTCATCCCAGCTTCACACCTGTTTACACTGATGGGTCCAAGTCAGATCTCGCGTGTGGGGCTGCAGTGGCATCCGTACATCACGGCGTCCTTAAGACGAGGCTAAGTCCACTCTATAGTGTATTTAACGCAGAACTGTTCGCCATAAAAATGGCTTTATGTAATATTAAGGGCAGTCAAGGATCTTTCCTAATCTGTTCTGATTCCTTAAGCTGTTTAAAAGCCATATCAGCCATGTACTCAGACCATCCTATTATTCAGGAAATACCTTTTTACCTCTCATCCCTTACTTAAAAAGGAATCCAAATCCTTTTTGTTTGGATTCCTGGCCACGTAGGCATTTCAGGTAATGAAAAAGCAGATAGAGCGGCAAAAGAGGCGTTGGAAAACCCGGAACCCGTCTTGGACTTGGTTTTATCGGAAGATGTCAAGTCCATGCTTCGACGGATCGCCACTAAGCAGTGGAATGAAACTTGGAGTTGTATGGAGGGAAACAAGCTGCGTAGGATAAAAGCTGACACTCTGGCTTGGCCTTCTTCAATCCGAGGTAATCGGAGGGAAGAAGTTATTATTGCCCGTTTGCGGATAGGCCACTGCGCCTTGACCCATTCTTTCCTACTCA
This sequence comes from Pyrrhosoma nymphula, assembly GCA_963573305.1. Classification (NCBI taxonomy): domain Eukaryota; kingdom Metazoa; phylum Arthropoda; class Insecta; order Odonata; family Coenagrionidae; genus Pyrrhosoma; species Pyrrhosoma nymphula. The sequence continues at coordinate 133,067,457 of OY754334.1, read as the reverse complement.
CGGAAAATAAGATACCCCCCACTGTGATACATGCGATAAGCCTCAGACAGTGCAACACATCATGGCGGAGTGTGTTAACTACCAAGAAGCTCGCAATCTTTTCGGCCTAAGGGGAAATCTTAAATACGATCTGGGTGATAACGCTGACCGACTTAATCAGGTAATCGGGTTTTTAAAAGATATAAATATCTACCACTCAATTTAATAATTTTATTATTTATATTATATATATATGAATTTATATATATATTAAGTATTTTTTAAAATACTTATTTCTATTTTAGTTTATCTCTTTAGTTAAAACTATTTCAGTTGCAACAAAAAGCCTAGAGCTGCTCAATGCATTGGCAGCATTTATAAATTGGACGTGGTGCAAAATGACCTCGGCCGTCGGCGCACCCATAACCCCAAATACTACTACTACTAGTTATATAATATTGATTTTATTTTTTTTTGTTCTAATGCAAGAGCGATTTTATTAACTTGGTTTCAGTTCCTACAGAGGAACTAATTAATTTTTGTTGTTTGTTCAGAAGGTTGGCTTTATTTTTTACTTGCTCCTAATGAAGCACGTTTCTCTTAGCCCAGTTGGTCAGTTTGATGGCAGTACACTGTTTCAGTCTTGCAATGCTGGCCAATGTGGACGACCTGCAGAAGATTGCTAGGTCGTCTACGAATAGGGATCCTATCACCGGTGTCTTTATACAGTGCGCAATATCATTAATGGCGATTGCAAATAAGGTAACGCTTAAAGCAGAGCCCTGGGGAACGCCGCTATCCTGAGAGTAAAACTGTGAGGTTTTTTCCCACTCTCACTCTAAAACCACGGTCAGTTAAAAAGTTTCGGACAAAAATAGGTAGGTTACCCCTGAAACCCCAAGTGTGCATTGTTTGCAAGATCTTCCGGCGCCTTAGCATGCCATAGGCCTTCTCCAAGTCAAAGAAGACACCAATGGCATGTTGAAGCAGAAGAAAGGCCTCTTGGATAAAATTATCAGTCCGAATGAGATGGTCGATAGTAGATCTACCCCTACGAAATCCACATTGTATGTTGGAGAGAAGGTTTCGCCGCTCCAACCACCAAAGATGCCGGCGATTGACCATTCTTTCCATAACCTTTCACAGGCAACTGGTAAGGGAGATGGGCCTATAGTTGCTAGGGCTACTGTTTTCCTTTCCCTTTCCCTGATTTACTATTGGAACCACGAGAGCTTCCCTCCAGGATTGTAAAAAACTACTCTCCAGCCAAATTTGTTTGAGGGTATGAAGGACGTCCAGCAACGCTTTCTTCGGTATGTTCCGGAGAAATGCATTGGGGACTGTCTGTTCCTGGAGACGAATTCCTGGATTCCGCAATTGCAGAGGCCAGCTTCCATAACGAGAAGCATTCTTTGTAGTCAGCAATACCGTGCGTTTCACGGAACGTTAGGGATGCTGCTTCGCAGCGTTGCTTTATTTCCCTGAAGTCTGCATCATAATTGTCGTTACTGCAGATATTGCTGAACGTACGGCCAAAGACCTCACATAATTCCGAGGGAGATGTTACCACCCGGTCATTGACTTTCAATCTGGAAACGCCGCATTGCTGACGGGAGCCCGAGATGCTTCGTACCTTCCTCCAGACCTAGTTCGGTAGTGACCGGTAGTAACAGCGCGCTGCAGCGTGGCCCTCTTCTGTGTAGGAGTACCCGGAGGGATGAAGTTGCAATCACCCCCCCTGCGGGTAGGGGGATCGAGAATACTCCCGCAGTATCCCTGCTTGTCGTAAGAGGCGACTAAAAGGGCGGGGAGAAAACCCCGAAAACAAACCCAGAGCCAGCAAGGGTTGAGCCCGGACAGTCTTGTGGGTCAACTGTCTGTGTGCGGCCATACCACCTGGCCTGCGATCCACCCGCATGTTTGCCGTGTGCGGAGACCCGTAAGGAGGAGAAGGGGATCCTGGAGGGTGAGGTCCGTGGTTCCCAGCCGGGTGTCGGATGCCCGGTATGGACCTGGCGCCAATACCCCTCTTTGGCCCCGGATTCTGTGTAAACGGGCGGCCGGGAGCTAGCCACTCCCGGTCAATCGGCTTCCGTGGCGTTCAGTTCAACGGTGGCGAGTGCCAGGGAGGTGGGGGTCTGCGTAGGGCGGTCGGAGATGTACGGGTTTGGTGGGCTCGTGCATCGAAGATCCAACCCGAAACAGGCAACCACCTCTAGGGTGCTATATCCCTTCGGGTAGCCCTGGCGACCGCACCGGTTTGCGGTGCGGCGTCCCGAATGTGTGGCTCCATGGTGGGTGGGGAGCCCGGGGGACGAAGATTCATTTGGAATGGCGGAAACAATTCTTCCACCTCCGAAAAGATCCCGCCCGGATACGGGCGGGGGAGTTAATGTTCCCGGCGCTAGTCAGCGCTATTTAGTGATGAGGTGTCAAAAGGAAGGTGAGAGCCTGAAAAAGGTGTCTCCCTTCCTTATACGAAGAGTATTGTCTGGTTCCGTTTCTGGGGAATTAAAATCAGCCAAAAAACTTCGCGATGGCACACTGCTCATCGAAACGGCAACAGTAGCGCAAAGTGAGAAATTATTAAAGATGGAAAAGCTACATGACATTCCCGTCAAGGTCGAGTTGCACCGCACCTTGAACACCTGTCGGGGAGTGATTAGTCATTACGACCTTTTATATGTTGAGATCGACGAGATCAAGCAGGAGATGGCCTCTCAGGGGGTCACCGATGCTCGTCGACTCACAACAAAGCGCAACGGAGAAAGAGTAAACACGACATCTGTTGTACTCACCTTCGCGCGTGACCAGCTCCCCGACAAGGTGTTTGTCGGCTATGAATCGGTACCAGTGAGGCCATTCATACCGGCACCCATGCGATGTTTTCAGTGCCAGCGATTTGGCCACATGGCCACACGGTGCGAGGGCAAGGCCACCTGCCCCCGCTGCAGCCAGGAAAAGCATGAGGGTGCGGAATGCAAGGGTGACCCACTTTGCGTCAATTGCGAGGGTGCACATCCGGTGTACTCACGTGATTGCCCAAAGATGATCGAGGAGCGAAAAGTAATGGAAATCAAGACGGTTGAAAAAATCCCGTACTTCGAGGCTCGGAAAAAGTACAGAGCACAAGTTGCTCCTACTTTCTCCAAGTCGTTCGCCCGTGTCGCTTCCCAACCTATTGCCAAGGTCACCATCTCGACCCAGACAGAAGATAATGTGAGCCAAAAAACTGAAGTCTCTGTACAGAAATCGGCCATGCCGGCTAAGGCCACAAATCCGGCAAACAAAACACAAGCCACCGTTCCGGGTTCTCCTAGGAAGAACCCCACTATAACCACCGCCGGGGCCACGCAAAATAAGCGTGGCAATTCAGTATCTCCCGGACCATCTGGTTTAGCCCGACTCAACCACCCGGAGTCAATGGAAGAGGACGAATGTCTCTCGGAGACAGAGATCCTCCGGGCTAGAACCAAAGGTAGGAGGAGAAATCGCATCAAGCGTTGATCCTCCAACTGTGTTTTACTTTTAAATTGAATTATTTAATTTATTTAATTTATTTATTTATTTTTAAATTTTTATATTACTAATGGCTTTTACTTTGCAGTGGAACTGCAATGGTTTTTATCGGCGTAAGGAGGAGCTGAGTGTTTTAATTCGTGATTTTAACCCGTCCTGCATATGCTTGCAGGAAACTCATTTTAAAACAACGGACAAAGGCATTTTAAATGGTTTTAACCTTTTTAGACTGGACGACACCAGTGGCCAACGAGCCCAGGGTGGAGTGGCGGTTGCTACTCGGGAGGCCCTTTACACCTCCCGAGTGCAACTCAACACACCGTTTCAAGCGGTGGCGGTGATGGTGCACGCACCGGAGGCGATTACGTTATGCAACGTTTATCTGCCGGAGGGTGCGCCGGTCACCCGTTTTAATTTAGAATCCCTTGTCCACCAGCTGCCTCGGCCTTTTATCTTACTCGGAGATTTTAACGCTCATGATACTCTCTGGGGAAGTACTGCGGGACAGTGTAACCGCAGGGGACGCATTTTATCAAGTTTTATTTTAGATTTTAACCTAGTCTTACTGAACAACGGGGAGAAGACCCGTTTTAACTCTTTCAATGGTGATTTCTCCTCCATTGATTTATGCATTTTATCGAGCAGTTTAACAAATAAGGTGTCTTTGTCTGTGCACGAAGATCTTTGTGGGAGCGATCACTTCCCTTTTTTAATTTTTAAGGAGCGGCGTTTTAACTCTGATTTAATTCGTCCGGGCAACTGGATTGTGCGGAAAGCCGATTGGTTTTATTTTCAAAGCAATTTTAATTATACGTGCGATAAAAATCGCGATAGCGCTTTTAATGTACAATTATTGACTAACAGCATCATCACCGCCGCCGACATGAGCGTACCGCGGTCTCGGCGCATCGTGTCGAGAGCTGCTGTGCCTTGGTGGAATGATGAATGTGCCAAAGCCATTCGGAAACGCAAGAAGGCGTTGCAAATTTTTAACAAATATCCCACTGAAAACAATCTGTCCTCTTTTCGGCGTCTGAGAGCTAAAGCCCGTCAGGTCGTAAAGGAGGCAAAGAGGGCCTCTTGGATGAATTTTGTCTCTGGTGTCAATATCAGCACACCCCTTGCACAGGTGTGGCGTAAGGTGAAGAGCATTTCTGGAAACAATCAGCAGCTCGGCGTCTCCTTCTTAAAAGTCAGAGGAAAAGTGGTTACTTCTCCAGCTGCCATTGGCGAGATAATCGGCCAGTCAATCGCCAAGGTGAGCAGCGATGAAAATCTGGATCCTGCCTTCCGAACGTTGAAGCAACGTCTCGAGAAAATTCCTATAAGCTTCAAGGAGACGCGTACAATGGCAGATTACAACCTCCCCTTTTCCTTGTGGGAGCTGAAATCTGCCATCGATGACTCCCACGACACCTCTCCAGGACCAGACGGGGTCCACAATGCTTTTCTCCGCAACCTTCCGGAGACAGCGCTGCAGGAAGTCCTGCAGACGTATAATCAGCTGTGGGCTGAAGGTCACTTTCCTTCGTCCTGGCGGGAGTCTGTCATTGTCCCCATTCCCAAACATGGGAAAGATAGAGCTGATCCGAATTCTTACCGGCCAATATCTCTCACCAGTTGCCTGTGCAAGTTAATGGAGAGAATGGTGAACCGGCGGCTCGTTTGGTGGTTAGAGCGCCGAAACATTCTCTCCAACATCCAATGTGGATTTAGACGCGGTCGTTCCACCATGGACCATTTAGTGAGGATCGACAATTTCATCCAAGAAGGCTTTCTCCTCCGCCAACACGTGATCGGTGTCTTCTTCGATTTGGAGAAGGCTTACGACCGGGTCTGGCGGCGGAAGATTTTAAAGACTTTGCACGAGTGGGGTTTTAGAGGCAATCTGCCGAATTTTATTCAAAATTTTTTAACGCAACGAGTTTTTAAAATTAGAATAGGGCAGTTTTTATCTGATTTTTACCGTCTTGACAACGGAGTTCCCCAGGGCTCCGTCTTGAGCGTGACGCTTTTCGCCATTGCGATAAATGACGTCGTTAATTGTATCATGGCTCCGGTGATAGGCACACTGTTCGTGGATGACCTGGCAATTTTCTGCAGATCATCCAAGGTGGCAACTGCATCCAGAATGGTTCAGATGACATTGAACAAATTGAACCAGTGGACCCAAAGGAACGGCTTTCGGTTCTCCCATGAGAAGACCAGATGTGTCCATTTCCACAGGAAAATAAGACTCCAAATGCAGCCCACATTACACCTCGGGGGAAGAAATCTCCCTTTTGTCCAGTCAGCCCGCTTTCTTGGTATGACACTCGACCACAGGCTCAATTGGCGAGAACATATCAATATTTTAAAGACAAAATGTATTAAATCTCTGAATATTATAAAGTTTCTAAGCCACACATCATGGGGAGCAGATCGCACAACTTTGCTTTTATTGTATCGCACACTGGTGCGCTCTAAATTAGACTACGGTTGTTTTATTTATGCGTCCGCCCGCGAGTCGTACCTACGAGCACTGCCCCCCGTACACAACGCGGGGTTACGACTCTGTACGGGGGCATTTCGGACAAGCCCGGTCGTAAGCATCTATTCTGATGCAGGGGAGCCTCCTCTATGCCACCGGAGGAACGCGCTTATGTGCAATTATGTCTCCAAAGTTTTATCCATGACGGCACACCCTTGTTTTAACGTACTTTTTAAACCTCGTTTTTTAGAAATGTTTAACCGACGGACGAAGGCCACTAGGCCTGTTTGTGTACGTTTTAATGATTTAATTCGCGGGTGTGATTTCAGGGTACCTAAAGTGTACCCTGTCTCTTACTCATCCCACCCTCCGTGGTTAACACCCACCCCCGTGGTTAAAGCGGTCTTGTGTGATCGTCAAAAATCCTTCACCACTCCCTCGGAATACCAGCGTCAGTTTTTAATGTTTAAAGGGAATCACTCCGATTTTGTGCCAGTGTACACAGACGGATCTAAGTCAGAGTTGGCCTGTGCCTGCGCAGCATTCTCGCCTAGCCAAGGAGCAGTCAAAGCAAAATTAAATCCGATGTGTAGTGTATACACAGCAGAACTATTTGCCATTAAGATGGCACTTGAAAACCTATGTGACGAAGGTCACTCCTTCGTTATATGCACCGACTCCCTCAGCTCAATACAATCAATCTCCGGCTTTTCGCCCATGCACCCGATCATTCAGGACATTCATTCTTCCCTACTGTCTCTCAGCAGGAAGGGAGTACGCGTTTGGTTCCTTTGGGTCCCGGGGCATGCGGGAATAGCCGGAAATGAAAAGGCGGACGCTTTGGCCAAAGAGGCTCTGAACGATACCGAGACTAAGTCGACGCTGGTTCCTCACGAGGACCTGAAATCTTCCCTGAAACAAATAATCCTAGGGCAGTGGAAGGAGTCATGGCGTACTACACAGGATAATAAACTTCGTGACATCAAGCCGGTAACGTCAGTGTGGCCCTCTTCCGTCAGGAACAGCCGAAGAGAGGAAGTCGTCATAACGCGTTTGAGGATAGGGCACTGCCCTTTAACTCACGCATTTCTCTTCACGGAAGAGAAAGTACGACCGCAGTGTGATAATTGCGACTGTCCTCTCAACATTCGGCACATCCTGACGGAGTGTGACAAATACCGTGACGCGCGAAGGCGGCTCAATTTAGGGGGAGACCTAAAATCCATCCTAGGAGACGACCCTAATGTTTTAAGCAGAGTCATTTTATTTATAAAAGGGACAGGACTATTCCAAAAAATATAAGTTTTTATTTTTTGTATTTGTAACCACATTATATAAATTTTTTTAAAAATAAGTGACATGAGTGCAAGTGACTAATATTTAATACTTTTACTACGAAGACTGTGTAGTGGTGCAAAATGACCTAGCCGTCGACGCACCCTACATCCTTAAACCTACTACTACTACTACTAGTTGCAATCACTCGTCTGAGAATAGGGCATACTTCCCTGACCCACTCATACCTCTTCACAGAAGAAAAGACCACCTCAGTGTGATGATTGCGACTCCTCTCTGAGTATGCGACACATCCTGACGGAGTGTGATAAATACCGGTCTTCTCGAGAAAGACATAAGGTTAACGGGACCTTAGAAACTATTCTAGGCGACTCACCCAAGTAATTGCTTTTTTAAAAAGATATTAACGTTTTTAATAAATTATAAATTTCACTGTTTTAGATTTAAGTGCACATTTTATCACATATAAGTAAGCGAAATTTTTATTTTTTACTCTTATATTTTGTACTTATAAGGATGAGAGTGGTGCAAAATGACCGTAGTAGTCGACGCACCCCAAAAAATAATACAACTACTACTATGTAGCAATAAATGATGCAGCACGTAGGCTGCATGGAAATGCAAAGAGGGAAAGGATTGCTTGGGCCCTCATGCCCTAATGTAAATAAAAAAAATTTTTTCCAAGGTTATTATTCTTTAATGACATTTGAACCTCCCCCATTCCCAATTTTGGACAAAAGCTCGAGGAATTGCCTCCTCAGAGCCATTTTTTCGTCGTGTCTTTCTTTCTTCCTCCTTTCCCTTTCCTCCTCTCTTACCCTAGCCTCTTCCCTGTCTCTCCAGCAGCTCCTCTCGGTCCTTCTACATCTATTTGGTATAGACCCTCGAGTAATTCTTCTGGTCTCTTCCTTTTTTTGGAGGCTCTACAAGAAAGGGTGAATGAAATATAATAAATGGTTTTTTCTTGGCAGAGGCTGTTGAAATACACATGTCCCCCCGAGGCAACAACATATGAATAAAATAATAATTCACAAGTGAATTTCATTCATACACGATGGCGTTTTAAATATTTTTTCTCAAACCTTTAATATAAACTAAGATAGGCAAAACTACCATGTATTCCCATTTATCTCATGTTTGCATTTTATAACTGGCTGGTTACTTTTGACTTAGACCATAACATACACATTGGAATCAACCTGAAAGTTGTATGTTGATGGGTGAGGTTAGAACCCACTGACGTATAAAGTTCTGATATATTTCTTCTGTATTTTTATGGCTGTTTGACATTCTGAATAAGGTCTACTGCAATCTTATATATTTTATGACAAAAAACCCAATTACTGCCAGAATCTTATGAGACCTCCCTCCAATTTGAACTTGAGTCCTTTACTTAGTAACCTGAAGCCCAAACTTCTATAATGCACCCAGAAAGAGTGAAAGGTCTTTAAAAAATGAGTTATATGTACCATTGGGTTGGGAGTTAATTGCTCCGCAGGATGATGATGGACCCTCTGTACTCGAAGCAGTTGCCCTGGGAGTCACCCATGCCTGCCTTCCATAAATGTCGTCCATTCTCTGGAAAAATTGAGTGAAGTTGATTGACTCATTTTGAATACTATTAATTGTTTAAGAAAATTTGATACAATGGATCACAATTACATTTTCATAATAGTGCAGCCAGATTTGCATTTGGAGATTTTTTTGAAATTTCTTTTAAACAGTAAATCAATTTTAAAAAATCCATCCCACTATATTCATAGTAACTATGTGCTAAATATATTTCCACTTTCAATTTGTGATTCCCACTACATGGCATATTTTTAAACAAACTGAATTTTAGCATTTTCAACTACAAGGGAATTGAAATGAAAGTGGTAGGTACATCAAAAAACTCCCATGGAAGAGGAGCCCCATTTCCACTCTTCCCCTTGTGATCCTTGATGGACTTGTATCTTCTCTTCAGGGAGTCCACCTTGCTCCGCACCTGCTGAACGGAAAAGATGTGTCCAAGTTCAGCAAGTGCGGACGTCACGTCCTCGTAGAGATCCTTCACCCGTTTCTTATCTTGTATTTTCTCCTTCACCTCTGTTAATAGGGCAAGGACAGATGCCCTCTCCCACACAGCACTTGCTACAGTGTGAAAGAAAGGCATTGGTTTGCAGGTAAAGGAATGTCAATAGCAGTGTGAATGTTAACTACCCTACAGATGTAATAAAATTTCTACGAACAAGTACAAACCCCCCCAATCTCCACAACCACTCTTGGAGGTTCTTGATGTCCTCTTCGAGAGAGAGCTAACTCTCTTGCATATGTAGCATCTGGAAAACATATTTTTACATATTTATTTTTATACATAAAATAAACGGGATGAATATCACATTTGACACATGTAAAATTCAACAAAAATAAGTTTTATGCATTTATGGGTTCTTGAGGATAATTATTTTCTCTTGTTACCCTCCTCAGTACCTGCGCCTGCAAGTTTACAATGCTTTTGACATGTTCGACATTTATTCCACTAACCATAAACGATTTTTACTTTAAAAGTTTTTTTACTTGTTTAAAGGGTACTGAATCTCCAGGATCGTTAACCATACAAAACTGAGGAATGGAAAAATAATAATCTCAAACTGAATGCAGGAAATTTTAGCTGCAGTAGACTCCATAGTAGGAAACGTCATCAATTGACTGACGTCATTGGCCACTGCGCAGTGCTGCCAGTTGATTTTGGAACGCTTTTGCAGCACAGGCAGTACTGGCAGTGAATTTCGGAACGCGCCCCTATATAGCAGGCTCAGGGCCACCCTTGAGCTGTTGGACAGGGGTATAAAATCCGTGATGAATTCGTCCGGTATTTCAATGGTATTGGCCAGGTTCATTGGCAACAAGGTGAAGTAGAAAGAGCTAATTTATAAGAATCTAAATCTTATATATTATTGTAGGCGAGGTGAAAACTTAATGAAACACTTTATACTGATGGCGAATTATTTTATCATGATCTGTTTTGATGTTGTACAAGTAATTTTATTGGGTGGTTACCTGCAAATAAATAAATGAAATTACTGATAAATCAACGCTCTTGATATATTTTGTAGCACAGCTTAAATAGCGAATTTGAAACCAAGGCAGAATGAGGGAAATAGTAATGTTTATTCATCAATTAATAAATATAAGGCTTTCTTTCTTTAAAAATATAAAATAAATATTGCTTTTCAAAGACTAGATATGTTATAACTGACTTACGTATAAAATCTTGAAAAAAAATTAAAAGCTGTGTGCCTTTAACTCCTCGAGTTCTTCCATCTGTGCCTAAAAACTAAAATAGAGATCTCCTTCATCAATTGCTATTTCCGCATTTCATTCTTTAGCCCCTCTATGGCTCTGCCAACATACTTTGAAAACTGCATTTCATTGGAGCATGGTTGTTCAGGGGGCTGTTTCTCAATAGATATAGCTATTGTCTCTAGTACATTATTTGACTTGTCAAAAAATGCCTCATCTGACTTCCTTTTTTACCCTCTGGACTGGGGATGCATACTGAATCATCGGATTCTCCCGGTCAGCATTCACTATTACCATCCTTGGGATCCAATGAGACGATAGGTGGAATAACTTCGTACTCCCCCTCAACTAAATCGGTACCTATAGCATCCAATGATACCGTAAAATCCTGAAAATCCCAGGAAAAGCACATGCATATGACTGAAATGATTTCCTTTGATGATTGTCGTGAAACATAAGGTTATTTTTCTTTCCAAAGATTCCTCCCGAGTTCTAGTAATCGGTGTTTCCGAGGATTTCCTTGGAACAATGTGTTCCCGTAGAAACAAGCTTTTCGTAGTACCATAACGTTGGTACATAAACCTGCGCATGTAAAAGTTAAGTATATGTAAGTTTCTTATAACCTGCCGTAAAATATTCGTATCGTTATACATACCTCGCCTGTAGAGCATCCAACTTTTCATGGATGCCCTTACTTGGTTTCTCCACGCCGAATTTCGTTCGCAATGAATTAATTTTCGTGCGGACGTCAGCCGGTGTAGTTCCCGGTCTTAGCCTGCCGATAGCATTTGAAATTTGTGTAAGTGCTCTTGCCCTAATTCCCTTATGTTTATGTTTTACAAACAATCGTGTTTGATATAATTTTCGATGAGACAATCTACATAATCAGGTGACCAGAACAACTGTCGAGACATTTTTCTCAGAAGTTGATTTCACCGCCAAAGAAATAACTAATAGTCGCTTGAAGATATAGGAGGCGCGGGAGGCGCTGATTAAAAAAGTGACTACCGTACAGCGACTAAGAAAACTAACGTGATTGGTCGAAGGCTACTAGGAGCTAGTTCCGCAACAAGTCGGTCAGCGAGCATGATAGCTATCACTCTAGCGAGTATCCTCGAACTTGTGCAGGATCAAGTGTCGTGTGAAACGGGTTTTAGGCACCACCGAAGATGGCGGCGCTGTCAGGGTCCCGTCGGCGGGTGCGGGTCGATCGAAGTCCCACTCCAAGTCTTCCGGCGGGATAACCCTCCTCGCCGCTCACCATCCGGAACGCAGCTTAATCCTGTAAAGGAACTGAAGCTCCCTCGCGTCCAGCGTCACTTCCTGGCGTGGGCGCCGCCAGGCTCCTCGTGGAAAAGCCGTCGACGCCCCGCTCGCCGCGGCCGCACCCTCCGTCACCTCGGCGACGAAGTCTTCGAACAAGTCTAATTCATCGTCTCCGATTACTCCGAATTGGATGAGCCAACCTAGATTGCTCTCCGATGGAGCAGGCGGGCGGTCTCCGCGGTTCCTACTCGGTCACGATCGGTGCGGGTGCCAGGGATGCTGATCGCCGGTCCTCGGAGACGAGAGTGATGCCCACGCATCTCTTTCGTGGTGGCGGGTATGCCGGGGTCTTGACGGTGTCCCTCGGCCTCTGCTCCTCTCCCACTGCTGCCTCCTCCGCGCGGGGCCCCCCCTGCGGGTAGGGGGATTGAGAATACTCCCGCAGTATCCCTGCTTGTCGTAAGAGGCGACTAAAAGGGCGGGGAGAAAACCCCGAAAACAAACCCAGAGCCAGCAGGGGTTGAGCCCGGACAGTCTTGTGGGTCAACTGTCTGTGTGCGGCCACACCACCTGGTCTGCGATCCACCCGCATGTTTGCCGTGTGCGGTGACCCGTAAGGAGGAGAAGGGGATCCTGGAGGGTGAGGTCTATGGTTCCCAGCCGGGTGTCGAATGCCCGGTATGGACTATGGGCCAAGACCCCTCTTTGGCCCCGGATTCTGTGTAAACGGGCGGCCGGGAGCTAGCCACTCCCGGTCAATCGGCTTCCGTGGCGTTAGCTCAACGGTGGCGAGTGCCAGGGAGGTGGGGGTCTGCGTAGGGCGGTCGGAGATGTACGGGTTTGGTGGGCCCGTGCATCGAAGATCCAACCCGAAACAGGCAACCACCTCTAGGGTGCTATATCCCCTCGGGTAGCCCTGGCGACCGCACCGGTTTGCGGTGCGGCGTCCCAATTGTGAGGCTCCATGGTGGGTGGGGAGCCCGGGGGACGAAGAAAAATTGGGAATGGCGGAAACTAATCTTCCACCCCCAAAAAGATCCCGCCCAGACACTGGCGGGGGAGAATGTGTTTTCTGCGCTTCAAAGCGTTACTTGATAGTGAAATGTACGAAGGAAGGCGAGACCTTCACGAAAGTGTCTCCCTTCCTCATAAAGAGAGTGTTTTCGGGGTATCTATCTGGAGATCTGAGATCTGCCAAAAAACTTAGGGACGGAACCCTATTAATCGAGACATCGACTGACCTACAGAGTGAGAAGCTCTTAGGAATGAAGAAGTTCCACGATTTTCCAGTGTCCGTAGAGCCGCACCGCACTTTAAATTCCTGCCGGGGAGTTATCTCCCACTTCGATCTGCTACACCTAGACGACGACACCATCTCCAAGGAGATGGAGTCCCAAGGCGTCACAGGATGTAAGAAAATTATGAGTCGCCGTAATGGCGAGGTGAAAAGCACCACATCTGTGATCCTCACCTTCGCCATGGAGAAGCTTCCCAGCAGGGTATTCATTGGATATGAATCTGTTCCAGTTCTGCCATTCATTCCAAGCCCCATGAGATGTTTTCAATGCCAGCGCTTCGGCCACATCGCTACGCGATGTGAGGGCAAGGCCACCTGCCCGCGCTGTGGCAAAGACAAACACGATGGGGACAAGTGCGAAGCGGCTGCCTCCTGCATCAATTGCGAGGGTGCACATCCGGTGTACTCCCGCGATTGTCCCAAGATGCAGGAGGAAAAGAAAATCATGGAGATAAAGACGCTGGAAAAGGTCTCGTATATAGAGGCGAGGAAAAAGTTTAGGGCATTGATTGCTCCAACTTTTTCCAAATCCTTCGCATCAGTAGCTTCCGTTCCCGTGAAAATGTGCACAATGGGCACACAGACGGAACCTGATAAAGATAAGCCCGATATACAGGTGACACCGCCTAAGGAAAAGACAGACACAGTAGAGAAAATGGATACAACCACCTCTGCGGGCTCTCCAAGGAAGAGCCCGCCTAAAACCTCGACCGGGGTCTCGCCCTCTAGGCGCGAGAAGACACCTTCTCCCGGTCCCTCCAGCAAGGGGAAAAAACCCCAGCCGGAGGCAATGGACGAGGATTTCTGTGTCTCCGATACAGAAATCCAAAGAATAAGAAACAAGGGAAGGAAACAGCGCTTCAAGCGCTGATTGCTTTCTGTGGTGGACATTGGCTGCTCTGATTTTTAACTATTTTTATTTTACTTAATCTATACTTTTATCTTATTTTAAATATTTATAATGGTTTTTACATTACAATGGAATTGTAATGGTTTTTATCGGCATAAGGAGGAGCTGGCCATTTTAATTAATGATTTTAACCCTTCTTGCATTTGTCTGCAAGAGACACATTTTAAAGTTACCGACAAGGGCATTTTAAAAGGATATACGGTCTATAGGCTCGACGACCTAAGCGGCCAACGAGCCCAGGGCGGGGTGGCTATTGCTGTTCGAGAAGCCCTTTACACTTCTCGAGTGCAGTTGACCACCCCATTTCAGGCAGTGGCCGTGACCGTGCATGCGCGTGAGAAATTAACGTTATGCAACGTTTACCTGCCAGAAGGTGCCCCGGTGAGCCTTGGGAATCTAGATGCTCTTGTCCATCAGTTGCCAAGGCCATTTATTTTATTGGGCGATTTTAACGCCCATGACCCCCTGTGGGGAAGTTCCACGGCCCATAGCAACAGGAGAGGACGAGTTTTAGCCAGCTTTTTTAACGATTTTAACCTTTTTTTTACTAAATAATGGAGAGAAAACCCGTTTTAATTCTTTTAACGGGGAGTATTCCTCCATTGATTTATGTCTTTGTACGAGCAGTCTTTACACCAAAATCAACATGTCCGTCCATACAGATCTCTGTGGAAGCGACCACTTCCCTATTTTAATCAAATCTGAACTGAATTTTAACCCAGATTTTATTCCATCAGACAACTGGATTGTGCGCAAAGCCGACTGGTCTGTTTATAAAGATTCCTTTAATTTTGAATACAGTGACCAACGCGCCGGGACGTGTAACGTTGAGCTGCTTACCGCAAGCATAGTGGAAGCAGCCAAATGCAGCGTCCCATTATCAAAGGGCAGCGGCATCCGTCGACCAGCGGTACCTTGGTGGAATGAAGAGTGCGCCAAGGCCATTAAGGAGCGTAAACGTGCCTTACGCATTTTTAGTAAATTCCCCACGGCCACCAATCTTTCCTCCTTCCGTCGCATCCGAGCGAGAGCTCGACGTGTGGTGAAGGAGGCTAAGAAGGCCTCCTGGATAAATTATATCTCATCCATTAATAACAGAACACCTCTTGCACAGGTTTGGAACAAGGTAAGGAGCATTTCTGGTTCACGGGTAGTACACGGCGTCTCTTACATCGAAGACAACGGCAGGGTGCTTCGTACACCCCAGGAGATAAGCGAAGTCTTCGGGCAGTCACTTTCAAAGATCAGCAGTGACGCCAATTATTCTGCAGCGTTCTTGACCATCAAGGAACGCTCAGAATCTGTCTTATTGAACTTCGCCGAGCGCCGAGAATCTGCCGAATATAATGATCCATTCTCGCTATGGGAATTGAAGTCCGCCATTGCAGATTCTAAGGACACCTCGCCAGGAATAGATGGCGTCCACAACGCATTTCTACCGAATCTTCCGGAGACAGCGTTGTTGGTTTGCCTCCGCACCCTCAACCAGGTGTGGGCTGAGGGTAGCTTTCCTACCTCCTGGCGGGAATCTGTAGTGGTCCCAATTCCTAAACCAGGAAAGGACAGGGCTGACTCCAATAATTATAGACCCATCTCCTTGACTAGTTGCCTGTGCAAGGTAATGGAAAGAATGGTGAACCGCCGGCTCGTTTGGTGGTTGGAGCGACGGAACCTTCTTTCAAGTGTCCAATGTGGGTTTCGGCGAGATAGATCGACAATCGATCACCTTGTCAGGGCCGAAAACTTCATCCAGGAGGCCTTCCTTCTGCGCCAGCATGTCATTGCCGTATTCTTCGACCTGGAGAAGGCATATGACCGAGTCTGGCGCCAGAAGATACTAAAAACGTTGCACCAGTGGGGTTTTAGGGGAAATTTACCCATTTTTATACAAAACTTTTTAACTAATCGGGTATTTAGAGTGAGGATAGGCAATCACTTATCCCAATTTTATGTTCAGGAAAACGGGGTACCACAAGGCTCTGTACTGAGCGTGACGCTCTTCGCTATTGCGATTAATGACGTCACGGAATGTTTAGGAGCACCAGTGATGGGATCGCTGTTTGTAGACGACCTGGCCATTTTCTGCCGGTCGTCAAAACTAGCCAGTGCTGCACGAGTCATTCAGCTGACTCTTAATAGACTCAGCGAATGGTCAAAGCGAAGTGGCTTTCGTTTTTCTGCGGAAAAAACGAAATGCCTCCATTTCCACCGCAAGCGTGTGTACGAACCCCCACCGGATCTTCGTCTGTGTGGTAGGATTCTTCCTTACACAGAGTCGATCCGGTTTTTAGGTTTAATTTTTGACCGTCGCCTGAATTGGCGTGAACAAATTATGATTTTAAAGAATAGGTGTTTGAAAGTTTTAAACATTTTACGCTTTTTATCTAATCATTCGTGGGGAGCCGATCGCTGCACTATGCTTTTATTGTACAGAGCACTGGTGCGCTCAAAATTAGATTATGGATGTTTCGTTTACTGTTCTGCGCGCGAGAGTTATTTGAAACCGTTGAATACGGTGCAAAACGCGGGGCTCCGTTTGGCAACTGGTGCCTTCAGGACATCTCCAGTCCTGAGTCTATACTCAGAGGCCGGCGAGCCCCCGTTGAGTACTCGCCGAAACATCCTTATGTGCAACTATGTTGCAAAGATTTTATCGATGAGAGCGCATCCTAGTTTTAATGTAATTTTGAATCCCCGTTTTTTAAATATTTTTAACAGGCGGACTTGGGCAACTAGACCCTTAAGCATTACTTTTAATGATTTTATGGAAGGTAGTGATTTGACACTTCCGGAAGTGTACCCTGTTGGGACCTCGGCCGACCCACCTTGGCGGGTACCACTACCTCAGGTCAGGTTTGACCTGCACGATCGCCAGAAGTCGTCAACCACTGCTATGGAGTATCAGCGCAGATTCAGTGAGATCCTGCACCGCCACTCCGACTTTATCCCCGTTTACACTGACGGATCGAAGTCGGAGGGTGCTTGTGCAAGTGCGGTCTTCTCGTCCCACCATGGAGCCATCGGTGCGAAGCTAAGTACGCTGTGTATTGTATACACAGCGGAACTTTTCGCCATAAAGATGGCTCTAGGTGGAATAAAATGCAGGAATGCGTCCTTCATGGTCTGTAGCGACTCAATGTGCGCTCTGCAGACCATTTCCGGCTTTTCTCCGTCCCACCCTCTTGTGCAAGACATCCATCACGCGTTGCTATTACTTAGCAAGAGGAACGTTAGAATCGTGTTTGTGTGGGTCCCCGGACACATGGGAATAGCCGGCAATGAGAGAGCAGACCTGGCAGCAAAGAAGTCTCTCCAGGACGCGAATATTGCATCTGCGTTGGTACCCCATGATGACTTGAAGGCTACGATGAGAAACGTAGCCTTAAAACAGTGGAAAGAAACCTGGCGATCCCTGGTGGGAAATAAGTTACGCGCCATTAAGCCGGTGACATCAGTGTGGCCCACATCTGTCGGGAGGACTCGCAGGGAAGAAGTCGCGATCTCACGGTTGAGGATAGGGCACTGTGCCCTCACCCACTCTTACCTCTTCACAGAAGAGAAGATTCCACCACATTGTGAGGATTGCGACTCTCCCATTACTGTGAGGCATCTCCTGACAGAGTGTGATAGATACCGTGCTGTGCGCGACCGGCTAAACATCAGGGGGGACCTGGGACAAGTCCTAGGCGACGACCCTGATTGTGTCAGCCGGGTAATTTTGTTTTTAAAAGAGACTGGGCTTTTAAAATATATGTGATGAACCAATGTTTGGTGTTATATTTTAATTTTGCCCATTTTAACGTTATGTTGTTTACATTTATTTATTATTTTAATACAAATTTGACGAAGTTATGATATTTTATTGTGGTGCAAATGATCTTCGTCGTCGAAGCACCCTACAAAAACCTAACTCTAACTCTCCGCGCGGGGCTTCGTCTCATCGGGCGCAGCCTCTGCGCGGGGCGTTGTGTCCTCCCTCACGTCCAGATGGTCCTCGGCGGGGGCGTTGGACCTGCATTCCAGCACCTCGGAGGCCGGGTCCACACCGACGGGGGCATCTCGGGGTGCTGCGGGTGCATGCTCCGGAGGAAGCGCGGCGGCACCAACGTCAGCGGGTTCCATATGGCTGTCCCGACGGGCGGGAACAGCCCCTGTAGGTGGCGGTGACGGCGCTCTGAAGAACTCAGGATCCCGCGGCAGCTTGTGGAGGAAATAATGCGGGGATGGGGGCAGTGAGGGCCCCCACCTTCGATTAACCTCCCCTCGATAGTCTGCAAACCATCTCCAATAGGGGAAGTTCCGACGTACCGGTTACCGGTACCCCGCTCTATTCTTCTCCTACGGTGTCGTGGGCATCTCCTTTGCCACTGAGGAGCCTGGTTCCGGCGTCATCTCGCCCTCCTGCTGCGAGTCGGCGTCAGGCATCGGCTCCGTCGCGCGGTCTTCTATCTCCGGAAACGATGCTGCGTCGATTAAGCTGATAAGAACAGATTGCTCTTTTATGTGTAAATATCACAGATTGCATTATATTCGGCAGGTCTCGCCTTGACTAGAACCATGCCCATACCTCCCGTACGCAGCAATTAAGGCGGCGGGTTTTGTCTAACATTGTCAAAACATAATCCCGCGAGTACAAGCAACGAGCAGCAGGCGACCAGGTCCCTCCGCCGAGGTGGTTTAAAGGAAAATTCCCACGACGAAGAGACCACCACCGCCTTGTCGAACCGTTAACCACGCGGGAGACGCCAAAGACTAGTTGTTGGCCGCTGCACAGTTGATTGAGCGATCTACATCTACCAAGTACCCTGCAAGCCACCTCAGGCGTGTGTGGCAGTGGGGCAATTGTCCCACGACGGTCAATCGCCCTCAGGTCTCCGTAGGTGAGGCCACCTGGTCCCGCGGCTGTGTTCATCATCCACCCCAGGCGGCGAAGAACCTCTGCCGCAGTCGCCCGCTCCTGGAGCTGCCTCTGCTCGGCCTCCGTCGTCTGCCTGTAGACCGAGCGAGCGCCGTCGTCCCGTCTCCGCGGTGTTGTCCACTGCGACACCCTCTTGGACCCGGTGGAAGTGGGCCTCCACCTCCTTGGGGATGTTGCAGTAGGGAGACTGTTGCTCTGGGATCTCCTGCATCGCCCTCCAGGGGTGACTGAGGAAGAACATCTGAATGCTGGGGGTCGTACTCCTCCTGCCGTCGTGGTCGTCGCGTCTGCTGTGTAGTCGCCGAGGGTTGCCTGAAATGAGAAAAAACCCTGGTAGTCCATAAGCTTTTTTAATGATACATGCCCCTACGGGCCCAAGTGGCCGTGGGGAAATTGTTATCTCCATCTATTCTCGCTGGTTTTCACTTCACTTTTAATTTTTACAAGTTTTCAACTGTTAATAAGGTCCATTGTTTTTCTCCTTTTTTAACACTTCACATCTGGATCACGGGATCTTGGGATCTTCTGGAGGTGGGGAGCACCCGGCGTCTTCGTATTGTCTGTCCGGTTATATGCTCAACGTAGCAGTCCCTCGACCATCGAACTACGTCCGAGACCATAATTTGCCGCATGGTGGTACAGTATCTTCGTAGTAGGCCCAGGCTCCTGAGAGCGGTGTCGTTCTTGGGGTCCCAGAATCCCAGGCTTCCCACGATGATGGCGGTGACTGAGGCTTCCTTCACCTGTTGGCGTAGATGTTGAACCAGGGGCGCATACTTCTGCTCCTTGCGTTCCCTGGCCGCCAGAAGAGCCTCCATCTTGTCCTCGAAAGGGACTGCTACGTCAATGATCTGCACCTTCCGTGGGCCGGTGATGGTTAGGTCTGGCCGAAGAGGGATGTTGATGCCGGGGACCTGCTGATTCACTCGAACCTCCTCCCCTCGTCCCCGGCGTCATCTGAGGGCGTTTGCCAGCCTGTCCTGCACCGCGTTGTGGCGCAGCTGCCATGTCCGGGAGTGTGTGGTGAAGTGGTTCACAACGTGCGGAATGGTATCGTCCACCTTACCACACCGCCGGCGGCGCTTATCGTCTCTGGTTTCCCAGCGACGACAGCCGTTATGCGGGAGAATGGCGAGACGCGCCCGGAAGATGAACCTCCAATCACAAAACCTGGTGTACCGCCCTCCAGCCAGGAAGTGATTGGAGGCCTCAGACCTCGCCGAAACACCATAGACTTTCCCTTGGTCCGGTTTGGCGCACAACCTCTTCAGGTATGCGTGCCGCACCGCGTTCTTCAGGGTCGCCTCCAAGAGCCTGACGGTCCTCGGCGGAATCCTGATGAACGGAGGGCGATCTTCTGCCCCGTCTATGGTGTCGCGAATCGAGATCTGCATCTCCCGCAGTTCGTCCGACCATCTCCAGCACAGGCCAATGCGTCCCGCCAGACGGCGCGAAGCGGACCGAACCTGGGTGAAAAGGGAGCCGAAGTCACCGCTGTCCCGACCGAAGTGACCGCTGTCCCGACCGAAGTCACCGCTGTCCCGACCGAAGTCACCGCTGTCCCGACCAAAGTCACCGCTGTCCCGACCGAAGTCACCGCTGTCCCGACCGAAGTCACCGCTGTCCCGACCGAAGTCACCGCTGTCACGACCGAAGTCACCGCTGTCCCGACCGAAGTCCCCGCGGAGGCTACCACTAAGGTATTCCGCGAGGTCTTCGGCGTTTGGCCGCGACCTCGTCTTCCTCTTCACCACCTCCCGCAAACGATCCCACGCGAGAAGCCTCACGTTGGGGTCGCGGGATTGCAGTGTCCTGTTTCCCTGCACCACGGTATGTCTATGTGGTCCTGGAGCGGCAGCAGACCCGCTCCACCGTTCTGGTGTCCGATGAACACCAGCTCAGCCGACGCCCTCGCCGGCAGGTGGAGCCACTTCTTCGCCATGGCCTTCAGCCTTCCAGGACCACCAGCTCCTTCACAGAGCCAGCCCTGAGGATAAATTCTAGGCGAGAAGGGAGGAAGATGTTGGTCGCGGCGATCTTCTGCCACGGTGCGAGGAGACTTCCATCGACCTTCTCCAGGTCCTCGCCCAAACGCCGTATCTTCCCTGGGGGTCTGGTCAACGTTGAAGCCAAATGGGACCCCCAGGTATTTGTAGGCCTCTCCTTAGCCCGGTGATGGCCGCTCCCTGGATGGTGTACTGGGGCAACTGTACGGGCTGGTAAAATGACCATGCCGTCGACGCACCCTAAACAACTAATACTACTAATGTACGGGCTGGCACTGTGAAAAGTCCAAAGTCAGAGTGGAGCATTTATCTGGCTTAAACTGAAGACCTGCAGCCGTCGCCGTCTTGCCTACTATGTCTAGCAAGGTGCACGGGGTCCTTCTCGACGATCACGAGGTCGTCGGCGTACGCGAAGATGGCGATCTTTTGCCCTTGCCCAACGACCCCCGACCTTCCCGCTTCCTAGCGGCTGCCTGTATTACCGGTTCCATTCAAAGGTTGAACAGAATCGGTGACAGCGGGCACCCCTGCTTGACACCGGCCAAGATGTCGATTAGGCCGGTATCGCCGCTGGCCGTCTTCGTGACCGTGGAGCTCTTCTCCCATCTCCTCAACGGCATTCCTCGTCTCCTCGGGCAGGTCCATCTTCTCCAGTGTGCTCGCCAGATGGTGGTGGGGAATGGACCCGAAGGCATTCCTCTGGTCAAGCCAGGCAACGCTCACTCTGGTCCTTCTCCGGCGAGTTTCGTCGACCACTGTCTGAAGGGTGAAATTGTGCTCATGGCACCCATCGAACTCCCGGAAGCCCTTTTTCACCGGGTGCAACTTCTTCCCTCTGACCGCCCATTGGAGCAGGCGGTCAGCAGGCTTCCCGGCGTGCAACTTGGAAATGGTATTGCCAAGTGCAGTGGGCCTCCAGTTGCCGATGTCCTGGCGGTCCCCCCCTTTGTGGAGGACTGTCCGAGAGGCTTTCCACGTTGCCGGTGTTCTGGCTTCCTTCAGACAGTGGTCAAAGATTACTGCCATTATTCTGCCACGACGGTCCACCGCCCTCTGGTCCCCGTAGGTGAGGCCGTCTGGTCCCGGGGCGGTGTCCTTCATCCTTCCCAGGCGGCGAAGAACCTCTGCCGCAGTCACGCGATCCTGGAGCTACTTCTGCTCGGCCTCCATCGTCTACCTGTATACCGAACGAGCGCCGTCGTCCCCTGTCTCCGCGGTGTTGTCTACTGTGACATCCTCGTGTACCCGACGGAAGTGGGCTTCCACCTCCGGGTTGTCGCAGTAGGGTGACTGTTGCTCCAGGATCTCCTGCATCGCCCTCCTGGGGTGACTGCGGAAGAGCTTCTGTATCTTGGAGGCCGCCTGGGGGTCGTACTCCTGCCGTCGTGGTCGTCGCGTCCGCTGTGTAGTCGCCGAGGGTTGCCAGAAATTAGAAGAAGCCCTGGTACCTGCCGCGGTGTGTCGCTGCTGCCAGGTAAACGAGGTGAACTCGTTCACCACAGCCTCGAAGGCCTCACAGGGCTGGCCAACTTGTCCAGCCACTCCATCTTCATCGTGGTGGGGGGAGGTTCGGGAGGCTGTGGCTCGCCGCTGGATGGAGGTTCGGCGATCTCCTCCACCTCGGGCAGCAGTGCAGCCTCGGTGGTCTGAGGCTGCGTCGGTTGGGGCTGTAGGTCTTCCTCTGCTTCGATAGGGGATTCTTCTATTTCGGTGGTAGGTGGCAACTCCTCGGCGACCTAGGCGTCCAGTTCCTCCAACGCCTCCTGAACAGGTGGAAGTTCAGGGCTTGCAGGACGCCGGTGTGCTGCCGCCTCGTGGTATCTGATCCCGCGGCGAGTGGGACAGGACCAGCCGCAGTGCCTGCACTCGAAGCGGAAGGTTGTGGTGGCTTCTTGGCGAATGCCACCCTTAAGGCAGGGGTGAGTGGACGGTTTCCTGCCAAGCTGTTGGTGGCAGGAAAGGCAGACGTTGATAGACTGGAGTCCTCCCAAGCCATGCTGCTCCATGACGTGGCGCAGGAGACTCCGTCGCTGAGCCGTCCACTCTTTGGCATTAAAGGTGGCATTACATCCCTCCTCCGTGCAGGCGAGGCAGTCCGCTACGGGAAAATAAACCACGAGGCGGTCGTCAGTCCTTGTGGCCGAGACCGTGATCTCGGCCAGTGTCATGTCCGGGTGAATCGATGTCAAGTCCAATGTCCTACCTCCGCCGGGTGGCGGGCGGAGGTAGCAAAATCGTTCAATGAATGGGACGGGGAAACACGGGGAGACTGGGGTCGAAATTGATGGTGAAGAGGCGGAGTCAATTTGGGGCTATGATGGTGGTGACGACGAGGTTTTTGCTGAAGGCGATGTATTTGGTGCTGAAGGCGTCGTGGACCCGGGGGCTGGGGCCACTGGTGTCGTCCGTCGGGACGCGGCCCCGGTCCCCCCGCCATCGCGAGGACGTTTAGGGGGCGTGACGGGTGGGTGACGGGCATGCCCTTAAAAAAACGGGCGTTGACTGTAGGCAGACAGCCTAACGTAAAAAGGTTCCCTTTGAAAAGGGCGCGGCTGAGCAGCGTCGAAATAGTGCCGAAAGACACCGCTCACTGCGCTGAGGGCGCCGTGCACGCTTCCCGGCTTTTCTCGGTGTTTGAACGCCGCCCTAAGCCGAAAAGAGAGAAAAGTTCTCGAAACGGCCGGCGTCGGATGGCGCCACCTGCCTGAGGGGCCGAGGGACGGAGGAAACTCGAAAAATTCTAGTTTCCGGGAGGGAGACCGCTCTGCAACCACACGGACGTTGTGGCCGGAGGTCACCACTCGATGTCCGGAAGGGACGGGGGGACGGGAGGGCCGCCCTGGCTGGACGGCGCGCCGACGAAGTGGCCGGACGACGTGAAAACGTCGTCGCGGTCCGCAGATTGGGACAAAAGTTTAAAACTTGAAGTTTGAAAACGTGCTTGCTGCCGCTCTTCGAACTATCTTTAACGATCGGACGGAGGCAGGGCAGGTGGCCTGAAGTGCGGGAAATCTACTGCTCCACGAGGGCGGACGTGAGGCGTTCGGTACTCGGGGGCGTCAAAATTGGTGCGATTGCCGCTCTGCGAACACTCGTACCGAGTGCTCGGAGGCAAGGACCGGGGGCCGGTAAAATTCCGGGGGACATGGTTAACCCATAAGGGGCGGGTGGAAGCCTTGAAGAGGCGGGACGGCTTTGGAGCAAACGGCGAAGGCTGAGGGCCGACGCCGTCCTCCTCCGCCTGGGCGTTCGGGGGGCAAAGAAGAAGGCAGAGCAGGCCCTAGTGTCCTGATGCCTCTAAGAGCAGAGGGTGTCCCGGGGGGCTTACCACTGGTGGGGGCCCATCCGGGATTCCAAAGCTCCGAGGAAGAGAAGCTACCTTGACCGCCCAAGGTGTTGTCCGACTTACAAACAAAAAAGTCAAATACACAACCAGCATTAAGCTGATAAGAACATGTTAAAGTTTTTATTAATCATAAAGTGATACAGAGTTTTATGCAAAACTAACCTAAGTTTGACAAAGTGTACTTTTTTCATTATTTGGTAGTAATCTTTAATGATTGCAAACATTTCTTTCATATTTCATCGCTTCAACAAAGTTTTTAAAGTTCATTTTTCTATGGCACACATACGTTTTGCAAGATTTTGTGTTATTTTTCAGACATTCACTGATAATGTTCTTTCTTCATTTTTTTAAACATAAAACATATAAATGCTGGCTTACACACTGCCAAAAGTTGTCTTTTTTAGCATTGTATATTTAGTGATCTCATTTTGTTACTTTTTTTGGGGGTAAATTGTTCTTTATTGAGGGTGTAGGTCTATTGTTGGTGTTCCTGTTGTGGCTGCTATCCAGTATGGTCCTCGTATTGTCCTCCACGTAGATATCACGCGACCACCTTATGACGTCCGAGACCGCGGGGTTCTTCATCAGGGAGGCGTATCTCCGCGAGATGCCCAGGGACCGGGGGACTTTGTCGTTCCTCTTGTCCCAGGAACCAAGCGATCCCACGATGAACGCCTACACTGAAGTCTGGAACCCCCGGGTAGACAGCTGGTCGGCCAGCCCGGCGTATTTCTCTACTTTATGTCGCCGGGCCTCCAGGAGTCCCCCCTGACAGTTCTCGAAAGGAATGGTCACGTCGACTATCCACGCGGAGCGCGTTGTCTCGTCCGTGAGGACTAAATCCGGGATTAAATTGCTGTCTGTTCCGGGTACTTTCCTGCACTCTCGAACCGACTGGTGCTCACGGCCCCGTCGCGGTCGCCCCTTGACGGCCCTCACCAGCCGGTCGAGTATGCAGTCGTGACGTCTTTTCCATGTAGTGCTGTGCGAGGAGCAGTGGTTTAAAACATGAGGGAGAGTTTCCTCCGTCTTTCCACATCGCCGGCATCTGATGTCTCCTCGGTGGACGAAGCGGCGGGTGGCGTTGAGGGGCAGCACGTCCAACCTGGCGCGGTGTATGTACCTCCAATCACAGAATCTTGTGAATTTCCCTTTTCCCAAGTGATTGGAGGCGGGAGATGCAGCTGAGGCGTTGATCACCTTCCCCTGGTCCGGCTCGGCCTTCAGCTTCTCCAAGTACCGTCACCGGACCGCATTCTTCAGGGTCCGCGCCAGAAGATGAACTGCGTTGGGTGGGACCCTGATCACAGGCTGGTTGTCTGCCGTGTTGTCGCCTTCGTTGATGGTGATCTGCATCTCCCGTAGCAGGTTGGACCACCGCCACCCCATGCCAATTCTCTGTCTGAGCCGCCTGGATGCCGAGCGCACCTGTGAAAAGAGAGAAGAAAAATCCCCACTCTCCTAGCCAAACTCTCCCTCCATACTGCCGCCAAGGGAATTGAATCTTCCACCTCCAAAAAGATCCCGCCCGGATTCGGGCGGGGGAGCCAATAGTTTACCCGCTTGTACGCGGTTTTTGTTAATGAAGTGCGAGAAAGAAGGGGAGACATTCAAACGGGTGTCCCCTTTTCTCATCCGTAAAGTGCTGTCGGCCTCAGTTCCTGGAGATTTAAAATCGGCAAAAAAACTGCGGGACGGGAGCCTGCTAATTGAAACGGCAAATATTTCCCAGAGTGAAAAGCTTCTGACACTCAAGAGTCTCCATGATATTCCAGTTAAGGTAGAGGTGCACCGTACCCTCAACACCTGTCGGGGAGTGATATCCCATTATGACCTCATGTACGTGGAAGTCGACGAAATAAAAAGCGAGATGGCGTCTCAAGGAGTCACTGATGCTCGTCGGCTTACCACAAAGCGCAACGGCGAAGTTATAAATACTACTTCCGTCGTATTTACATTTGCGCGTGATAGTCTTCCCGACAAGGTATTCGTGGGCTATGAATCTGTCCCAGTGCGACCATTCATTCCGGCTCCAATGCGCTGCTTCCAGTGCCAGCGCTTCGGCCACATCGCCACGCGATGTGAGGGCAAGGCCACCTGCCCGCGCTGCGGCCAGGAAGGCCACGAGGTTGCGGACTGCAACAAGGACCCATGTTGTGTGAACTGCGAGGGTACTCATCCAGCCTATTCTCGGAAGTGTCCCAAGATGGTAGAAGAACGGAAAGTTATGGAGATAAAAACCATAGAAAAAATCCCATACCTACCCCTGCGGGTAGGGGGATGGAGAATACTCCCGCAGTATCCCTGCTTGTCGTAAGAGGCGACTAAAAGGGCGGGGAGAAAACCCCGAAAACAAACCCCGAGCCAGCAAGGGTTGAGCCCGGACAGTCTTGTGGGTCAACTGTCTGTGTGCGGCCACACCACCTGGCCTGCGATCCACCCGCATGTTTGCCGTGTGCGGAGACCCGTAAGGAGGAGAAGGGGATCCTGGAGGGTGAGGTCCGTGGTTCCCAGCCGGGTGTCGGATGCCCGGTATGGACCGGGGGCCAATACCCCTCTTTGGCCCCGGATTCTGTGTAAACGGGCGGCCGGGAGCTAGCCACTCCCGGTCAATCGGCTTCCGTGGCGTTAAGCTCAACGGTGGCGAGTGCCAGGGAGGTGGGGGTCTGCGTAGGGCGGTCGGAGATGCACGAGTTTGGTGGGCTCGTGCGTCGAAGATCCAACCCGAAACAGGCAACCACCTCTAGGGTGCTATATCCCTCGGGTAACCCTGGCGACCGCACCGGTTTGCGGTGCGGCGTCCCAAATGTGTGGCTCCACGGTGGGTGGGGAGCCTGAGGGAAGAATCTATCTTTGGTATGGAGGGTAAAATTCAACCACCATCAAAGCGATCCCGCCCGGATACGGGTGGGGGAGAAACAGACTCGTCCGCCTGTAGGCGGTTCCTAATCATGAAGTGCGCGAAAGAAGGGGAGACACTTAAGCGAGTGTCTCCCTTTCTCATTAGAAAAGTTCTATCGGCTGCAGTGCCCGGAGATTTAAGGTCTGCGAAGAAGCTGCGTGACGGAAGCCTCTTAATTGAAACGGCCACTCCGCAACAAAGCGACAAGCTGCTACTAATGCAAAATCTCCATGATATTCCAGTTCACGTAGAGGTACATCGCACGCTCAACACCAGTCGGGGAGTAATATCACATTACGACCTGCTGTACGTTGAAGTCGATGAGATCAAGAGAGAGATGGCTTCTCAGGGAGTAGTTGATGCTCGTCGACTAACAACGAAGCGCGACGGCGAAGTAGTAAAGACTACCTCAGTCGTTTTAACATTTGCGCGTGACAGTCTCCCCGACAAGGTTTTCGTCGGATATGAATCGGTACCAGTACGACCATTCATACCGGCGCCCATGCGCTGCTTCCAGTGCCAACGCTTCGGCCACGTCGCCACGCGATGTGAGGGCAAGGCCACCTGCCCGCGCTGCGGCCTGGAGGAGCATGAGGGTGCTGAATGTACCAAAGATCCACGTTGCGTGAACTGCGAGGGTACGCATCCAGCGTATTCTCGTAAGTGTCCGAAGATGATCGAAGAACGTAAGGTCATGGAGATTAAGACAATTGATAAAATCCCTTATTTAGAGGCAAGGAAGAAGTTCAGAGCCCTTGAAGCACCGACCTTTTCTTAATCCTTTGCTACCATAGCAACTGTAAAGAAAACCACCCAAGGAACTCAGACCGATAAGAATGAGAATACGAAGACAGTCGATCCGAAAGAAGCAGCCAAGCCGGCTAAGGCAATAAATCCGGCAAATAAAACACAAGCCACCGTTCCGGGTTCTCCTAAGAAGAACCCCACTATAACCACCTCCGGGGCCACGCAAAAGAAGCGTGGAAACTCTGTATCCCCCGGACCATCTGGTTTAGCCCGACTCAACCAACCTGAGTCAATGGAAGAGGAAGAATGTCTCTCGGAGACAGAGATCCTCCGGGCTAGAACCAAAGGTAGGAGGAGAAATCGCATCAAGCGTTGATCCTCCAACTGTGTTTTACATTTTTAAATTATTTAATTTATTTATTTATTATTTTTAATTTTTATAATATTAATGGCTTTTATATTACAGTGGAACTGTAATGGTTTTTATAGGCATAAGGAGGAGCTGGCTATTTTAATACGGGATCTTAACCCATCTTGCATATGCCTGCAAGAAACACATTTTAAAACTACCGACAATGGTCTTTTAAAAGGTTTTGAAGTTTTTAGATTTGACGATACCAGTGGCCAACGTGCCCAGGGTGGAGTGGCAGTTGCTACTAGGGAGGCCCTTTACACCTCCCGAGTGCAGCTGACAACGCCTTTTCAGGCAGTTGCAGTGACAGTACATGCCCCAGAGGCTGTGACATTATGTAATGTTTACTTGCCAGAGGGGGCACCGGTTACCCGATCCAATCTTGAAGCCCTTATTCGTCAGCTACCTAGACCTTTCGTTTTATTAGGGGATTTTAACGCTCACGATACCCTTTGGGGTAGTTCTTGGGAGCAGTGCAACCGTAGGGGCCAGGTTTTATCTAATTTTATTAAAGATTTTAATTTAGTTTTAATGAACAATGGGGAACACACCCGTTTTAACTCTTTTAATGGTCAGTTTTCTACAATCGATCTTTGCATCACGTCGAGTATCTTGACGAACAAGTTTCACCTGACTGTTCATAATGATCTGTGTGGGAGTGATCATTTTCCCCTTTTAATAAATAGAGAAAATAATTTTAACCCAAATTTTATCATGCCGGGCAACTGGATTGTCCGGAAAGCCAACTGGCCGGTTTTTAAGGACACGTTTTATTACGAGTATGACGAAAGCCAAAACGGTGTTTTAAACATAGATAAATTAACGCGCAGCATCATTGATGCAGCCAACAGCAGCGTTCCAAAGTCAATGCGAAACATTCTTAGGCCTGCAGTCCCGTGGTGGAACGAGGAATGCGCAAGAGCCATTCGTCAGCGCAAGAAGGCTCTAAGGATTTTTAATAAATTTCCCACGGAGACGAACCTTGCTTCCTTTAGGCACCTCCGAGCCAAAGCTCGAAGGATCGTGAAGGAAGCGAAAAAAGCCTCCTGGATGGAATATGTATCCTGCATTAATTACAGAACACCCCTGGCACAGATCTGGAACAAAATAAAACGTATTTCGGGAAATCATTATCAGCTCAGCGTCCCTTTCCTCAACGTCGGCGGCAATGTATTGACATATCCGTCTGCTATTGGTGAGGTCTTCGGGGAGTTACTCGCCAAAACATGCAGCGACGCCACGTATGAGGAAGCCTTCCTCTCCATCAAGAGACGCACAGAATCCTCCCCACTCATCTTTACTGAGATGCATACAGTGGCAGAGTATAATATCCCTTTCTCCCTCTGGGAACTACGATCTGCCTTCGAAGACTCCCGAGAGACAGCCACAGGAAATGACGAAATCCACAATGCGTTTCTCCGGAATATTCCGGAGAGGGCACTGTTGGAGGTCCTACGCTCCCTTAACCAACTTTGGTCTGAGGGTAGCTTCCCTACCTCCTGGCGGGAGTCCATAGTTGTACCCATACTCAAACAGGGTAAAGATAGAGCTGATCCGAACAATTACAGGCCTATTTCTCTTACCAGTTGCCTGTGTAAGGTAATGGAGAGAATGGTGAATCGGCGCCTCGTTTGGTGGTTGGAGCGTCGAAATCTTCTTTCCACTATCCAATGCGGTTTTAGACGTGGCCGCTCGACCGTTGACCACCTAGTCAGGGTCGACAATTATATCCAGGAGGCTTTTCTTCTCCGCCAGCACGTCGTGGGTGTCTTCTTCGACATGGAGAAGGCATACTACAGGGTTTGGCGGCGGAAGATCCTAACGACGCTGCACGAGTGGGGCATGAGGGGAAATTTACCTGTTTTTATAAATAACTTTTTAAGTGATCGTTCTTTTAAAGTTAAGATAGGCAAGCACCTATCGAAACTCTATTCCCTAGAGAACGGTGTACCTCAAGGGTCCGTTCTAAGTGCGACACTTTTTGCCATTGCTATCAATGATATAGCAAAGTGCATCAAACCTCCTCTCTTGGGATCACTATTTGTGGACGACCTAGCAATATTTTGCCGGTCGTCTAAACTTATTAGCGCGGCCAGAGTAACCCAGCTGGCTCTGAACAGACTGGAGAATTGGTCCCAGAGAAATGGATTCAAGTTTTCTACGGAAAAGTGCAAGTGCGTCCATTTTTATCGTGTGAGGGGAGCCTACATTCCACCAACACTTTTACTTGGTGGTAGAAATCTACCCTATGTGGAATCAGTTCGGTTCCTCGGTATGACCTTGGACTATCGACTCAACTACCGTGATCACATACGGGGTTTAAGGGACAAAAGTCTACGGACACTAAACATTTTAAAGTTTTTAAATCACTCATCTTGGGGTGCCGACCGCAGGTCATTGCTTTTATTATACCGCGCACTCGTGCGTTCCAAGCTGGACTATGGGTCGTTCGTTTACAACTCCAGCCGCGACTCCTATTTGAGACCTCTGACATCAGTGCACAACGCAGGGCTTCGGATATCCACGGGTGCTTTTCGGACCAGTCCGGTCCTCAGCATCTATGCTGATGCCGGTGAACCGCCGTTGTCGCACCGTAGAAACATTTTAATGTGCTCCTATGCGGCCAAGATTTTAGCGACAAAGAACCATCCGTGTTTTAACGAGATTTTTAACCCCCGATTTTTAGAACATTTTAGCAGACGGACAAGGGCCACCAAGCCGCTTGGTGTTCGCTTTAATTTATTTATTCAAGCAACCGGGTTAAGGCTCCCAGATTTATATCCGATTGGGTACTCAAGTTACCCACCTTGGATAATTCCGTCCCCTGAAATCCACATGGGTCTCAGTAGACGCCCGAAAGCTTACACCACTGATCTAGAATACCAGCGTCTTTTTAACGAATTTCTTTTTCGTTACTCCGACTTCATTCCCATATTCGCTGATGGTTCTAAGTCGGATGCAGCTTGTTCATGCGCGGTTACGTCCTCTCACCACGGGGTCATCGAGGCCAGACTCAGCCCGCTGTGTAGCATATACACAGCCGAGCTACTAGCCATTAAAATGGCTCTCGATGGGATCGAGAAGAGTGCTAAAGCAATTGTCATTTGCACGGACTCGATGAGTGCTCTTCAGTCCATTTCTGGCTTTTCATCCGATCACCCCATTGTCCAGAGCATACACTATAGCCTCCTATGCCTTAATAGAAGAGGAATTGCTATAACGTTCCTCTGGGTCCCTGGACATGTGGGAATTGCCGGGAATGAGAAGGCGGATGCAGCTGCAAAAGAAGCTCTAAATATCCCTGAGCCGACGACGACGCTGGTACCCTACCAGGACCTGCAATCTACTTTACGTAAAGTAGTCCTAGATCAGTGGAGTGAACTGTGGAGTGATGTCCCAAACAATAAGTTACGGACAATTAAACCGGTAACGACAGGGTGGCCCACTTCCATCAGGGGTAATCGCAGAGAGGAAGTCGTCATCACACGTTTAAGAATCGGGCATTGCGCCCTGACCCACTCGTTCCTCTTTACAGAAGAGAAAATTCCTCCTCGATGTGATGACTGTGACCGTCCTCTCAGTGTGCGACATATCCTGATGGAGTGTGACAAATATCGGGACACACGAAACAGGCTAGACATCAGTGGCGACCTAGAACAAGTTCTAGGCAACCATGCCGATCGACTTAACCATGTAGTTTCCTTTTTAAAGGAAACTAATTTAATAAACAAAATCTAATATATTTTTAGATTTATTATTTTTACATTTATATTTTTATTTATTTGGGATTTTAATGTTACCTTTTGTCTAGATTTATATTCATTCATATGTTTTTAAATTAACTAGATTGTGCGTGGTGCAAAATGACCATAGCTGTCGACGCACCCTATTAATCCAAATCTACCTACCCTAATCCCATACCTCGAGGCAAGGAAGAAATTCATAGCCATGGCAGCCCCTATTTTTTCGAGATCCTTTGCCTCGGTGGCGACCACAAATGTGGTAAAGGCTTCCCAAGGCACTCAGACAGAGATGAATGACAGCCAAGAAACAGTAGAAACAAAAGAAGTAGCCAAGCCGGTTAAGGCACAAATTCCGGCAACAAACAAAAACGACACCAACAACGCTGGTTCTCCTAAGAAGAACCAGCCTAAATCTTCCACCGGGGTAGCGCTGAAACAGCGCGAAAAAACACCATCCCCCGGCCCCTCCGGACTAGCCAAACCACTTCCGGTGGAATCAATGGAGGAGGACGACGGCCCCACGGAGACTGAAGTCCCCCTCGCGAAACAAAAGAGGAAAAATCACCGTTTTCGGCGCTGATCCTCTTGATTTTTATATCACTCCACATATTTATTTATATATTTTTCCTTTTTTATAGATATCTATGACTTTTACCTTGCAGTGGAACTGCAATGGTTTTTATCGGCGTAAGGAGGAGCTGAGTGTTTTAATTCGTGATTTTAACCCGTCTTGCATGTTTGCAGGAGACTCATTTTAAAACAACGGACAAGGGCATTTTAAATGGTTTTAACGTTTTTAGACTGGACGACACTAGTGGCCAACGAGCCCAGGGTGGAGTGGCGGTTGCTACTCGGGAGGCCCTTTACACTTCCCGAGTGCAACTCAACACACCCTTTCAGGCTGTGGCAGTGACCGTGCGTGCCCCCGAGGAGGTCACGTTGTGTAACGTTTATCTCCCGGAGAATGCGCCGGTCACCAGTTTTAACCTAGAAGCCCTTGTCCGCCAGCTACCTCAGCCTTTCATTTTAATGGGAGATTTTAACGCTCACGATCCTCTATGGGGAAGTGCTCGAGCTCAGTCCAACCGTAGAGGACGGATTTTATCCCATTTTATATGTAATAGTAACCTGGTTTTACTAAACAACGGGGAGAAAACCCGTTTTAACATTTTTACTGGCGACTTTTCGATTATTGATTTATGTATTGTATCCAGCACTTTAGTTACAAAACTAAATATGTCTGTACATGACGATTTGTGTGGTAGCGATCACTATCCCATTTTTATTACTAAGGAACGAAATCTTAATCCAGATTTTATTCGGACGGGCCACTGGATTGTTCAGAAAGCGAACTGGGGACGTTTTAAGGAGACTTTTAATTTCAAATATGACGAAACCAATGATACTGTTAAAATGTTAATAATTTGACTGCAAGTATCATTGAAGCTGCAGACAGCAGCGTACCACGCTTTCGCCTTATAATTACGAGGCCTGCGGTACCGTGGTGGAATGATGACTGCGCGAAAGCTATTCGCCAACGTAAAAAAGCGTTGCGAATATTTAATAAATACCCCACCGAAAGAAATTTATCCTCCTTCCGACGACTGAGAGCGAAAGCTCGACAGGTCGTAAGGAATGCAAAAAGAGCTTCCTGGATGAAATTTGTCTCCGGTGTCAACTGCAGGACACCAATTGCACAGGTATGGCGCAAGGTAAGGGGTCTATCGGGCAATCAGCAGCAGCTAGGTGTTTCTTTCCTTAAAGTCAGTGGTGAAGTTCTAACATCACCACATGACATCGGAAAGGCATTTGGCCAGTTCATTTCCAGAACTAGCAGCGACGACGCATTCGACAAGAATTTTTTACTCATAAAAGAGCGCTGCGCATTAATTCCGATCAATTTCAATGAGACGCGGTGTGTAGCCGACTATAACCTTCCTTTCTCCCTTTGGGAATTAAAGTCTGCCATTGCCGACTCAGGCAACACATCTCCGGGTCTTGACGAGGTCCACAATGCCTTTCTCCGTAATATTCCGGAGAAAGCATTGTTGGAGGTCCTCCACACCTTCAACCAGCTCTGGATTGAAGGTGGTTTTCCTTCGACATGGCGGGAGTCAGCAGTATTCCCATCCTAAAGCAGGGCAAAGATCGTGGTGACCCGAACAGTTATAGACCCATTTCTCCAACCAGCTGCCTGTGCAAAATAATGGAAAGGATGGTGAACCGGCGTCTCGTTTGGTGGTTAGAGCGCCGAGACCTTCTCTCCAGAATTCAGCGCGGATTTCGTCGGGGCCGCTCCACCATGGACCACCTAGTTCGAATCGACAATTTCATCCAGGAAGCCTTTCTTCTCCGCCAGCACGTGATCGGGGTGTTCTTCGATTTGGAGAAGGCTTACGATCGAGTCTGGCGGCGGAAGGTTTTAAGCACGCTGCATGAGTGGGGTTTCAGGGGCAGTCTCTCAATTTTTATCAGAAATTTTTTATCCGACCGAGTCTTCAGGGTTAAAATAGGACAGCACCTCACTGGACCTTATAAGCAAAATAACGGCGTACCTGAGGGATCTGTGCTAAGCGTAACACTTTTTGCCATCGCAATCAACGATATTGCGGATTGCATAAAAACCCCGTTAATTGGATCATTATTTGTCGATGACTTGGCGATTTTTTGCCGATCATCCAAACTTCTCACTGCTTCCAGACAGATCCAACTGACACTAAATAGTCTACACCGGTGGACACAAAGAAACGGCTTTGTTTTTTCTCCAGGGAAAACTGTGTGTCCACTTTCATCGTCTAAGGGGAGTCCATATCCCATTTCCGCTGCGCTTAGGTGGCAGAGATCTCGACTACGCACAGTCGGTCCGTTTTTTGGGAATGACCTTCGATTTCCGCCTCAATTGGCGGGAACACATGCAAGTTTTAAAAAACAATTGTTTTAGATCCTTAAATGTTTTAAAGTTTTTAAGCCATGTATCGTGGGGAGCAGACCGCACAACACTCCTTTTATTATACCGCGCATTGGTACGATCAAAGTTGGACTACGGATCCTTCATTTACTCATCCACTCGGGAGTCTTACCTACGACCCCTGAACAGCGTGCACAACGCAGGGCTCCGGCTCACCACGGGTGCTTTCCGGACAAGTCCTGTTGTCAGCATCCATGTGGATGCAGGTGAGCCGCCAGTGTGTCACCGAAGGATCCTGCTCATGTGCAACTATGTTGCCAAAATTCTAACGATGAGGACGCACCCGTGTTTTAACCTTGTTTTTAAGCCTCGTTTTTTAGAACTTTTTAATCGCAGGACAAAAGCCACTCGGCCTGTAAGTATACGTTTCCACAATTATATTCGTGAACGAGGTATGTTATTACCTGAACTCTACCCCATTCGCCATTCGAATCACCCGCCATGGTTTACTCCCGCTCCCAACATAAAAATGTTCCTTCACGACCGACAAAAAGCTTTTACCACTGCTGAAGAGTACCAGCAACAATTCTTAATGTTTCTTTGCCACCATCCCGAATTCGTACCCGTGTTTACAGACGGTTCGAAGTCAGACACAGCCTGTGCCTGTGCGGTCGTATCATCCCACCATGGAGTCATGAAAGCGAAACTCAGTCCGGTGTGTAGTATTTACACAGCGGAACTGTTTGCTATTAACCCTTTCGCGCCGGACGTCGGCCATAGCCGACGAGCATTTTCATACGCAAACGACCGAACGTCGGCTATAGCTGGCGTGGGTTTTTCAACGCAAGCGAACGGACGTCGGCTATAGCTGTCGCGGGGGATGGGAAGTGACCGCTGAGGTAGCAATGGTCGGAGGTATTCAAGCCCTGCCTGAGACCCAGCTTAGCGAGTCCTTAGAGCTAATCCTCGGCCATTTGGCCCGACCCTCCTACTCATTTACGATCCTCATAATAGCAGGATTCCGCGTTGAAGTGGTTGAATTGTCAATGATTTTTGTAAAGAAAAATTTATTGTAAACTCCAATTTTTTATGCCTTGAAATGAATTCTTCGTTTTTTTTCTGTGCATAAGCAATTTTTAAACGAAATTTTAGTGTTATTATTAACGGACTTGTGTGAAAGCTTTGTGTTCATGTGCGATGAAAAGTACGCAAAAAGAGAAATGTTGTCGTTTTATTGTCCATATCGTATGTGTTTGTTACAATCTGAATGCCTATTTTCACTATATGTCCTCTATTTTCCGATTCCTTCATTGATCCCCTTAGTAATTACTCATATTCCGGTATTTTTAGGTAATATTTATTGTAAAAACATACTTTTAACTTCGCTTACGTTGGTCCAAAGCCAGAATGAAAAAGAAGGATGGGAAGTATTATTTGGAGGTTTATTCAAAGAAAATTTTGAGACGTCCTATCTAGCTGTAAAAATGGAAAAGTCCTAACTTTGTTACTAATAACGCTAGAAATCCGTTTAAAATTCTACAATGCTTAAAAAAATGTAAGTTATTCTTATATAAGTGTAAACTGTTAAAAATCATAGACAATATTTAATTTTAAAAAACACTGCAAATGCAATGAGTTGACCGTGGACTCCCGCTAAGAAAGGGTTGGAGGGTCGAGTCCAGTGGCCGGGGTAATAGCCGGGCGCCCCGTTAAGTAGGGTCCCAAATCGGAGGGACAAGAGTACCTGGGCTACTCCACCCCAAAAAGTGCTTCGCAGAGCAGAGTTTAAAAATTTCGCAAGCTACCCGTAGCACGGAAAACATTTTCCTTTCGTAGTCGCCGGCAGGAAAGGGTTAAAATGGCTCTTGATGGGATAGATGTTGATGGTGGCTCCTTCGTGGTTTGCTCAGACTCCATGAGCGCCCTAAAATCCATTTCTGGCTTCTCTCCTATGCACCCTATCGTCCAGGGTATCCACTCGTCTTTGCTTTCCCTTCACAAGAAGGGAACCACCGTCTGGTTTCTTTGGGTCCCTGGACACACGGGAATTGCCGGAAATGAGAAAGCCGACTCTGCCGCAAAACACGCTCTCAATCTTGAAGATCTTGAGTCGACGCTGGTACCTTGTGAAGACCTACGAGTTTCACTAAAGAGTGCAGTTCTTCAGCAGTGGAGGGAGTCGTGGAGAACTATCTCAAATAATAAACTGCGCACAGTTAAACCGGTAACGTCAACTTGGCCAACTTCCGTCAGGAAGAGCCGCCGAGAGGAAGTCGTCATCACCCGTATGAGGATAGGGCACAGCCTTCTGACCCACTCCTTTCTCTTCACTGAAGAGAAAATTCCACCCCGGTGTGATGACTGTGACTGTTCTCTCGGAATTCGGCATATCCTGACGGAGTGTGACAGATACCGAGACGTGCGTAGCCGACTGAACATTGGGGGCGACCTAGGGTCCATTCTAGGTGACGACCCCGATGCAATTGGCCGCGTCATTTTATTTCTAAAGGAAACGACGCTTTTTAATAAATTATAATTATAATTTAACATTTTTCAATGTTTTTAACATTGGAATAACAATAGATAAGCAGAATATCTAACTTTCATGCAACCTTCCTTCTTAGGATATAAAAAGTATATCTATAAATTGATGTATATATATAATGACAGTTAGAGGTGCAAAATGACCAAGACGTCGACGCACCCTAAAAAAACTAATACTAATACTGCCGCCAAGGTATGTAGCCAGATCGTCAACTGTAGGAGCCCTCCGGAGTTTTCTCTGGACGACCTCCCGAAGGCGGCTCCACGCGAGGGTCCTGACGGCAGCATCTTTGCTGTTTAGCATTCTAAACCCTTGCACCACGAACAGTATATCCGTCACGTCCATTAGTGGTAAAAGCCCGGCCTCCCCTGATGGTGGCTGATGAAGACAAGTTCAGGGGAGGCTCTTTGGGGAAGGTTCATCCACTTCTTCCCGTAAGCTTTTACCTTTTTGTCGGTCGTTTTTGGAGCGTCTTTTTGATGTCGCCCGCCTGGAGGATGAATTCTACCCTAGAGAGGAGGAAGGTGTTCGTGGCTTCGATCTTTTGCCAAGGGGCCAGAAGACTCGTCAATCTTCTGCAGATTCTCCTGGATCCTTTCCAGGTCTTCTCTAGGGGTCTGGGCGACTTTGTAGCCGACTGGGACGCCGAGGTAGTGGTAGGCGTCTCCCTCTCAAGATTCCGATGACGTCCTGCTGTATTTGGAATCTTGTTTCGGCTACCGGGGCTCCCGTTGCAAAGTTCAAGTCCAACGAAGCGCACTTTGCCGCTTTAAATTTCAGACCCGCCTTCGTGGCCTTTTCGCCTACCAGGTCTAGGAGGGCTTGGAGAGACTGGACTTTTTCCCACCAGCACCAGATCGTCCTCATAGCCAAGAATGGTTATGTGGCGGTCGAATATTTTTGCTCCATGGACCTCTGCTTCCTTTAGGGCTGCCCGGATTATGGGCTCCATCCCTACATTGAAAATCATGGGGTAGAGAGGGCAGCCCTGTTTAACACCGGACTTAAGTTCCGTCGTTGGTGCGGACTGTTGTAGTGCCCCGTTGAAGTTCTTCTACAGCAGTCCGCATCTTTTCCGGGAGGTCCATGGTGCTAAGGGTGTTGCTGCGGTGCTGGTAGGGAATGGAGCCGAAGGCATTGGCGATGTCGAGCCAAGCCAAACAGATTCTCTTTCGGCGCCTCCTGCATTCATCGACCGCTGTCTGGAGCACGAAGTTGTTCTCATGACACCCCTCGTACTCTCGGAAGCTCTTCTGCACTGGTGAGAGCTTCTTGCCTGTCAGAGCCCACACGGCGAGGCGCTCTGACAGGATACCGGCGTTAAGTTTGGAGACGGTATTTCCCAGTGCTAGTGGCCTCCAGTTGTTGATGTTCTGCTGCTCTCCCTTCTTATGCAGCAGGACGGTGAGGGAATTTTTCCAGGGTGCCGTAGTTCTTCCTTCCTCCAGACAGCGATTGAAGATGGCCGCAAGGATGAGGCCGGACGGGTCTGAGTTGGAGAGGTCTAAGTAGGAAATTTTGTCTGGTCCGGGAGCCGTGTTCTTTGCCTTCCTGAGCCGCGCCTTAACAACTCCCGGAGCAATCGGACGGAGAAGTCGCTTTTCCTCTGCAGGGGTGGTCTTTCGGTAAGCTGCTGGTGGTTTTAATTGCTTTCTCCTCACCTTCAAAGACGGAAGTGAGCTTACACCTCCGGGACCGGTATATTGCAGTATGGTGAGGCAGCCTCCGTGATCGACTTCATAGCGGCCTTCGGACTGCTCCGGAAGAGTTTTTGAAGCTCGGACGCGGCTCTGGGGTCGTAATGATTGTCGGCGTTGTTCTGCCGCGGGGCCTGTCTTTTCCGTGAAGTGGTGGTGGGAGCCGGTGGTTCCTTCCTTTGCCGAGCGCTCTCTGAGCGGCGGTGAAGTCCGATACTGCCGCTTCGAATTCCTCCCAGGGGCTGTTGGGGGTTTCGGAGATGGAGCGAAGCCAGCGGTCAGCATCTGTCTCTGGGGGTGGGGGTTCTGGTTGTATTTCCCCCTCAGTGATCGGCATGATCTCGTCATCAGGTTGTGCCTGCACATCATCCACCGGGGTAGGGGGTGGGTCAGGGGAATCGGGTGGGGTATCAGGACTCAATTACCTCCGGGATAGGAAGGGGTGGTGTCGGGAGTCTGTGCGTCGCCTTATGGTTGTTGAGTCCCCTTTTGCTCGGGCAGGAAAAGCCGCAGGTGGGCCGGAAGACTGTGTCCGTTTCTTGCCTGACGGTGTTCCTGAGGCAGTGGTGGCTGGATGGCTTGCCACCGATCTCCTGTCCGCAGATGGAGCAGACGTTGACGGATGCCAGGTTCGGGAGACCATGCTGGAGGCTGAGGTGGCGCTGTAGGGAACGCTTCATCGCCGTCCATGCCTTGGCTCTGAAGGGCTGGCTGCATCCGTCTTCCGTGCACACAAGATGGTCCGGGATGGGGAAGGTGACGACAAGCCGATTCCCGTCACGTCGGATTCTGGTGTCCAGTGGTCCATCCGGTAGAGGAGCTAGAGGCTGTCGCTATGGTCTCCTGCGTCGAACGGGTTGCGGCGAGGGGGAGTCACCGCCTGGCTGACGGTTGTGACGCAGGAGAAGTTGGACTGGTCGGAGCCGGAGGAGAATCCTGGGTTGATGCGCTGGATCCTCTTAACCGGCGAGAGCTGCGAGTTGCCATGTTGGTCCGATTTCCAAGTCGTTGTCCAAAGAGGCAGAGGTTTGAGCGGGTCAGTTCTCGTAGTCCTTCCAGGCGAGGGTCGTAACTTTAGAGATCTGAAAAAAACATTAAGCTGATAAGAACAGATTAATCTTTTTTATTGCACATATTTGAATATATACATTTGTTATTTATAAGTAAACATACTATATTATTTTTTTGTGAGTGAACAAGATATTCTTTGTTTTTCATGCAATATTTTTCATTTTTACATGTTTATAATAATTTATCTTCTTCCGAATTTCCTTCATGGTCCCTGCTCGACCGAGTGTTCTATAAAAAAGAGATTAAAAATGAACAAATAAATAAAAAATTAAAAGTTTAAAATAAAATCCCGGCATGAGCGACCAAGTGTTGACATTCCGGTAGGCCAAAAAGTTATCAAGAAAATATTGAAATTTTGAACCGGAATGCTGATAAAACAGAAGAAGAAAATAAAATAAAATAACGCGACCTTAAAATGGTCGCACGGAAATAAAAACAGAGGGCCCCTCATTTCCGCTTAACCCTAAGGAGTAGGTAAGCTACGCGGGAGCCACTCTTGAACTCCACCCCCGAATTTAAAATTTCGCGCCGGCAGCAGTAAAAGTGTTAAAACGTGAAACTAAAATACTCGCGGTGTTAAGAGCCATGAACAGTAAAAGATCTGAAATGCCGGCGCGCAGAAGTTAAAATCCCGTAGTTTCGAGTCGGGAAAACAACGACACGGGAATAATAAAAAGAGATTAAAATCGACTGACGGTGTAAAAGGCCGCCAGTCAAAAAAAAGATAAAAATTCCCTGTCAATAAAACAATAAATAGGACAGCAAACATAATAAATATAATAAATAAATAAATAACACCAAAATAAAAATTTCTTTATTAAAACATGGGGGCTTCGTCGTCCGATTCTCGGGGGGAGAGATTCGTTCTACAACCGGTTGGGAGCTCTAGGTTTGTGGGATCCGGGTACATAACTTTTCCCATAACGTGCGAAACATAAATATCCCGCGACCATCGGATTGCGTCGGAGATCATAAATTTAGCGATCTTGCCGACGTTGCGTTTCGCAATTCCGAGGTCGCGGAAAACCACCCAATTTTGTGGGTCGCACGCACCCAAAGCCCTGACCACAAGCGCACTCAAAGACACCGTGTACCCGTGGTTCGCAAGTTGCTGCGAGATGGCGGAGTATTTTTCAAATTTCGTCTGCCTGGCGACATCCAAGGCAGCCTTCCTGTTCTCGAAGGGCACAGTGACGTCCACGATGACGATTTTTCTACGTCCCTCATCAACAACGACCAGATCGGGTCTCAGGGCTGATTCGATCAGTGGTGGAGTCTGATCGATGCGTATTTCCACGCCTTCGCGTGGAACTTCCCCGGCCAGTGGATGCAGAATAGCATCGTGACGACCCCTCCACGCGGCCGAATGCAGCATGCAGTGATTCAGCACGTGAGGAAGGGTTTCACTCTGATATCCACATCACCTGAGCCAGAGGTCATCCCGAGCGCCCCATCTCGTCGCGGCATCGCCACGTTTCCTGCGGACTTCCTCCAAGACGTTTTGGATGACAAAGTTATGTCTGAATCAACCCTCGTAAGGTCCGAATTCTTTTTGCTCTATTGACACCTGTACTCTCGCCCCCCCCCCCCCCGCTTAAGCGATCTGCGATTGTCGCTGCGTGAAGTTTCGAGAGGGTGGGCCCTAGTGTTAGTGGGCGCCAGTTCTCAATTACATCCCCGGCGCCCTTCTTATGGATTAAAATTGTCCGGGTGTCTTTCCAACTATCTGGGATTCGGACCTTATTAAAACAATACTGAAATATTGTCCGCAGGATGTGGCTACCTTTATCCGCATTGCGAAGATCGACATAGGTAATGTTGTCCTTCCCGGGAGCAGTATTAGTCATTCGGCCCAGCCTATTCCAAATTTCCCCGGCCGAGAGCGGTCGTAATAACAATTCTATGTCCCTATCGAGGCTGAGCATATCGATGCCGATCATATTATCTGGGGAAGGACGAATTAAAAATTCATGATTATTAAAAACGGTATTAAAATGATTAAAAATAACACCTTTGTCGATGTCGCAATGCGGAGAGGGGCCCTTCAACACCTGGTCTATGGCACGTTTTTTATTGTTACGAAATAGATTTTGAATTTTCTTAGCTTTTAACTTCACCTCCTCGTGCCATTCTGCGCCGGGTCTAAAAATGCGTCGAGCAGGGACGTTTGCCATTCCGATACCATTATCTCTTTCCTCTACCAATTCTCCTTGCTCCCCCTCTACCTGGGGGGGACTCTCCTCACTTCTTTCCTCTCTTCCCCCCCTCTCTTATCGAGCCTCCGCCTTCTCTTCGGGCCCGCTCCTTGTCTGTAATTGTCTTACACCACGCGGCGACGGCCTCCTCGAATTTTTCCCACCCCTTTTCGCAGGCCGTCTCGATGGTCTCGATCCACCGCCGTTGATGTTCTGGTAGCCCGTCATAGTCGACCGCCACCTGTCTAGCCGGTGCGCCATTCGGTGTTGAATTGGTCCCACCCGTCTACTGGGGCCGGTCAGCGGGTGCATTGCTGCAGCTGACCGGCCTCGATGTCCTCCACCTTCCTTTTCGTCTCCTGGGTGGGACCTCTTGGCTCTCGGGTGAGCTGGGGGGTTCACTCGTCACCTCCTCCCCAGCCGCCCTCTCCCCTCCTCCGGCTTTGTCGTCTCCTGACAGGTTGCGGCATTCGGACGGGCTTCCCTGCCTCGCTGGTGGACTGCGGGCTTCCTCGGCCCCCACCTCTTCTCCGCGGCCGTCTTCCGCGTTCCCCCGCCCCGGGTTTAAGACTTGGGTAGGGTTCCCGCTTCCGTCGGCCGTGTGGTGTGGGGGGCTATCCGGCGCGATCTCCTCGCCACTTGCCCTTGCAGGAGGGCGCCTCCCTGGTGGACGGCCTGCTCTCCTGGGTCTGGGTGGGGTGGGGGGTCCTTCTACGCCGCCGTCGCCGCATGTCCTTTACCTGCCGGCCCATTATCGCGTCGCACTCTCAATCTTGTCACTCTACGCGGAGGCTCTTCTATATCCACATCACTCGGGGGAGCATTTCTTGCCACCGTGGGTTCATTAACGATGTCGTCACCATCGTTTCCCTCGACTATTTCCAACACATTATCACTATTCTCACCAGCTTCACTCATATTTACATTCACACCATTATTCACATTCGCACTCACATTCACGCCCATTTCACTATCCTCTTCATCTACCACGGTGGCCACACTATCATTCCCGACCCTTCCCTCCCCCTCGGCTGGACCTACGGGATCTTGTGATGCCCCCGTGCACAGATCTACGTGCTTTTTACATATTTTCAAATCGTTTAAGGAGGCACCACATGCATTGAAAGACAAAGATAAAATTTGGATGTTCTTTCTTGTAATGTTTTTTTCAAATCGTTTTGCGTTTTATATATCCCGTAGGTTCTATGACGGCCATGATTTGCGTGAGTAAAGCAACGCGGACATTCGAACGTGTTGCCGAGGGGGACCTGAATTACCTCCTCCATCGGAATGGCTATGTGCAATACATATGTCAAAAAA
Organism: Pyrrhosoma nymphula; assembly: GCA_963573305.1. Classification (NCBI taxonomy): domain Eukaryota; kingdom Metazoa; phylum Arthropoda; class Insecta; order Odonata; family Coenagrionidae; genus Pyrrhosoma; species Pyrrhosoma nymphula. The sequence goes on along the minus strand of OY754334.1, from coordinate 133,023,625 downwards.
AACTCGTTGAAATAAAAACTAATGAACGCGGAAACTACACGACGACACAACACGTATAAAAGAATAAAATAACTACGTCTAGTTTCGCTTCTCGGCCTGAGTAAAATGTCCGAGTGCCATTAAAAAAGGATAAAATTTCAGGTCCTCTTCGATAAATAAAGCCTCCTCCCGGTCAGACGCCGCGGCAGGACTCCCAGCTGGACGAGTTCCGGGGTTGATGAAGATCAGTCGTCCCTCGTCGAGCGTTGCCGTTGCGTCTTCCGCCAGAGGAGGCGGTGACGACCTCTTGAATTTCAAATCCCGCGCGAACGAGCGGCGAGCAGCACGGCGACCAGGTCCCCCCGACGCGGTGGTTAAAAGAAGAAGTCCCACGACGAAGAGACCACTGCCGCCGAGCCGCAACTGCGAGCCGCCGCAGAGCGAAGATCGTCGACTGCATGGGAACATCAGAGGCTAAAAGAGGTCTTTAAAAACAAGCATTAAAATCCATCGCACTCGGAAATAAAGTCTTAAAAATATAAAATAGAATAAAACTATTAAATAGAATAAATAATTAAAACATGGATTAAATCTATATGGCTAAATTTCAAATTTTAAACCCGCCAAATTGCAGGTGAAATTAAATCTATATGGCTAAAATTCAAATTTTAAACCCGCCAAATTGCAGGTGAAATTAAAACGTTAAAATTAACTCGATACAAAAGAGCTCTTTCGGTCCAAAATAAAAATTTGTTAGCTCGCTACACTTTGATCTTAGCCATAAGGCCGAGAAGAGAAGGCGGTGTCGCGAATCGAGATCTGCATCTCCCGCAGTTCGCCCGACCATCTCCAGCACAGGCCAAAGCGTCCCGCCAGACTGTGCGAAGCGGACCGAACCTGGGTGAAAAGGGAGCCGAAGTCACCGCTGTCCCGACCGAAGTCCTTCATCATAAATACTGATACAGAGTTTCAGGCAAAACCTATTCCTAAGTTTACATAGTTAATAGTTATATTAATTTTTTACATTTACATATGCGTATGATTTGAAGTTATTTTTAACATGTGAGCATTGCTTCAAGATCAAGTTTTTAACTATCATTTCAAATTAAAAAGTTCATTTTATAGCAGATTTCCTGTTTTGACTGCATTTTGGATTCTTTTTTAAAGAGTAAAAGTTCAATTTTTTTTCCTTCATGTGGCTTATACACTGCTATCATGTTAATTGTTTTTATCACAGGTTATAACACTGGTTTTATTTTTTATTTATTCAAAATGTTCATAGTCTCTACTATCATTGTATGCTATGTGTTTTGAGGTCTGTCGTTGTCCGGTTGCTCCCCGATGTTATCCTCGTATTGACGATTTCCGGTGATGTGCTCCGCATAGATGTCCCTTGACCATCGAATAGTGTCCGAGACCATCAGGTTTTTCATCAGGGAGGCGTATCTCCGCGCAACTCCAAGGGACCGGAGGACCTTGTCATTCCTGGAGTCCCAGGAGCCAAGCGAGCCCACGATAAACGCATCCACTGACGTCTGGAACCCCTAGGTAGACAGCTGGTCGGCCAGCCCGGCGTATTTATCTTTGTTTCGCCGGGCCTCCAGGAGTCCCCCCTGACGGTTCTCAAATGGGACGGTGACATCGATGATCCATGCGGAGCACGTTGTCGCATCTGTAATAACCAAATCCGGGATTAAATTAGAGTATTCCGGGGATTTTCTGGCACACTCGAACCGACTGATGCTCGCGGCCTCGTCGCCCCTTGACCGCTTTCACCAGCCGGTCGAGTATGCCATTGTGGCGTCGTTTCCAGGTCGTGATTTGCATGGTGCAGTGATTGAGTACGTGCGGCAGCGTCTCCTCCGCTTTCCCGCATCGCCGGCATCTGGTAGGGCCTCGGTGGTTGTAGCGGCGGGTGGCGTTGAGGGGCAGTACGTCCAGTCTGACGCGGTGGATGAACCTCCAATCACAGAACCTGGTGTACTTTCCTGTACCCAGGAAGTGATTGGAGGCCATAGATGCAGCTGAGGCGTCGATCACCTTCCCCTGGTCCGGCTTGGCCTTCAACTTCTCCAAATATTCTCGCCGGACCGCGTTTTTCAGGGTCCTCGCCAGCAGGTGGACTGCGTTAGGCGGGACCCTGATTGCTGGCTGGTGTTCTGCCGCGTCGTTGCCTCTATTGATCGTGATCTGCATCTCACGCAATGGACTGGACCACCGCCACCCCACGCCGATCTTCTGATTCAGGCGCCGGGATGCGGAGCGTACCTGCGTAAACAGGGAAGAGAAGTCAACGCTGTCGCTGCCGAACACGCCCTCCATGCTGCCGCCAAGGTAGGTTGCCAGGTCTTCGGCTGTTGGTGGTCTCCGGAGTCTCCTCTGGACCACCTCTCGGAGGCGCCTCCATGCGAGACTCCTGACGGCAGCGTCTTTGCTGTTCAGCATTCTAAATCCCTGCACCACGCACAGGATGTCTGTCAAATCCGAGATGGGTAAGAGCCCAGCCCCCCCCCTGGTGATGGCTGATGTAAACGAGCTCCGGAGAGGCTCTCTGGGGGAGGCTCATCCACTTCTTGCCGTGGGCCCTTACCTGTCGATCCGTGGCCTTCAGAAGCCCCTTCTTGATATCGCCGGCACGAAGTTTGAATTCAAGCCTCGAGAGGAGGAAGGTGTTGGTGGCCTCAATCTTCTGCCAGGGGGCCAGGAGGCTTTCATCTATCCGTCGTAGGTCCTCCTGGATCCTCTGCAGGTCATCCTTCGGCGTCTGCTGGATGTTAAAGCCGACGGGGACGCCGAGGTAGTGGTAGGCTTCCCCCTTTTGAAGTCTTTCGATTACGTTCTGTTGGATGGTAAACCTCGTGCCGACAACTGGAGTTCCTGAGGCGAAGTCCATGTCGAGGGTGGCACATTTGGCCGCTTTAAATTTCAGGCCCGCACGCCTGGCGGACTCGCCAACTCGGTCCAAGAGTACCTGGAGAGATTCCGGGTTCTTTCCCCACCAGCACCAGGTCGTCTGTGTAGCCCAGGATGGAGATGTGGCGGTCGAGTACGCAGGCGCCATGGACCTCTGCTTCCTGTTGGGCTGCCCGGATGACTGACTCCATACCTAGATTAAAGATAATGGGTGAAAGGGTGCAGCCCTGCTTCACACCGGCCCTGAGTTGGATGGGGCCGGTGTCTCCAGCCACTGGTGCGGACGGCCGTTGGCCCGCGCTGCATCTCCTCTATGGCCGTCCGCATCTTCCCTGGGAGGTCCATGGCTTCAAAGGTGTTAGACAGGTGCTGGTGTGGGATGGACCCGAAGGCGTTGGCGATGTCCAGCCAGGCTAAGCAAATCCTCACCTCCGCCTCCTGGTTTCGTCTACCGCCGTCTGGAGGACGAAGTTGTTTTCGTGGCACCCCTCGTATTCCCTGAAGCCCTTCTGCATTGGGGAGAGCTTCTTCCCTGACAGCGCCCACGAGCTTTACTCACGAGGGCGAGGCCGGTATCGCCGCTGGCCGTCTTCACGACCGTTGAGCTCTTCTCCATCTCCTCCACGGCCTTCCTCGTCTCCTCGGGCAGGTCCCATCTTCTCCAGTGTGCTCGCCAGATGGTGGTGGGGAATGGACTCGAAGGCATTCCTCAGGTCAAGCCAGGCAACGATCACTCTTTTTCTTCTCCGGCGAGTTTCGTCGACCACTGTCTGAAGGGTGAAATTTTGCTCATGGCACCCCTCGAACTCCCGGAAGCCCTTACATTGCCGGTGTTCTGGCTTCCTTCAGACAGTGGTCAAAAATTACTGTCATTATTCTTCCACGACAGTCCACCGCCCACCGGTCTCCGTAGGTGAGGCCGTCTGGTCCCGGGGCGGTGTTCTTCATCCTTCCCAGGCGGCGAAGAACCTCTGCCGCAGTCACGCGATTTTGGAGCTGATTCTGCTCGGCCTCCGTCGTCTGCCTGTAGACCGAGCGAGCGCCGTCGTCCAGACCAGCATGCAATAGTTTGCCGTCGCGTTTGCGCGCCGTTGAATTTTTTCACTTTTTAATTAATAAGGAAAAAAAATTAACGCCATTTTTAAATCGAACGGCTTCAAATACGTACTCCAGGGGTTATAAACTTCAGATCTAGGAAATAAAAAAATAGGAAACCACCCTATTGATTCAGAAAGTTTTTCCACTTATTGTCACTAACTACAAAAATCACCATTGATTTGCGAACGTGCTATTTTGGCAGCAAAAAACACCGTCATCAATTCAATCTACTACGCCATCATCCACGAAAAGATTTTGGGTGAGTGGTTAGGGAGACTTTTTAAGTTCGTTGGATCTTTCTGTTGTATCACCGCACAAATTGTCACACAATCTCGGCGCTACTATAATTCTTTTGCGCAACATTAATGTACCACGATTGTGCAATGGAACCAGGCTCACTGACAAACAACTGATGCCAAACATCATCTAAGCGACAATTCTGCATCGCAAGTCAAAAAGTGAAGATGTGCTTCTTCCACGTATTCCCATCATTCTCACCGACATGCCAATTGATTTAATGCGACTGCAGTTCTCCGTTCGCTTAGCATTCTCAATGACAATCAACAATTCACAAGGTCAATCGCTTCAAGTGTGTGTTAAATCAGGAAAATCGATGCTTTTCACATGGTCAATTATATGTTGCATGCTCATGAGTGGGACAGCCGAAAAATTTATTTGTTTTTGCAGAAGATGGTTGGACCAAAAAAAGGTACTATATATCCGAAAACAATGGAATAAAATTTTCAAATATATTTTATTGCACATAATATAATTTTCTTTCATTCATTTTGAACGTGCAAATGTGTATGCTTTTTATGTGTGTGCCGACTTGGAAAGAAAAAGAGGCATTGCAACGCATGCCGGGCGCAGCTAGTCTTATGAATGTTTGTCTGTTCATTTTTTATGCACTCCAATACCATTCATCCGATGGCGATGAAACTTTGGTGAGTTGTCCGTGTGCCCATCAAGGTTTCTGGATTATAAAAATAATAACCTTATAAAAACAAAGTTATTATTATACTCCCTTTATTTTCATATGTATTACGGCACGTTTTAATGTCTCATTTTCAGTGCCTTTTATTATATTGTTTTCATTGTTTTATGGTATCTTTGCCATTAAATATTGTATTATCACATTTATAATAAATTTAATTTGTGAAAGAAAATCATTCCATCTTCACTGACAGGTCAAATTATTCAGACATTCCACAGCCATAAGGAACATAAGTAATTCTATGTGACATTTATTTTCATTGTTGAGCACTCAATAGCGATAATCACAGTTGTTTCCAACTTAATTTAATAAGGAACATCATTTTACTCTATTCAGTTATTTAACTTGTTCTTTGTCTTTGGAATTGTCGTCATATTAAATGAAGAAGGAACACTTTTTCATTCAGTCTTTGTAATTTGTTATCAATCAACATTTAGGTAGGAGGGAAGTTTACGCATCCTTTCTATTTTTTCCAACGCTGGTAAGTTACAAAAAGGTTAATCCTGTGCCTTGGAACAGTCGAGTTCTTCTAATCGAATTCCTTCGAATGATCTTACTCGACTCAAAGTAACATTAGCCTGTCCTTTAGCGTAAACTTTCGAGCCCAAGTTAATGACTGCATGATCGACTGTTGAACCTTGCATTTTGTGAACGGTTACAGCCCAACAAAGGATGAGTAGCAGCATTCGCCTTTCTGCTGTTCCTGCTGATAACTTTGCTGGAAATTCGACCGTCCGTGGCTCGATGTGTTCGCCAATCTCCAAGAATTCACTTTCATATTCGGGAAATCCTGAATATATATTTGCGCTCTACGATATAGTGGCCAAATTATTTTTTACGACTTCACCCATCGCTCCATTAACCGAATTACTTATGTCAACATTGTACCGAACCATGGCTCGTGCACCTACAAAGAGGGTCAGCGTCTTTGGTAATCCTCCTGTCTTGTTGATGTCTTCCGGAATGAGCTTATCAATGGCAATATTATTGAGATATTTGATAGCGTCAGAGTTTCGGTCAGCTGCCTGCAGATTAATCATGGTCTGGCCTTGTTGCTGGTGATGTTGAAGAGTTTGATCATTGTGTGAATCCACCATTTCGTTTGTCGGATCAATTCTGAGGGCTTTTCCAATCGCAAATTCACCGCTGAGATTTTTTTTCGACTTTTCCAATGAGAATATTCAAATGTTGAGGCTTCAACTCACCAATTCGTTAATCATTCAGGAGATCGATAAAAGTTGTACCTTCTCGCTGACGCATATTTTGAACAAGTTCACAGAATGACAGGGTTATCCATAGAGGAACTTCTGGTTCGAAGCCTTTTGGTTAAAGAAACACGAGACTCCCCCGTACTGGCGGTAGTTGCATCAAGTCACCAAATAATAAAATATTCATTCCGTCAAAAACTTAATCGCTGTCTCGCAACTGTTGCAATCGAAAGTTTAAATGATTCAGCATTTCGTATGGAACCATCGAGATCTCATCAACAATCAGGAATTGTTTTACGCCATTTTAATCGCAAAGACTTCGACTAAATGCCAGTGAGATTTGGAAATCTCAATATCTTTCCATTGTGTTGTACCGGAAATTTAAACATAGAGTGAAGTGTGTGGCCGGAGATCAACTTTGCTGCGACACCAGTAAGGGCACCGACCTTAACCGAATCCTTATCTCCGTCGTAGCAACGACGAATCTGCCCCTTAATAAGGTTTAGTGTGAACGTTTTCCCTGTTCCAGCACCGTCAGTGGTATGCATTCTCACTCGCTCAGATGATCCCTTTTGTTGATTTTCGATACTTCGTTTGATGAAGTTGAAAAGATCTCTTTGACCAACATTCATCTTCGCTAATGACGCTAGGAACGCGTCATCGATTGGTCTGATGTCATTGTCGTCTTGATCGTTGTCATCTATGTCATCATTCAAAATTGGATCTTCCAACTGGATGAAAGCATTTGCTCGATTAATGGCATTATCTAACTGCCGTTCTAGAGTACGTTGAATCTCCATTATGCGTTTGCAGCCATGAGTTCAGCCTCTCTCGCAAAGAATGCTTCTTTCGGTGAATTGTAATTCGAACCATCGGGTTTTCTCAGCAGTTCGTTCTCAACACGGAACGGGCAATATTGTGCAAGAAGACTGAAATAGTAATTTTCGGGATCGTTAGCTTCTCAGAAGTTCGGCACTCGTGCGACAGCAGGGCGATTTCTGATCTTCGTTTTCGTTCCGTCTAACAATTGCAGCAAATATAATTGTTGAAATACCAACATGTTATTGTATGCATCTTGAGCACCATCATCTTCATCTACAGTAACTTTGCTATAGTGAGGCTGAAACAGCATCGCAAATTCCATCAACGACATTGTTAAAATTGATACTTAGGATGTGGAATACGTGGACGCTGCACATATCGTTCAATGACGTCGTAACAGTAGCCAGCTGCATCGTCAATCACCATCAGCCATCGCCGCAAATGACGACGCTCGAACGGGACCCACGCGCCCGGCCCCCACCACAAAATGGTGACATCATCCTCGGAAGAACACCCGCCAATATGACCCGAAAGCCACGTCAGAGCTTCAGAAGCTCTTCTGGAGCAGCCCAAAAGCCGCGATGAAGAAGATCATCGAAGCGGCTTCGCCCTATTGCAGTATCCCGGTCCAGGAGGTGGAAGTCTACTTCCGGCTGGTATACGAGGACGAAGTTAGAACGATCGAACCACCACCTGCAGCCTTCCGGAAATCCACAACCGCGGAGGAGAGGAGGCTGCTGCGACGGATTGCTCCCGAGGAGGTGAAGGTGCGGCTCAGGAAAACTAAAAACACGGCACCCGGACCATTCCACTTCACTTACTCTGACCTAACGTCTTCAGACCCGTCCGGCAGTATCCTCGCACTGATCTTCAACCGCTGTCTGGAGGAAGGACAGACACCGGTACCCTGGAAGGCATCCCTAACCGTCCTGCTACACAAGAAGGGAGACCAGCAAGACGTCACCAACTGGAGGCCCTTAGCTTTGGGGAACACCATCGCCAAATTATACGCTGGCATCCTGTCAGAGCGCCTCGCTGTGTGGGCTCTGACAGGCAAGAAACTCTCCCCAGTGCAAAAGGGCTTCCGAGAGTACGAGGGGTGCCATGAGAACAACTTAGTCCTCCAGACGGCGGTCGACGAAAGCAGGAGGCGGAAGAAGAGGATTTGCCTAGCCTGGCTGGACATCGCCAACGCCATCGGGTCCATCCTCCACCAGCACCTATCCAACACCTGTGGGACAACGACCGTTCGCACCTGCGGCGGAGATACCGACTTCATCCAACTTAGGGCCGACAGTGGTCGATTTGCGTGATTTAGAGGGACAAAATTATTTTTTTCTATTATTGTTTTTATTTTTGCCAAAAAGTAAGAATGTATGAATTTTAGTTGCAATAATACATAAAAATGCAACAAAATGTTATATTATTTATTAATTAAATGTATTTTTACAAAATGGCGTAACAAGTGCCCACCTAAAAAACCAAGATATTTAAAGAATTTTATTTTCACAAGAACAGTAATCAATTTGTAAGGAAATGAATGTTAAATTTTAATGCATAATACATAAACCGATCGTAATGAGGAAAATGCATAAAAACGTTCATAATACAATGCAATAAAATTTTTATATTACAAAAATACATTTAGTCACTATCCATTGACTCATCCATATCATTACACGCAAATTCAGGAGTTTTAAGTAAGCTTAGCACTTCACTAGAGAGCTGACTACACTTCTTTGTTGGTAATTTCTAATATTTGATATAAAAGGGTCAGCACTCACTAATAATTGATTCATCAAGTCTTCGTTAGGGTCAATTCTTGAAGTTTTTCTTTTATGATGATCAATATTTGGTGAACACTAGGGGACATAAACCACTGGTAAAGGCTTACGTATAAAAGCATATTTTCTGAATTATTCCGCGCTGAGGCTGTAGCCACTTGAAATTGCTTGCAAAACAACGGAAAACCGTCGAATCCATGTCTCATCTACGTACCTATGTAACTTCTAAAGATTTCCTAGGGTTTTAAAAAAACCGGCGAGCGGTGTTGCCATCATTGGTGGTTCCGCTTCCTTGTTTAACAATATCAACTAGGAGTCCCATTTCCAAGCTAAATTTATTTATTATTTCATTTTTTCTCAATTGGAAAGCATTTTTAATTGTTTGACTCCCACGAACTTGCCATTTTTTAATTCTCAGCCTGTACGATATATGTTGCAGGTACTAAAAAAAATCAGATTTGCGCATGCAGAGTAGATAATCCTAAGTTTAAAGCTGCTGTGTTTACTGGTCGTTTTCTCACAATGTCAAAGTTGTTCATTTCCTTAGGAGAAGCGCCACAAATGTAGCAAGTTTGGGCTGATGAATTGTTCATCAGTGAGTTTTTTTAAAGAATTGGCCCCGTTGGTTTATATACAAACATAAGGCAAGTCAAACAATTATATCAATACAGAATTTACAAGTTAATATAAAACATCATGTCATACAATTACAGGAGTAGTCACAAGAACATAATAAAAAACATGGAACTGAAAAAAACATGCTTTGATTACCATAGCTGTGACAATAATTTAGTTGGGTACATTACTTGAAGAAAATGTATCCCTTACAATAGGTATTCATCTATGGAATAGAAGGAGTGTAGTAACAAATATTTGTTACCCTAACTTTAAAGATATTTATATTATTAAGTTTCTTTAAATCAGCTGTAAATTTATTATACATAGGCATTATGGTGTGATGTGGACTGTGGTCTATGAGACAAAGTTTATTTCTTCTATAGTGGATAGAGTCATATTGACGTGTGTAGTGATTATGTTCCTGATTATTTAGAGTAAAGAGCTCGGGATGGGATTTTGCAAATATAACAGATTCCAAGATAAGTACACATGAGAGAGTCAATATATTAAATTTTCGAAAGAAAGGTTTACAGGAAGTTTTATTTGAAATTCTGGCAATTGTTCTAACTGCCCTTTTCTGAAGTATGAATATTCTTTCTCCATGACAAGATGTCCCCCAAAATAATATACCTACCATATCTAATCATAGAATGTATGTATGCATGATAAACAATTAACAGAATATTAGGGGATACAGTTCCATTTAAATTGTTTAATAAATAAATGTATGAATGTAACTGCTTGGACAATATTTCAATGTGATTTGACCAGTCCAGTATTTCAGTTAAGGTTATACCAAGACATTTTATGTCTTTACTGTGTCTGATCTGCATATTATTTATTTTGGTTGTTGGGTATTCGATCCTTTTTTGGTATGGATGGAAAATAACATATGAAGTTTTCGTTAGATTCAGTAAAAGATTGTTTTGGGATGTCCAGTTAAACATTTCCATTGTGGCCTGATCAGCTGCAGATTCAATTAGCTTTAGAGAGGAGGCACTGAGTATGTAATTAGTGTCATCAGCATAGGTAACTAACTTACCTAATTTTATCTTACTTGGCAAGTCATTTGTGTAGAGTAGGAATAACAATGGGCCAAGAATAGATCCCTGTGGGACACCCTTGGTGATGTTTATTGTTTGGGACTTGTAGGTACTTAGATTACCATCAGTAAGGTGGTATTTTACTTCTACATATTTCTTCCTATTAGAAATAAATGACATTATCCATTCTGATACTGCTCCATTGAGTCCCATTTCCATCAGTTTTTTTCTGAAATATCTTATGGTCCACTGGGTTAAATGCTTTAGACAGGTCATAGAAGAAATCAATGGCGATTTCCTTATTGTTCATGGAATTATAAATAGACTGAAGTGAATAAAATAGAGCTGTAGATGTTGATTTACCCTATTGGAAGCCATGTTGTGATGGGCACAGAATGTTATATTTGACCAAGTAAGAAGTAAGGCGGTTGGAAATAATTTTCTCAAATATTTTGGAGAAGGATTATGTTATTGTGATGGGTCTGTAATTGTTTGGATCCAGAGTGGAGTTTTTCTTATATACTGGAATCACTTTAGCTGTTTTTAATGCAGAGGGGAAAACGCCTATTCTTAGGGATTCATTGATTATATGAGTAAGAGGCGAAGTTATTACTGAGCAACATTTGGCTAATAAGTGCCCAGGGATTTCATCAGGACCTAAACTATAACTATTCCTATGTTCCTGTATGTATTGCATGACATCTTTTTCATCTGTGGGGGCTAGGAAGAATGAGTTGCTTGGTCTGGGAAATCTTTGAGGAATATTTGGGTCATGCACGGGAGACAAATTGTTTGTAATGCATATTGGTTCATTAAAATTCTCATTCAGAATACTTGCTACTTCTTTTGGATCTGAAATTTCACGGTTATCTATCGATAACTTGATATTTTTAAAGAGTTTACTTTGATTTTGTGCATTTTTTATAATATGCCAGGATGTTTTTGGGATACTCTGCGAGTTAGATATAAGGTTGTCATTGTATAACCTTTTGGCTTCCCTGATTTTCTTTTTGTGTTCTCTCAATTCTCATTTAAATTTGACAAGAGAGGATGAGCTGTTTTTGGATTTCTTAAGGTCGTAAAATCATTTCGCAGTTTTGCTCCCTGAGTTATTAGCTCGAGCAGATCTGGAGTGATCCATTTAGGTTTACCATTATTATTTTTATGGCTCTTTATTGGGAAGTGACAATTAAAATGGTATGAGAAGATGTTTATAAATTCATTAAATTTATCATCAAAATTTGAGGCTTCAATGATTTTTTCCCATTTTGAGTTGTTTAGGCTGTTTATGAAATGTACAATGTCGGTTTCATGAAAGGTCCTCTTTCTTTCATGGGATATTATGGGGGAGATCTGGAGTATAAAAACTTAAAAACTAGGCATTGTGGTCTGATAGGCCAATCTCTATTGTTTTGCAATGGTTATAAGATAAGGAAATAGGGGTGAAGATATTATCGATAAGGGATTTAGACTTACCTGTGATCCTAGTTGGAATTTGGATGGCAGGTTTCATTCTAAAGGATGATGTAAGATCTAAAAGTTGTGATTTGTGTCGGCCATTGGTTAGTAAGTTGATGTTAAAATCTCCACTTAGAAGGATGTTGTTGGTATCTGTAGTTGGTTGAAAGATTTCATTTTCCAGATGGTTAATGAACATACAGGCATCACTGTCGGGAGATCTATATACTGTGATAATTTTGTATGACACTTTTCCTATTTTTAATTTCAATGCGGCACATTCAAAAGTTTTTTCAATAGATAATAGTTTGAATGGACAAGCTTCCAAGATTGGTTTAACAAAGATAGCATCACCAACATTTTTGTAAATTTTTCTGCAAAAGAATGAAACGAGCTTGTACCCAGGTAAGTGGGTATTCACTAGTTCTGATTCAGCGAGCCAATGTTCTGTTATGGAGAGAATATCAGGGGAAATATCTGAAATTGCTATCGTCAATTCATCAACTTTGTTTCTTAGACACTGAATATTTACATGCATTAATTTTAGTTCACCCTCATGTTGCCCTCTAGGTTTTTTAAAACACAAATTTCTAGGCTTTTGGGGACAATTTGGTAAAGTTGATTCATTATCATGATCATTACTTACGTCCACGTTATATTCATCCACTAAACCTTCACTCAGTTTCCCTAATTCATACAAATGCTTAATACACGTATTTCTTTGCTAAGAATGTTAGATCCAAGTCTATTTAAATGTAAGCCATCAAGCCACGGTCGTTCATGCAAGAGTAAACATCACAATAGGTGACTTTTAGTGCTTCACAGGCCCACTTAATGTTTTCATTTACTTTTAACAGATACTTATGATTTATATCACGTCTATACGTTACACTGTTAACCATAATGTTTGCTTCAGGGAAACAATTTTTGGTAGTACGAATTAAGTCGTAGACATCACCCATTACTTCTTCAGCGCAAGATGACTTCTTTAAGTTGTTGGTACCTGAATATAGAATAATCGCGTCCGGAGAGTTAGTTGTGAGGTCCCTGGCAAGCTCTTCAATCTTCGCACCGAGCAGTTCTGTTCTTATGCCATGAAATACGGCCTTCTTCACTCCATTTATATCCACATGCTTAATAGTCGAGTCACCAAGCAGTAGACACTTACACTCATCGGCACTTTCAGGGATTTGACAAAACTGGGGATTTAACTTTGGGGTGCGATTGGGTTTTTTGAGCACACTGAAGTAACTGGAATTATGCACTCGGGAATAAGCTCGATCACGGAAACTGCTCTCGTTATCACCATCTATTGGAAACTGTGCACTGCTATCCTCTTCTTGACGAAGAGGCGTGAATTTGTTTGTCGTGATCACTTCAGGAGTGTTTTGTACTTTCTGTTTTGGTCTCATCGCATTTCTACCTCTAACATATGTAAAATGCTCGTCCGTCGACGAAAGTTTTCGCTCAAGCAACTCTTTGTCCGTCTCCAGCTTTTTATTTTTTCACGAAGCAATGCCATATCATTCAATAACATGGATATAATTTTATCCTTTGACTCTAATTCGCGCTTCAAAAATGAAACTTTATCTTCGTTAACACATGCCGGGCACTGCCACGTATTTTCGTCGGGAATGTCACTATTTTCTAAGTGGGCACATTTTATATGCATCCAGAGTGCACATTTATCACAACGATCGACTGAGCTGGTCGCCATCTTGGCGACCTTGGGAGTTGCAGACCTTACCATCTAGCATCGTATTAAACAGCAAGTGCTCAACTAGTATTTCTTTATTTTCAAAGGCTAATTTAGTTGGCGATAAACTAGCTTATTCCTCCTCTACATAGTGGAACTCTTTCCTGATTTTATCTGCAGTCACTTTCACAAACTGAAATCTTATAGGTCTGCAAAACCTCGCTGAGGATTGGATTGGAGTCCTTGGATTTTTCCATATAACCAGTGTTCGGCCTGTTTCTTCGTTAACAAATTTTAGCAGCAAGGGAACTACTGACGTTAGAAGCACATCGGAGTCCGTGGTTTGCTGATTTTCTGTAAATTTCTGTATGTATAGTGAGTCTGAAGTGCCATCGCAACCCCATTTGTAACTCATTTGAATTGTTATTTTGTCATATTCGGAAAATGTTTGAGTAAATACGTCATATTGCACTTTCATTAGTCGCATCGCAGTATGGTCTAACAAACTTTGTAATCTAACCTCCGCTGATCTCTCTGAAACTAGGGTTGAGACTTGAATGGGGTAGCACTCTAATTTTGCATATAATACGGAGCAGTATGGAGAATATAAGCACACATTTCTATCGTTAGCCCCTTTTTGTAGACTTACATATTGATGTTAAGTTAATTTTAAATCTATCATTAATGCTAAAGCCTCATCAGGGGTATAGTCTTTAGAAGAAGGACGACTAATAGAATTTTTAAATGCTTTTTTAATAATTTTCACTGATCTGGGGCTTTTCGTTGTAGGACTTTAAATGATCTGCGCTAGATTTCTTTACCCTTTTGAGTTAAAACTCGTTTGCGCTGAGAGAGCAAGCTCTTCCGGGCTTCGAGACTACAAGATTTTCAATCTTTTTTCTCTTAGTTTTTACACTGAGTGCAGTAAACAACTTTCTAGGGCGGCCAGCATGATCCCTTGAGCATATTTCGTGGGGTGATGTTGGATGTTGGTGTACAGTGAAGTTCATATCAAGCCACTCAAGAGTACTTAATACGGAATTTTGCTGCACTCCTGCCACACCTTCCAGCGTTGCAGAAAATTATTGGATTCGCTCCTTCAGCAAGTTTTCTGTCTTGGTGTCACAATTTTCTAACTTCACTTTAGTTAATATAAAGCGTATTAAATGCAGCATTGCTTGCGGTGTCGTTAGTTTCCCTGCAAGATCTTTTTCTGTTGGAAATTCGAACAGTTATCGCCGCGGGATGGTGCGCACAGTTCCTAAAACAAACACGAAAAGCGTTATTGGGCGGGGATCGGCAGAATAACCGGTACGAAAAACCAACATAATGTATAAGTGGTAATAATACTCGGAAGACTGGGGTCCTATGTAGGAGCGAGATTTTTTTGCGGGCCCATGTAAAAAATCATATGTTCCTGAAGAAAAGCGAAGCATTGTTTTGGACAGTATTGCTGCTAAAGATCTATCAGTAGCTCCTAATATATGACTTGGATTAATCTAAAACGTTATAACCGAATAGTTAACCTATTGCCAGCATAATCAGAAACAATAAAAACGTTTCATGTGCCAGATACTACTTTCTCATTTAAAATCTCTCCGCAGGATGGCACGCACGTCTCATGAAAATTGACAATAACTATGTTTGGCGCAACTAGGCGCAAATGCCGCCACAACTGGCTTATAGTCTAGTAACATACGGTTTTAATGCTCCAAATTTGTTCGTGAAACCTCGTGAAACTTTTTTCGCGCTCTTTCGAAATAATACTTAAGCTCAAATTAACGATTATTTGTAATTACGCTTTCAGAGATAGATCACGTTCCTAATATGCAAGTTTTTTTCAACAATTATTACGTTAGTACTCACCGTGAACTATCCTCTCCATGCTATCTTAAGTTATTCAGGAAGTCTTTTAAGACCGAGCCGATGTGTGCTTCGAACATGACAGGTTCACTGAGACCACGGAGTGTGACTGGTGGCTTTCAACTTAATTCCCCCAATACAATGTTTCGCCACTGTCAAACTAACGTTGTTAACTATCAGTCGTTTGTTGGCTACAAATAAATGTAAATTAAATGTAAATACTAAGTTCTTACATTTAATACTTTTGTCCCTCTAAAACAGTGAAATCGACCGCTGTGGGCCGGTGTAAAACAGAGCTGCCCCCTTTCACCCATTATCTTCAACTTAGAAATGGAGTCAATCATCCGAGCAGCCCAGCAGGGAGCGGAGGTCCACGGTGCCTGCGTACTAGACCGCCACATTTCCATCTTGGGGTACGCAGACGACCTGGTGCTGGTGGGAAGGAACCCGGAATCTCTCCAGGCACTTATGGACCGAGTTGGCGAGGTTCGACATCCAACAAGAAGTCATCGAGAGGGGGAAGCCTACCACTTCCTAGGCGTCCCTGTCGGATTCTATATAGGACCTACGACGGATCGACGAAAGCCTCCTGGCCCCCTGGCATAAGATTGAGGCGACCAACACCTTCCTCCTCTCGAGGCTCGATTTTATACTTCGTGCTGGCGATATAAAGAAGGGGCTCCTGAGGGCCACGGACAAACAAATAAGGGCCTACGGGAAGAAATGGATTAACCTCCCGTTTAGAGCCTCCCCCGAGCTCATTTACGTCAGCCATTATCAGGGGTGGCTGGGCTCTTACCAATTTCGGATACGGCGGAGATTCTATGTGTGGTGCAGGGGTTCAGGATGCTGAACTGTAAGGACGCTGCTGTCAGGAACCTCGCCTGGAGACGCCTCCGAGAGGTGGTCCAGAAGAGACTCCGGAGGGCTCCAACAGCCGACGACCTGGCAACCTACCTTGGCGGCAGCATGGAGGGCGAGTTCGGCAGTGACAGCGGCGATTTCTCCTCTCTGTTTAATCAGGTACGCTCCGCATGCCGGCGCCTGAGGTAGACGATTGGCATGGGGTGGCGGTGGTCCAGTCCATTGCGAGAGATGCAGATCACCATCAATGGAGGCAACAACGCGGCAGAACACCAGCCAGCGATCAGGGTCCCACCCAACGCAGTCCACCTGCTGGCGAGGACCCTGAAAAATGCAGTCCGGCGAGGATACTTGGAGAACCTGAAAGCCAAGCCGGACCAGGGAAAGGTGAACGACGCCGCAGCTGTATCTATGGCCTCCAATCACTTCCTGGGGAAAGGAAAGTACACCAGGTTCTGTGATTGGAGGTTCATCCACCGCGCCAGACAGGATGTACTGCCCCTAAACGCCACCCGCCTCGACGACCATCGAGGCCCCACCAGATGCCAACGATGCGGGAAAGCGGAGGAGACGCTGCCGCATGTCCTAAATCACTGCACCATGCATAGCACCACCTGGAGACGACGACGTGATGGCATACTCGACCGGTTGGTGAAAGCGGTCAAGGGGCGACGAGGCCGCGAACATCAGTCGGTTCGAGTGTGCCAGAAAATTCCCGGACTTGATTCCAATTTAATCCCGGACTTGGTAATTTCAGACGTGACAACGTGCTCCGCATGGATCATCGATGTGACCGTCCCATTTGAGAACCGTCAGTGGGGACTCCTGGAGGTCCGGCTAAACAAAGAAGAAAAATACGCCGGGCTGGCCGACCAGCTGTCTACCCAGGGGTTCCAGACATCAGTGGAGGCGTTCATCGTGGGATCGTTCGGCTCCTGGGACTCCAAGAATAACAAGGTTCCCCGGTTCCTAAGAGTCGCGCGGAGATACGCCTCCCTGATGAAGAACCTGATGATCTCGGACACCATATGATAATCGCGAGACATCTATGCGGAGCACGTCACAGGCAAACGACAATACGAGGACAACACCGGAGAGCGGACGACCGACAACACACCCCAACAATAAAACCATACAACAACAGTAGAGTCTATCAAAACTTTGAAACAGTTAAAATAAAGAGTGTTACCTAGCCTGTGAAAAATAAAAAATTAACATGTTGGCAGGGTATAAGCCACAAACAAAATTTCCCTCTTGCATAAAAAAAATTGAGTCTAAAAAACAGTAAAAAATCTGCTAATAAATGAACTCATAAATATGAAATGTAAAAACCTATAACCTGATCTATAAGCAATATCCATATATGTTAAAAAGACTACAGAATCAATAAGAAATGTAAACTCAACAAATATTGCGATAAACTTTGTAAAACTTAATATTAGGATTTGCTAAAAACTCTGTAAAATATTTATTCAGATAAAAAAAATTAATCTGCTGATGATACCATGCAAACTCCTCCACTTTTAGCTCATTCCTATCATTGGCAACGTCGTTCGTCGTTTTTCTCGATATTTCAAGGTTGCTTTCACCACCATCGCTTCGAATTCCACTCAACACCGATTCTTCCTGAGGTTGACGCGTATCAATTGAAGCCATTACCGTTGTTTGAACAGAAATCGAATCCACTGGGAGTAGGTTTGGATTTGGGCAGATGATATCATCAAAATTCGAGTTTGAAGCCAAAGAAATGTGTGAAATCTGTCCATCATCATCAATTATGGGATCCGTGTTCACCACTTGTGAGATGATGTCGTTCTTAGCAGTAACTTCAATGTAGTCGAGTGTGTACTGAACACTGTCCGATTTCGTAGCGCGTTTACATATACCAATAAATTCAGTAAAAGTGCTACACTCTGATGACACACGCTCGATTATCTCCATTTTTGGCTTCGGCTCCTTTTGGCCCACATGAATATGAATCAGCAAAGTGATGAAGTTCACTAATCTTAATGACTGCATATCTTTTTGCAGGTGATTCTGTTATCGCAATTCCAGCTTTATGATCATTGAACAGCAGCTGCAAACCATCAGAAAGACGAACTCCAAGAGCTTCGACCTCGAGACTGCCAAAGATTGCAGGGTCTTGATCGTATCGAAGAGAAAAATAAGTTCCAAATGTTGAAATTTCGTTTTTCACATCGAAGTTATGCACACGCAGAAAGCCACTCTCTGGGACTATATTTGGAGCTGATAACTCACGAACTGCCTCGTAGAGTCCATGCGATTCAATCAAGATTCCATTAACTGCGTTAAAAATCCTATTCAGATGGCAGAAGCAAGGTCGAGCGAACGATTGCTCTAAGTGCCGTGGCGCAGCAGTTCTTTCGCCAAACATTGTATTGCCTTGATTCCAATTAGCGCGAATTATCGTCGAGTAATCATTGATTCGCATGCGACTTGGCAATGGTGGAAGTGATACTTGCACTCTGAAGAAATCATTAACATTAAGCTGAGCATTTTGCGTATCATTTTGAACGTCGTGATAAAGAGGATTATTTGCCTTTAACCATTCTATTGCTCTGTTCACATTATCACGGGAAATTGTGAATTCTCGTGTTATGTCAAGGTTCTCTAGTGACTCTGTGATAAATATTATGCCAGTAGAATTAGAAGATCGAGGCAGTACGGTAGGAAGCTTTTCTGACACCTCAAATATGTCCTGAGCAAACAAAATTGCTTGACCTTTGAAGCCATACTGTCCAAACACCATCATACTTTATAATCTTCAATAATGGGATGATTCGAGCAAGCAATCGGATCTCTACTTGCGTTAAAATTGCAATTTCAGGAGGAATCGTTCCAGCATCAAGGTCGTTCCAGTATGCTTTTGGTGGATGAGTTGTCTGTTTGGACATCATATGAGTATTGTAGCGGTGACACAAAAGCAACGAGTCTTTTTTGGACAGCTCTATTGGAAGGTAGATTGGTGAATTTCAATGAACGTAGACACTTGACTTCCTTAGCAACGTTTGTGGCATACTTCACAAATTCGATCAGCATGAAGAAACATTTTCGTATTGAATGCTTCCACTGTTGCATTGATATTTCTTCGTCTCTCTTCATGAGCATAACGATCTTGCGAGAGACGTGATGCATTAGATAATGGTGATTCGTCAAGTCGCCTTTCCTCGTGAGCTCGACGATCTTGTGAGAGACGCGATACACGAGTTGGTGATTCTTCACGTCGCACAGTGGTCGAAAATCGGAAAAAGCTGGCCAAAATTCCAAAATGGCTTTTCTTGTTATATGAACTTGAAACTTCGCATGAAAACTCAAAAACGATTCTTTTATCTGGAATAGCAGTTCATTTGACATAGTTCTTACCCGTTTCTGAGATACAGAGGCTCAAACACGAGCAAATTTCCAGAAAAATGCCCGTCTTGAGTTTTCTCGGAAAATCTTCGGAGTTAAGTTGATGGTGAAGTTTAAGGAGGATATTTATGGAATAAAAAACGATATTATCTGTTAGCATGGTATTTTTGCTTTCCAATTCCGTAGTTTTGAAGAATAGATTCGATACAATCTTGCTGTGCCGTCAAAATGGCGGACGCTTTTTGAAGACCAATTTTACATTATGTAAGAGATTCAAATGGGTTTTTGGCAAAGTCACGCGATGTCACTTACATCAGAGCATTATTTGAAGACTTCTTAAGGTTTATATGCAGTTAACTTTGAAAAATGTTTGCGACACCGAAAATAAATATGATATTTCGATCGCGCGTCGGGGTTCGGCTCCGCGCGCCGGAGCTGGATTTGTCGCGACGCGGTAAGGTTATTGAAGTGGTATGGATTTTAACCAGGGCCGGATTTACACTTGATAGAGCCCTAAGCTATTTGAGATTTGGGGCCATTTATAAGTCCAGATATTCTATGTCAGTCCGTAAAGACGCGCTAAAAAATTGGGTGTAGTGTATGGAACGTCCCGGACGGGCGGCATTGGGACAAATAATGCTGCAATATATTTAAGTATATATGACAATTGCTCACTCGGACAATATTTTCGGGGCCCCAAGAAAGTGGGGGACCTAAGCCCGCTTATACGTAGCTTATAGTGTAGCTTATACGTAAATCCTGCAGTGATTTTAACGCTCAGCATTCACCGTTTTTTAAGCTGTACTTGTGGGCACCGATTCCCAAGGAGTCTATAATGAAGAAACGGGAGGATTTTCAGTCGAGGTAAGTGCACGCGTAATCGAAGTTAAGTTAGTTTTCTTTGGATACGTTCGGGAACCATGTCTTATATTCAAAGCGTTCGAACCTTGAAAAAGTGAGTAGTGTTCCTGAGACCCATACAGAATACCTTCCAGAAAGACACCAGCTGGGATACTTATGCCTTCCCTCCTCCCCCATCCTGAACCTCTAGGATTCTAGTGCGAAAATGGTCGTTTTATGACATCACGGAGCCGACGAATGTTCATCACTACCACTCTTTGAATTGAATAGTTCTTTTTCTTGTTTGTCCTCTTTTAATACGTCTCCCAATTCTTTTGACATTCTCATTTTCTTCGGCGTTAAATGCGTAGAGGAGGAAAGTAAAGGATCGGATGTAAGTAATAGCTTCTTGAAAAGGTCCTCGTTGGTGGCAGCCCGGAAGTGCTTCCTGGTAAATCGCTTGCGGAATTATCCAGTGTCTTTATTTCTGGCCTCCAGTGCCTCTTCCGAAAGCTCACCAAATGAAAGTATCACATCTTTTGAAATCTCTCACTTCCATGCAGGAGGACCTTATGTACCGTGGGAGGCATGTAGTACCAGAGATACTTATCCGCGTATAGTTCGGCAGTCCTCGGGCAATACTGAGCAAATGCCACATCGTTGAATTGTAGGCCGCTAGATATTGCTTCCTAGATAATTGAGAATCTTTTTATGAGATCGTCGTTAAACCCTAGAATGCAAAATCAAAACAATTAAATTAACTACGATACAGGCGTTATTTATCTAATGAACCAACTCCATATTGAGTTTTGAAAAATGCTCGTATGATGCAATTCATGGGAAATTCATTTGAACACTGCTTTCACTGCGATGATAATGCGAAATGGAACAATACCTGTAAGACTTGCTGCCAATTTTGGATAATCGATAAAACGCCGAGCCGTATTACCCGAGTCAGGCCGGGGAACATCAACAATTAAGCCCATATTTTCCCTTAATAATTTCTGCACCCATGCCTTTTTCTTATTAAGTAGTGATTTTAAACTTCCACGTGCCTGTAAGGATGTTTTTGAATAATTTACTGAATATCTTTTTCAAAATAATAAATGTTTTAACTTAAATTCTGATAATTTCTCACCTGCCACTGTTTAAAATCAAGCCGATGCGATACATGTAATACCATAGATTTATAAGGATTTATATTTAATCTATGGTAATATACATTTAAAAATCTTATGTCGTAGTGCAGCGTAGACTAACCAAAAGAATATGCATGTACATCAGCTGTACGACCTTTCATATCCCTTAAATGTAGACGACGGTCGAGGATTTTCCCAGATAATGTCACCTTATATTAAAGAGCCTAGATATGAAAAGTGCCAGTGATACAAGTTAAATTTTTTATCAATAGGTTTGAGGTAAATCTAACTAAGCAAGAGAAAACGAGAAAAACTTGATTATTTGCCTGTAGCGACATTAGTCAAACGAAGAGGTACCAGGGAGCTCTTTAATTAGAATTCATCCGATGCATCCACTTGTTGCCACAGTTGTTTATATTTAGGATGGTCCGAACTTCCGTCAAAGCCGTACTAACATATTTGAACAACGTACAACTATCTTTGAATAGTTGAGTGGTGGATACGCAGGCCAGGATTCGCGATGCAGTGTGATTCAAAAGAGCTTGAAGGTTGACTTCGCTCATAGTCTCAGTTCTTGTTACTCCTTCAGGGTATGCCGCCATCTTTGCTTGCACTATTCTGTCATAGCTGGGGTATAATTCGTGGCCATGGCTCAGAGCTGTAATACGGAGAGATCTATGTTGACTCTTGGTCAACTCAGAAAATTATCAATGACAGTGCCTCCTCAAATGTCATCTCAGTTTGGACATTTTCACTTTTCCTCCACTAGGAATGAGCTCTCTTCGCCCGAATAGGTGTCGTTGTTATTTCCGTAACAAGCTTAGCTGCTGCAGTATCTCCCTCCTTTTTCAAACTCATAGATGCTACGATAGCAAACTCAGCAGTGTGGAGGAAGTTTTTAAGGTTTGAATTTTTCTTCTTCGTGATCTATCACTTGACGTGTGAAATTCTTTTTCTGGCCGCCCGGTGTGCCTGGTAAATTAGTTATGAAATTTTGTCACTCAAGGCTAAAGGTTTGACAATTATTGGGCTAATCTGTTGGGAAAGGATTCATTTATACAAAAATACAAACCGGCCCTTGTAGAAGCATCGGGCAAGTGCTAAATACAAAGTTCTGGAAAATTAATAGATTCCGTGAGCCACTCCGTGGGTCACTGATTTTTTCCCCGATTCCATTGTTATTTTACGGATTTCTAGTCTTTTAACCTCGTGAGGAGGCAATTCCCATTGAATGACGGAAGAAACCTGCGTAAAAGTTCGAAAAATAGATTTTACATTGATAGAACCAGAGGATAGCCGATTACAACTCCCAATTCGTTCACGAGGACGAACGCGCGGTAAATGTATCGTATACATGAGTAATATAAGGAAAATGTTTCAAAACACGTAAAGAATTAGTAAGAAAAAAGTAGTGGACAATATAATTTAAGTATTCGAGGCTTAACAAAAGAAAAAAACGGAGCATACTTGAAATAAAGGTCAGATGTAAAATAAAAAACACCACTGACGGTCACCAGCTGGTAATGAAGGTAAAAGCTGGACATAACAAAGGTAATGAAGACAAAAGTGATTACATTCTTCACAAACTAATTCAAACCACATTCGCAAATTCTGGGCAATCAAGAAAACTCAACTTTCGTTCACCACAGTCAGAAAATATATGGACTCCATATGTTTTTCATATATGGTCAATATATTCAATTCGGCCAATTTTTAGAAGAATCTATATATATTTCCATATATTGCACATTTATGTGACAGATGAAATAAAACAAGGAACATGTGGCCACACACATGAACTGTATTTAGCCTTATATGGGCACAATATGTTGTCACAGCTATATTAAAACCATGAAAACGTATACGGAACCCGAGGAATGGGAGTGAGCATAAATATCTGCGATTTCTTATGGTCCATACCTAAACAAACTTAATTATAGTACTACAGAACTGAAACGTAAGTACGACAACGAACATATACTGTGACGGTTCCGACCCTCGCCCGTGAACCATGATTAGAAAGTCGGTACACTCGTCCACATACGTGGGCACGCCGTCTCTCAAAACGGGAGGCACCCCGTACGACCGAAGATCGATCGTCCCAAAGCAAATGGGGAAAGACGGTGGCCCAAAAAAAATAAAGAATAAAAAAACAAAGGTTCCGCGAAATGAGGTTGGGTTGATTAGATGAAAGGTCATAGGGTTCAAAAAAGGGGAGGGGGGAATGGTCGCCACTCGGTTACCCAAATAACCTCTGACTCACACTCTCACGATTCAAACTGACATGTATTCCGAATATCACGAAGACTTACAATTTAACTCAACATGAAAACAAAATGGTGAATGATACTAAAAAATAAACCTTACGAACTATTGAGGGATGAGATGTATAATATATATGAACCCTAGATGAATTATAGATCCCAATAAAAACCCACCAAAAAACACCTGCCTGATTTCAGGCACCAATAGACAAATCAGCAAGTGGGATAATAATTGAGAATTATTGCTAAATGCCCCAACTGAAATATTAACGGTCACGTGCAAGTGACCAACATCTAAGTGGACAATATTTACGGGAAGGTGTACTGAGTTCCCCCCCCCCTTGATTGTCCGAGCTGACACTTCGGGCGAAGCCCTTCTTTTGGAAATGTGGATTCGAGAGAGGGGGGATTAGGTATTGACTCACTGATGTTTGGGCACTGATCACCGGAGAAGAACGGCGTGGGCTCCAGGGAGGGGTTCACGGGGGCAGCGACGATCTTACGTGACAGCAGTCCCGTATCACACTCAGCTCCTGGGAGTTGCCCGCCTTCTTCGGCTTCCACGATGCACGGACCTCCGCCAGCTTTCGCCAATCCGCTTCGCTCTGCCGTCGCTCTCGGCCTCGGAAGACTTAATACGATACTTTTGTGCCCCACGGGTTGGCTCAGGAGCACCGTTGGCGAAGACGCCGGACTCCTGTTCCTTACTTCACCTCCCCGAGCGTCGTACTTCGCCTTGGCCGCCGAAACCAATCTGGTCATCCCGATCGTTTTTCCGTCGCCTCGAGGAATATTAACGGCAGTAGCAGCAGCAATTAGCGGTGGGAATAGCACAAGTCTCCCCTCCGCGTGCGTTCCATCGCCTTTTTATATCCCCCTCGGGACACCGAACTTCTCGGGGTAGGGGGTCACGTGAGGGAAGGAATGACGGTTGGGGCGCGCCACTGGGGCAAGATGAGTTTCTTATCAATGCGCAGTCAACCAGCCCTCCCATGCCACACACACACTCGTTCACGCACTTAACTCACACTGACTCCCAGCCACATCAACCCCATTCATTCACAACACACCGTCGACCACGGCGTGCCGGCACCAGGAGCCGGGGAAAGTGCGGTGGGGGTGATGAATGGGAAACGGACAAGGGGAAAATAAATTAAGGTTGAAGTAGGGGGGGGGAAGGTCAGTGACGGACTCGGGCCCTCACATCACGGATAGAAGTTTCTTCTTCTTCCAACCAGTGTATTATAACCTTTTATTTCTCATAATTTGAGTACAAATAATAGCATAACAAATCAATTATTTTTCCTTCCTTCCAGAGGAATGAGCCCCTAATAAGTTTTAAACTTTTAAATAAATGCCAGTACACATAAGAGATTTTTTAAACAACACTCCGTCCTTTTTATCACAGTATCAAAACACGGCGTCAGTATGCAAGTCACTTTTCCGAATGTTTATGATCAACAAAGCTCACTGCACAAAGCACACAGATGAAGCCCACCGACGCTTCTTCACTAGTCCATCTACTCACGCCGCCCCGGTAGTTCATGTACCATCCTCATTGGGCGTCTATAGATGTCGGCGGATTGCCGGATAGCCGAGGAACACATCATCTTGCACAGAGCGTCGGCCTTTCCTTTGATGATGCGAAGTTTGGAGAGAATAGGATCGTTTCTTGGGTCTCATGACCCTAAGGAGCCAACAATGATAGCTCCTAAGCGGACTTCCCTTTGGTAGCCATGCGACACCCGCAGGTTCTCTGCCAGGGCACTGTACTTTTCCATCTTCGTCAGTCGTGCAGTTCGAAAGGCCGCGGCATGGGACTCGAAAGGTACTGTGATGTCGATTATGTGGGTTGTCCCTCCAGGAGTCTCTTCTAACAGGAGGTCGGGCCGCAGTCTGTCATTGCTTCCGGGTACTGTTCTGTCCGCTGTGACCTTCCATGATGTCGGAAGGGCCGCCACCAGTAGGTCCTGGATTTCATTGTGGCGGGCAATCCTGCCTTGTTGTTGGGTGGGGCACTGATTGAGGACATAAAATAACGTTTCATTCATGCCATCACAGAGTCTACAGAGCACGTTCTCAGGACGGGCGCTGCCTCTCAGTGCGCCCAGAAGGAGTAAGACGTTTAGTCTCCCTCTATGGACGAATGCCCAGTCAATTAGCCGCGTGTGCTCTCCGGTCCTGTTGAAGTGGATGGATGTTGAAGCTTCGTGAGCTGTCAGTCTCCATAGCCTTGCCCTGGATGGGTTTGGCTACCAGGCGACGGCAAAGGCATTCATAGACGGCTCCATGGAGGGTGTTGTAGATGCGGTGTCGTGATGGTGGAGGGATAATGACAAATTCTTCAAAAGGGGAAGGGTTCCTTATCCGGATTGCAATTTCCTTCCTTGCGTCACTTCACCCCCACTCAAGATTACAGAAGGGGACCAGGCTTCTTGTGGCATTCCTGGCCCTGGACCTTAGGGAGGCGCATTCCCGGGAGTCATGCCGGAGATCACCCTCCATTGAGGCAGACAGGTAGCGGCATATCAGCATTTGTCGGGGAGCAGGGCAGCTTCTTCCAATTCTCTAGTTTACAGCGCCTCCCAGGCCGTACCATGCTACATTTTGGACGAAGCGGTCCTTGCACGTCAGCATTTTGAATGCATGCACCTCTGATTGAATATTAGCCTCAGTGGGAAGAGGTAGGTATCCTCCACCGCCTGCCTGGATCTGTATGTTGATTAGCTCCCGGCTGGCAGTGGTTGGTAGGCTCAGCCAGGATTTCACTGCCTTGTGGATGGCGTTGTCAGTAAGATGGAGGTCCTTTGTTGTCATCGTGGCAACACGCAGCGGGAATGATACTCTTGGCAGAATATATATGGATAGCGCATCGAATTTCAGCCATGGAAGAAGGCCACTTCTGGAGATGGATGCCATACCATACCCTCTAAGGTTTTTTTCGGGGATCCTGAGATGTTAACCCCGACGGCACCTGAGGTTGACGTAAGATTCCCCTTCCTTTAGTTACCTTGTGGCCTGGCCTTGGATTTGGAATTCAGAGGGCGGCACTCTTTGTTTTCCTAATCTGAAGTCGAGTTGCAGGCTGGCGCATTTTGTAGGCTTGAAACGGAGACCACTCCAGTCTGCCTCTCGGCTTGCTACATATAGCAGGCTATTTAGCGTTCCCGCCGGTCGCCCCACAACGACGAGATCATCCTCATAGGCGAGTACCGTGATCGGCGTTGTCCCCACTCGGTACACAGCGGTGGTGGTCTTGTGGAGGATGCCTTGTAGGAGTGGTTCCAGGGCTAGATTGAATAGCAGTGGCGACAGTGGGTCCCCTTGTCGGACTCCGCCGGAAAGGGGAATGGGCTCGGTTGTTTCTGACCAGAGGTCTACTACCGGCTTGGTACCCTTGTATAGAGAGGCGAATATGCTGGCTGGAATGTGCATCTCCTGGAGGGTGCGGAAGATGTGCTTATATGGCTCTGACCTGAACGCGTGTGCAAGGTCCAGCCAAGCCACCGCTATCTCTTTGTGGGTCCTCCTACGGTCATTTATTGCTTCCTGAAGGAGAAAGTTATGTTCAAAGCAGCCCTCAGTCGCCGGGATGAAGCCCTTCTGTATCGGATAGGAGAGCCGTTGACTTTTCAATTTCAATTAATTTATTATCGTGGGCCATTTGGCCCATGAGATAATTTACAATTGCACTACAATTCAGAAAAAATAATTTGACAGAGGTACAAAGAAAAAACCACTACAGCAAGACTCAGTAAATGCAAAAAAATAAAGGAGAAAAAAAGGAAAAAGAACAATATAAATCCATACAAGCATATACATACATACAATTGCATCCCGAATGTGGATACCCGGGTATCTAGCCACACAACATTTCCAGACATATTAAATACATTGGTAACAGTATCACTATTTATTCAAAGGAAAATATTCAGATATAACAGAAAAACGTAGCACCAATAGAAAATTATATCATGAATACAGAATATATTCTCCCCTCATCACATCAGTAATCAATCACGTCAGCATGGTTAGTTACACTGGGAATTTCCATGAACTATCATGAAACAACTTATATACTTTAGTCTTAAATACATGAATTGATGGCAAGTTTCTTATTTCTATCGGTAGTGAGTTCCATATTCTGGCAGCTGTAACCATGAATGATTTATTGAGGTGAGATGTTCTATGGTGGGGGATATGAATGTCAAAATTGTGATTTCTAGTGGGTATGAAATGAATATTTCTTTTCCAAATAAATCTTTCGTACAGATAAGGCGGGTTACCAGAAGAAAGTATTTTGAAGGCCCAGGAGGAGATTCTATCTGTCAGGATTCCCGTGAACACTTAAGCCATGGTGGGCAAGAAGGAAATTGGCCGCAAGTTACCGATCTCACTTGTCTCTCCTCATTTATGGAGCAGGACTGCTTTGTATGACTTCCAGGCTGAAGTGACAGTTTTGCTTTTAAGGCATTTTTTAATACTGCGGTAAGCACAGCTCCGTCCGGGTCCATTTTACTCCAGGCACTATACGGGACTCCATCCGGTCCTGGGGCTGTATTATTAGCTCGCATTAGGCGACTGCGAACCTCCTTTTTGGAGATGGAGTGGCACATGAGGTCCTCCTTCGACTTCTGTATTTTATGTCTTTGAAGGAATCTCCAACGGAGGAGGTCCATCGGGTAGGGGGGCGTCCGGTTTTTTCAAGAAGGCCGTTACCATCTAAGGGGGGGAGGTCACATTTTTGGTGGGTGCTGCCCAGGACATGCTTTTTTGTTGGTCCGGTATAGGAACTGCAGTTTCCCTTTTTCTAGACGTTGCTCCGTCCCCCTGTGATTCACCTTACGGTGGTGGGGCGACGGGTCTAGGGCAGCAGCTTCTTCGGTCAACTCTGCTACCACTGCCTCTAGCCCCTCAGGGTCCCCATCCTCTATTATTCCAATTTTGAGGTGACAGACCATCTGCTTCTCGGTTGGCAGCTCAGTCGCAGAGTATTGGGGACTCCGGAGTGGTCGCGGCAGGGCCTGTGTAGGGGGGGAGGACAGGTCCACCATGAGGCGGGGCCGGCTATGGGCTCGGGTACAGAAGGGCAGCGGGTACAGAAGAGTATTCTAATTCTTCCTCAGTTTCCACTAATGCACCATGAGGTTGTAAGGTCCCGTCGGGAAGCCCGGGAAACTCTCTGGGGGTATTTTCTGCCCTCAGAATCTGGTATTTTTTCAATGAAATGCCTAGCATTTATTCTTTCAAGAACGTTCGCACCAACCTGGAAGTTTTCTTGCAATATGGTATTATCTTTTCCTAAAACACTATATTGTTTTAGAAGCTGATCTACAACAGTCCGTACAAATTTCCTATAAGAAATTGTCTTTTTAGTTTTCATTTCGAATAAATAAAATGCGTTTAACATTGTTACATCGAGCAGGTGGAAAACAGTTTTTTGTACCACTTCACGGACTTCCTCATGCAATCCACTGATCCAATCATCATATCTGGTTTTTTTATCAACAAACCTCATATTTTTGTCATAATCGACAACAGCGTCTGGTTGGAAAATAATATTGTCCTATGGCATTTTTTCCACTATAAAGCATTTGGCATGTATGAATAGTGGATAGCAAGGAAACATCGCAATTGTCTCGCCATTTCATGGCGAGTATATTTCCATTGCACTGCATTTCAAAATCACCTCTAACCATTTTTTGTTTCTCAAATTTTGGCATATTCTTCCTATTCATCCTGACCGTACCACATAAACCAGTTTTATTTTTTAAAAGAAATTCACACAATATAGGACTGGTGTAGTAATTATCCGTGTTCAATACATGCCCTTTACCAAGATAAGTTTCCATTAACTTTTAAACCACTTCACCAGACAATCCCAAATCACCACAGCGATTAATCTCAGTTTTGGCTCCGGTATACACATTCATGTCCAAAATAAACCCAATTTCACAGTCACATAAAACAAAAATCTTCATTCCAAACCTGTGCCTTTTTGACGGAATATATCGCTTGAAGCCCAGGGGGCCTATTATGTAAGTCATAACTCCGGAGCTACGGAGCTATAAGAGTTATGATGGCTGCCATAGCTCAATTTGCGATTACAGTAGTCAAAATAACTCCGATAGGAGTTGCGAACTGGAGCTATCTCGGGGCTGGAATAACGCAGTCTTCAGACCCGTCCTTATAATAACTCCAGCCCGATTTCCTTCGCTTCTCAACTTTCATTTGTTGATGTCTGCCGTCTGAATCTGAAGGATTTGGCAATGGATCGACCAATAAACATATATTTGGGAAGGATGATGAGGGTGTTTGCGGAGTATGTAAGAAGAAGGAGGCATCTGACACTAGAAAGGAGACGAATAAGGGATTCCCACAATCCGATCGAATTAAATGAAGACCATTTTCGAATGTTTGTCATAGTGTCGAAAGACATTTTTCAATATCTCTGCCGGTCTCTGGGACCCACACTAAGGAAACGCAGAATATCTGGACTAAGCGTGGAAAAACAGGTAAATATTATTAAAGATTTCTCATTATATCACTATGGGCGTGAGTAATGTTGAATCTTCCATGCTAACGGAAGAGAAGGAAATTCAACGTTTCATATTATATTGGACATTTTTATTTTCATTATTCGTATTAAATATATGTGTCGGTGTATGTTCAAATATCTTCGTTCTATTTGCATGATTGCCTCATTTGCGAATGTGCAGACTATAGTGTTGGCATCTGTCAATCTCACTTGCACATTTTTTTAATTGTCGATAAAATATGACATTGTCACGGTCAACGAGGTTTTTTCACAGTATTGAGTTGCCCGTACAGATCTTTGTACGATTGTTTTATTTAGCGACTTTCTCTGCTCTTTAGATACTGGCCACATTGAGATTTTTGGCCGAGGGAGGATACCAGAGAGGAGTTGGGCAGGATTTTTTCCTTTCTGTAAGCCAACCCAGTGTAAGTATTTGTATTAACCCTGCGTTGGTCCGGTGGGATTTTGGTACACCGGTGGTACGGTGGGGTATTTGGACACCCCAAGTGAAAAAAATCGTGTATACTTTTTACCCTCTCCAATATTGCCATATTATTTCTTATACGAACTCTCCCACCTTTATTAAAAGTGTTTCTGCTTTATATTATGTATTTATATTTAAAATTTCAAGGAAATTATTTTATTTAGTATAAGCAAATTTTTATTTTTTTCAAAACGACATTGGTCTTTATTTACAATAGCAATATAGTGTGTTTTTACATAATAAAGTGTGTTGTGGATATTGAAGACCTCTACATTAACTTCCATATATTTTTTTATCATTTTTATTTAATACATTATCAGACCAGAACAAAACAGATAGGTAATTTTTTGAATGGAGAAAGTCAGGTTTGCCATATTTGTCACATATCTTTTTGATATTTCTTTCAGATATAAAACATCCATTTTTCAAATATAAATTCTTTTTCTCAAAATTAATTTAGGCAAAGAAAATAAATTTTTGCCTCAGTTAAACAATATACCACAAATATACTAAAATTAATGTTAAACCACAAATTATTCAGAATCACCAGCTGTTACTGTATCTTGGCAGTCAATACAGCTGACGTACATCTTACTGTGTTCGCTACACACATGCTTGCCACAGCTTTCGCACATGGATTTAACCTTTCGATCGCGTGACCTGCTGCAAAAGGCACATCTCTTTGCTACCTTAGGTATCTGTACTTTCAAATCCACCGATGGCTGCCGAGAGCCATGCAGTAATCTTCTTATTTCTTCTCTAAGATCTTTTTTGATATGCATGTTCTGCACCCTTCTTCTCAAATTGTCCTGTATAAGCTGTATTCTCACATTCTTGATGAATAATCTACGCTGTAGCTTGTTTTGAGGATTGTGGCAATATAGAACATAGGAATTTATTGTTGAAATGTTTAGTAAGGAATAAAAAAGCACCATAGGCCATCGGCAACTATTCCTTGTAGTATTATGCTCTCCTGACATTTTGTCGACTATATCAATGCCCCCTTTGGTTGAATTGTAGAAGGTGATAATATATGGTTTCTTCTTATCACCAGAATCTGGATCAATACCATTATCATGGTGCATACTGCTTAGGAGAAGGACATTTTTCTTTTTTTTTTGCCGTACGATGTGTAAGAGGTGAGTGTCATTTTACTGGTAAACCCAAATACACTGTCACACCTGTTTCTGTTCTAAATCACTAAGAATTCAGCAGGTATTTCACGTTTGTTTTTCCGAAGTGTGCCCACAGCAGTCAAATTGCTGTCATCAAGAAGCTTTAGAATTAACGGATAACTGGTATACCAATTGTCAAATGTGACATTTCGCCCAGATCCTTTGATCTCTGAGGTGAGTCTTGTAACTACGGATATTGCCGAATTGTCTACGTTGAATGGACCATCAGGCTGCTTACCAGCGTAAATCTCCATTTTACACACGTAGAATGTTTTCGCATCAGCCATGGCCTGTATCTTTATCCCATATTTGGCTGGTTTGCTTGGTATATATACCCTGAAGGGGCATTTTCCTCTAAAGGATACAAGCATTTCGTCGATAGTCACATACTCTAATGGGGAATAATTTCTTTGACAGTTACCTACAAACATTTCAAACAATTCTCTAATCGGGGCCAATTTATCTACTCGTCTTCTTGCGGAGCGTGTTTCTTTGTCATCGAAACGTAAGCAACGTAAAAGAAAGCGAAAGCGATGTAATAACATTGTCAATCTAAACACTTCTGCACCAGTGCCATCAGAAGCCCACAGATCGCTTAGATTCATTCTATTGCTTCGATAGATACCGGATAAAAGTATCAGACCAATAAATGCTTTCATTTCTTTGCAGTCTGTTTCTCTTGCCCTAAGTTCCTCAGAATAATTATTCCTAATTTCACTTATGAACAAATTTGTATTTTCAACTAATAAATCCACCATTTTGGGAGTTACAAACAGTCCCCAAAAGTCACTTGGTGACTTTGCAGTCAATGCTTCACCTCTCGGCCCTCCCCTTTCCCGGACGACATTATGAGATTGGGTATTGGAGACAGCTGCATTAGGTACTTGCCTTTCCCACCATGTTTTCTGATCTTTTCCTAACCATCCGTCTTGCCAAGAACGTCCACACTGGGCTTCTTGAAGTGAATCCTCAACCTCCGATTCATAGCTGTCAGAGTCAGGAACATGCCCGTCCTCCATTACACCATCTGATTCTCCTTCACTGTCGTCCTCTGGATCACTTGCGCCATCGCAATCACTCAGGAGCTTTCTAATTCTCTCGGTCTCCTTTTCATATTTATCCATGTCTAATCTGAAAATGTCCATATTATGTTATTTTAATTAATTGAAAATATATTATAAAATCATCATTCAGTAATTTGTGCAGCAAATAGTGAGTATACTCAAAATTACCTTGGTAAGATTCCCAATAATAAAGCAAAAAGATGGGGATCCTTGAGGGATGAAACTTTGGAAAAATCTGTAAGAAGAGACGCAGGACGGCCATTTATCACGTTGAATTCTTATTGATTTGAAGGAAAATAAATCTAAAAACGTAATCTAACTTTTTACGCCATGAAAATTTTCCTGTGGTATGTACGATGATGTATGAACTTGGAATAAAATTTGGTTTCATACATACTACTTACCAAGCAATGAGTTTCTCGATATATCGTTTGAAGAAGTCAGCGTGAAAGCACAGCTTACGCTCTCCCAGCGCGAAAGCACAGCTCTCCCGTACGAATGCCGGAGAAAAAGTAACAAAAATCGCTGCTACTCTCAGTATTTTCCCATTTTGTTACATTGTATTCGAGACATTTGATGCTTTGGTTAGCTTTTCAGACACTGCCCAATTCCAGTAACCAAATTATTGTCTCAATGCTACAAAGTAATTCAGTTGACAACTCAAATTAACTGTTCGTAGGCTGAAATGCAACCTTCACTTCAGATATGGGAAACAGATGGCGTGATCAGCATCACCCGAAAGTTTATTATTTTCAGAGCACAAACATAAAATCTTCGATACATATGTCATGGTTTAAGTCATAACTATGTACACACAAAACGCCAATAAGAGAAACACTACAAAAAGGTATATAGATACCAAAAGAGCACTTTTGTATCTCCATACCTTCGTTAGTGCGGTGGGGTGTTTGAACACCCCAACAGGATAACTATATACTTTGGCTCAAAGATCATGAAAACGGAGTAAAGAGAGATAAAAACATAAAATTTAAATATATTTAGGAAGGTACTCAAGATATGAGGTTTATCAGTGCTGCATTAACTAAAATTTGAGCAAAAATATAATCTTGGGGTGTCTAAACACCCCACCGGACTAACGCAGGGTTAAGAGAGTCACTGGAGCCGTTTGTAGTCATCTTTTTTTTTTGCTCCCCGACGATTCTGGTGGTCAGTATGCCCCTGAAATCCTGATAAGCCATTGGTTTGTCATCAGGCTTTTCAGGGGCCGAACCACCAGAACTTGACAAACATCCATGCCCTGGGCAAGTGAAAAACCGACCCAGGCGGGATTCGAACCCGCGACCCTCAGATTAGCAGACGAGGACTTAACCCCGCCGCCACCGGGGCCCGCTGCTAGGTGAATGGATCAAGTTCCCTAGATGCAACGAGGAGAAAGTTATTTTGGCGAACAGGTAGTAGCTGAATTTCCTTAATATATGTTGTGGTAAAGAAATAATAATTTTAGTTCTTTTTCAATTTGCTTTGTATAGTTTTCAGCAATTGATTGGGTTCCCTGGAGTAATTGGAGCCAGTGACTGCTCTCACATAGCTATAGTTTCCCCAAAAGTAAGAGAGAATGGTTACAGAAATCATAAGGGATTTCATTCCCTAAATACCCAGATGGTATGGCCATTTTTAATCAGGTTCCTTGTATGTAAATAGCCTGTACTCTTGTAAATGACATTTCTTAGGATAACCATTGATGCTAATTTTTTCTTTATGCTAAAATGTTTTCATCCTACATTAAAATGTAACCACTTCTTCCAGATATGTGATATCTCCACAAGGGTTTTAAATGTTTGTATTTATCCAGGAAGTGTCCATGATAGTTTTATTTGGAATTACTCCCATGCCAAAGAGAAGATGAAAACAACTTATGAAAATGGCTTGGGACGATTTTTTCTTTTAGGTATCATTAATGCAAGGTTTTTTACCAAATCCATAGAAAAAACTGCCTGTATCACTGACTTGTGACAGTAATGAAGCAAAATCAAATTTCAGGGGATGCTGGATATGCCCTTGAGCCTTGGCTTTTAACACCACTGCCTTATGCGTTGCCTGGTACTCCTGAGTTTTCATACACAGAAGCACACTGCAAGACACGTAGTGTCGTTGAACGGCTTCGGAATATTGAAAGCTCGATGGAGGTGCCTCTTGAGAGACAGGGTTCTCCACTATCAGCCTCCTCAAGCAAGCAAAATTATTTTATAATGTGCAGTATTGCATAACATAAATTTGTTTCACCAGTGAGTAGCGATAGCAATTAATGAGATTAGTAATTAATTATGCCGCATTTTTAGTTGTGGTACTGGCAGTGAACCCGTAATATGAGGAGAGTCACTTTTAAACATTAGGAAAAATGTTTATTTATTGGCTACTTATTCTGCCTATAAATTGTATCTTGTTGTAAATTCATCTTTAATCATTTTTATGAGCTGTGCAGAACTGCATTTTGGTCCATTCCATTGCAAATAATTTTTATGTTCAGAGCTGTTATATTTCCTTTTTACTACATATAAAATTATTTTCCCCAGGATTCCCCTTCCTGAAGATGAAGAAATCATGGAAGGTGTGAGCATCAACTTAGATGTAGAAGAACTTGATGAGCCTGTAGCTGGAGACAGGTTGCAAATTGCAAGACAAATACAGGGAGGTATTATTTTTCAGTATTTTAATTAACATCATGATAGCCATTACTATATTTCTGAAAAATAAAAACATTTGATTTGTTCTCTGGTTTTTTCTGTGTTAAGTCTTCCCTTCCTCTTATTATAAAATGAATATACCTTCTGATTAGTTTGCACATGTAAATATAATAACCCGAGCCTGGTCCTGAACATTTCCTGTTTGCTAGAAACTGTCTGTTCAGTGTATTGTCATTTAAAGCTTCAGTTAAAAGAATTGCATGCTCATGCTTTCAGTATTTACTAAGGCTATTAAACTGTTCACGGATTTGTGTTATAAAAAAATTAAGAGAATAATGTCAGAATTAAAGTAATCTTGAAGGATATAGTTAATATCGGGTATTATCAACAACAGCCCAGTACTGAAGAAGTGAAGAAATGATAGAAATAGGAATTTTGAGTTCTCTCAGCTAGTTCAAACACTTTACTTTTTTCGGCATAAATGATCATCTGTCAAAATACTGGTACAGGAACTTCTCAATTCTTCCTTTTAACATGTTTTCTGGAATCTACCTGTTTCAAACAGTGACGATGAAAGAGTAAATGCAAGAACTGTCTTGCAAATTACTGTTTTGCTAGAATCCTGCAATCAGTATTAGTTGCAGACTTATATAGATATCACATGCAGCATTACACCATGATTAAGAATTAAAACTAGACACTTTGAGTATTGGAAGATCAAGCAACCAAGACTCACTAACTGATTTTAAAATTTTATTAAATAAACCGTATAAAAATAATATACAAAGAAGATGTGCAAATAATTTGTTATAATAAATAAATAATCCTTTTCTTGAGATTCCCTTCCTTAGGGATTTAAAATTAAAAAAGAAAACACTTTGACTCCCATTATGCAGATGTCGAATAAAATTAATACCAACATTATTGTTGCTCCTGAAAAGGATAGGAATGTTTAAACAAGGTACCAAAAAAGTATTTGCCGTTATTCAAGGATTGCAAAATAGCCGCAAATACCTTAGCGGAGTCACTCGCTGAGAATGCATAATAACAGAATTTTCCACTGAGAAAAAATCCACCTCGACCAGGACTCAAACCCAGAGCCTCCTGATGTCATGCCAGGAGCTATAACCAGTTGAGCTACCGAGGCTTACTTCTCCTCTGTTGAAATTTATTTTCTATATTCTACGTGGAAAGTAATTTCATGACAAACTAAATTAAATAACGCATATTTCTTTCAGTAACTATGCTCAACCTACCTCTCTTGCCATTGCCATGAAAGAGAACGAATCATTTCGTTGCTCCTGACTACTAGCCATTCTTTGATGGCAGCTAAGCATTTCTCTCATAATATTTTCCGTTCTTAATTGACTTTCTAACTGAGCCTTCCAGACAGAGAGCATTCCCTCTCTAAAATCCTTCCTCTCCTTTCTGTCTTCATCTAGGCTTTTTACAAGGAGGGATAGGCTTTAACATATACCCTACAAATAATTTTCACATTATATTCTCTGAACTAATTTTATAATGATAACATTAATGTTAAAAAGTAAATCATTTTACCTTTAATATGTCATTGTGACTAGTTTCTGTAGCCACAAACTCAGAATGCATCTCTTGCATTCTGTTGTCTAGATTCTTTTTTTTAGGCACAATAGGGGCTAAAACAGCAAGTCTAACTATTAGAAATTGGTCGCAATATGACAAGGATGAAGAATTAATGATTGAAAAGCTTAGCATGAGTTACTAAATCAATAAACTTATTGCAAGTATAAATGAAATGCAACAAAAAAGATTAACAAGCATCCATATGGAAATGCATATTCACTGGAACAGCTTCGTTGAGTAAGGGTTTTATAAAAAAATAATATGGTATTATTACACATGTTTAATCAAAGATTAATATATCTCCTTTTTAATGCTTACATTTTGTTGGAGCTTTCTCAGCTGAAAGAAATTTTTTCCATAGTTAAGTTAAAAAAATCAACCAACCATAAAGCAGCTTATGGTCAACTGCAACATGTTCTCCTGCAATCCAAATTCTAAATTTCACATACCCCATTGGGCACTGGTACTCGGTAGTTGTTGCCACTCATCTTCCCCACACACCACCTTTTATAAATGAAGGATAACAAAATTCCAAACTTCTTCTATCATCGGTACTTACAATCATATTTAAATCCTGACAAATTGTCTATGAGATTTATTAAATTACCTCCAAAGGGATAGACAACACCTCCTCATCCTACTGTAGACAATTTTCCTTAGTAAAAATAAAACAAAAATTTTGTTACGTCCTTTTCACTTCATGCTCTGCCTACCTACACTAATTACAATTTCCTCACCACTGAGCCAGGATCGATGGTCTCGACTAATGGAGTTGACGTTTCATCTCCGATTATGCTTAAGATTGACTGCTCCGCATCTGTGAGACAGAGAGTACTGCCCTAAAATTAAATGAGTCAGAGTTATAGTTATGAATTGAATGAAAAAGTGAGTCCATACACAGGAAAAAATACCTCCTCATTTCCTGTCGCCCTGCGTTCCTTGCGAAGTTTAGCGTTCTTTGCTCTGGTCTTCACCCTCAGATCTTTCCAAGCCTGGGTTCATCAAAATTATTAATTACTACATTTACCATAGGCTCTAAAATATTTGTAACCAAAATTATATCCCGGCAATCAGACTCGGTCTCACCCTTTTCCACTGCTCCACTGTTTTTGGAGGTCCGTGTGTATTAAGGAGGTTGGTAACTTCACCCCACATTTTATTCATTGTTGCCTTCCCGTTTATTCCTTGGAATACGCCAAGGGCAAAGCTTCTGTGCTCACTCATGAAATTAGTGAGCACCACGCACTGCTTCCTGCTCATTTTCTCCGACCTTTGCCGGGATCTAAAATCGTATTCATTGCCATAATAGCAACATGGGCAGAGAATAGGTTTTAATTCGACGATAAAGGAATGATTGTATACAATGGATGACATATAACTGTATATGAATAAGCTTTAAAGTATAAACATTTCAACAATGCAGTTTATATTAATTATTTTACGTTAACTTACGAAATACAAGTTTGGGACTCCATTCCGAAATTCACGATAAACCCGCCTGCTCAGAAAAAAATGACTATCGGATACCTAAGCTCCTATTGGTTGACTCATTTCTAGAGATTTGCTTTCCGAATTTTTCATAGCCACTGTAGCTCCGCATTCTTTCGGAGACTTCTCGTAACTCCAGCCGGCATGAAATAGGGTTGGAGCTAAAAATCAAAACAAATCCGGGCGGAGTTACAGATAGCTCTAGCTCCGAGTCAAAGTTATATAATAGGCCCCCAGGCGTCCTTTGAATAAAACTAATGACTCGTCGATCACTAATGTACGGAATGAGAGAAACACCTCCGAAAATTTCAATTTTAGGTCGGAAAACACATGACTAATTTTCCATAAAAGGTCCCTCATTACTGGATTGTTGTTGTCCACAGAATGAAGACAGCGCAAAATCAAAAGAAATCTATCTCTCGGCATACACTTTACAAAAATCAATAGTGCGAATTAAAGGATATCGGGATCAATAATCCTAAAATGAATATTTTTACGTTTGACATAAGAAAACTAAGGGCAAGTAATACATAAAACTCATTAGAACTAACATTGTCGCAGGATTTCATTCGTCTTTTTGGTAATAGGTTAGTGGAATTTGCAAAAGCATTGCCATATCTATTTGTTTTATCCACAATATGTCATCAAATCAGTGCCAAAAACAACAGGAGAAAATCTACCTCACTACTGTTCTCATGAAGTTGGTCCGTTATTACACCAGATGAGGAGCTATCAAACAGGAAAATCTGAGGAGTAAAATCAACAGTCCTGGACCAAGAGGATGATGCAGGCGCACTGTCTTCAACCAAATTGGACGGACCCCCATCACCAGAATGATTTTCTTCATCCGCATCCGTCTCAGTATCACTGGTAGATATAGACACATCGGAAAAATTTCCGTCCTCACTCTCACAATCAGAGTCAAATAATATATCGAGAACCTCTTCCTTGGGAACAACCTTCCTCGGTTTTGACCGAGGTGGCAAATTTTCACTATCCATATAGTGTAAATAAATTAAGAGATTCACAAAATATCACTCAAATACTTGATTAGAATCAAACGAACACCACGGAAACTGAAGAAACTGAGCAAAAATCTAACGAGCATGTGGAAAAGGCAGGATTTCCGAAGGTGGAAAAACCAGGAAGAGATTAGAATACCTAAAGCAGTTAAATGTTTTTGGTAATTAATCAGGGACGGAAGACCCATCTGCCAAAGTATAAGAAAGAGAGACCAATTCTTTCAAAAAAGTTTCCCAGGCTAATGGACAGTGGCCAGATAAAATCGATTAAGGATTCATTGGAATTATTTTCATCGTGAATGCGCCGCGGAGAGCTGGGAGCTCTCTCTCTCTGAGAAAGAATAATCTGGGTAGCACTCCCTGTAGTAAGGGTTGGCCCAGTGTTTCCAGTCCTCGAAAGACGCCTTTGTGCTCCCTGCCGTTAGGTCCGGCCGAATGCAAGGAACCGCGGAAAGGGTGGCAATAAAATCTTAAAGAAAGGCTATCAGAGGTAAGAAATCTGGTCAAACGTAGAAAAACATTTTCCCCGCAGTCACCATGCAGAAAGTAGAAAAACGTTCCCGCGTCCTAAGGGTTAAGGGCAATCTACTCATATTCGTGAATAAATTTTTAAATATGCGTTCCTTTATAATACGAATAGGAAATACCCTCTCCCAACCATACGTACTGGAGAACGGAGTTCCTCAAGGTGCGGTCCTTAGCGTCACACTTTTTGCTATCGCAATCAACAGCATTGCAAAATGCGTTCAATCGCCCGTGACGGTCTCACTCTTCGTCGACGACCTGGCGATTTTTTGCAGGTCATCGAAATTGTCAACGGTTGAGAGACAGGTCCAAATGACCCTAAACCGCCTACAAGACTGGTCCCTTGCAAATGGTCTCCGTTTTGCTGAAGATAAAACGAAATGCCTGCACTTCCACAGGGTGAGGGGAATCTTTCTAAGTCCAACCTTAAGACTTGGAGACAAGGTCCACAATGGGATTCCACAAACGATAAGTTTGTGGAATCCCATCGTTTCCTCGGCCTTCATTTAGATAAGAATCTTAAATGGCGAGATCACATTCAAATCATTAAGAGCGCATGTCAAAATATTTTAAACATTTTAAAATTTTTAAGCCATTCGACATGGGGCGCAGACCGCTCCATGATGCTTTTGCCATACCGTTCGCTGGTGAGGTCAAAACTGGTTTGGTCCGCGGTATACTTTGCTGGAAGAAAATCATATTTGAAACCTTTGAATACCGTGCACAACACCTGACTCCGACTAGCCATTGGTGCCTTTCGGACATCTCCCGTTCTGAGTATCTACTCAGACTCGGGGGAGCTACCTTTGGCTTCGCGAAGGAAAATTTTAATGAGCGACTATGTAGCTAAGATTTTATCAATTTTATCAATATAAACGCAACCCCTGCTTTGATATAGTTTTTAAACCTCGGTTCATAAATATTTTTATCATAAGCAGTGGAGTGAAACTTGTAGTAAGGAGGGAAACAAGCTGCGTACGATAAAACCTGACACTCTGGCATGGCCTTCTTCAGTCCGAGGTAATCGGAGAGAAGAAGTTATTATTGCCCGCTTGCGGATAGGCCACTGCTACCTTGGTAACTTTTCAGGAGGATTTTTTAAACTCGCCAGTTAACTCTCTAAAAATGTCCCATTGTTCCCTGGAATTCCCAGGAGATAGTTGAAATTTTTGCGTATAATAATTATCAAATGCTGTCCTCAGTTTCTCTCTGATATTGTTTCTACATTTTTTAAAGGCATGTTCTAAATTCTTATTGTTTGGATTCCTTCTAAACTTTTTTAGCAAGTAATTTTTCCTGTCAATGTGTTTTAGCAAATTAGACGATAACCATGGCTTTACCTTATTTTTCCTTTGATTTAACGTTACAGAGCACTTAGAGAAGGACAAGCATTGCATTAATTTACTTAGGAATATATCAAAGGCTAAAGAGATATCAGATTCATTTAAAACACAGTCCCAGTTTATCTCCGTAACACTGAGTTGATAAATATTATAGTCAATTTTGACTAATTCATTGCTAGTTTCTATGGGTAAAGAACACATATCTTTACGAGCAAGAACAAGAGAAATCATGCAATGATCGGTGATAGCTAGGTCATGTACTTCAGCCTTAATGTCAAGTAGAAATGAGTTGAAAAACCTAACAAATGCAGTGATCGATGCAGGTTGAAGAAACTCCAGTGACTCTCGTAGGAACTTCAATTAGACAGGACAAACCAAATGTGCTCATTAAATCCAGGTACATATTAGAGCTATTATTTGAGGTCAAAATATTAACATTCGTATCTCCAATTAATATCAAGTTATTGTGAAGTGAAACTAAAATAGATTCCAGTTCTACGATAAACTGTTCAACGGGGAGATTAATATTTCTAAAGATACATAACAATTGAGTGTGAATTGCATCACACTGTAAAGAAATGCATATACAATCCGCAGTTAACATTGATACAGCGATTTGATCACAGGAAATAGTATCGCTTACGAATACAATTATGCCTCGAGACCTACTCTCCTCGTGACACTGAGCATATGTTTTAAAACCGGAAATTTTGTAATTATTACGCTCACATTCACAGATCCATATTTCGGATAGAACAATGACATGAGGCTTGCTAGACAATCGGCTGAGTTCTGAAAGGAAGAACTCATAATTACTACGTAGGCTACGAATGTTTTGATGAATTATCGACAGCGAGGATTTAATATAATGCGAATTTTTAGTACTAATACCCATGGTAATTATAGGTTAGCAAGATCTTCCATACAGCTAAGCACGAATACTGGCTCTCCTTCGGCTTTTCTCATTAGTATCTTACCGCCTCTTACCAACAAATACTTGTAATGCTTTCTCTTCTTTATTTCTTTTGCTGCGTTGAACAAAACGAGATCAATAATAATAATACATAGCTTTATTGTTCTTTTGGTCTGTTGACATAAAACATATATTCAGAAACATTTATAAATAAATAACCTTTCACAATAGCTTTACAATATTGTCCGAAAAATACTCATCAGTACTATAATAACATTTATTAAGTAGTTCTTTGAGGTTTTATTTAAAAGAAGACACAGAGGACATACATTTCAAGTTTGCAGGTAACCTATTGTACAAAAGTGATACTGAGTGAATCGGGCCATATGTTTATGTTTTGCTACGGAAAAGACTGAAAACAATTGAGCTCGAAACTTCAAAATGAAGATTACATCGTAGCAGAAGCAGGTCCTTCTGGAGTTAATTGAAAGTACGCTTACTACCTGAATTAATGAATGTATAAATACAGATTCATTTATATCTAGTGTTTATATTCACCGCAGGAAATGATGGCGAAGCTATAAATAAGTTGTATGTTAATTTCACGGCAAATGATGCCAAAGTTTTATGGATGGGAGTGGCCGAGAAGCTTAATGCCTGCCTTGGCCCAAAGAAGACGTAGAAATCGTGGCGAAAAGTAACGATAATCCAAGCATGTGCTCACTATATGGAACGTATTGGAGAACTCGTATTCTTGAGTTTCCTCGCATAACATATTATCCCGAGTCCTGTAGTTCGATAACATTCTAATTTTATCTCAAAAATTGAAGAATTCGTGTTTTCGCACATTTTTGAAATCTCAACAAATATGTCGATCCTTAGCGAAATTTGAGAAACAGAATCGTCAAAACGAGGTCTCGAGGATCAATTTCCTCAACTTCATTTTTCGATAACTTTCTTATTGACCTGTTTATTCCCTCTTGTTTGAGAAACATGGTGCCTACCCGCGACCTCATAAAATATGTACCAAGAAAGTAAAAGAAACTCCATTTTTGTCCAGTTGAACTGACAAAACGTTTAATCATCTCAATTCATAAAGTATGGTACGTGAAAGTTATATTCAATATGATTTATGATACAATCCGGGAATTTGGAAAATATACAGTATTTTAGTAGCTCAGCTAAAGTTTCCAGTAAAACTACCCTGAAAATTAGTGAAACACATACTCAATGTTACCAAATTAGGAACTTTTTCAGGAATGAAAGCCCAGGGCTTCATGAATATCATGCACTTTGGTTTTTGAAAATTTAATGATTTTTTGAAGAGTTATGACGGATTCCGTGGGCCGGCACGATGGGAATTCATGTATTTTTCAATGGCGTGAAACCTAGGAGCCCCGCACATCATGAATATACTCAATGACATTTCCTGATGAAATGACATACTTTGGTGAAAAATGCATTCTTACCTTTTTGTCGAGAATTTCACGCTAATTTCCCTTTTTGAATCCAATT
Source organism: Pyrrhosoma nymphula (assembly GCA_963573305.1). Lineage (NCBI taxonomy): Eukaryota > Metazoa > Arthropoda > Insecta > Odonata > Coenagrionidae > Pyrrhosoma > Pyrrhosoma nymphula. Next base: position 132,979,356 of record OY754334.1, on the reverse strand, counting down.
TTGAAAATATTTCATACTCTTCTAGAAAAATGGAGAAAACTACATTTTTCTGCTTTAATTCAAACATCTTTTGTGTTCTGATAACCAAATTCCGCGAAACAATTTTTTTCTAAATTGTATTCGCCCTAAACAATGTACATGCCAATTTTCAGCAAGTTATGTATTTTTTTCCGGGTTAAAATCTCCATTGGCTGGACTAAAAGACTTACGGGAAGGAGTACTGGTGTGGAAATAATGGGCCTAATGGGAAGTAAGCAGGCGATCTGTAAAAAGACCGTCTCATTGTCAATCATGCCGCATTTTGATTCTACGTTTCCGTGTGAAATTGGCGCTTTTAGTTTCTAGAATCTTCATATATTCCAGATAAAGAAATTGCTTTATTTCACTGTAAACATGTCCAAGGACTAACTAGCAGATCCGCAGTGCAATGAAGAAAGGGGGATTGACCTACTACTTATTGTTATTGCTGCAGTTCACGCCAAGATTGTTGAGGACCAGGTGAAGAAAGGAGGATCAGGTGAGCCAATAGCTACGCTGATCACGCTGGGTTGGATGCTGTCTGGAGACGTCAAAATCCAGCAGAGAGATGCGATGGTTTCCTCAACAGTGCTTCACTGCCTAGAGAGTGAGAGCCTGTCGGAACTTCTCTGGAAAATCGGGGAGCAGGAAGACTTCCAACCTCCCAAGAAAATACTCCAGCTGATCAGGAATATGAAAATTTCTTTATATTTAATTACAGTCAACATGTTTCAGGTCGGTACATCGTTCGTCTCCCATTGAAGGATGGTGAGACTACCGATACCATCCGAATTGGCAGTTCCTATTTGACAGCTACATGGATGCTGAATCAGATTAAGAGATTTCTCAAAGATGACATCTTGCAGGATAAATATATGTCCTTCATGCATGAGTACATCAACCTGGAACACATGAAGGTAGTAACTCAGCAAAGAGTAAGATAGTTTTTATCTTCCTCACCATGGAGTTTGGAAAGAGTCTAGCTCGATAACTAATCGACGAGTTTTATTTAATGGTTCTAAAAAACTGATAAAGGGATATCTCTTAACGATAAGTTGCATATAGGTCCAAACTTATTACCTGACCTAGCTGATATTGTTTTACGTTGGTGAAGTTATGGTTTGGCTTTTACCGCGGACATTGAGAAAATGTTTCACCGGGTGTTATTAGATGAACGTGACCAGCATTTGCAGAAAAGAGGGTGGATATTTTACCCAATTGATCCTGTGATTTCATATCAACTTAGAACTGTGACTTATGGTTTGGCATGCTCGCCTTATTTAGCTAATCGATGTGTTAGACAGCTAGCCCAGAATGAAGGCGCCCAATACCCCTTTCATGCCCCGGTACTGCTCGATCAGATCTACTGGACGACGTACTGACAGAAAGCTCACACCCTGGAAAACGCTCGCCGCAAGCAGGAGGAGCTGATCAACTTCCTGATTAGTCCAGTCATTGAAGCAAAAAATAGGGTCTTACCTACGAAAAATTTTACTATGAACCGATTTACATGAAATTTTGGAATTAGGCTTATCTTACCCTTAATTTCAAAAGTGATATTGACCCGACCTCCGTTCTTTATTTTTAAGGGGTGAAAACCACCCCTTAATGGAAGAATTGACATTGAGCCATTTTATCGCTAGAAAACGTATTCCATAATAAGGAGTAAAATCAGAAAGTGTTTTCTAACACAATTACCTCATGCTTAACCCATTTTCAACCCCTAAAAAACTTAAAAACCCCTGCAAATCACCCCTAAATTGAAAAAAATTACAAAAAATTACTTTTGTATAACTTAAAAAGATTTAAATATAGATTAAATATTGTTTTACGTTCTCTACCTTGATTATAATATTTTTAACCCCCTTTCAACCCTTAAAAACAACCCCTCTTTTAAAAATTGTATGAAAAAAGTTCTTTGGATGAACTAAAAAGGATTTAAATGTTGTTCCTTGTTCTCGATAATGACTATCATTTGTTTAAGCTTTTCAACCCTCAAAACTACCCCTAAAATAAAAAATTGAAAATATATGTTTATACAATCAAAAATAATCTAATTATAGAGTAAGAAATCACACTTTTTATTGAATAAAATATGAACTTACAAGTTATCTGGAAATTTACAAAATTAAATTAATTATAAAAAATTCTGCAACAAGAGCATTACAATACATATAAAACTATATTCATGACTCAATATCGGAGTTGCTGTCGTAATCAAGATCTTCTTCTGGGTCAATTGGAGGGCTATTCTGGCAGTTATCTCCACTGCATGTTCCGCAAGTTACATTGCAAAACAGCCCGACTCTTCGGCATCCGCAAGTGGCTCCGCAACCTTTTTTGCAGTTGCAAAAAATCATTTTAAGTAATTCTTGCGGTGCAGGTGAATCTGCAGTTTTTATTGGATTCAATAACCCTTCATTACTGACCCATCACCAATCAGTTGGATGATATTTTTGTTGCCAAGCCAAATCTGCGTTTGTAGATAAACTCTCTTAGTATGCTCATCTATGGCACCAACTGTTGGAACTAAGGATGATTGCGGCACTGTCTTTCGTGGTAGCTTTAATAAAACTTTCATAGCGCATCTTTTCGAGATATTTTGATAAGTTTTCTACGCGACTCAATTTATTTGGTTGTGTATCTTTAGCAAGTCCATATAAACATACCATGCAATATCTACCTGCTTCTAAAATATCTTCGAGTTCAGATGTACTATTACAAAATATCTGTGCCTTATTTCTCAAATCTTGCCTTTTTTCTAAAAGATCCATGAATTTTTTTTGCCTTTATTATATGACGCCAATGTTGAGTCACACCTAGTGAAACAATGTGAAAAAACAATCAATTTTGAACTATTTGGATAATTTATTTCTAAACTTTTTGATGAATATACTGCTGTTCGAACGCTTTGTTTGCCTAATTTAAAAAATAAAATTTCTTCGACATCTGCAGCCCGGGCAGTCAAAATGGCTAAAATATCCACATCTTCTTCAACAATAACTTTTGTCAATTCAGTACTATATTTAACTGCTGTATCAACAATTAGTTCGTCAGCTTCACCTTTACCTTGGCAGCATTTAATAGATTTTTTCTAGTTCTTCCATAAGAAATTTAATAAAACGACTTATTTTTGTAATTTGATAAAAATTTATCTTGGCTAATAGTTACTGGCAAATCTTTTGTAAATTTATATTCCATTGAAGCAACTTTCAGCGCTCGACGATTTCTTTCTGATGCTTTATTACTTTCTCCATCGTAACAATTGAAAACTACCGTAATATTATTGCCAAAATAATTTTGATCTTTTAAATATGAAATATAGCTTTCAAAAACGTTCGCATAATTACAATTCGCAGGCCATTTTACTCTATATAACAACATACCTTCATCAATAAAGTACACTGATGCTTCTTTGTTGATCACAATGTCCTGGGTTTCGAATAATGAGTATAAGGTAGATTTGGTTGTCTTTCGCATCCCAATATCGTCAAACAACGAAAGTGGATATGGTGCTAGTTCATATTTCAAGTACATCTCCAATTCTTCGTCACTTTTTTTAATGACACAAATACGTTGAAATAATAATAGTGGAACTATAGGCACTATTTTATCGTCAATTTTGACTTTGCTATTGACACCAATCAATGCAATGACTAACTTTTTTGGACAGTTTAATCTCATTAAAAGTCAAATCATCGATGCTCTTCATGGCTTCGATGCCAATTGCCAGAGCATTGTAGCAATTTATCTCATCAGTGCCGATCAATCCTGTCACGATATTTTGTGGGTGATCAATATCGTCAAATGGATTATGTTCCAACAAAAATGTCTTTAAAACCAACTCGTCTTTCTTATCTATTTTAATTCGCGCGTTTCTCGCGTCGATATGTTGGTGACTTTTACTAAATGCCAAATCACAAAAAAATCTCTAATGCTTCAATTATATCCTTCGTGTATATTACGCCTTTAATCCATTTGAATACAGTGCTTTCCGTAGTACCTCGTTTGAACGGTCCACCTTCTACGCTCATTGCTCTCATCAGAGTTTGTTCAATGGTTTGGTCGGAAAATATACCAGCATAAAACTCATTAGACCTCCGGGAAGTAAAATATCCATCGTCGGTAAATTTGTTAAACTCATGTGGATCCATAGTTGATTTTAAACCTCTCATATCTTGAAGAGAAAGTCGAGCAGATTTGTCATAGTTGAAATGACCAGCGGCATGAAAAAAAGGTATCATAAGCTCAATACAGTTCAGATGCGATTCCCAGTCACCCATTCTTTCAGCCGCAAGAAATTTTTTAAGTAAAGATGCCATTTTAAAGTATAGTATCCACAATATGCACGTTTTTCCTCTGTTTTCAATTTCATCTAGTTTCGATTCAAATATTTTATTTAGTTTTTGCAAGTGCTCATTAGACTTAAGTTTATCAACATCTATCTCGAAAGTAAAATACTCTTCATTCTCAAGTAATTCTTGAAACTCAACATTATTTTCTTTTTTTAGTTCATCAAATATTAGGAACGACAGTGCCAGCTGTAGAATGTAATGGGCTCGCACTGCACGAGCGTAAGAGTGTCCATTTAGAATTTGATCAACTGATCCTTCTGCATAGATGAGCGGAAGTATTTCCTTAATTGCACTTCCTTCCATTATCATGCCGATGCATCCCATAAAATACATTAAAAGGTGAAAACCTCCGAGTCGCACAATCATATGAACGTCATTAAAAAACGATGCTGCAGCAATATCGCGACCCTTAATATATAAAGGCTGATGAAATGTTATTATGCAGGTTTTCATGCCTTCTTTTGATAAAATTGCAGCAGCATTGATTAAAGCTGTGAATAAAGTACTATAATCACTTGGCTGTCCATTAATGAATGGCAAGAAATTTATTTTAGACACTTTATAAGTAGTGTTACCACTACTAAGACATAAATCCATTTCAACCCAAAAAATCGAGGCCTCTTGTGTACTTGAAAAAACTCCATAAGACATTTAGCACGTCGATTATGGTTGTTGAAAATTTTGGAACATTACTAATTTTTTGGATTGTAATGGTACTCAAACCACTTCCTGCTTTTTTAGTACATAATTCAATATCTATTCTGTTTTTTTCTACCAATTCTGATTGAAGAGGAACTTCTGAACTACGCAAACGTTTAATGGGTTTTCTTCCCTGTAAAAATTCTGCAGGAGTAATTATTTCAATTGATCCCAAATTGTGAAAAGTGCCTCGTCCATCTATTGTACATATATTAAAATCACTATTATCTGAAACGATTTGAAGGAACGGTTCTTTAAGAAGTCTCTCGGCTTGACATGCAGCTGAAATTTCGTACAATTTAACTTCAGCATAACTGCACGAAAATCCAAGTTTATAACATAATTCAATCATATTTTTTTAACCAAATTTTCAATAAAGCGTAGTACCTGTAGCAAGTAGAAGTGGAGAAATAAAACTTTTAGGTCGAGCGGAGGACATTATTGCATGAGCAATAGTTGTAATTTTTTTTAATACCAATTAAAATTTGTTTCATTTTGATGCTTATCTTTATAAATAACATGGTTTAAAAATCTGACCAAATGCGGCGGAATGCTTTCGTTAACATTCATTCATATTTTATCACTTGCTGGATACTGGTTGACAGGGCATAAGATGGTTCTAATTTTTCTACGCATGAGCTTGGCAGTAGAGTCTATGAGTGAATTTTCTTCCTCTTCGAGACTTTTTGATTTTCGTCTTCGCCATGAGTCGGTCAGTATATCGTACAAATTAGTTGAAAAACATACATACGTTATACCACCCATTCTACTCGAAATAACTATTTGATCAGCAAATCTTTTATTCAAATGAATTTTGATAGTATCTTCATGTGGAATTAGATCACATATCTGTACAGCTTCGATTAGTTGAGTCATAGTAAATTGACACTCATCACTGGAGAGCATGAAATCGTAGATTTCTTCCATTGCTTCGTTGATTTTGTCTGAGTACGGGGTTTTCGAATCTCTCGTCAAAAGTTTATAATTATTTTTTATATTTAGTAAGCAATCCTCGCGGTATTTGCCCTCGGTTACAATGACATGATTTTCCGCGCTGTGAATGCGCTTCGATATTTCTCGATGTTTGTCGTCTTTAAGTACAATAAGCATTTTGCTAAATTTTGTATAAAATGTAAAGATTGAACATTAACAATTTTCCTTCTCAATGGAGACGCTTTTCTTTTCTCTAGTGCAATTACCTCATCGTCGCAGATAAAACATTTTGTGTCCCAGTCAAAAAAGTAACACTTACGTTACTTGCTGATCCAACACTTGAACTGGAAGATATTCTCAATTTTTTCTTTATTTTATTTGTTGGACTTCACTGTCTTTCGCATCAGCTCTTTTTCTAGCTGCTTGAACGTTTAGCTTGCGTACATAATTACTCCTACACGTATGATGAACGTACACAGTCTTTTAGGTATCCATATTTGAAAACAATTTATCTCGTATTTCTGTTGAAGCTGTTTTTAAACTCTCTTTATCCTTCGAAGTAACGAGCACAAGTTTTTCTGACGTATTTAAAGAGCAAATTTTGCACAATTTTTCTTCAGTCTCAGTACTACTGCTTGTACTAGGTTCATCCATGATGCTTTAAAAATAAAAGGAGTTCTGAAAGAAAAATGAATATATTGTTTTATAATTTTATTTTTAAACTTATTTTATCATTTTTTTTTAAATATTTGAAATTAACTCACCAATATAAATATAAAACTGTGCACGCGTTATCGTTAAAAAACTTGAGCAATGCACCTGCAAAGAACTCTTGTTCCTTCCACTATTATCACACTAGGAATGGAGAAAATGATGGATACTGAAATTGAACAATTAATGTTAATAATGATAATAATTACAACCATAAATTTATTGCAATAATTCATAACGATTTATTTAAAATGTATATAGTCACTTAAAGTAATAGACCAGCGTACATATTTTTATATTTAACCTATATATCAAGCATTTTCATCTTTTTTTTATAAAACTAAATAAAAATAGAAAAATAGCTGAGTATGAAATTGTTCTTCAAGTAAATAATCGTACAAAGAATTCAAATAGAAAAAAAAACGTTTAGTTTTTGGACCATAACTCCTTCAATTTTAAAGCTATTACAATGTACAAAAAACCATTTTAAAGGTAATTAAAAGAGCTACAACTTTTTTCATTATGACATATAGTATAAAACCTTTTATTTTGAAACGGTGATGGGTCAAAGGGCTCGAGAGAGACTGTGATTACGCTACCGCGCGCTCTTACAGTCATATCTCCGTCAATTTTGATCTGACAGAAAAAAAAACAAAATTTTTGTCAAAAAAAGACCTAAATTTTTTATTATTACAGTTTTTTTACGTATCTTTCATTGTTTTTGAAATATTATGAAAAAATAGGTGTTTTTTATGTAATTTTTTTTTTCTTAAAATCGTGATTTTTTTTAAAAGTATGCAATTCCAAAGCACCCAAACCGCTGGAATCCAATAGACTCTTCACATTAAAGTTAATTGTAGACGGAATACGATTAATTTTAATTTTGGTGGAAATGGCACTTATGAAACACGTCGATTTAATAAAAAATTATTAGATGTCCCTCTTTTTTCATTACAACTCACTCACTTTTTACGTGCAAAAGACTTGTAACACTGCTCATTTTAAAGATTATTTTAAGCACTATATAAAAGTTTCCCATTGTCATATCGATAAAACATATCCGTTGTCCGCTAGATGGCATTGAAGACATCGATTAAATTTCAGACAAAAAAAAACTGTTATTATCTTCAATATCTCGCTTAATATTGCACTTAAAACACTCTATAAAAAATCAATTTGTTCATTTTCTTACTTGCTACAATTTTGTTTATTATGAAATTATCGTTAAAACGCATATTTCTTTAGATATTTGCAAAATAACGTGGGAAAATTCTGAGTTTTCAATCGCCAATAACTCGAAAAGTATTGAGTTTTTGAAAAAACTTTATAGAACACTTTTTGCTTATTTTGACCAAAATAATTTCCACTAACGAGAAGGGGTGGCAACCACCCCCAGGGTAAGAACGGAGGTCGGGTCAATATCTGTTTTGAAGTTAAGGGTAAGATAAGCCTAATTCCAAAATTTCATGTAAATCGGTTCATAGTAAAATATTTCTGAGGTGAAAATCTTCAATGACTGGACTAGATGGTGTGCGGCTTTCCTCGGCACAAATGGGCTGCTAATAACTCGGAGCTTCTGGAATGGTTGCCACAAGAAGCAGTTGCAGCCACTCCTGGTACTTCCTCTTTCAGAATCCAGGAAGGTGGTTGTGCTTGGTCTATCCTGGGTCCCGCTCGAAGATCATCTTTATTTCAGGATAAGTATTGATTCTTGTTTGACTAAATCGATAACCAAACGTAATATTCTTTCCAGTATTTCTAAATTGTTTGATCCACATGGTTGGTTATCGCCTGTTGTAATTACTGCTAAAATACTAATGCGATAATTGTGGCTGTTTAGAACTGATTGGGGTTCTGAGCTTCCTCATGCTACTGCAAGGATATGGAAGAATTTGTATATTTCACTTCCAGTTCTTTCAAATTTGCGACTTCCAAGATGGATTAATTTTACACCAAATGCTAAATTTTCTGAAATGCATGCATTCGCACATGCTTCCCAAAGACCATTTGGTGCTGTTGTTTACTTCAGAGTTTTTACTGATAAGGGTCGTACTTCAATGTTAATTTCGTCCCAAGGCAGAGTTACTCCTATTAAATATGTTAGTATCCCAAGGTTAGAACTCTGCGGCGATGTAATGGCTGCTCGTTTTGCTAAACATTTCCAATATGTTCCTCTATTGGATGAGTTCAGAAGTGCACATTTGGTCTGATTTCATTGAAGTCCTATACTGGTCGAAAGACCTTTGTGGTCAATCGCTGTGCAGAAATTTTAACTTCTTCTTCCTAACGGCATGTAGCATCATATTCGCTCTGCAGATAATCCTGCAAATGCTGTGTCTAGAGCTTTAACTCCATCTGAATTGATCATGTCGGAGATTTGGTGGTACAGCCCTCCAAAATTAACCATATCCAATGCACAATGGCCGGTATCAAATCCAATCAATCCAATCATAGAGCCAGTAGAGACGAGAAATGTGACTCATGTTACTATTCTCTTTTGCCTATTGTCTAATTGCTCCAAGCTACCGTCAAGGAAACAGACTATGCATGCTTAATATGGTTTCATCAAGTCCAACGAACTTACTTTTCCAAAGAAATCTCTTTGATTAAATCAGGCCTTCAAATTCCTTATCAGAGTCCTCAACAAAAACTAAATCATAGTTTACATGGTTTTTGTCTTTGTGTCAATTAGCACACTCAAGTCTGAGTGAGGACGAGAAACATCCTCTAACTTTGCCTCATTCTTCTCGCTCGACTACCCTCATAATCGAATATTATCACCAAATTACACTTCATGGAGGAACTCAATTGAAACTTTCACATATTAGAAGAAAATATTGGATAATTAGGGCACGGCAAGCTGTCAAAAGGGTATTACATGGTTGAGTGATTTGTCGTTGGCATTCTACCTCCCCTTTTTTACCAAAGAATGGGCGTTTTACTTCCTATGAGGGTTAGATTGACCAGGCCATTTCTAAATTCAGCCGCTGATTATTGTGGACCCTTTCGTATTAAATGTTCTCCTCGACGGAGTCATAAATCCTACAAAGGATACGTGGCACTATTCATATGTTTGGGTACAAAAGTCGTGCATCTAGAAGTTGTCTCGAGATATGACTCTTCAGGCTTTATTGCTGCCTTCAAAATATTCGTTGCTCGAAGAGGCTACAGTGCCTCTTTGCTTAGTGACCGAGGCACAAAATTTTTCGGTGCTGACGTTGACCTAAGAAGTTTTTCACCAAGCTTCTAAGCATTGTATTAACAAAATTGAGAACTTGGCTAAAGATGAAACATCTTGGAAATTCAATCCTCCTGTGGCCCCATTTTTTGGTGGGATTTGGGTAGGCGCCGTTAAATCCACCAAATAGCATTTAAAACGAGTTATTGGATTAAATACTTGAACATATGAAAAGAATTTGCAACACTATTATGTCAAGTAGAGAGGCGTGTCTTAACTCTCAACTTTTAGTTCCTGTCGCAGATGACAGTGCAGATTTACAGCCACTTACCCCTGCCCATTTTTTAATCGAATCTGAATCTATGCTGATTCTAAAACCAAGGATTACTGCAGAGGAGTTGCCTCCTCTAAAACGCTGGTTGTTGGTTACCCAGATGAGTCAGCATTTTTGGGACTGGTCGTCTGCATAATATGCTACGCCACTCCAATTTGGCCAAGGTATCACTCCCTTTGGCAGTTGTTGACGTTGTGCTGATCAAAAGTGAAGTGACCTTCCCAACTAAGCGGCCTCTTGCAGTCATCACTGAACTGCTTCCGGGGTCCGCTGGATTAGTACGAGTAACTACTATCCGCACCTCCACCAGTAAACTTAGGTCACCAACTGTGAAATTAATTTTGCTGCATAGACCGAGTAACTATTGTCTATGTAACTTTTCGATTTGATTTGTAATTTTTGTTTTTTGTTATTCATTTTTCATTTGTTACCTTGTTGAAAAATTTTACTTTATTGTTCAGGGAACAATTTGGGTGGCATGTTTTGAATTATTTATGTGGTGCCGCACAGTGGTCCCAAATCGAAAAAAGCAGGCCTTAAGTAATTTTTTCAACTTTCTACGAGGAAGTTCGGAAAGTTAAATCTTAACATACAGTATATGGTCTACAATATAGGCTACTACTATGGTTATTGTACTGCTCTTAGTAATCTGTGGAACCCGTCCATCATGGGCCATTCGGGATAAATACACTTGTCGCACCAACTCCGTCGATTAGAAAGAATTTTACCTTCTTAGAACAAAGCGCTCGGAGAATATATGAAATTTAAAAAGTTACTACACGTAAATTGGTACCTCTAAGCATCATTTCCTAATAATTTGGTTTACTTCCTTTGAATTTAAAAGAGCAATATCGTTTTTAGTGCCGCTTTGCTCCCCGGACATTTCGACATAAAAGAAAAGAGTAAAGTATATAGAATATATAAGAAAAGAAAAATCATGCATTCGTTTGCGAATTTGACCTCAAGATCGTTTTGAGTCGATCGGTATAGTGCTCTGCCACGGGCGGCGGACGGGCCGGCGCGTGCTATAACCCAAAAAAATCCCATTTTTGTGGATAGGTTCCCATGATGTTGTAGGCGTTGCATATCCATAAATTATTCTCTCACCTCGTGAACTAGAGATTCTCCAGTTAGTCCAGGGTATATCAATCTGGATCGACTAAAATACTCTCAGTGAGGCTCGATATTCATCAGCAACATTCTGAGAGCTGCAACGGTAGCGAATGGACTTCATGATACTGTACAGATAGTTTTTGAGAATTCCTGAATTGTAATGTTCCTTAAATAGCTGGACCAAGCTTTCGACCGCATTCACCAGGAAAGCTGACTCCTCAAAGCGCACTTGCTTACAGCGCAAGCTCATTACGCTTTTGTTCACAGATACCCTTGTAGCCGCCGCGCAAGGAAAATTGCTGCCGGAAAGAGTAGCGCTATGCCGCACTTCTTTTACCCTCCAACGAGAAAAACTCAACCAGGAATGAATCGCACTCTGGCCACCGGTAGTGAATTTTGTCTCTGCACGTGTGCAACATTCCTTGGAAAAATACGAAGGGAGGATTGAGGCCCTCCTCGACACAAACTATGTCGCAGTAACTTTTAAGCATCGCTAGTGTGAAATCTGTTCGCCAGAATTTAGTTTTTCTTAGTTCCTTGCATGGTAAACTCGTGTATTGCGAGTTGATTAGTGTGCTGTGAGTTGCTTTAAGCCCAGAGGAAATTGTTTCATCTACGTTGCGTGCAGCTAACAAGATACGCCAGGACTCGAGAGCCAAGCTCACGGTATATTAGTGCTGTGCAGTACCTATTTCAAGTTCTCTTTCGTGAGTTTTGTGACTTTGAGTGATAATGTATATCTTACTATATTTCATTTGTGCATTTGGATTCAGCCCGTAAAAGATCGTGCTAAGTGTCTGATGGAAGTGAGAATGGTGCATGAAAAACATATCTATACCCTTAAGGAAAAATATGTTTTAGACAATTTTTAATTTAGGCGAAGATGTGATAGCCAAAAATACTTTGAAACGTTACATGCAGAAATTTTTTTCATCATGTATCTGATTAAGTGGGAGCAAAGTTCACGACGTGATTGTATCATTAGGAAGAAGTTCGAACCTCGGCGTCCCCGTCGGATACAAAGTCGCCCATACCCCTAGAGAGGACCTTGAAAGGATTCAGGAGGACCAGAAGAGGATAGATGAGTCTCCTGGCCCCTTGGCAAAAAAAACCACGAACACCTTCCTCCTCTCTTAGTTCTCATTTGTTCCGATTAGAACTTTGAGTTCTGATTAATTTTCGCCCTACCAGAATGTCAACACTTGGTCGCTCATGCCGTGAATTGTTTTATACTTTTTAAGTTTTTAAATTACTTATTTATTTATTTGATTTTATACTTTTTTATCTCTTTATAGAATACTCGGTCGAGCAGGGACCTAGGATCATGAATGCAGTGGGTGGGCGGGTGGACGTCTAAGCAGGTGGACAGAGAGTACAGGCCTGGTGTCTGTCGCTGATTGAATGATGATCATCAAGCATTATTGGAAGATGTTAATGATAGCCCATTGCGTACCATTCAATAAATTTGATACTCAATAAAAATGCTAGCTGTGTATGTACTGAATCTTTAGTACTATATCCCCCCTCACAAAATAAATTTTCCCATATATTTGGGTTGGTAATTGCTTAAACTAAAAAAGACTACTAACATTTCTGTAAGACTCAAAATGTGAGACGATAATTTAGGTGCCGTGAAAAATGGTCACGCCAGCCCACCATGATATCCTGACTTGGAGGGGTGCTCAGCGTCAATCCTCAAGGAAAAATGGCAAAATTTGTACATATATTCGGTAACTGGAGACCCATCGCACTTGGTAATACCATTGCCAAGTTGAACGCCGAGGTGCTGGCTGACCGCATGATGCAGTGGGCGGTCAGCGGGAAGAAGATGCACCCCGCGCAGAAGGGTTTCCGGGAGTTTGAGGGGTGCCACGAGCACAACTTCGTCCTGCAGACGGCGCGGCGGTTGACGAAGTGAGAAGACGCCGCAACAGGATTTCACTTGCTTGGCTTGACCTCCAGAACGCGTTTGGGTCTATTCCCCACGGCCACCTCCGCAACACCTTGGAGAAGATGGACCTGCCGGAGGAGATGAAGAACGCGGTGCTGAACCTGCAAAGGGGAAGCACCGTGGTGAAGACGGCCAGCGGCGACACCGGACTAATCACTATCGAGTTCGGTGTCCGACAGGGGTGCCGTTATCACCCATCGTCTTCAACTTGGGTATGGAGCCGGTGATACGGGCAGCCGCTGGCGAGGCAGGCAGGCACGACGTTAAGGTCCTGGACGCCAAATTCACCATCTTAGCCTACGCCGATGACCTGGTCGTCTTTGAGAAAGACCCTGAGAGCCTGTAGCATATACTGAACATCGTGGGAGAGAGAGCGTCCGCTGCAGGCCTCACGTTCAAGCCAAGCAAGGGCGCATCACTGAACCTAGACTTCCGGACACTGTCTGAGATCTGCAGCTTCCAATCACTTTCTGGTCGCTAGGAGATACACCAGATTTTGCGATTGGAAGTTCATCCACTGAGCCAACGCCACCTAGATACAGCTTCCAGCCTTATGTACGGCGCAAGATTTTACGGCTGGATCAGCTCTTTTCAAAGCGTTTCCATATCTAAAAGACTGAATGTGAGTTCATGCTGTAACTTATATAATCATATAATTGAAAAACTATGATTTTAGGGATGCTCATGTAATTTTAGGTTAACATCGCCGACTTTTGCGGAAGGAAATTGCGAAATAAAATAAATGGCATTAATTCTCACACATTGAGAGAGATTTGCAGGCCATATCAGAGCTCACAATTCAGAATGAAGAAGTAGCAACATAACTTGGATTAGACGGATAATGTTTTCCTCTCTACATGTATTATCTCACAAATTAAAATGACTTTTCAAATTGGAGAACACTTAACTAATAAAAAAATACGCTCACCGTTTGCTGCCCAGTAAAGCTTACCTTACAATGACAGCACAATCTATTTGATGAAGCCGGATAACTGTGGATGAGAACTATTCGTGAAATTAACTTGAAAAACTTTCGTCGATACTTACCTCTATTACCAGCGTAATATAATATTATTCATGTTTGTCAAGGCAGTGACATAATGCAAGGAAAATAATACTGCCTTTAATATCAGAGCCAGTATTTTATTTCTAAACTTTATTCCACTGCCACAGTAATATAAACATTAGAATTAGGAATTGAATTTTCACTAAAATTAAAATAATTAAACAACTTTGCAATTATACTCCAGGTAGAAGTCACACAGAACTAGGGTGACCAGATCAAAATTTTCAAAATCAGGACTTTTGAAGGAAAAAGGTACATTTTGAAAAAATGTCTGACAACAGAGTACATTCCTTTTCATTTGCTAAGAACAATAAAATTAACACACAACTAAAGTTATAAATTGTTATTAATTTAATTAGCATTATTCATACTTCTGCGAAGAGGAAATTTCCTTCAGTAGCTTCGGGAATTCCAACAAATGGATGAGAAATTCTTTACAAGTAAAATGTTTCAAATTATATTGTACTGTTATGATGCCCTTTACTGCTTCCAGTAATAATTTGTTAATTTCATCTGACCATTGGGTGTTGATTAGTGAAAATACCCTTTCAGCATTGGCACTTTGTGCAATTACAGAAAAAAGAACTTGAATATGTGGAACAACGGTCGGAAATCCTTAATATTTACAACCTGCTCAAAAAATGCACTCCACAAATTCTGCTGTTTCCAAGAATTACAAGTATGTATGTATACTTGTATGCTTCGCATTGCTTCAAACAAATTTCTTAAGAGCACATAATTTATCAAACAATTTCACTTCATCCAAATCAGTACATTTCTATTTTTCATTAATGTATGCACTTTACAGAAGAAATCTGACTATTGTCTTTCAAATCTTTCATGTTCAACCAATAATAGTATTGAAATTCATCACACTGAACAGTCCATGTATCTAAATAGTCATTACACGACTGGTACAGACATATGGCATAATTTATGAAAATGTTCCCTTCTATCTTTAATCCGTATTTTTTTCGATTCTCAAGTTTCTGGGAAAATTTCATTGGTATGAATTTATTTTGCGACCTATTTTAAAGAGACTTTGAAGCAGAGTTCAGAATCCCAATTATATCCAATAAGCAGCCCTGTTCCTACTCCAGATCTTTAACTGTAGTATGAAATACATTCATGAGTGAATGAACAAGAAAAAGATGGGGTTGAGAAAACTCATCTTTGAAAACATCTTTCAAGATTCTTGGGGCACTAGACTCTGATAAAAAATAAGTTCTCAATACAGGATACAAATGTTCATGAACAATTCTCTCAATGGCTGGAAAAAGACTTAGCCAACGTGTTTTGCAGTGATGAAGCAATTGTTGATACTTTATGCTGACAAAATCACAGAAATCCTAGAGTTTTTAGTGCGAACAGTGTATACTGAAAAGAAATGGAAAATCTTTAGAACTGTTGCCTCTATATCTATAGACAATAAATCAGTCCCATTTTGCAAAGTACCGTGCTGAGTAGAGCATCCTATTCCGTTAGGGTCGTTTGGAAAAGCATTACGTAAAAGGGAAAAAACGTTGCTTCCTGAAGCCGGATGATGCCTCCAAAGTTCACAATTGCATTATCACTGCTAAATGAAATGCATTTATCACCATTTGTTTTTAGCACACTAACTACAAGATTTGCTATTGTCTTGGCAGTTTCATTCTCTAGGTAACATAAATCTAGGATTTTAGACACTGCAGCTGTTTTCCAATCGAAGTACAAGGTTATAAATAATAATTAATAATGCCTAGTTAATAAAAAGCAACCACCACTGCTGGCATAAGCATGAGAATGACGACTTTGCTTAGCTTTGGAACCCAGCCAGCACACCATATCATGTTTATGTAAAATGCGTGAAAACCTAAGGTATGCATGCATATGTAAACAAAATCTCTCTGTAGCATTTAATATTTACGTAAACCCTACGTAAGATTTTCGTAAGGGGAACATGTAAACGCACATACTTGACACTTACATTAACAACTCGTAAGCTGGCTTTCACTTTGCACATGTAAACGAATTTACGTGGTTCTTACTTCGCGCTTACGAGCGAGGACCAATGAGAAGCTAGTTCACAACATAAAAAGTTGAAACTGTCCTTTTGTATTGAAAATATGTCGCTTAAAATGTACACGTGAGAAATGGAAAATATGTAATAATATTTATCAAGGAGGCCTTGATCTGTAAATTTAAAATGTTTTGATCCTTTCACGCAAATTCTTTTGCGTATATTTTTCATTACGTTGTCTGCTATGTTCTGACGTGACATGGCCAATTTCTTTGATATATCTTCAATCAAGCTACTTTCAAAGCCTCATGCAAAGTTTACTAAGGTCATAGGACGTCACACGCTCTTCTATCATTTAAAAGAACCAAGCCGATCATAAGTATTCTTCCAATAATTTTCCTTGACACGCCAAATATTTTTCGTTACTCATTTGTTCCCTTCTACATCTTCTGCGTCAAAGTTGGTCAAAGTACACACATGCCGTAGCGGCCATAATCGACTGAAGACGTTTGTTTTGGTGTTTGGTTACATTATGACATGCCAGTGATTACAAGCGTTATTTGTGTGCTACGATGGATTGCGTGTCAAAGTGGTGATATTTTTACGTAAATTAGTTGGACTTGATATCTTTAAGTTTTGGGTTATGACATGAATGGTATTAAAATTGTAGCGAATACGTAGTAAGTGTTGAAGAAGACGTAGCAGCAATCAATTCATTGTTTCTACTAATGGCTAAATTAAAATAAGGTACCTATTTTAATTGAAGTGAAGTTGGTGACTAGGTGGATTGCTCTTGTCTTGTAAGTGTGGTTGTTTACGTGAAGGGATAAACAGTGTAATGTTTTATTATTTTTCATTCAGTGAATTTTGTCACCCCAGTGTCATCTTTTTATTCCATTGCATTGTTGTGTCAAATGTGATTTTGTTGAAATAATTAATCCGTTTGCGTTCAAGGCAGGTAATGACTAATTAGCAATAGGCAATTGGATTTGTCCTTCGCAGAGGTTGTGTTATTTTAGAGTATCTTAAATTGAAAATGTGGTTGTTTACGTCCAAGTGAAAAGGTGATGAATTTTTATCTACTTATGCAATGTATGTTGTTTCATTATGCTTCATTCAGTAAATTTTACCATCTCAAAAGTTATCTTTTCATTTACTCGACGTGAAGGGGAAATTATATTTAAAAATTACAAATAATATTATTGGCAAAAAATATATACTATGTAAGTATGATGACTGATGTTTACGTAAAATGCTTCCGTGTTGTTTACTTAATAATGGGGACATGTGGCCATGATTATTACCAGGTGCTTACTTGAATTTACGTAAATAAATCGTAATCAAGTAAACCGTTTACGACGCATTTACGTACATTTCAAGTAAATTTTTTACCTATTTCCAAGACATAATATGTAATACCTTATACGTTATCTGTCTAAATACGAATATGACAATAGTAAATTTTTACCACATCCACTCTTTTCTTAATGTCACCAAAAGTACTCCTCCCGAGCAAATTTCTCTTTTCCCAAGCATGAAACGTCATCGTATACACATAATGAGACGAATTTTATCCCATTTTATAATCGATGATAGTATTTTTCGAGTTTAAAGTTATTTTCCAAATTTGTCACCGAACACAATGTTCTCCATAATTTCGAAGGTACTTCCGTTAAAACCACCAATTTTTCACCGAAGGCGTAAAGTCATACTTTTGTCATGCAATCCGTTTTCCAATAAATAATATGTAATACCTTATACGTTATTTGACTTAATACGAATATGACAATAATAAATTTTTACCACATCCACTCTTTACTTAATGTCACCAAAAGTACTCCTCCCGTGGCAAAGTTCTCTTTTCCCAAGCATGAAACGTCATCGCATACACATTATGAGACGAATTTTATCCCGTTTAATAATCGATGATAGTTTTTTTCGAGTTTAAAGTTATTTTCCAAATTTGTTACCGAACACATTGTTCTCCATAATTTTGAAGGTACTACTGTTATAACCTCCATTTTTTCACCGAAGGCGTAAAGGTATACCTTTGTCTTGCACACCGATTTCCAATACATAATATGTAATACCTTATACGTTAATTGACTTCATACGAAAATGACAATAATAAATTTTTACCACATCCACACTTTTCTTAATATCACCAAAGTACTTCTCTCGTGGCACATTTCTCTGTTAATAAGCATGAAACGTCATTGTATACACCTTATGAGACAAATTTTTTAATATTTTTTTTATCGACGATAGTATTTTTCGAGTTTAAAATTATTTTCCAAATTTGTCTTCGAACACAATGATCTCCATAATTTCAAAAGTACTTCCGTTATAACCTCCATTTTTTCACTGAAGGCGTAAAGTTAAACCTTTGTCATGCATACCGATTTCCAAGACATAATATGTAATACCTTATACGTTATTTGACTTCATACGAATTTGACAATAATAATTTTTTACCACATCCACTCTTTTCTTAATGTCACCAAAACACTCCGCACGTGGCATATTTCTCTGTTCCCAAGCATGAAACGTCATGTTATTTACTTTATGAGACGAAATTTATCCCATTTTTTCATCGTTGATAGCATTTTTTTAGTTTAAAATTATTTTCCAAAATTGTCACCGAACAAATTGTTCTCTAAATTTCGAAAGTACTTCCGTTATAAACTCCATTTTTTCACTGAAGGCGTAAAGTTGAACCTTTGTAATGCATACCGATTTCCGAAACATAATATATAATACCTTATACGTTATTTGACTTCATACGAATATGACAATAATAATTTTTTTCCACATCAACTCTTTTATTAATGTCACCAAAACACTCCGCATGTGGCATATTTCTCTGTTCCCAAGCATGAAACGTCGTGGTATTTACATTATGAGACGAAATTATTCCCATTTTTTCATCATTGATTATATTTTTTGAGTTTAAAGTTATATTATAAATTTGTCCCCGAGCACAATGTTCTCTAAATTTCGAAAGTACTTCCGTTATAACCTCCATTTTTTCACTGAATGCGTAAAGTTAAACCTTTGTCATGCATACCGATTTCCAAGCCATATTATGTAAAACCTTATACGTTATTTGACTTCATACGAATATGACAATAATAATTTTTTACCACATCCACTTTTTTTTAATGTCACCAAAAACACTCCGCACGTGGCATATTTCTCTGTTCCCAAGCATGAATTGTCATGGTATCTACATTATGAGACGAAATTTATCCCATTTTTTCATCTTTGATAGTATTGTTTGAGTTTAAAGTTATTTTCTAAATTAATCACCGAACACAATGTTCTATAAATTTCAAAAGTACTTCCGTTATAACCTCCATTTTTTCACTGAAGGCGTAAAGTTAAACCTTTGTCATGCATACCGATTTCCAAGACATAATATGTAATACCTTATACGTTACTTGACTTCATACGAATATGACAATAATAATTTTTTACCACATCCACTCTTTTCTTAATGTCACCAAAAACACTCCGCACGTGGCATATTTCTCTGTTCCCAAGCATGAAACGTCATGGTATTTACATTATGAGACGAAATTTATCCCATTTTTTCATCGTTGATAGTATTTTTTTAGTATAATGTTATTTTCCAAATTTGTCACCGAACACAATGTTCTCTAAATTTCAAAAGTACTTCCGTTATAACCTCCATTTTTTCACCGTAGGCGTAAAGTCATACTATTGTAATGAACACCGATTTCCAAGACATAATATGTAATACCTTATGCCTTATTTGACTTCATATGAATATGACAATAATAATTTTTTACCACATCCACTCTTTTCTTAATGTCACCAAAAACACTCCGCACGTGGCATATTTCTCTGTTCCCAAGCATGAAACGTCATGGTATTTACATTATGAGACGAAATTTATCCCATTTTTTCATCGTTGATAGTATTTTTTGAGTTTAAAGTTATTTTCCAAATTTGTCACTGAACACAATGTTCTCTAAATTTCGAAAGTACTTCCGTTATAACCTCCATTTTTTCACTGAAGGCGTAAAGTTAAGCCTTTGTCATGCATACCGATTTCCAAGACATAATATGTAATACCTTATACGTTATTTGACTTCATACGAATAACCCAGCCACTGCAATGACATCCATTGGACATCCAATGGATGTCCATTCATGGATATCACTGACATCCATGGACATCCATTTGACATCCCATGGACATCCTGTGGATGTCCAAATGTCCCACTTGTGGACCTCCATGGGATGTCCATTTTAGGCTCAGGCATGGATGTTGATGATTTGCAGGGACATCCATTGGATGTCCATTGGATGACCTGGATTTTCACTGACATCCATGGACATCCATTTGACATCCCATGGACATTCTGTGAATGTCCCACTTGTGGACCTTCATGGGATGTCCATTTTAGGCTCAGGCATCGATGTTGATAATTTGCAGGGACATTCAATGGATGTCCATTGGATCACCTGGATGTCAGGGTAAATCCATGGATATCCATTGGATGTCTGGAAAATCAACCCAGGTAGCATTCCAATGTCGGCCCGACATAGGTATATGCCAGCTGTAGGTCGGCCCGACATCGTAATGATAACGTTTAGCCAGTCTACAGCCGACATTAGTATTGTAATGAACACCGATTTCCAAGACATAATATGTAATACCTTATACGTTATTTGACTTCATACGAATATGACAATAATAATTTTTTACCACATCCACTCTTTTCTTAATGTCACCAAAAACACTCCGCACGTGGCATATTTCTCTGTTCCCAAGCATGAAACGTCATGGTTTTTACATTATGAGACGAAATTATTCCCATTTTTTCATCATTGATTATATTTTTTGAGTTTAAAGTTATTTTCCAAATTTGTCACCGAACACAATGTTCTCTAAATTTCGAAAGTACTTCCGTTATAACCTCCATTTTTTCACTGAAAGCGTAAAGTTGAACCTTTGTCATGCATTCCGATTTCCAAGACATAAAATATAATACCTTATACGTTATTTGACTTCATACGAAAATGACAATAATAATTTTTTACCACATCCACTCTTTTCTTAATGTCTCGAAAAACACTCCGCGCGTGGCATATTTCTCTGTTCCCAAGCATGAAACGTCATGGTATTTACATTATGAGACGAAATTTATCCCATTTTTTTATCTTTGATAGTATTTTTTGAGTTTAAAGTTATTTTCCAAATTTGTCACCGAACACAATGTTCTCTAAATATCGAAAGTACTTCCGTTATAACCTCCATTTTTTCACTGAAGGCGTAAAGTTGAACCTTTGTCATGCATTCCGATTTCCAAGACATAAAATATAATACCTTATGCGTAATTTGACTTCATATGAATATGACAATAATAATTTTTTACCACATCCACTCTTTTCTTAATGTCTCGAAAAACACTCCGCGCGTGGCATATTTCTCTGTTCCCAAGCATGAAACGTCATGGTATTTACATTATGAGACGAAATTTATCCCATTTTTTCATCTTTGATAGTATTTTTTGAGTTTAAAGTTATTTTCCAAATTTGTCACCGAACACAATGTTCTCTAAATTTCGAAAGTACTACCGTTATAACCTCCATTTTTTCACTGAAGGCGTAAATTTGAACCTTTGTCATGCATTCCGATTTCCAAGACATAAAATATAATACCTTATGCGTTATTTGACTTCATATGAATATGACAATTCATATGAAGTCAAATAATATTTAATACCTTATACGTTATTTGACTTCATACGAATATGACAATAATAATTTTTTACCACATCCACTCTTTTCTTAATGTCACCAAAAACACTCCGCACGTGGCATATTTCTCTGTTCCCAAGCATGAAACGTCATGGTATTTACATTATGAGACGAAATTATTCCCATTTTTTTATCGTTGATAGTATTTTTTGAGTTTAAAGTTATTTTCCAAATTTGTCACCGAACACAATGTTCTCTAAATTTCGAAAGTACTTCCGTCATATCCTCCATTTTTTCACTGAAAGCGTAAAGTTAAACCTTTGTCATGCATACCGATTTCCAAGACATAAAATATAATACCTTATGCGTTATTTGACTTCATATGAATATGACAATTCATATGAAGTCAAATAATATTTAATACCTTATACGTTATTTGACTTCATACGAATATGACAATAATAATTTTTTACCACATCCACTCTTTTCTTAATGTCACCAAAAACACTCCGCACGTGGCATATTTCTCTGTTCCCAAGCATGAAACGTCATGGTATTTACATTATGAGACGAAATTATTCCCATTTTTTTATCGTTGATAGTATTTTTTGAGTTTAAAGTTATTTTCCAAATTTGTCCCCGAGCACATATTCTCTAAATTTCGAAAGTAATTACGTTATAACCTCCATTGTTTAACTGAAGGCGTAAAGTTAAACCTTTGTCATGCATACCGATTTCCAAGACATAAAATATAATACCTTATGCGTTATTTGACTTCATATGAATATGACAATTCATATGAAGTCAAATAATATTTAATACCTTATACGTTATTTGACTTCATACGAATATGACAATAATAATTTTTTACCACATCCACTCTTTTCTTAATGTCACCAAAAACACTCCGCACGTGGCATATTTCTCTGTTCCCAAGCATGAAACGTCATGGTATTTACATTATGAGACGAAATTATTCCCATTTTTTTATCGTTGATAGTATTTTTTGAGTTTAAAGTTATTTTCCAAATTTGTCACCGAACACAATGTTCTCTAAATTTCGAAAGTACTTCCGTCATATCCTCCATTTTTTCACTGAAAGCGTAAAGTTAAACCTTTGTCATGCATACCGATTTCCAAGACATAAAATATAATACCTTATGCGTTATTTGACTTCATATGAATATGACAATTCATATGAAGTCAAATAATATTTAATACCTTATACGTTATTTGACTTCATACGAATATGACAATAATAATTTTTTACCACATCCACTCTTTTCTTAATGTCACCAAAAACACTCCGCACGTGGCATATTTCTCTGTTCCCAAGCATGAAACGTCATGGTATTTACATTATGAGACGAAATTATTCCCATTTTTTTATCGTTGATAGTATTTTTTGAGTTTAAAGTTATTTTCCAAATTTGTCCCCGAGCACATATTCTCTAAATTTCGAAAGTAATTACGTTATAACCTCCATTGTTTAACTGAAGGCGTAAAGTTAAACCTTTGTCATGCATACCGATTTCCAAGACATAAAATATAATACCTTATGCGTTATTTGACTTCATATGAATATGACAATTCATATGAAGTCAAATAATATTTAATACCTTATACGTTATTTGACTTCATACGAATATGACAATAATAATTTTTTACCACATCCACTCTTTTCTTAATGTCACCAAAAACACTCCGCGCGTGGCATATTTCTCTGTTCCCAAGCATGAAACGTCATGGTTTTTACATTATGAGACGAAATTATTCCCATTTTTTCATCATTGATTATATTTTTTGAGTTTAAAGTTATTTTCCAAATTTGTCACCGAACACAATGTTCTCTAAATTTCGAAAGTACTTCCGTTATAACCTCCATTTTTTCACTGAAAGCGTAAAGTAAAACCTTTGTCATGCATACCGATTTCCAAGACATAATATGTAATACCTTATACGTTATTTGACTTCATACGAAAATGACAATAATAATTTTTTACCACATCCACTCTTTTCTTAATGTCTCGAAAAACACTCCGCGCGTGGCATATTTCTCTGTTCCCAAGCATGAAACGTCATGGTATTTACATTATGAGACGAAATTTATCCCATTTTTTCATCTTTGATAGTATTTTTTGAGTTTAAAGTTATTTTCCAAATTTGTCACCGAACACAATGTTCTCTAAATTTCGAAAGTACTACCGTTATAACCTCCATTTTTTCACTGAAGGCGTAAATTTGAACCTTTGTCATGCATTCCGATTTCCAAGACATAAAATATAATACCTTATGCGTAATTTGACTTCATATGAATATGACAATAATAATTTTTTACCACATCCACTCTTTTCTTAATGTCTCGAAAAACACTCCGCGCGTGGCATATTTCTCTGTTCCCAAGCATGAAACGTCATGGTATTTACATTATGAGACGAAATTTATCCCATTTTTTCATCTTTGATAGTATTTTTTGAGTTTAAAGTTATTTTCCAAATTTGTCACCGAACACAATGTTCTCTAAATTTCGAAAGTACTACCGTTATAACCTCCATTTTTTCACTGAAGGCGTAAATTTGAACCTTTGTCATGCATTCCGATTTCCAAGACATAAAATATAATACCTTATGCGTTATTTGACTTCATATGAATATGACAATAATAATTTTTTACCACATCCACTCTTTTCTTAATGTCTCGAAAAACACTCCGCGCGTGGCATATTTCTCTGTTCCCAAGCATGAAACGTCACGGTATTTACATTATGAGACGAAATTTATCCCATTTTTTCATCTTTGATAGTATTTTTTGAGTTTAAAGTTATTTTCCAAATTTGTCACTGAACACAATGTTCTCTAAATTTCGAAAGTACTACCGTTATAACCTCCATTTTTTCACTGAAGGCGTAAATTTGAACCTTTGTCATGCATTCCGATTTCCAAGACATAAAATATAATACCTTATGCGTTATTTGACTTCATATGAATATGACAATAATAATTTTTTACCACATCCACTCTTTTCTTAATGTCTCGAAAAACACTCCGCGCGTGGCATATTTCTCTGTTCCCAAGCATGAAACGTCACGGTATTTACATTATGAGACGAAATTTATCCCATTTTTTCATCTTTGATAGTATTTTTTGAGTTTAAAGTTATTTTCCAAATTTGTCACTGAACACAATGTTCTCTAAATTTCGAAAGTACTTCCGTTATAACCTCCATTTTTTCACTGAAGGCGTAAAGTTGAACCTTTGTTATGCATACCGATTACCAAGACATAATATGTGATACCTTATACGTTATTTGACTTCATACGAATATGACAATAATAATTTTTTACCACATCCACTCTTTTCTTAATGTCTCGAAAAACACTCCGCGCGTGGCATATTTCTCTGTTCCCAAGCATGAAACGTCATATTTTTACGTTAAACGTTGGCATATTTTTATATTAAGCATGAAACGTCATGGTATTTACATTATGAGACGAAATTTATCCCATTTTTTCATCGTTGATAGTATTTTTTGTGTTTAAAGTTATTTTCCAAATTTGTCCCCGAACACAATGTTCCCTAAATTTTGAAAGTACTTCCGTCATAACCTCCATTTTTTCACTGAAAGCGTAAAGTAAAACCTTTGACATGCATACCGATTTGCAAGACATAATATGTAATACCTAATACGAAATTTGACTTCATATGAATATGACAATAATAATTTTTTACCACATCCACTCTTTTCTTAATGTCACGAAAAACACTCCGCGCGTGGCATATTTCTCTGTTCCCAATCATGACACTTCATGGTATTTACATTATGAAACGAAATTTATCCCATTTTTTCATCATTGATTATATTTTTTGAGTTTAATGTTATTTTCCAAATTTGTCACTGAACACAATGTTCTCTAAATTTCGAAAGTACTTCCGTCATATCCTCCATTTTTTCACTGAAAGCGTAAAGTAAAACCTTTGTCATGCATACCGATTTCCAAGACATAATATGTAATACCTAATACGTTAAGAATGCGCTGAAAATCAGTGTCTGGAGCATTTAATTGAATCTGTCGATACTTCTGCGTTATGTCTGCAGTAAAGACGAATTTATGGATGCGAAAGGACAACAGAATTGAAAACAAATCTCGTTGAGTAGTAGGCCCTACCATTAGTAAGTCGTTCAAGGAGGTTCCTCTTGACGACTTTGCTGAACCATCAAATACCACCCTTACTTTTGTAGTGGAGCTATCAGCCTTGATAACATGATAATGAGGCAAATAGAAATGAGAAGTGGACCCCTCCGGGGATCCCTCTGCAACACATTCCATATGATCGAGTTCCAGGGCACCTGGGATGAGTCCGTTCCAGCTGAAATTAATACAAGGTGGCGGGAATTTAAGTCTCAGCTATAGGAGCTCAACCTTATCCGCCCGCAAAGAAGAGTTACTTTAAACCACAATGGAGAAATGGAACTCCATGGGTTTTCTGACGCATCGGAGGCTGCTTATGGAGCATGCTTATACATTCGAAGTTTCAACGACGAAGGAAAGGCCTGCTGTCGTTTGCTATGTGCAAAATCTCGCGTTGCTCCTCTCAAGAAGATTACACTACCTAGGCTAGAACTTTGTGGTGCCTTACTACTATCTCGACTTGTTCGGAAATTAGTTAACCTCGGCATCAGGTTCAAGGAGCGCTACCTATGGACAGATTCATCCATCGTATTGGCATGGTTATCAGCATCTCCTGGAAGCTGGAACACTTTCGTCGCAAACAGAGTCTCAGAAATCCAACAAGCAACTGAGAACATGATTTGGAGACATGTTCCATCAACCGACAACCCAGCAGATATTCTTTCCCGTGGTGCCTCACCATCTCAACTTTACGCATCAAATATTTGGTGGTCAGGTCCGGCATGGTTGCAGAAAAATGAGCTACACTGGCCGAAAATCTACATAGCAGAAAACTCGTCAATTGGCGCTGAAAGAAGGAAGAATCCAACCTTCTCTCTTGTAGCCGTGGAGTCCAAGTTTGATCTATTCGAGAAATTCTCTTCGTTCTCAAAGCTGAAGCGAGTGACAGCGTACTGCTTACGTTTCATCAAGAATTTAAGGTCGTCTAGGGAGAATAGACTAACCGGGCGTCTTCAATTGAAGGAAATTAGGTATGCTGAGCTCTGTTTAGTAAAATTATCACAATCACAGTGCTTTGATAGCGACTTGAAGGCGCTGCAATCCTTGGGGAGTCTTCCCAACAGTAGCAAGCTTAAGGCATTAAATTCGTTTCTTGACGACAACGGAGTAATAAGGGTGGGAGGAAGATTGATTAATTCCGCCATAAGTGCTAATCAAAAGCATCCCATCCTACTTCCAGCCAACCACAAATTGACCGAATTAATCATCTATTATTTTCATGTAACAAGCCTTCACTCGGGTCCCTTGGCACTCTTAGCAAGTATTAGGCTCACATACTGGCCTATACACGGGAGGAAATTGGTCACAAGAGCAGTCAGAAAATGTGTCACTTGTTTTAAAGTCAAGCCTAAATTATCAAATCAGCTAATGGGAGATTTACCATCAACCAGGATCACTCCTAATAGAGCATTCTTAAACACAGGAGTCGACTTTTTTGGTCCATTGTCTTGTCGCCGTGGACTGCAGAGGCGTGACCTCATCATTAAGGTCTATGTTGCCTTGTTTGTATGTTTTTCAACAAAGGCAGTCCATCTAGAGCTGGTGATGGATTTAACGACATCATCCTTTCTAGCCGCACTCCGACGCTTCATGTCTCGCCGTGGAAAATGCGCAAATATTTATAGCGACAATGCTACCACATTTGTAGGAGCCAATCGAGAGCTGAGAGAACTCAAGAGATTTTTCGCGTCCCAGACTAATCAAGATGAGTTCTCGCATGCCCTGGCCGAAGACAACATTACCTGGCACTTCATTCCACCTCGTTCACCAAACTTTGGAGGGCTGTGGGAAGCCGCAGTAAAATCCATAAAATTTCATTTACGGAGAGTAGTGGGAAAGGCTATTCTAACACCGGAGGAGTTAGGTACCGTTTTAGCCCAAATTGAAGCCTGCGTTAATTCCCGTCCACTCACTCCCTTATCCAATGATCCCAATGATTTGAACCCCCTCACTCCTGGACACTTCCTTATTGGCCAGCCTCTCACGGCCGTACCCGAGCCAGACTTGACTTCACTTGCTTCCAATCGACTTTCCCGTTGGCAGCATGTTCAGCTAATCGCCCGTAACTTTTGGAAGCGCTGGTCTGCGGAGTACCTGACGACCCTTCAGCAAAGGACAAGGTGGACAGCCCGGAACCGGAGCCTGTAGAAGGGATGCTAGTGGTCTTACAGGAGGACCTACGCCCCCCACTATTCTGGGAAACAGGAAGAATCACCGAACTGCACCCCGGCAGAGATGGACTCTGCCGAGTCGCCACTATCAAAACCCCTAGAGGATCTTTTAAGCGTCCAATAACGAAATTGGGCGTGCTTCCAATTTATTGATTGAGTAAAATATTTCCCTGTTTTCTTTTTCTCATTTTTGTTTCTTATTTTTGAAAGGCAATCCTTTCAAGGTGGGCGGTATGTCTGCGCTTCATGCGCCGCGCGAGCTGATAGTTCCGGCAGTTGTCACTGGTGGCGCGGGGAGGGCGAGCTTCGCCTCCTGTCGACGCTGTCGACAGATCTCACAAGGCAGTCGGAGAGAACTCGCCTACCGCACTCGACAGACCGCAGTCAGCAGAGACGACCACGAGAACATCGCCAGGAATACGAAGGCTGCCATATTTGTCACTGATGACCACAACCTTCTGTACTTACGATCCAATAAATAAGGAGTCTAAAATCACCTTTTTGTTTTTAGCATTGCAGTAGGTTTATTCCCCTACAGAGATGTTACACTAGTTTATGGAAAAGGTTATTCCTTTTTACGATATTGTTAAAAAGTATAGAAATGATCTTTGAAAATCATTTTGAACTACATGAAAAGAGTGTTATATCTCCCAATTTCGCTAGAGAAGCCAAGAACTTTTTACCAAAACAAGAATTGTTTTTCACTTTACATGAAAAACAAGGTAAAATACTTTCTGATTAAGCACTGATCAAAATAAGGGCTTTTAAAAATATATTTCAGTTGTGATCGGAAAAATACCGAGAGTAGGTTTTAAAAGCGTATGGGGGAGTTGAAATAATTATCATGTGAAAGAGACTTGCTTTGCAAACATACAAGAAATACGTAACAATTTA
Organism: Pyrrhosoma nymphula; assembly: GCA_963573305.1. Classification (NCBI taxonomy): domain Eukaryota; kingdom Metazoa; phylum Arthropoda; class Insecta; order Odonata; family Coenagrionidae; genus Pyrrhosoma; species Pyrrhosoma nymphula. The sequence goes on along the minus strand of OY754334.1, from coordinate 132,950,015 downwards.
AATGAGAGACGTCGAAACTAAAAGGCAGGTCTCACAAAGTTTGACGAATTTTGATCTTCGGAATTTTAAAATACTAGTTGGCGCCTCAGGCATACTCACTAGGTGCGTTAACATTATTCTGTACAACTTGGAATTGCAATTTCTAACAAACAAGCTGGGAAGAATATAATTTGGCGAAAAGAATAACCAGTCCTAAAGCTAATGAAGGGACTACTAATAGCACTTATAGGAGAACATTTCTTGCAAACGGCTTACAGAAGCGTATTGCATTCGACTTTGGGCGCAGAAGAATTGCTTTGCACGATCAAGAGAATGGTTTTCCGGGTATCCATCTGCGTTTATCCATTTTTGATGGACAATATTCGCCAGCGTTCCAGCTGACTTCCTCAGATATGTTGCCATGCTTGATATTCGCAGTGAATAGTGGGATTTTAATTGGCTGTGTTTGAATGCAATGGCATTGATACATGGGGCATGGCATGTTGCATATATCACCGGCGAAGTACTGTTTTTTTGGTCATACACGACTATGTTGCATGATTTGCAGGCAGAAAGGATGGTTTCCGCATATGTCTGTCACGCGTATGACGAACATGAATGCACAAATTAAGTGTTCTGTCGCTCAAGGTATACATTTTATATATACTTAAGACATAGTAACAATACTCAGAGGACCTGGCGCCCATGTCGTACGCTCATTGCTTGCCGGACGCTTGCGCTGTAGTAGCGCCGTTGCAAGTCACAGTTTCCAGTCGTGTTTTGAGTGAGAAAAGTGGTGTTGACGGATAATAAGCTGTAAGTTCAGCGTGTGCAGTAGTGTGCGTTTTTAAGTTAGGTGTTTGTATGGATATTCTGATATAGTGTTGTGTATGTGTTGTTATGCTCTACTTCGTATATGTAAGTAATAACGATCATAATTCTTCCTATTCACAGAGGTTTTCAGTGTGGCGTTTGCATGGTATTAGTTGTTGATGGTGACAGTTACGAATCCTGCATTCTTTTTTACTTTAGTTTATGGTGGAGGATTCTTTAAGTTTGAAGGGGCGTGGGTGTTATTTGCATAGTTGTATCATTTCAGGCATCGAGTGGAAACGCTGCATGCTGTGTTAAATCAACAAATGAAAGGCTGATTAATCCTAAAAAAAATACACAATCCACAATAGATGAAGTTTAAGATTCACTAGCGAAAAATCTACATGCTCTCTACGAGATAGGAAAAATTCCTTCAGATCTGGACATACCTTCCCTGAACAGCGACGCAGGTTTAAAGAAAACTATTATTGAAAACAAGGCATCGGGGCACAAATCATGTTACCTAAAGAGCAACAGAACAAAGCTTCAGAGAGCTCATGAGAGAGCTAACAAGACGAGACAAGAGACATATCCATCCCATGCGTCACCAGTCAAATCTCTAAGGTGCACATCTACCAAATACAAACAAGGAACCTGCCTCTTTTGTGATTTGCCGGGCTCCAGATCAAATACCTGAGTAACGTGAGGACGACATCTTGCTGTCAAACTATTACTGACAGAGCCCTTGCACTCAAAGATTCGAAGGTTTGAGCAAAATTTTCAGAACGCTGTGACTTAATATCATTAGAGACAAAATACCACAATAAATATCTCTCTGAGTAAAAAAACAGGAGAAGAGCCAGCGAAAAGAATGACTCAAGTGCTAACAACTCACGGCGTCAGATTCACAGGATCACTTTCGCGGGTATCGTGGCTTAGAACAACGAAACTCGCAAAACGGCCGGAGATAATGCAGTCTTCAGCATGGCAGATCTTGCGAAGCTACAGGCTGGTGCTATGAAAGAGCTCGGGTGCCACTTAGGGTGAAGCTGCGAAAATAGTGAGATCTGACATGTTCGGCGGGAAAACTGAAGACAGGTACTGCCACGGCGGTGTACCTGCGTCTCTCGTAGCTTTGCTGAGAATGATTATCAACATCGGCATCAAATTCTGCCCACAGGGATCACGATGAGGCAAGGCGTATAGCAGAACTCATATTCTACTATTCAGTCAAGAATGCCAAGAGGGGTAAGGCAAAGTGACACAACAGAAGCCAAGAGACTGCTACCCCAGTTTACCTAGTGACGAAACTTTATGCAGAAACTCGCAAGAAGGGACTTATCGACAGCACGTATCGGCTTGGTATGGGCATTTCCTATCACCGACTGCAGTCTATAATTACTGAATGATCTAATGAGGTGTGCGCGACTTCACATCGGGATGGTGTGGTGTGTCCCCAAAAAATCAAGAAAGGCCTATTCACAACTCCGGCTGTCGATAATGTAGAGCACAATACGTCAACGGTCACAGCGCAAACTGCTTTCCATGGAACAGCTATCACTCTTGGATATCCGAGAATACTGAAAACAATTAAAAATAATCAATTACCCCCATTGCGTATAGCTAATGACACAATACCTTGCTATGAAGCAGTTAAAAACCTAGGAGTAATTGTGGATGAATGTTTGTCCTGGTTATCTCATGTAACTAAGATATGCAAAGCAGTAAATAAGTCATTATTCCCTCTTCTCACACTAAGACACGTCATTCCTGCCTCCCTTAAGGAAAAACTAATTTCCGCATTAATATTACCCCACTTTGACTACGCTCACTACTTTTCAAGATATATTTCAGGAACTTTCAGTAAAACTTCAACGGTCTTTCAACGCCTGCATTAGATTCATATTCAATCTGCAAATATCTGATCACAATACTTGTTTCATAAATAATATCTCCTGGATAAAACCTAGTTCCCGACGTCTGTTTCATACACCACCTCTACTCTATCAATTCCTTAACACAAATACGCTGAAGTACCTTACAGACGATTTTCAAAAACTCAACAAAGTGCATGGAACAAACACACGTGGGAATAAGAAACATACAATACCTCACCGTCATATTCAATAAATCATTTACTGTAACCGCTTGCCGTAGGTGGAATAATCTTGTCGTTACACTCTCATGGTTTTAGGCTTTACTTTCTAGGTTAGCTCAGCTACAATCCTGTCTTCTCCATGTGAGCGGTTATTCTTCATTTTCCTGAGGGTTTCCTCCTCCTCTGTAGAGGGTTCGTAGGTCATTTCGTTCGTAAGAGCATTTCCACGATATCCTCATTTATTGCTTCTTGTACCTCTAGATCATAATTATCAATCCCCTCATCCTTGCTGAGGAGTTCCTGGAAATGCTCAGCCCATCTCTCAATTATTTTCTGCTCTTCATGAATAATATTTCCAGCCTTATCTTTACATTCTCCTAGTCTGCGGACGTATTCAGTTTTCATTTCATTTACCGCTATGTAACATTGCCTTACTTCATTTTGTTCATGCAGCTCCTTATTTTTTTCAATATTTCTTTTTAACATTTGTTTCTTTTTCATAATCTTATCAGCCTTCTTTCTTAGCTCCTTGTGCTCAATATAAATTTTTCTAGTTCTCCATTGATTCAACCTTTTCCAAGCAGTATTTTTCTCCTCCAAAGCCATCTTACATTCCTCATCAAACCAATGTTTGCTCCTTGTCTTCCTTGCCTCTCCTAGCACCGTGTCTGCAGACTCCTTAATACCTTGATCGATTTCATTCCACTCATCCTCCACATCTAAAGACTCTATGCCCTTGGCCAAGTTTCTCTTAGTTTCATTTTGAAACTGGGTTATTCCTTCTTTGTGTTTCAATAAATCTAGCCTCAACTTTTTCCTTTTCGAGGTTTCTGCCCTTTTTAGAGTGACTACCCTTTCCCTCACTGTGACTTTAACTAGAAAATGATCAGAATCGCAATTTGGCCCTCTGCAGCTGAGGACATCTATGATTGATGATGCATGTCTGCCTTTTGTTAAAAACATGGTCTATCTGTATGACAATTCCTGAGCCCAGGGCTGTCCATGTTCCCAGATAAATTATTTTGTGCGGGAAACATGTACTCTTAATCACTAAGTTATTTCTTGAGGCAAACTGTTCTAGGAGAACACCATTTTCATTGCTAGTTTGGTGTAGTGAGTAGCATCCCGAGTTTTTGAAGCTGGCAGAATCCTGCCCTACTTGCGCATTAAAATCCAAAGTAAATATAAGCATATCATGATTTTTTATCCTTCTGGCATTCATTTTTATTCCGGTTCCATGCTGACCTGTCTCAGGCCCACTGTAGAGGAGTCTAAAATCAGGCTTGTGTATACGCCCCTGTCCTTACCCCCTTACTTCCTGGAGTGCAACCACATCAATTCTAAATTGACTGAATTCCAGGGAAATTTCTTTCATTCTCCGAGGCTTTATCATCGTCCTAACATTCCAAGTTGCGAATATGGTATCCTTATTCATGTTTCTATTCGGTTGCCATTGCCGTAATCTATTATTCCTGTCCAGTATCCGAGGCTTTTGTGCAGTTTCTGTAACGTTATGTTTATTTCCGAGGTGAGGATGTTGGCCTCACCCTCAACTCCTTCTAAATTTGAGGACCTTGGATATTCTCTTGGGGTTTACTACCTTAGCCAAGTTGATCCGGTTTATAGCACCGGAAACTTGCCTTCCACCCTTCCACGATTAGTGTTACCCAGGGGATGCGACAAAGACGCTTCGGTTGCATTCGCTGGCAGAGCCTATAAGAGACGGACGGCATTTCTCAGCATTTTAGGCCTTGGCACCCTCAAAGTCACCAAGACCGCATTAGCAGTATTACCTCCCTTTTTATTTACTTTCATTTACACAGTTTATTTTACACAGAATACTTTTATTTACACAGAGATATTGGATAATAACAAATTTTTTTCAAAGCGAGGATACGATCTGCAAACCCCTGCGCTACCTAAGAAGAGCGAACTTTGATACTGCTTAACTGACAATAAAGCAGATTTTTCATTTTAAACCTTAGATCTCCATCCTTCTCATGGACAGATACTTTTATTTATAAAGAGATATACAATCATAACATATGCTTTCAAAGCGAAGTGTCGATCTGAAAAACCGCTGCTTTACCGAATAAGAGCTAACTTAGATTGGTGCATTTATGCTACTGATCAACTGATTATGAAGCGGATTTTGACTTTTAAACATGTATCAATATCCTCTGTATGAATGAATACTTTTATTTACATAGAGATAACACATAATATATTTTGTATGTAGAACTAATATCTAAGGACAACAATGCCGATAGCAGAAAAGGGCATCTTCGCATTCGTTGCTAGGGTTACTAGTTAGTACATTAGCGAATGCGGATAGGAGTTTGACCACAGAGTTTGACCAAACGCTATCTAGAATTACTGCTGAATAAAGATGGGAGCACTTTGTTGTAAGTACCTTCTCATTTCTAAAGAAACTTAATATATGCTTTAAGGAAAATTAATCGATTATTTCTATAACTAATGTTATTACTAAAAGATTTTGATACATCGTGCAAAAGTTATACAGTTGCCAAGGCTTACTTTAAAGCAAATGTAATGTAAGGGGATGATTTATACCAGAAGCTTAGAGTTTGAAGTCACTACTTGCGTAAATCAAAAATAAATAAGAAAGTTTTTACTTAGCTTAATCGAAAGAACCGTGTGTCTTAAATATCCCCGCGAGTCAAACTAAACGCGTATATCTCTAAGAAGAATGTGAGGTGTGGTGGTACGGAAAAATAATGATAATATATTTCGGAGATCGGGAGCAGGTCATAAAGAGATTGTTGAGCAGATGACAGCACTTCCGTAATAGTCCTAATGTATCTCGAGCTGTTGACGTTCCAAACTAGTATCTCTCTAATGATATTAACCAAGGGCTCTCAGTTCTTAATTATAACAATATATCGCGCCCGCATGGCACTGCGTGTGTTGGCATTCTTGACAAGAGTTGTGTACCTTTGGTCAATTGTGTAGCCCTGAGGATGATAATAAATTTGGCAAATCATTAATGTTGAAAATTTTAATTTAATTTCACCAACACTAAATAACCATCTGATATTTAAGTAATTAAAACATTTGCGTTCCAAGTGGCTCTCATTCAAAACCCTAGTCCTTAAATGGATACATACGGATGGATGGATATGTTGACCACACAGTGCTCCCGGAGTGATGTCAGTGACGCGTGTAGTGATTGTTAAGGCTTTGTTTTTTTCTCTCTAGGCTCGAATAAAATGTGATTGTCAGTGTGGGCGAGGAGTTAAACATTTATCTTGCGTTGCAGGTTGTGCTCGTAAAAGAAAAGAGGATGAGGAGGAGAAGTATAGCCCCCCCGACCCCCAATCCCCCTCACCACCCCGGCCAGTCACTGGGCACATCGATGAACATGGAATTGATCCGACTGGAGCTTACCACGGCGACTCAGATCTACAAATGGAACGAATTAATGTGTTTTACAACAAAGGGATAGGTAAGACAAATTTTCTTGCTTCCATATATTTGGTTATGCACAGAAGAGAAGTAAATCCAATTTTTTTACAATATGAGATAGTCTTTGTATCTTCTGTCGGAATTAGGTTTTCAAAGCTCAATTAAGCTCCAAGTAACCTTGTTAAGGGTTATAATTTGTTAGTGCATTTCATTCATTCCTGAAGTGGCAAAGGTGAGCTTTCGTCTCGCCAAAGGAGTTAGGGCAATTGTCCGCCCCCCACCAAAAGGCGGCGAATTTGTCATAAACCTTAAAGTAAAAGCCTAAATTATTTTGTCACATTGTTGCTATTGAAGTGTTGGTTATTTTACTTTTATCCACTTAAATTTTATGTAAACCAAAACTGTTTTTAAAACCACAAGCTAAATGCGAATGTAAAATAAAATAATTTTGCAATTAGTCGAAACTTGGTGGTAATCTAAAAGAGAAATATGCATTTACTAAATAACTATGAAGGCAAACGTTTGCTACGAAACAACTAATAACGTGTCAACTAATAACGTGTCAAAAATTCTGCTATAAAAATGGATTAATATTGTAGCAACTTAAGGACTATTAATGGCAAACACATGTAATTATAAAAAAATTCATGAGATCTGCTCAACGTTGTAATATAAATACAAGATAAAATTGGTTGATCCACATGACCTAGGTAACAGAAATTTTGACGGTCGAAAGCTTTCACAATTGTGTCAGCATTCGACCGTCAAAATCGAGCTCCATAACAGCCAAAGAAATCAGAAAAAATACCAGTATTCCTTGAATTTAGTGAAGGGATTACATAACCTCAACAAATGGGAGCCGAGAACGTCACTCGATAATTTGCAAGGGATATCGGGGGTATGCATGCATTGAAGAACTATCTTTATGAGGGGTATGGGAACCACAGGATCTGGGGGAGCATGCATGTGTTAAAGAATAACAAATTTTTCCATTTTCCTAGGAATTACGTGGGGAGGGAGGTGACACCCTTCCTCACCCTACCTTTAATGTACCCCTATACTAAGATGCTTTCGAACCTGTAATAGAATGTATGGACTGACGTCACATTTCATCCAGACAGTTGTTTTTAAAACTTCTAATACCTACCCCTCACCCAAGTCTCTTCTACCACATTCACCCATAACTTTCTTACTATACCCCTTCCTCTCACACAATTCACTCCTAAATCAAATCTGTTTCATTATTGACCCTAATCCATTCTCTATTCCGTGGCTAAACCAAAAAATCACACTCCTTTTACATATGTATGTCATTTAGGGGCTATCCATAATCCACGTAGACACCAAAAAGGGGTGGGGGGTACAAGGGTTGTCAACGAAGGTCCACATTGGGGGGTGGGGTGGTTGGAGGGATGTCTACGTAGACAATAGTTATATGACGTGGCGAGAGTGACATTACCACGGCACAATCAGTGTTGTAAAAGGTTGCAAAGGATGTTGTATTGGTGGCCGGTTTCCTTAAAATTAGCCCTTAATTGCAGATAGTCCATGACAATCAATTAATAACCCGTTTCACAGCTTTTTCCACAATAAAAAGAAAAGCCTTCGTGGACAACAGGGAGGGACGAGGTAGGGGGGGGGGGTGTCCGGATTAAGTCCATGATGGGAGGTGGGGGGGTAAATAAATGGACTATTTTTTTCTACGTTGATTATGGAGAGTCCCTTACCAGAGTTCAAGACAGATTGCACAGTGGTCAGAAGCCGTGGGTAAATGATGAAATACAACAGATGCCATGCCTGCTTTAAAAATTGGTAATTTTCCTGTAAAAGTTACGATGATCCACATGACAAACGCTCCTATAATGATCAGAGACTTAATAGAGCAGACAACAAATCCTAAGATATATGGGAAATAGTGAATTTGAATAAAGCACAAAAAAGGCAAATACTCGTTCAAATATTGAATCCATCTGGAAATAGTATTACTGAATTTTCAATGTTAGCATCTAATTTTCTGGATTTTATCTCACAATCTGAACATCTTTACATTGAATCAATACAAACTTCTTTGCTTTCACAAATTGCATTGGCTTCACTAATTGTTAAATATAAAGTTTAAATGAAGCTTAATCACATATTTTAACCCATTCACTGCTACGCAGGCATTTATTTGTTCTGCCGGAGCAATGCCGCCAGCACTACACGTGCATATAAGCCTTTGGGTGGAGCATTGACATCAGTGCTACGTATGCATATATGTGCATTTTACATGCAAACGAGTTTGAATACCGAAAACATTATGCGCACTGGGGTATTTAAATGCCCAGTAGTGTTGCATGCTACAGTTAAGTCCTCTTTGGGATGAAGCTTAGTGGTGAATAGGTTAAGAAATTAATATACATATATTATTTAAACATTTTTAATATCTATGATATTGACTATGCTTCCAAGTATTCCTACATGCAAATAAATATTGAGTATATTGTTGTATTACGGTGGAATAAGACGTAGTTATCAAAAGAGTACTCTTGAGAACTGTGACTAGTACAATAAGATCTTAACTGCAACTTCTTATTTTCAGGAAGAAAATATGTTCCAAGAGCAGTACTTATTGATTTAGAGCCAGGAACTATGGACTCAGTAAGGGCAGGGCCATTTGGGCAAATAATCAGACCAGATAATTTTGTATTTGGTCAGAGTGGGGCTGGAAATAACTGGGCCAAAGGACACTACACAGAAGGAGCGGAGTTGGTGGATTCAGTGCTGAATGTCCTGAGTAAGGAAGCTGAGAACTGTGACTGCGTCCAAGGATTTCAGTTGACACACTCACTTGGAGGTGGAACAGGATATGGCATGGGAACTCTACTTATCTCCAAAATAGGGGAAGAGTACCCAGAGAGGATCATGAACACCTTCAGCGTTGTCCCTTCACCAAAGGTAAATTTTCTCTTACTTGAAGTAATAATGGCTAATCTTAAAATAGTTCCTTCGTCGTTAGGATTGAGCACTAATCATCATATTATTGCAGGTCTCAAATACTGTAGTAGAGCCCTGCAATGCCACCTGCTTATCCGTACACCAGCTCGTTGAAAACACAGATGAGACTTATCGCATTGATAATGAAGCTCTTTATGACATCTGCTTCGAAGCTCTGAAGCTGACAACTCCAAAATATGGGGACCTCAATCATCTTGTGTCAGCAACAGTGTCTGGAGTTAATACGTGTATCAGATTTCCTGGACAACTTAATTCTGACCTTCGCAAGCTAGGAGTAAATATGTCTCCTTTCACACGATTTCAATTTTTCATGCCAGGTTTTCCTCCACTCACAGCCCTTGGATCGCAATCATATAGACCCCTCACTATTCCTGAGCTGACTCAGCTAATGTTTGACTAAAAAATTGTTATAGCTGCACGTGACCCTCGCCATGGTCGTTAATTGACTGTGGCAGCAGTTTTCAGGGGGCGAATGTCAATGAAAGAGGTCGATGAGCAGATGCTAAATGTTCAGAATAAAAACAGTATCTACTTTGTAGAGTGGATTCCAAACACTGTGAAAACAGCTGTTTGTGACATTCCACCTCGAGGTCTCTAAATGTCAGCCACGTTCATAGGTAATTCCACAGCCATTCAGGAACTGTTCAAGAAAATATCGGAACAATTTACAGCTATTTTCAGGAGGAAGGCTTTCCTACACTGGTACACCAGAGATGGGATGGATGAAATGAAGTTCACAGAACTGAGTCAATCATGAATGACCTTGTTTCTGAGTATAACAGTATCAAGAGGCAACAGTGTATGATGAAGGTGAATTTGATGAAGAAGAGGGGGAGATCGAAGAGACTTAAAAGCCTCTCATTTCCTTCTATACAAAATTTTTAATCTCACTAATGTCTCATGTTTGTCTGTTTTTTTGATATATTCATATGTCCTGATACATGTTTACAGAAAAGTTAAGTGCACACAAGTTAATAAAAATTTCATGTCCATAGAGTCCATGTCTAGTAATAAATTACCTTATCATTTTGAGAAATCTATTGGAGATTAAAAAAATACATATTGTAATAAATCATATAAGAATTGGGTGAAAATTAGATTTCTGGTAAATTTCTGGTTAGATTTTCACTTTCTTACTTTTCATTTGTTAATAATGCTCTCAAGACCTGACCTAATATGATAAAACTTTTTCAACAATTTTTGAAGATTTTTTCAAACTCACTAAATTGATGATAATGAATTTCAGTAGCATTGCTGAACTTTCACCACCTCTGCATCAACCACACATTGCAATCTTCTTACAATCAAGGAAGAATGCAATGTTTCGGTTTCAATTGCGTGAAAACTTTTGTGTGCTTTGAATACATATTTTTTTTTTAATTCAATTATGCAGTTTTTAACCAGAAAAATGGAAGTGAAAATGCTTAGTCTTCTGAATTTGGTGGAATTATATATACAATTAAAATACATAGCAGTTTATGGATTCAAGGATAAGTCTAAATATATCATTACAGGCACAAGAATATTGTCTGTAACTTGTCTTAACAACATAGAAGACTGCCTAGGAGACAAACTAATGCAGAGTCATTTGCACTAAGGTCTGACAGCCTCCGGTGCTATGGTCAAACAGATAACTCTGCCCCCATCCAAAACTTTCGGTGAATTGACTGAAAAAGGCCCTACCCCAAGTGCGGCCATTATATTCAGGAAAACATATGTTTTCCTGAATTTTATGGTCGCAATTAGAAATTATTTGCCTCTTGTACTGTTCTGCCGAACCTCCTTTTACAGCACTGCAAAGGCTAAAGACTCGTCTATTATGTGCTCGGTGCTTGGACAAAATAAATTGAATGCCTTGATATGGGTATGCACGTTGAAAAAGACCTGCTTCATTATTTGTATGACGATCAATTAATCAATGAATTTGCATATAAGAAAGCGAGTCAGAAAAATAAAAAAAACTAACATGGCCCCAACAGAATTGATTAACACCTATGCACTACCTTAAGTTAGAATAAAGTCATCAAGACAGGCAAAAGTAAAATAAATCTTTATTTGAATACATCATTAACTGTACATGCACCCCCTTCATTTCAAAGCATAGAAAGAGGTAGGCCAACATAGGGTGGAATGATATTCTCTAAGTTTCAAACTCAGGGGAGGTAGTTGAGGAGCAAACTGGTAAACTATTGTAAAAATTGGAAGGGGATAGCAGTTCTGATGCAAGGAAAATAAAAAGGAATGTGCTCAATGATCCATTCAGTAACAAGAATTTTAAGAAGAATCTACACTGTGTGTTTAGCACGTGGTCCATCTTTCACCTGAAATTTTGGCAAAAATGGTAAGCCTGCAAACGAATCGGAGATATAGTTCAGCCAGTAAACACTTAAATGAGAGCTTTGCATTATTAACTTCCGTTATACATTATGTTATTTCTATGTGTATATTGGTACATACATTCAGCAAATTTCTCCTTTCAACATTTCTGCAAGTTAGGGGTAGTACATAGACTGCGTTACCATTTCTGGTGATTTTTTACCTCTCCCCCCCACCCCCCTTTTTTGACAAGGGTGTGGGGGAGAGGGGTACCTTTGTTACCCCCTGCCACACACCCCTGAGGTGGCTTTCAGGGTATTTTGTAGATGTAGTTGTAGAACCGTAGTATTTTCCCCAATACCCCTCTCGACATGTAACGTTGTCTCTACAAATGAAACTTTCAATTCAAAAATATTTTCTCAAGTATTAAGTGATTTTATTTTTAGGGAAAGGTTGATAGAAAAGTTTTGTCACGAGGTCGCTTATTAAGGTGGTGGACGAGTGAGATAGTTCCCTAGTCATAATGGAGACCATATTCAAATTTTATTTTTTGATTTGAGCGTCTGTAAGAAGTATGAAATAAATATTCTAATATTAATGGCGTAGAGATATAGTTATATAATACCAAAATTCTCAGTAATTAAATATATAAAGCTACATAAGTCACTAACATGACTCATTTTTTCCCGCCGTGCGGCTGAATACCCTAGAAACAGCAGGTGTTATTGCCATTATTTAAAAATTACTTCAGTGAGCAATAGATTAATTATTATAAATGGTTGAGAAAACATGCAAACTATACACTATTAGATTTTAGACGAAATCTAGGTGCTAGAAGTTCCTATTTTTTTTAATATTCTCTCTCTGGAACGTACACCCATTATCTATCCCATGTAAAAAAACTTTCATTTTCAGGCAAATTGCTCCAAGAGTAATTCGGCATGGGACCAATATTTTGATATCATTGGACAGATGAATATTTATTTCCTTTTAAATGAGGCCAAATTCATCAAATTCTAGGTGAAGTGATTTTTCGCTCAAACTACCTTAACCGGCGAGAAGGTTATAATGTTAGCAATTTGATGGCATGAAGACTTGCAAAATTGTAGAAGAAACAGTTCTTTTACATTGAGTTATTGTAGAACCTTGGGGTGTATGAAACACCCTGTGCACCCTTCCTCATATTAAACTCTGTAGTATTGTCGACGCGATGTTGACGAGTAAGAAACGTAAACAGGCACATTGTGACAGCTACGTTTGATTATTACTTTGAGATTATTACTTCCCTCCCCTCTCCCTTGTTACCCACCGCAGGTTTTAAAGCGACTCTCCCCCACCCCCCCAAGTTGGTACTTTTGTTTATACACGTCCCCTTGGTTACGTCTTGATTTAAACGGGAACAAACGTAAGGGAAAAAATCTTGTTTGTTCTCCCTAATATTACATTAATAGTCATACTCTGTGGCAATATAGGTTTCAATTAATTAATGCCACATTACTGTCATCATGATGTAATGGTATTTCCTCAGATTAACACTGAGTTGCTATTTAAAAGTTAGTTCTCGAAGTGACATTATTCCTGGGAAGCAGGCACATATATAAGGCTTTATTGACACAAGTTTCTGTGATGGGTGCGAGAAAATGCGTGCAGAGCCGTAGGATAATAGGGTATGTGATATAGACATAATATAGTTAGGTAGGTAAACGTAGGATTATTAAATACATTTAAGCATGCCATCGCATATTATTGATATTCATAGTCTTTAAAATGCATATTTCCTTTTTTTATGTTGGGAGAAAGAGGACAAGGGAGTTTCAGTGTTGTAGGCAAAGGAGTTTCAGTGGAGAGAGCAAGGGAGTGCCAGGTCATTAGGCAGCAAGGGTGTGCCAGCCCATTACATTTACAAGGGTCTGTGGCCTCTGCGCCAGTGCAGTTTCAAGGCATTTTATTGCACTTCTTACCTGCTGCCACCCTACTTCCAAACTCTCTTGGTTTTGTTTCAATTTTTAAGGTAGTTTCAGCAGAGAAGCAAGGCAGTGTGATTCAAGAGAGTTTCAGCCCTGTTTCAGTTGAGTTTCAAGGGAGAAATTTTTACTTGAGTGGAACCTTTGATTCACTCTCTTGATTTAAAGAAGGGAAAACTTAAGTGCTCATGTTCACAGACATAATATACTATCCTATACAAAGAAACATTGCAATGAAAAATATGACTCTAGTGTTGGGAATACTTTTTAGCCCTCACAATTTGCTGAACTAACACCTATTTCAAGCTTTTAAACTAAAATCAAAATTTTACTTCCAAGTGTACTAACCCAGTAATTTTACAGTGAAAACAATATATGAAGGCTGGTACAGAGGCTTCCGCCGTGATTTGATGAGTTCCGTTAATTCGGGTTTTTCCCACCATACGTTTTAAGGGACAACAGTTTTGCTTGCATTATAGCTAGTATTGTCAACAGGTTCGGGACCTGACGACGCTAGCTGTAACACAAGCAAAAATGCTGTCCCTTGAAATGAATCGACGCAGGAAAAACTTGAATAAACAGAATTAGGTACAGGCATTCCCCGAGTTACGTAAGCCTCGACTTACGTAAATCCATACTTACATAAGGGGCAACCTTACCCAAAAAAGGCGAGAATTACAAAAGTTACGGGTTTGGAAGGATAGTTGCCCACTTTCAAGGAGCGCATGTGCCGTAATGTTAGTAAGAGATGGCCTTCCCCGTATTTATCTGAATCGACCGTAATCTTGAGAGGTGACGGAGTAATTTCCGACTACTTTTTTTTCGACTTAAGTAAATTTCGACCTATGCCACTAGTGACGGAACGCATCTATTATATAGCTCAGGGACTGCCTTAGGGTAAGGGCCTAGCCATGTTGAAACAGCGGTTTCCATCAGAACACCGAAGTTAGGCAACGTTGGACAGAGGTTGGATGGGTTACCCTCTTCCATACCTGCACCAGGCGTGGATGGAGAGGATAATACTCCCTCCAGACCACCGGGAGATATACCCAGACCGGGAGAGTTAGAGGGAGTACACCCTCCATCCCTGGTACTGGGGCGAGGCGGAAGAGGTCAATCCTCTATACCTCTACCGTGGTGCTCTTGTCCCCTGTCTGCAAGTGGCAGTCATGCATGGGGTTGGCACAATGGACCAGGAAAGGTCTAAGTGCCCGGGCTCCTGACGAAGGCCCCCCCAATAACAATCTATCAATCTAACAGGGACTGCCTGTATATGTAGGCTCTTTTCTCACAAGCACCACATCCTTTTGCTACCAGAGGGAGGGCTATATTGGCCTTGGTTGAATGAGGGGAAACTGTCACTAACCAATACGTGGGATGGCATTTTTACACACAGAATTTAAAATTAAAATACTTTAAAATGCAATCAATAAAAAATGTGATCTAAAGTCAGCCTGCATCTAATGGGCCAAGGATATTTTTCTTACAACAGGAATAGTCATGCATGTATTAAAATAATGAATGGTGAACTGGTCAGAAATAGAAAAACCTACTTATTTCCTTGATAGTAATTAACAAGCATTTCAATAAACCATTGATACATTTAAAACTGTGCAGCACTTAGTTTAATGGTTCTATGTATGTTGATATTCATTCTTAAATCTAGACTCATTGTATCATCTTGAAACAGCTAACATTCACATCCAGAGATTTATCACAACTTAAACATTCTATCTTTCCATTTTTGTCCTATGAACTTTTTACATAATATTTTAATTACTTTTTTCCTACAATTACCTAAAATATCACAGCACATCTTTGGGATTCACTGTGATGCATCATGTAATGGAAAATTTTAAATGCATTATTTTTCCAAATTCAACTACCAAATCTTAACCTTCCCAGTCAACACAGGAGTCGTGATGAGGTCATATAAGAGGTCGTACGTGAGATCTCTTTTAGACTCGACTCTAGGAGGCCGAAAAGAGGTCTTCACGGCTCGTGCTGTATGACCCCTTTTCGACCCGACTGTAGGAGATTTAAAGTTCTGGTTACACGGCATATATTTACACGTGCAAGTTAATGTACGAATGCATTTCCCATCGAAATTTCACCGTGCATCCACGTCAAGTTGTACGAATGTATGAACAGAACATAGAACCTAATCTAATTTCGTTCGCGCATTCGTAAAATTTCACCATTCGTTTCGGAGACACCTGAGTTGAAAGAGCAATGTGATTGGTATGAAATGGGCTTGGAATTTAATGATATATCATAATTATAATTATTAAATATCAAATAATGAGGGTGGACTTGCCTCTGAACGAAATACATAATGTATTTGAGATACTTAATTGAGGAGACATTTATGGACCAATGGATTATAAAGTACATTTTTTTCTTAATTTGCCACCATTCCAACGGTGTGGATATATTTCTCATGTATTCTTATTTCTCCTGTCACTTCGTAATTCCGCGCGGAATTAATCCAAACTGGCGGAAATTCCGATTCGGAAAATACGAACGGAAAGCACATCGGCCCTCTTGTGGTAGCCCACAGAAACGACACATTCACTTGTTAGTTGGCGTGTGCACGGCGTGGGTTTCCTTGTGATTCGGTGTGTTTCTTTGTGATTGTGTGTGTTTTCTTGTGACTCGGTGTGTTTTTTTGTGACTCGGCTTTTTATATTCTTTGACCTCTGCTTCGTTTGGATTTTGCTGTCCTGTTTTGACCTCCGTTTTTCGGATCCGGATCCGGAACTAAATATTGTGCTACACTGTACAAAATCTGATGTATTATATGTGTATTTTGTAGATGTGGATGAATACATTTGATAAATTTTCCAACAGAAAGTAATTTTAAAAAATATTAAATTTATGAATTAGACAAAGACTTAAGTTCTTGGATCAGGGAATTCTAATGCGATTGCGGACAAAGTGTTGTTTTACTTATAAAAATGGGCGATAGATAATGTTGGAAACATTCTCTCGGTAACAACTCGGTAAAGACAATGTTAAATATCATTCATCGACGTCAATAACACCAAAAACAAAACTACGCTCAATACATGTGCGTACAAACATTTAGGAAAGCGTCAGAAAATACCCGAGACGTTTTCAAACTTTGCCACTGCAACCCATACAGCACGGGGAGAAATATACTCGTGTAGTCTCGGTCGATATATGGGATAAGGGATAATTCCAAAATTAGCCCTTTGTTACACGTGTTCTTTCAGTGTAAATTTTGGTCCAAATTATCTGAGTGGACTTCTGTATTTTATAGAATTTAATTAATGTACAGCATGCCACTTTGCCTTTTTTCATATTTCCATGGGAATATCTGCATATTAAAGATTTAGGTATACGCTATTATTCCGTTACGAAGAGATATCTCTGTTCTTGTTTTATAGGTATGTATGTAACATATGTAAATTTAATATGCATCAACCAAAGAACTTTGTCTATTCGGTATCCTGATAATCGTGAAAACCTTATTTGTACACAATGGGTGGATATATTTTTTTTTACAAAAAACGATGATTTTTCCATGCGATAAATACTTCCTTTTTTGATCATACGTTGCATTTTGGTTCAATTGTAACCAACCAGAAATAAAATCATGTTCCACAATAATATTATCTGCTTTCGTATGATTCTGACAGCCATTTTCAAGCACACGTGAATATCTGCATTAATTTCTTGGTACCTAATATATGTTAACATGTATTTCTCTTCAGGCCAAGCACAAATATAGAATAATTTATATTGGTCTGGCCGTGAATGCGGATGAAATAACTTCTTTGCATTACCAACTTCAATCAAGTACCTTCATGGCCGAGTGGGTTAAGGCGTGAGTGAGATTGGAAGAGTCAGGTTCTAGGGTTGGCGGCTCTCCGAATATGAATCTAAATCAGCCGCGAATTTTGCTGGCAATGCTGTCTAGCGGTCATAATACTAATAACAGTTTATTTTCCGTTGGTAAACATACATTTGCATGTGAATTTGCATTTTTGGCAGGTTGTGGTCGATACACGTGTTTACACCAGAAATAGCGGACAGTAAACCGAATATTGACCATTTTTCAACAGTTCTTAGTCGTTGAAAAGCGGTTTTTCGACCAGATAAAACATGTGTTCTACTCGTGATTGCAACTAAATATGCTCGGTGTGTGCTGTATGGGAACCACCTCCATTTCACTGCGATGTTGCCATTTTTCCACCAAAATCTTTAAACATTTTACCAAACTCTATAAAACTGTTATTTTTCGTCGTAGAACGACGAATCTAAGACGTACGTACTTGCACGATTATCAGGAGTACGATGAAAAATGTTATTTGTTACAATATGGCGTAGTTGTAAAAGTTAAAATAGTGCTGGGTAAGGTCAGTTTTTGTTGCGGTAGCCCCCCACTGCGTGGGTCGGGAAGAGAGGCCAGCGTTGGGCCGAGTGCTCGGGAAAGGGTCTCGGATTTCGACCCTTCGCGAGGTGTACCACACCCAACTGGCGTATACCTTGTGCAATCTTTTATATATAAATGAATGTTTGTATGTATGTATGTCCTCCATAGACTCGAAAACTACTCGACCGATTGCGCTCAAAATTTCACAGTTTGTTCTTATTAGTCCCGGGAAGGTTTAGAGAGTAGTTTGAATGGAATCAGATCGGTAGAAATGATGTTTTTAATGTTTTTTCAATTTTCTATAAGTTTGCACGGGATTTGACAGTTTTCGTCGTGCAGTCCTTTCTGATTTCACTAATTAAAATACGTAAATTTGTACTAATTCCTTTTATTTTTGCTTCACTAGAACCTTGAAACTTTGAACTATCTTATTCCTTCGATGTTTTAACGTTATATCCTCCCGTTAATCAGTATTTTCGTAATTTAAAGGATATTTGGAGCACTTTTAATGGTATCTCCATTGTTGTATTTCGTTTATTTCTGGTGTATACAATTATGGATGCAGGGAGAAGTACAACGATGTTCTTTTATTGTTGTAGCATGATTTTGTTTATAGAAACAGAAGCTGACTGATTATTCTGTGGATTAAAATTCAAGGTAAGGCTGCTGATAAAGAAAAACCAAACTTCTCTAATTAAAGTGGTGACCCATAATTAATAATTAGTTCTGTATCATGTTTTGTTGTTAAATGGACAATCATCGTCGGATCGTCATGATATTTCCGCGCGTGTGTTCAAACAAAAATTGAAATCTTTAATGTATTTCATTGTCAAGCATCATGTTTTTGGAGAGAGAGAGACGCTGTTGGATGTATTCCGTTGAATGGAAAAAAAGAGGATTGCCCCATGCACACATTTTAGTCTGGTTGATCGAAAAAGTCACACCAGATCAAATTGATCAAGTCATCTCAGGAGAAATACCAGATGTCGACATTGATCAAGACTTATTTGAAGTCGTCACCAAAAATATGATTCATAGTCCATGTGGCTTACTCAACAACCATTCACCGTGCATGTCTGATGGGAAATGCACGAAACGATATCCAAGAGACTTACTTGCCGAGACTATCACTGGCAATGACGGATATCCACTCTATCGTCGACGATCAACTGAAGATGGTGGCAAATCCATCATTTTAAAAGTACGAAACAATGATGTTGAAGTCGATAATCGTTGGGTTGTGCCGTACTCACCGTTACTCTCGAAAACGTATAAAGCACACATTAACGTGGAGTATTGCAATTCGGTGAAGTCGATTAAGTACATTTGCAAGTACGTTAAAGGTGGGTTTACACGTAGCAGTCGACTGCCATAACAGTCGACTGTTAAGCCCGACTCGTACGTGTGAACGCGAACTGCGATGCGAGTAAGAGTCGATAGAGGACTAGGTCGAACGTGATCGACCCTGGATTCGAGCTATTACCAAAGTAGACGGACTTCTACTTTCCATCACATTGAAGTGCAATCTATCGCAACACTCGCTAGCGGTTGAGGACGCGCTATGGAAAGCGACCGGGAGTTTGAAGAAGTTGGCTAGGATTTCTATGCCAGGAGGTCATCTCTTCAGATTAATCGAAGGATATAGGGAACATGACTGCTTATGGAATGCAAGAAAGGGGGATTAAAAAAATAATGATGCCAAAAATGCGACTTAAAGACCGATAAGAATCCCCAGTGGCCTAAAAACTTAGACATATGGCCAGTCGCACCTTTGAAGATATTTTCTCGTTCCATTGCTGATTCTTTCCAGTTTTGGACCAGTCTGTTAAGTAGGGTTTCGTTATTTCAATTAAAGAACTCATAATTACTCTATACTTTCTCACAACTTATATTCAGTCAACTCAACACTTCCATTTATTACATTCATCTCACTTGACTACATATAAACAACATAACACAACAAACTACTATTCAACCATAAAATTGTTTGTTACAATAAATAAAACTTTCAATATAGGGTACCTATACATATTTATATTAATACATGACATTTTTAACCGATTCTCATTATTGTTAAAGTACCTAATATCCATTAGAAAACTTTGAAAACCAACCATAGTATGCAATAGAAGGAATATGTCGTGATCAATAAGTAAGAATTTCAACATTCCTCGCCGTCTCAAAAGAGTACTAGATCTTTGAGGAGAGTTTATTATAAACTTAGATAAATCCTCTTCTATTATCTTCCTCCTGCTTCCGCCGCTCTCTAACAAGCACGATTTTGAGAATAGTTCGTCGTCTTTCTTGCAAAATAGAAGCCATTTTGAAGTGCCTACTGCTGGCGATACGCTGCGATAGTTGTAGAAGTTGGTGTGGACACTTCGCGTCGGTAGCAGTAGCGATGTATCGTGTATCGAACGACTGCTACGTGTAAACCCAGCTTAACAAAGGAAGCGATATGACAGTTTTTGGAGTGAGAAATGTAACTTCATCCATCGATGAAATCTACCAATACCAACTGGGACGCTACATTAGTAGCAACGAAGCAGTATGGCGCATTTTGTCATTTCCAATCCATGAACGACATCCAACAGTTCTTCATTTGGCAGTGCACCTTGAAAATGGTCAGCGCGTGTACTTCACAACAGAAAATGCACATGCAAAAGCATTGTCGCCGCCGCCAACGACGTTAACTGCATTTTTCTCACTGTGCGGGAATGATGTTTGCAAAGACGCTACTTTATTCTGAAGTTCCAACATACTACACATGCAATGCATCAGCGCACAAGTTTCAGCGTCGCAAACAAGGTAAAGCAGTTGAAGGACATCCCAATTTATATTCGACCGACGCATTAGGCCGTGTGTACACTGTTCACCCAAACAATGCAGAATGCTTTTACTTACGGTTACTGTTAATCAACGTACGTGGACCATCATCCTTTCAAGAATTGAGAACAGTAAACGGTCAAGTATGTGCCACTTACCGTGAAGCTTGCCAAAAATTAAATCTTCTGGAAAACGATGCACATTGGGACACTTCACTCTCTGATGCATCGAATACTGCTCAACCACAGCAAATACGCACGTCATTTGCAATCATATTGACGACGTGCTTCCCATCCAGTCCAAAAGATCTTTGGGAAAATTACAAAGATTACATGAGTGAAGACATCCTACATCGTTAGCGTTCAGTGAATCAAAATCCGGACATTCAATTCACGCCAGACGTGTATAATGAGGCATTGGTTTCGATTGAGGACATATGTTTGACAATAGCTAACAAAGCACTGGTACAATTGGGAATGGCTGCTCGATCGATCTGCAAACGACCTTTTCGATCGTGATTTGCAACGAGAAGCACGCTTTGATGTCGACGAATTGGGTAAATTTGTACAAACGAATCTTCCGAAATTGGTTCCAGAACAACGCATAGCGTATGACAAAATTATGCATGCAATTACAATCCAAAGTGGCGGATTGTATTTCTTAGATGCGCCCGGAGGCACAGGCAAAACTTTTCTCATTTTAATTATTTTGGCAACCATACGATCACGAATAAATATTGCACTGGCAATCGCATCATCTGGAATTGCTGCAACTATTTTGGATGGTGGCCGAACAGCGCATTCAGCACTGAAACTGCCGTTGAATATGCAATTCACTGAAACACCAACATGCAATATAAACAAAAATTCTGGAATGGGTAAAGTACTCCAATCATGTCAACTCATTATATGGGACGAATGTACAATGGCGCACAAAAAATAATTGGAAGCACTTCATCTTACACTAAAAGATTTGAGAGGAAATGACCAGCTCTTTGGTGGGGCACCTATTTTATTGTCTGGTGATTTTCGACAAACTCTACCAGTTGTACCACGTTCAACTGCTGCTGATAAGTTAAATGCGTGTCTCAAATCATCAGTTTTTTGGCGACAAGTACATAAATTGACTTTGAAGACCAATATGCGCGTACAACTACAACATGATGAATCCGCAGAACGTTTCGCCAAACAATTGTTGGATATTGGGAATGGGAAAATGGTAATCGATGAATCCACGCAATGTATCACATTGCCAACAAGCTTCTGTAACATCACAGCAACCACTGACGAATTGATTTGCAAAGTTTTCCCAAATATTGCACAGAACTACAAAAATCATCAGTGGCTCAGTGAACGTGCTATATTAGCAGCCAAAAACATCGATGTCGATGCCATCAACTTCAGAATTCAAAACGAAGTACCAGGCGAAGCGACAACGTATAAGTCTATCGATACTGTAATGAATGAAGATGAAGTTGTCAATTATCCAACTGAATTCTTGAATTCACTTGATCTGTCAGGCATGCCGCCGCACGTATTAGCATTGAAAATTGGAGTGCCTATCATTCTTCTCAGAAATATAAATCCACCACGGCTATGCAACGGTACCAGGCTTTCAGTGAAAAAGACGATGAACAATATCATCGAAGCTACAGTTTTAAATGGGAAATTTAAAGGAGAAGATGTACTGCTGCCACGCATCCCAATGATTCCGACAGATATGTCATTCGAATTCAAACGTCTGCAGTTTCCAGTGCGACTCGCGTTTGCAATGACCATCAATAAAGCACAGGGGCAATCGCTTCAAGTTTGTGGAGTAAATTTAAAAAATCCATGCTTCTCGCATGGGCAGCTGTATGTGGCCTGCTCACGCGTCGGAAAACCTTCTGATTTATTCATCTACGCACCAGACGGAAAAACAAAAAATATGGTGTATCAAAAAGCACTTCAATAAGCAGAATTAAAACATAAACAATATCTTTCTTTGAATGGCATTGCAACGCATGCCGGGTACTCGCTACTTTTCTTAATAAAAAACAAATTTTTTATGCATACTGTTAAGAATAAACCTGTATTTCTCACTTCGTAAGCAGCGAGTTTGTAGAATGAAAAGCAACAGAATAATGCGCGCAAGTATTGGCGATTAGATTATACGCGCCGAAATCGTGTCTTTTTCTAATAATTAGGGAATCATGCATCTAACGAGACAAAAAAGTTTTGATGCACATCAATAAACGTAGACAAAATAATATATGTAGCGCATTTTAGTGCTTTAAATTCGGCTTCCTCGTTTTGATTATAGAGCATCTGAAACTCCAGTATGTCGACATTTTTATTACAGATTTTAAGCGCTCAACGCGTTGTCGCAACTGCTACCGTAAGCCCTTCAGTCTTACCTTCAGTTTCAGGCTTGTAATTTTTTTTCTCTCGTTTGAGATCTTTTTTTGGCTAGCAATGAAACCACTTAGTAATTTAATACATGCGCTCCAAGTAATTTTTCTTTCTATTGAAATACTAATTTGACGATTTATAAAGAACTCTTGGACCATAAACGATAAAGGACCATGATCTCATTATGTATAAAATAAGCAAAAACACACTTAGCATCTGATGTCTACATTAATTTTGTTTATATGGATTTCTTTAAACAATTTTTATTATAATTGGTATCCTCTCCTTGTACGCTAGAAGTGAAAGTATTAATTATTAGAAATTATTTTCCTTCTTTGTTATAGTCCAGCCAAAATGTTACACAAGCTAGATTTCCCACTCTGCACGGTCTTGCATTTCTTGAAGTCCAATTGCTAATTTTTGACTTTATATAACATTTGAGTTATCCTCCAATCATAGACTGAGAAGTCAAAGAATTTTATTTATTTGGCATTTTATTCGTACACTTAGATTAAATCAGCATTCTTTGTGGCTGTATCGTCGACACTGATGTCCGCTGGACATGAAGCATTCCACAACATGTGTCTGCAGACACTCCTGAATTTTTTGAAGTTGAAGCCCCAAGAATTTTTTGGGTGACGTTGAAGGCAGAGGCATTCGTTTCCCCATAAAGTCTGTTTTATTACGATAGCAGCTGCGGCAAGTTGGAAAAATAGGCAAGGGATATAAATCTTGACGGTTAGTACGCAAATATCAAAAGGGCGTTGCGCATCAAGGCGACTCGTCTGGACGTGCTCTCGAAAAATCCAAATATTTAAACAAAAAAAGCATTTCAAAGTTCATTGGCGTAATGCATTACGCAAGAATTCAATGCCTTTGGAAGGTGTACCGCCAATTTGTATGAACGAGATGTATTTAAGTTCCTAATAATCACCATTCGGCTGGCCAATTTGCTGTGGCATTTTTAACTCTCCTTGTGATACCCCGTTTAATACAAGGCTAAAACCAAACTATGCTTACTAACTAGCATTCATTTGATTCTGAGTATAGTTGATTACTGACATCCTTTTCTTGGTATGTATAAAGCGCCTTGCACCATGGTAGATGTTCATTATCCAGTATTTTTTATTATCAATCGACTATCTCTGACACTGAAGTTTCTGGCAAACCGCTGTTTCAGGTTCCTATATCCTACAAAACAACGGAAATTTTGTCCTCGGGAGAATCATAGAGTTTGCGGAGCTTAAAGCGAAGGCCGGCCGCACACCGAAGGAGCAATCTGTCTGAAGCAAGTGTCATGAGTCATTTTGTTGGAAGCATTTTGACAGTTTGCTCCTCCAGTGTGCGTTAGCTTGCGACAAAGAGACATTTTCACTCGAGTTGAGAAAAATAGCTAGTTGCCCGTAAGAAGGTGAGTGCCGAAGATGTTGCCATGTGCTTATGGCAGTTTGTCCAAATGTTGGCTATGTCTCCAGAAAGCAGAAGCATTGGGTTCACCCCATTAACGAAAAGAGGGATATAAAATCATTTGCAATCGCATCCTGATTGTGGTGATCTTTTCTTGTTATGTCGTATATCACTGGCCTTGCCTCAACCATTACCAAAAGTTTGTCCACATCGACCAATTCGTCAGTATCTCGTTCTATTGACATTTTTAAGGAACACATGTCATAAAACAACACCAACAAACGTACGCTGCCGGCCGCACAATGCTCGAAATGAAGTTAGAAAAGTCGCCGTGCGCATGCGCGGACTCTTCAGCTTCCGACGTTTGACGCGAGACATAAAATTTCCACTAGGCGTCCGACACTGTTTCAAGCGCCTCGCAACGTCGCGAGGCGCCTCGAAACACGCGTTCCCTCAGTGTACGTCGGTCCGTTGAAATACATGCAGAAGTAGGTGTCCGACGAAACTGTAGACACAAAATGACTCGCGACACTTGCTTCAGACAGTTTGCTCCTTCGGTGTGCGGCCAGCCTTAGGGATTGAGACGGATGTTTCCCGGTCCTGCGTGTTGCTCATACGCGCTACCTCCTCCATATTCTTAAGCCGCCATCCCACCGCCACCGCTTCACATTTTCGTGGCATTTTGGTCCCATTCGACGGGAGATGCCGTAACAACTGGCGTGTTGTGGTGTTTACGCCCAGCCCCCTGATTCTACTTTCTACTGCGATCGACAGGGGTGCACCATGCTCTCTTTTATCTCGTTTCAGACCTTAGGATGTCCATCAAATCCCGGGTCTGCCTCGAAACAGAAAGCAAAACACAACTGTGGAAGGATTTGGTGAGGAATCACTAGAGAATGCTAATGCTGCTTGACAAAGCATTGCACTAGTTCCCGGGCAACACGGAGGATCATATTTTAACGCGCATTATATCACTAAAACTGATAGCAGCGAAGACAATGGGAGATATGGGCATGCTTAGCATAGTAATGGGTTAATTAGCATCGAATTATAAAAAAAAGTTTTAATATCCTCCGAGAGTCAGATCGCATTCATAATAATGTGCTGTTTCCATAAATGGATCAGAGTTACTATATGTCAAGAGCATTGCCCCGCAATATGATTGATTTGCTCTACTGAAGGATACAGGGGGCTGAGAAGGTTTTGGGTATCTAAGAAGGGAAGTGAAGGAGGGGGAAATTGAGGGATACAAATGGTCATTAACATGAATTATGATTTGCATGATTAGTATAATGAATTGATTAAATATATGGAGATATTTCATCAAAGAACTAGCTAATAATTATACTTTATTTTTTAATATTACGACAAATGCCTATGTTTCATTCCAAAATGACACAATGCACTTGTCGCATCCTTTTCTTAAAAAAAAACTCCGAAAAGTGGTGTTAAGTATCTCCGTTCTACCATACCGCATTGATACGTACAAAATTACCTTCCTTCCACGCACCAATAATGGCTACAAAGAAAAAAGAATCTATGGCACTCCGTCAAAACATTTCGATTTTCCTCCATTCCCCTATTCATATGACTTTTCCCTCCCTTTTCGTAGCTGGTGTCCCTAAGACTCTCTGCCAGACGTCCATGGTGTTTAAGTAGAAACCTTTGGGTCTCCCTATATTTTGAGGACAAAATATTTGGAGTAAATCTAGCATAAATTACTACCTAAAATGTGCTTAAATACCTGAGAGCATTCCGTAGCGGAATATCGGCGCTCTTAACGACACAACGAAACTCACCTTTCTTCACATCTTTTAGAATATGATTCCTAACGGCCTTTACCGTGAATTTTAATAATTCATCTGGGGAATTGAAATAATGTGGTGGCTAGAGTAATGCCTCTCCATCCCGAGGGCCTGGGATTGAATCCCTGCAGTGGCAGGGATTTTTTCAGTGGAATCCCGATATCTAAGTGGATGCCATATGGAGAGCACTTTAGGTGTAGCACACAGTCCATATGGTGGGACGATAAACTGTAGCCGACTTGTCTGCTCCACCCTTCAAAATGCTCACTTTCAAAATGGCTATCCAATCGGTAAGTATGTACCTACATTGTTTCGCTTGTAAATTCGCGATTTTTTCGATTTTATGATTCAATCAGCATGCCACTCGAGAGTTTTTGCAGGAATACTTTATTTTTTTATTCCGTGTGCTCTTTATATACACACGAAATAAATAATATACCCACGAAGAAAAAGCCATAAAGCCATAAACACTAAGAAAAATATGCCACGTACCACTTAAGTCATTCGTTGGATCATGAATCAAAATTCATCGAACACGTCATGGGTTGAGAAATTCTATAGAAGGAAAAACTAGCACAATACAAATTATTGATACAGCAAATAGCTCAAAGATGAAATAGTTCAATACAATTCATTCAGCTATGTGTCGCTAAAGTAATCCTTTGCATCATAGTGAGATTTCTGCGCAATAACATTTTTTACGGTATGTTTAAAACTTAGCAAAGGCAATCGTTTTGATTTGGTGGGGAAGGTGATTACATATATATTTTTGAAGTGTAGTTTCAAAGTTGTCACTGAGAGGGTATAGGAATATAGAAATATAGCTGTTTTCCCACTGGTATGGGATACGAGGTAAAGAGTATTTGTGGAGAAGTACTACAAATTCTTCTTAACTGATACCGCAAAATAAGGTATACACCAGTGGCGGATACAGAAAAAACTCAAGGGGGGGGCGCAAGTTATCGCGACGATTGTAGCTTTCAAACTGACTGCCTGGCAACGACTCTGCTTCCCTTAGCTCGGTTGTTTCGAGAACATTCGGTGCTAGAATGTTCGCTTCCAGACTTTTAAGGAGTGTGAACAAATACAAACAGTAGAATATTCGCGACTTTTCTCGAACAAATGCCAGACAGAATAACGTATCGAGATCACTAGAATGGCCGCGACTTTTCTCGTAGGTTAGCTAACTATGTGCCAGACAGAAACGTATAAAATACGATGACGCAAACGCGTGCTACATAAGAAAGTACAACTACTCGATAACTCGACTCAGAGTCGACTGACGAAAGACACGAACGAATAGCGTGCGGGCTGACTGGCGGGGGCGGCGCAGGCGGCAATGCGAGCGGCCCCGCAAGGGGGGGGGGCGCGCCCCCCGCGACCCCCCCCCATATGTATCCGCCACTGGTATACACAAATGTGGGAGGGTCAAGACCCCTTCAAGTTTGGAAGATTGGTTTTCCAAGAGATCTGATGGGAGTACCATGAATGAATTTTACTCGTGTTCCAATGCTGAATACTTCCAATGTTTTCCACATGACTCACCTTTTCTCGTGTTTGGTATTCTATCGGAGACGACCCTGAGGTTGAGGGGAATGACATGCTCAATGCTCAGAGAGGTTTTTCGTGCTCGAGAACGAAGGATTTTCACGCGTTAGACTCAGGCTGAACTTCTTGCTTCGCAGATATCTAGTATCACGCGGACTGGCTTATGTGTCGGATGTATGTGAACGGTCTGTACTTTTCGGTGTTACATGAAGAAGTTGTGGGTTTATTAAGTGACCGAGGATGCCTGTGTATGTTTCAAATTGTAGTGGAAGTGAACGAAAAATTGTTGGTGCGCAATATGTATTGTCATGTTGAGGAGTTTTTCCTGTGTGGATTATTACATTCTCTCTGTCAATACTGGAGCTAAGCCATGAAAGGAATATTGAAAGTTTTCCAGTGCTCAGTGCTCTTGTATGAGCCTTAGGTTTTGTGGGAGCATCCATAGTTACTGCTGGTTGTGCTTTAAGTCCAGGAATCATGCGGTGCTTGTATCTCTACGTTAATTGATGTGTAAGTATTCATTATATTTATATACATATATATATATATATACATCGTGTTTCCCTTTTACGTATTTTAGAAGTGCATTCGGTTCTATTTTACACGGCGTAAATGAGTGAGTCAAAAACCGAAGTTCCGAGTGCGTGTATTTTCAAGTTATCATATGGTATTCTTTGATTCTTTGTATTGGTGCTAATTGTTCTCTTCCCAATTTATGTAGTGTTAGGTCACAGTGCCCTTTGGTATACAGCGGCTTTGCCTGAAGGTCAATATTGTGGCATCCAAAACGCATCAATTTGTAAGGAAATGGGACATTTTTGAGCATTGATAACGTCTTTCAACCAGGTCCCCTGTATCCACTATAGTAAGTTCCTATCACCTGTAGAATCCGTGCGCCAGGGTCGGAAATAATACCAAGCATTGCATTGCTTTTGGGGCCAGAGCAAGCCCTTTGTTGTGTCGTCAGAGGCGATTAGGTTTGTGTGTTTACATAGTTGGAAGACCTAGAGGAATATCGTAATAAATAAAAACACTCAGGAAGTGAGAATTGTGTGAGTGAAACTATTAAAAAGGTGTCAATTTGCTGTACAGCATGAAATTGATAACTCAAAGGCGTTACATTGTTTTACCGCCGTGTATTATTGAGGTGTGAATACGAGGATAGAGCACTTTCTTCTTCTTTCACATACGGAACCTCGTTATTACCTGTATGGAAATACCTAGGGATGCAAGTAGTTTTAGTCAGAAAGGTGACACAGTGACCTCATATTTTCGGTACCTAGGGCCTGATTCTGATGCTTTCCCGATGTTCAACTTTTCCACCAAAACGTCATTAGTTTCCACCAAAACGTCATGACTTTCCGACACTACGTCACATGTTCCACCTTCCACCAGAGAATCGTTCACTACATCGTTCAATGACTGGTGGAAAGTCAAGCTTCCCTTCCACCCGTCATCCACTTGGTGGAACAGCGCTAGTGTCGTGGCGGAAACTTTCCGACGGAAGTAAGCGTGCGGGAGGTAGACATTTTTTTGTTCACGGTTTCGAGGTAAGTTGGAAATCGGCATAAGTTTGTGATGTTCGGCTCTCCAGAGGGGGTCATCGAGCCGTTCATTTAACGGATCAAGAGTCGTTCAATGAACGAATGGTGGAACTTTCCACCAGTCATTGACTGGTGGAAGATCAGAATCGGGCCCCTAATTGTGATAGAGGTAATAGTTATTAAACAGCTGAATGATTAATTCCGTTAGTGTTAGATAATACTGTCGGTGACTTTCAAGTTGATAAATCAGGGCATTAGTGAATATTGTACGCCTCTACCCTCTCGACTGCAAAACAACCTAAGTTTACGTGCTCCTAATTAGAGTCAAGACGTATTCAACTGTGATGCCTTGCTATGGTCAATATTATAGTTTTCAAACGTGAATGATCAGTGAATTTTAATATTACATTTAAATTTACCCAATTTGTTCATTGCTTTTCAATCAATTTTACACTGATTTTTCCCGAGAACTGTGAACACAAGAGTTAGGCATAAATTTAACAAGTTAAAGTATAAAATTTATCAAAATAGTATAAGGATAATAATGGAAAGACTATGATATTTCTTGTTTATTTTTAAATATTGAGTTCATTTCCGTAATAATGTCTGAATTTTTCTTTTCCAATGCGCCATCTCTCACCTGGACCTGAGGTTATTTTCAGAGGGAATAGCAGATGGAGCTGCCAGATCGATCGTTATTAATAATATCCATTTATTGATTAGTCGACTACTTCATATATTGATGAATTTCAAGCAATTTGAGAAAGCCATTTTAGAGTATAATATTTTCTATTATATCACAGTTGATTGAAATTTGCTATTTAGATACGGTCGATGACGTCACGCAACGGTTAATCATTTTCCCAACATTCCCGCCTATCGCCTCAGATATCGTCTTGATTTTGGCGTGATGTGATTTTTGGCGCAGTTTTGGGTTATTGGGAGACGGAAAAATAAACGTGCACTCAATTCGGTGTCTAAAGACATTCTCATGGGCGACCTGCTAGTCCAAGAAGGTTAAAATAAAATGGAGGAGGCCTGACCGTGAATGCTCATTAGGGTGCGGCTTATTTTTCGAAAATTGGAAAAGCTAAAAGTTCCACCCGTCAAAACATTCATTTTAATGAAAAAACTCGTACGTGAAATTTTTGTTGAGTTGCGATATCGTTAAGACGTGCCTGCCGCATGGGGTCTGAAATACCCCACTCAAAAAAAATGGAAATGTCGCATCATAATAACTGCTTTCAGAGTAAATCTATGATTTTACGTCCCTTTAGAACTAAAATTTCATTATTTTTTACCTATCTTTAGCCGTTTAGGGGATGCAGGAGGGCGAAGCGAGCTCGAAATGCTAATTAGGGGGCGCCGCGCCGGGGCGGACGAGTTCACCTGTCCGTAGACCCCCTCGTAAGCGGCCCACGACGACACCGCAACTGCTACGGTGTCGTCGTGGTAATTGCATAGTTCTGGAGCACTCATTCACTGGTTATCGCGAAGAACATGGTGTTTTAGTAATTATTTCAATTTATTATTAACTTGGTCATAAAAATTCCAAATCTGTCTTCTTCATTTAAAAGAAATCTGAAATGCTTGCAAAATCAAACAGGCAATCTGAAGGACAGTGCACTAATAAAAAGGAAAAATACAAGGAGTTTCAGATACCAATACTTTTCTATAAGTTTTTATTCAAGTTGTCTTTCTTACATCTGGCACCCTTCATCTATGTTCTTGAACAACAAGTAACAATTCCAAGTATTTGGTCAAAATTCTTTCAACAATTTAACTCCTCTTTCGGAATGGTCATTAACTACTTGCAATGACTTGACTACTCTCTCACCATGGAGGTAACTTGAATTCCTCGCCCAACTGCTGACTGGTAGATTAAAAAATCGCAGTAAATTTCCAAAATTAAAAAAAAAATTAGCCGTTGTTTTCGTGGCTAAATTGGCGATACTCATTTCTGGTACATCATCTAAATGAATGTCTCACCTGGACCATTCTTCTTGTGCTCCACGAGATTTGATACCTTCCACTAGCCTCGATCTTTCTTCATCGCTAAGACCGGAATCTAATACTGAGATACACACCAGCTCCTCACTCAGGTACCAAAGGTGTCCCGTGAATTTATTCTGAGCAACTTTGGTGTCAGTAATATTAGTGTTCTCATATTCAATGAGCTTCTTTAAAAAAAGTAAGTCATTTCTAGTTGCTGATGTGGCTAACGGGGAAACAAACCAGGCATGGATATAAACTTTTACAATAAATATGCAAACATCAAATAGCCCTTTGGAATCAACATCGG
Source organism: Pyrrhosoma nymphula (assembly GCA_963573305.1). NCBI lineage: Eukaryota > Metazoa > Arthropoda > Insecta > Odonata > Coenagrionidae > Pyrrhosoma > Pyrrhosoma nymphula. Next base: position 132,918,201 of record OY754334.1, on the reverse strand, counting down.
TAATTAGCACTTTCTCACGAAAAACCCAAATTTAAAGTGCGTAAATTGCTTTGCACATCCACCTTGCACAATGCCTTTGGCAAGTTAACCCCCAATAAATATAATTGAGAGCTCTAAAAGCTCCAATTAATCATCTCTACGCTGGCCGATGTGAAAAAGGCAAATTGGGATATTAGCTATGTAATATTTTAATAACTAATTCCAATGAACAAAAGACAGTACATTGATTTGCTCCTGTGCGAAGTTAATTATTGAGAGTTTCGTCTCCGTTTTAAAACTTTCTCAGGCATCTGGGTGACTATCAATGGCCTCATAAGTACTTGTATCAATAGATGACCACTGACGCTAAAATTTTTTAAATGGCAAAGTTTTTAGCCCAACTGAAGGTCCCATTACTTGGTGATAAACTCTCTCCAAAACGATTAAAAAGATATGGCGTCGGAAAGGCAATCATAGCAATTATTTTTTTTAACAAGTGCTCAACCTGCACTGCGGCGCCATTCTTAAACCCTTGAAAAGAATACAATATTGGTATTACTTATCAGTTGCATCATTATAACTGAAAACATCGGGAAAAGGAAAATAAACTAACCCGTGTTAGCGCTGGTTGTATCAAATGCAGTTGCTTTAACATTATTGGAAATGTTCCATTGTATCACTATATTAAAAACTGCCTCTGCAATGGCTTTTCCGCTTCCATTTGGAAGCTCATGGGCTGCAAGCATTTGCTTGGTTCTGACACCCGTAACAACTATTGCCAATCTCTCTTTGGTGTCTTTACTACCAAGAAATGGTAGCATTTTACCGGGTCCGGGGAAAATGACTCTCTCACTTTCTCCGCTGAACTATCCCTGTGCTTATCCCGTTGTCTCCGAATAGTACTTTCATTTATGTTTGTTTGAGATATATCTCCTCCAAATGCGTCGCAAATGCATCGCAAAAAATGCTCCTGCAAAGGTGTCGTCGTGGGCCGCTTACAGGGGGGGGGGTCTACGGACAGGTGAACTCGTCCGCGCCGGCGGCGCGGCTCAGCGCGGCGCCCCCTAATTAGCATTTCGAGCTCGCTTCGCCCTGCTGCATCTCCTAGACGGCTAAAGATAGGTAAAAAATAATGAAATTTTAGCTCCATAGATCTGTAAAATCATAGATTTACTCTGAGAGCAGTTATTATGATGACACATTTCCATTTTTTGAGTGGGGTATTTCAGACCCCATGCGGCACGTGTTAACAATATCGCAACTCAACAAAAATTTCACGTATGAGTTTTTTCATCAAAATGAATGTTTTGACGGGTGGAACTTTTAGCTTTTCCGATTTTCGAAAAATAAGCCGCACCCTAAATTGCTCATGGGCGAAAGCGAAGCAAGATTAGGGGTGCTTTGGAAGGATTTTGTGCCGAGTAGGTGTTGCCAAACCAGTCACAAAACATCGCCTTGTCTGTGATTTTTAACTTAGTTTTGACGAAAATCGAACGCGACCGCCGGACACGTAAGCCAGAGGAAAGTCTAAACCACAGAGTAAAGATATATCCCCACTCTGTGTCTAAACTGTGCCGACTGCAATGGCGGAATTGGCTTCGAGAATCAAGTGGTATGTCTCCTCCATTTCTTTTCTAACCTCCTTGTGCTTGTCGACCCGCCTTTATTTATTCAGCTGTTTCCAGGTGGTTACATTTGTAGCTACAAATGGCACTACCAGTGCCGCACAGAGTGTAGGAAATATTGCAACTCCCAACAGTGATTGAATTTTATAGGTCCAGAGTGTTAATTAATCCTCATAATGCCGAGTCAGTGGGTAGTTAATTTTTTTTAAATTGTGGTCATAAAATATCAGTGTACTACCTCGTGAAATTAGCTACAGTTGGATTTTTGGATTTTTCCCTCATAATTCTGTCTCTCCTGATTTGTGATAATCGAATAAGTCTCCATTCCTCCAATTTTCTGTTTGAGAAAGAGGCGTTTGTAAATGATGAAAATGAGGAATTACGATGCTAATTGACCGAGAAATGGAATATTTATGTACGAAATTTACGCTAAAAATACAGTGGCCTTTCAATTTTCAGAGACTGTTATTTCTCGAGCATAAATAATTTTTGTGTTTTACTCGTTTAGTTTCCCTTTTTTGCATGATAGAAGTATTATTTTTAGTCATACTTAGCTATTTCGAGCAAAATTTACTTTGGGATATTTGCATGGTTGTACTTCATTTGCAAATTTTTTTTTCAGGATTGAATTCCCGCGGTTCTACTGAGAATTGTGTCAACGGATCCAATTTTTTAAAATGAGATGTAGTGCAGACAAGTTTCTGAGTACACATGGAAGTGGCTGCTAGAAGACGTTTGGACAATAGCAATGGTAAGTTCAATGGATTTTCTTTATCATGCTTAATTATTTGATAATTCGTAATCTACATTCATGGCGCGCCCATTGAAACTACTCCTATCACGTTTTCACGACGTGCAGGTTGATTGATCACTTGAGCGTATGCCATTGATTGGAAAACGTTCTTGGTTTTGTTCGATTAAGGCGCTTGGAAAACGATGGTAATTGCTTCGGATACACCCTATCCATTGTACACAGCAGGGGCGACGGTTTTTTCCATTTTACTGTCTATTGCTCTGATCAGTAAATAAGTATTCGCAATTTAGTGTGCGCGGTTTCTAAACATGTGCCTCGCTATCCTAACCGCTGGTTAATTTACTGTTAAGCTGTTTTCTCAGCGTTCATTTTTCTACGAGAAAGATTAACTGAGGAATGAATGCAAAATAGAAAAAGAACTTTTATCTCATCTATTGTTTTTATATTAATTCATTTATACTAAATTGCCCTCAGTCCTCTTATTTCTCGCCCCTCTTTTCCTTCGCCCACCACCGTGTTTCTAACCCCCCTTTAGTACCGAGTATGTTTAATTCCATATACGTATTTTAGTTATCCATTAGTCCATGGGATGGGTAACTGAGGGAGTTGATTGCCTTCCTCAAGAATGTTTTTCATGTGACACCATAACTTAAAAAGGCGACCCCTCGGAGATAATTATCCTTTTGCGGCCCCCTAACCGAGGTGTTACTTCGTCGAGCTCTTAATTTCCCCCTATCATGGGTGGCCCTACTAGGACATTATTGAGGAGCCATTATTGTTGACTCTTTGGCAATTGTAATATTATGCAGACAAATGGATATTCCACGCCGGTGTATACCTCAGTGAGGTGGCTGCAGAAGGCAACTTACCCCAGTAGCGGCCTCTTTAAATGACGGCGTCTCGTTATAATGTTTTTTTACACAAGATTTTCAATTATATTTATCATCAGTTTTCGCTGTCATAATGAAATGCTTTAATCCTTGGTCTGGGAGGTATATCTGCGAGAAAATTCATTCAAATATTTACGTCAACCAGTCTCTAATTCCTCTTGTGTTTTTATAATCCAATTTCTGCGACATAGTTCCGCAAGGGAAATTTGATTCTTAAATATATATAAGTATATACAGCCTAGAATGGCGAAATTCGACAAACTATTCTTTCATATCATCATAGGTATACGTCAGAAAACGCAAGTAATAGTTAATGCCGAAGAACACCTGAGGGTCATTGAGCCTCACCTGAACTCCTAGAAACCTTCGATCAAGCTAAGAAAAATGAGTTTACCCTTGAGGGAAAATTTGAGGATTTTACTCATTCATTAAGTAACTCACCACACCACAATAGTCGCACATGGGGGGAGGGGGTTGCATAAGAAACCAGTAACATCTGCCGTGTGTCTTGGGGCTTCGCGTGCAAGCCGTAAATTGCTGGGAGGAAGATAAGGGATGAGGGTGGTTGTTGTGGACAATATGACGCAATAGATTCGATGATCTGAGGCTACAGTATGGGAAACTCATATTCACCTTACATGAACAACGTTATACCTTTCCACAATCACAGTAGTAAGGGGTCTTCTTAGGAATTGTTTCCCCTGCTACCCACCTTTGGGTGGCTTGCACTGTACTAAGTAGATGAGAATAGGTGACCTCTTCATCGGGAAACAATTTTAGGTAACTCATTGTGATAATAATAGCAACCTCGAAATACTCCCGAATAATGCTTTGGACATAATTAATAAAGGAAATCACAGAGATCCCAAGAAATATTCTTTAGAGTATGAATAATACCAGTGATAACCTTTAAAGTAAACAAATGTCTATCTTTCTACAATTACCGTACTGTAGGGTCTTCTCAGGAAAGTTCCTCCACCAACCTCCATTGAGGTGGCTTGTCGAGTAGTAGGTAGATGAAAATAGTTGATTCCACAAAACAAATTTTATATAAGTTATTGTAATAATTATAGCAACCTCGGAATACCAACGAATAATGCATTAAGCATGATCGATGAAGCAAAGCATAGTGAGACATATCGGCTTATCGCCTCCTCTAAGGCGAAGTTTTCCGCCACGCCTCCCTTGCATATCCAACGCGCGGGTTCTTTCACCACGGGACGCCCAGCTTTCCGTTAATCGTGGCATCTCGGCTCCATTCGACGGGAGTCGTCAACTAGGATAATATGGCGTTTCCTCCCCGTACCCTCTTCCCCTGCAATCAACATATGCGCACTTCTCCCGTCCATTTAATTTCGGCGCATGGGGTTGACCTTCAATAAAGCCCTATATTGGGAAAGAATGGTAAACGCCAGCAAAACAGACCGAGCCAGTGCATTAATAGTGGTGAAGATAGTGAGTAAACATCTTGCTACATGAAAAAGTGTTCAACTGCTCTGGGAAAGTAGTCGAGTGACGGTAATGGGTAATTCTGGATTATATTGTAATAGCCGGATATTTAACTGGAATCTAAAATGTAAAAAATGCGTATGAATGTGGATTAATTCAATTACATTAGGTAAAATATAACATATAATACGCCGAAAATTCGCATTTGGAGCAACAGGTGCTTTTCCCTGGGAAAGAGAAATACACACGCTTTCAGATGAAACGACGGACTCGGTATGCCAATGTTAATTTCGAAAGAAAAACAGTACTGCTTCAAATAGCCAAACGAGTGGTTAATATGTACTAAGGGGAGCCAGTATTATCATACTCTATCTAAATGTCAACACTAAATCCCAAATTGAAACGGTACATGTGCCGCTAAGTCATAAAAATGAAAACCGAATGCCTAATTTCATACAGGTGCTTCAGTCATTGGAGTTTTTATTTTCAGAATTTTTTCTCGATTGGTAGTTGTTTTTGACGATTCATATTTATTATTGGCGATTGTAATCAAACAGGCTGACATTTGGTGGCATTTTCTATAAATTAGATAGGGAGTATTGGTATAATTGTAGTGTAAATTATTTACTCATGCGCCTTGTTTCTCCAAGACCGGGCGGTATTTCCAGACGGAAAAGGAGATGAAGCCGCCGCATTTCTCGTTGTTAAAAATTCCAAGTTATTAATATGTTCAGAATTTCAAAATTTTAATTTTAATTGGTGAAATTCCGTTTTTGGGTATTTATTATCGCTATTAAATCACAATGACTTGGAAACTTGCTTTTTAGAAACAGTCGATAACGTCACGCTACGGTTAATTCCAATATTATGCCCAAGATTCCCTCAGTTATCGTCGGGACATGGGAATGGTGCGAGGTAAATTCTACATCTACATACTACCCCACAAGCCGCCTCAATAGGCGTGTGGCGGGGAGTGTTAGGACACCAGCCGTTTACATATAAAGAGGAAACGCTCTAATGAAATTACGCCTAGCATTTATTGAAGTCCCTTATTGTTCGGGGGAAAAACGAATTCCCATACCTATCCGTTCGGCAAAATATCTCTCTTGATTTATCGTTTCTGTCGGACCTGGAAATATAGTGGGGTTCTAATATGATGTTCTCCGTGTCGCTCTGAAAGATATCTATTTTCAATTGTTCAAGCAACCTAAGCCTAGCGCGCAGCCTCCGAGTCTCTAGTGGCTCCCAGCCTAATTCGTTTAATATCTGTGTAACGCTGTCTGTACGCCCGTAGCAGTTTCTGACGAATCGCGCAGCTTTCCTTTGTATTTTATTAAGTTCCCGGACTAAGTCTTTCTGCACCGGATCCCATATGCTCGCTGCATATTCAAGGTGTGGCCGGACGTGTGCGAAATAGCACCTCTCTTTCATTTTTTCATCCGAAAATCTTCCCACAATACGCTTGACGAATCCTAGCTTCTTCAGAGCTCTGCCACCAATATTTCTTATATGTGCTCCCCACGATAGATCCGAAGTTATCGTAACTCCTAGATACTTTACTTCATCTGTCGCCTTTATGTTAATACCATCCACAGCATATACATGGGAATTGTTGGATGACCTCCGCAAGAATTGTACCAAATTTTGTCATGCCAAAGAGTTACCATTTTTTTTTCTCCTGTCACAGGCTGTTATTAATATTTACTTGTGGAAATGTAATATTTGGGTATTATTTAGTTAAACTATTTCCCGTTGGATTTGTGGGTTTTTCCTTTCACAAGTCTATCGCTTCAGTTTTCAGATTGTCAAATTAGTCTCCAATCCCCGTTATACCTATCAGCAAGAAGTCTTTGTATATGGTGGGAATGAAAAATAACTGTGTGTATCAGCCGGTAATTCGAATATTTCTTTGGCATTTTTATTCGTGGAAATTACAGTATAATATACTGTGGCTATTCGGCTTAATACTCTTAAAGTTTTCATTGACGTGGTCAGTCCCCGCACCCCCAACCCGAAGATAAACTAGATTCTAGTCGATTACTCTCAATATTTTTTTTCATTCTGCGAGGTAGAAGTGATTATTTTTAATCTACCATTTCAGGCACCGTTTTATTGAGGATAATGGATTGGCTGTACTTACGCCGTGATATATTTCCAGGATTAAGTTCCCGTGGTTCTGCTGAAAAGCACGTGTACATATTGAAGTTGTTATTGATGTGGTTCGATGCAGACAAGATTTTTAGAAAAACAGCAGGCTCCAAGATTCTCATGGTAGTGGCTGCTAGAAATACTGACGTCTAGATAACAACAATAGTGAGTTCAATAAATATTTCTATCTCGTGCCAACTTATTCGACAATTCAGCTTGTACTGTAGTGGGTCCTTGAAACTCATCTTTTTTCACGCTTTCATCTTAAGATTTTCATTTTTCCTTCCTAGCCATACGTCGTCCTACTTCTTGCCTATTTTTTCCTTCACCCACTACCGCGTTCCAATCCAGTATGAATGCCATGTCTGTATTTCATCTGTGCATTAGTATTTTTGAACAATATTGTCATTTTAGAATTTAGTGAGGTTTCTGTCGCCTTCCTCATTAATTATCTTTAAGTATCACCATCATTCAAAGAGGTGGCCTTTGGGGTAAGACGCCTTAAACTTAAGTCGGCGTAACTTGGCTTAGCGCGGCGCATCGCCAGAGATGAAACGTTAGGATAGCGTCTGCCAGTTCACTGCGAATAGCGGCGTAGCCTGAAGTTGAATCCAGCTCAATTTTCTCTTAATTCCAGCCAATTACAAGCCCTGTTGCAGTATCGATAGTCTGGAAGCAATTGATTGCTACACTCGATATCTTCTCTTCCGTCATGCAGCTATGTTGAAAACGTGGTTTAGTTGCGAAATCGCCTGTGGAGTGGCAAGTGAAAACCATAGCCACGTAGTAGCTACATGAGAGTTCATGATGAGCACGCCAAGAAATGGAGGCAATAAGTGTGAGAAAACATGCCCTATGGGATGACAGCAGTCACATCAATTGGTGCACTCATGATACTTCTTGTGAATTACTTTGTAGAGGTAGCGATTGTGAAGAAAACTATGATAAGATAAACATATTAGAACAATTATCACAGCTATGTTTCAAGATGTTTTGGAATGAAAATATGGTAATATGTAAATCCATGCAAAAACAGTACAGTAAAGCACCAGGTGTCCAAAGCAATAGTGGAACCAAACAGAAATATAATCTGTAGGTAAAACTTCAGTTACTCTCGTGCTTTTGGTCTCATTTTCAGTGAAATATCATCCTGAAGTGTCCTGTATGTACAATATTCCGCTGAAATGTTCTTTTTTGTCTACCCATTCAAATTCATCATACATTGTTCTCTAAAACATTTTGTTTCACTTAAAATATTGTTCGTTGAGAATGCTTTATCACTGCACAATTATTCAGCTTAAACATATTTACAAAGTGGCACATTGCACTACTTTGGCATTAAACAATTTCTAGGTCATGTCTAGATTGGTATTGTCCAAGTATGGTATTGCCCTGCTCTGAATATAAGCCCTCACCTCAACTTTTCATCTCCATTTCGGTACATATTTAATTTATATCATTCGCTCTCCCATTAGTGCAAAATACACTTTAAATAACACGTAGAAAACACAAATTGATAGCCATTTTCCTGAATTCATGTGTGGAGCCAAGAGTTGGGATTCGAACTTAATCTGAGCAAATGCACGGCGGTACATTTCTTGCGGAGGTCGTCCAACTATTCCCATGTATATGCTGTGGATGGTGTTAACATAAAGGCGACAGATGAAGTGCAGTATCTAGGAGTTACGATAACTTCGGACCTATCGTGGGGAACACATATAAGAAATATTTGTGGCAGAGCTCTGAAGAAGTTAGGATTCGCCAAGCGTATTGTGGGAAGATTTTCGGATGAAAAAGTAAAAGAGAGGTGCTATTTCGCACTCGTCCGGCCACACTTTGAATATGCAGCGAGCATATGGGATCCGGTGCAGAAAGACTTAATCCGGGAACTTAATAAAACAAAGGAAAGCTGCGCGATTCGTCAAAAACTGCTACGGGCGTACGGACAGCGTTACACAGATGTTAAACGAATTAGGCTGGGAGCCGCTAGAGACTCGGAAGCTGCGCGCTATGCTTAGATTACTTGTTCAATTGGGTATTTTCCAAAATTTTAAATTTAAGTTTACGGATCTTTATATGTTACTTAAACTCGAACAAGCTTGCTGAGTGAAAGTAGTTTTAAAATTGATTCAATATTAATTGAGATATTTAAGATTAAAATAGTCGAAATTTCAAATTTTTTTACGCCTCTGCGAAACGAAATCTGATTGGCTTGACGTCATTTTCGCTGAGCGATAGACGGATGTGAGGGAGAAAGTGAGTAACTGTAGAAGATCTACCGTATATTTAAAGAGTTTTCATTGAAAACAAAGACTATGGCGTGCAATGGTTTTATTAAAACCACATAAGATAATTTACCCTAAGTGGATATGTTTATGGTAGGCGTTTTAATGAAGAAGGACGAGCGATTTAATGCTGCGAAAATTCGTTTAGCTTAAGTCCAAAAGATGTAAGCCTAAAGTTTGCTTTTAAAATCGTCATTGCTGTTTTATATCATTTTTGATACATTTAATTATGTATTTGGTGTATGAACTTTATTAACTGTTTTTCCAATACACTCATAATCATAATGATACTTCTTTCTTTATCGAAGTCCATATCAGTCCATGCAACAGTAAACAAACAGTATCTTAGTAACATATCAACATAACACAGTACTTGCCAAATGTTTGTGCTGCCAATACTCGACACACCTAAAACGTTAATTTTTTATTTGCTAATTAGTGATTGTTTGTAGAGGAGGTTTCTAGAAGTAGCTTATCTGCTGTAGAAATACCTAAAATATATTCTCATCTTCTAAATGTCTATTCAAAGATTAATTTAAGTGTTGTTATATTATAAAACTTCTCGTGAGAGTTATGGTGATAATGCCATAGGATACGTCCAAGTAAAGAGAGATGGACCACTGTGCACAGTCATTGCAAGAATATGTCCAGAACACTAAGTGCGGAGTAAAGCATACATTTTTACGGGTGGACATTGAGGAATCCAAGGAAGAAATTTCAATCATTCAATGCCGTAATTGCGTGAATAAATTTCTTGTTCGGTGTTTCAACCGATGTATTTGTACATTGTGGCACAAAACACCATCTATATCCCTTACTTGTATGCCATTTAAAGGCATATCTTGAAACGCGAAAACGTCAGAAACTAATTTCGGCGCATTTGTATCCACCTTAAGCATAAGGAAACGCCTGGGTCTAAATGTAAACAGCGAAAATGACGTCACAGGCCATTCGGTTGCTTTCGGAGTGTGCTCGGGAGTATTCGTAACCTTCTACTTTCTTTAGCTTTTAAAACCGAAATTCATACAATTTGATAAGAAAATTTTTAGCCAATGCAATAAGTTCAAGTAGCTGAATCAGAATATCGATAGTTTGAAATACGTGGAAAATACCCAATTGAGAATAGATATCTTTCAGAGCGACACGGAGAACATCATATTAGAACCCCACTATATTTCCAGGTCCGACAGAAACGATGAATTAAGAGAGATATTCTGCCGAACGGATAGGTATGGGAATTCTTTTTTCCCCCGAATAATAAGGGACTATAATAAATGATAGGCGTAATTTAATTAGAGCGTTTCCTTTTTATATGTAAACGGCTGGTGTCCTAACACCAGCCGTTAATTGCGGGGTAGTATGTAGAAGTAGATGAATTTTTAATGCACGCACAAATGACTGAAGGATCCACTCCACATAACTGTGGTAAGATGGCTTAATATGATGTCATGTTTTCAAATTGTAAAGGAGAGCAATTTTAAAGTTTAGTAGGAACTAAAAAATCAGTATCTCGAAGTTTAGGTCTTACCTTTTCATAATAGGTGTAAAAAGCTGTTTTTATCATTTTTTTAACTTTACAAATTCAACGATGCTAGCACTACGACTCCAACAGTATGAATAACTCAATTTAGCAAAAAAAAACGGACATATCGTATTTATCCATCTTACCACAGATATATAGCCATCAAAGTGACCTAAAAGAGCTTTTTGTATCAAGGATCTGAAGAGAGTATGTATTTCTTCTATGGATTAAAACCAAATCAAAATTACCTATCCTTTATTTGCACCAAATGTAGCATGGCCCTCAAATGAATCAGGCTCAGACATTGATTGCATGTATTATTGTAAATCTTTGAATACAGAAGAACAAAATTTCTTTAAAACTGGAAAAAACTTATTTTTTCCTCGTCTTTTTTTTCATCTGTGTCCTTATAAAGCAAATGCACTAATGCCTGGATGAAACCATAAAGTTGTCATTAATGATATCAAAACTGTCGTCAGAAATGTATTAATCTGCGTGTTATAAGGCCGTTTTACATGGTACATTTATCTGCAGAATCAATTGCGTGAACACTTGTATCAGGAAATTGTACCGTGTAAAACCGCAAAATGTGCGAACGCTTGTGCGATTGTATGAATTACAGAACGGAAAATAGAACCTGCTCTAATTCCATTCACACAAACATAAAATTTCTTTCAGTTTCATTTATTCCTTTGTACAAAAAACACAGTGTGTTAAACGGCCTTAACAAATGATGTTGCTCTTCTTTTTTTTAAATGCCTGGATCTAATGTGGGAAAAAACATTCATGACACAATTTTATAGCGAGTGCATTAAGTCTACCAAGGTGTTAGTCAGATATATCATCGTCATGGAGAAAAAAAAACATTAGGCTAATTCTTGAAACCATTGTTAAATTCATGTTGTTGTTTTGCATTTTCCTGAATAGGTACCTCAGTTGCCCTCACGAGCAGAGAAATATCTACAATATTTTTCTATAGCGGGTTTCATAACCTTTTCCTCCAAGCTGTCATATTGTTGTAACAACATCTTTATGAAGAAATATTAATTAAATAATGAAACATTTTCACAAATTCTTAAGAAATAATGCTTTTTTTACTAGTTTAAGTTATAATAGCACATTATTACTATATTCTCCATTATTTTGGACCATTATAGACCGGAATGTTTGAGAGGTTTTCTCTCTTTATGCTCGAAATTAGACTACCTTTGCACTTTTGACAACCTATATTTGACCAAAAGTGGGGGGCATATATCTGGACAAATATGGGGCCTACGATTATATCAAGTTGCACTCAAAGCATGAAATCTGAGGTAATGTTGATCAGGAAAATCCAGTCCCTCATTTATGGAAATTTACCAATCCTAATGTGGGAGCTAAATAATGAAGGTGAATACAAGCACTTCACCCCTTCAGAATTTAATTCATCCACCCCAAAGTAACAATCAGAGCACAACTCCTCATGGGGGACAGGATATTGCATTCTAAATAACTTCAATCGCCAAACTTACTCTGTCTCCGCTGACTTAAAAGGCAAACAAATTGAGGCCACCATCTTACTCTCCTCCATATGCAATCCACCACCATTAGCTGCCAATTCTCCTTGCGATGCTCTCCTGATTTATTTTATGTACATTATACACAATTTATTGAAATATGTATTGTGATACAACCTCCCTCTTCCTTATCAATAAATCCACATTTCAGAGGGAAACTTAAATAATGCTACTTGAAATAAAACTCAATGATAAACGCAAACGACAAAGACCTGTACTTACGCTTATTTGCACGGAACATGGTGCAATAAATGTGAGAATTCACCATTGTGAAACTTAACCATTGGTGTGAATAAATAAATACCGGAAAAGCTTTTTTGAGGACAAAATGAAGCAATACCATGAACTCTGAATTAAACTGTACACTGTCACAAAGAGGAAGCATAGTTAATGGATGGGATGTAGGAGAGGAATTGCTTGCCACCTAAGGGAATGATGGATAATACAATGATCAGACAATTGGTGCTCTACTGTCATTGTTAGGTCATAAAATCATTCTTTCCCCACAAAATTGATTTTGAACAACGAACTGCAAATTATGATTTTCATCCTGCCCCACTAGTGTGATAAAATAGGTAAGCTTATGTAACTGTAAAACTCATAATGATTAAATATTTAAGTATTTTAATTGAAATATTTTATAATTTGTTTTTCTCAGTAAGCTACAAGTCAAAATAATTAAATATGACCTTAAGGAAAACATCTATTATCTGACCTTATGGAAAACATCTTTTATCTGACCTTATGGAAAACATCTATTAACAACCATGGATATTATCAACAATTTACATTTCTTTACAAACTCGATGATTAACCACTTTTTAAATTCTTCTAATCTATCTAAACTCAAGCTATCTATAAGTCTCATCAATCGATTGCAAGATCGATTTTGGTAGGTTGAGCTATGATTGGTTATAAATTTCACGCAGTGGTTCGCTTTCGCAGCAAGAATAGACGCAGAGTTAAGTCGTTGTGACAGAGCCTTCATCCAGGCGCCTCAATGAGTTACAGGCCTCAGTGGAATTTGAGTCTTGTCAATGTCTCCTAATTATTGCCCATATAGGTTTACATATTTGTTTACAATAATACTCTGCATTAGAACTACATATTATCAGTGACGAGAGTTTATATTATTTATTTATATATAGTTTAAGCCAACGGAGTAGACCAAAGAAAAACTGTTAAATATCGTTATCAATTTGTTTTCCCAGTTACAGTTACTATGTAAATGTAAATCCTTTGCATTTGAGAGTTTGTCAAGTACTAAGGTTGAAGAGATGTTGAAATAGTTTTGGCCGGAATTAATTTATGGATGGTGCTTGACGAATGTCCTGGGGGGATGGAGTTCCATAGTTTGATGGCCCCGACCGAAAAGGAGTTGTGAAGTATTGTAGTTCTGTGGAAGGGAATGCAAAGTGTGTCCGGAGGGGTGCGCAGATTTCTTTTTCGAACGTTTGTAGTGAATAAAAAGAACTTTAAGTAGTCCAGCTTTTTGAACTTGAGGACTTAAAATAGGAAGCATCCCATGAAGCATTTTATTCTGATACGCACGGTAAGAAAATTTGCTTGCGTAAGTATGTGATCAAATTTTGAGTTCAAATAGATGAAGCGAATGAATCCATTAAATGTCCCTTATAGTTTTAAGTTTAGATCTTCCCGTATGTTGCAATAAGTAATACAGCAGTAATCGAATATTGGTAATATGAGTGAGTGAACAGGTTTATGACGAACTCGGGTTGATAGCTCAATTTCTTTCTCTTGATTTGATGCAGAACCATAAAAACCTTGCGGGAGACCCAAGGATACTTGTTCGGTCCATGTCAGAGTTTGATTGATAATAACACCTAAATCAGTTACCGAAAAGGAGTATACAATCTCGGTGCCGAGGATATTTACTTTGGGGATATTATGTGAAGAATTCTTTTTCTTTGACTGCCCAGATTGATGGCTTTTGTTTTGGATTGATTGATAATTAGTTTATTATTTGAGACCAATGAACATATACCTACTCTCCATGTCCTGTGAGTCAATCGGAGTGAGGTATTTTCAAATAAAAATTGTCAGGGTTGAACGGTACTGTCAAATTAAGAGGCGGAGAGATAGGTGCGGTGGGTGTACTAGGGTGAGGCCAAGAAGAAAACTTTGAGTTTAATTCCTCAATTTGGAGGGTAAAAATACATTCAAAAAATACATTCCAAGTAAAGTAAAAAAAGAGGGCAGCGAACCAAGATGGTACAATGCAGAAGTGAGAAAATCGTTAAGACGTCAGAGAGTATGCCACGCCAAGATGAAGAAACTCCGTAGAGATTTGTCCACTAGTGATCAAAATTTAATATTTGAAAAATACAAATTGTCTAAAGCCACTACAAAGGAAGCCTTTCGGAATGCATTCATGGATTTTAAAAGAAAAACATTAGGAGAACAATTACAGGACAACCCAAAGGCATTTTGGTCATACGTAAGGGAAGTTCAAGGCAATAGATCAACAGTTATTCCACTACGAAACGAAAATGGCGAATTATTAACAAGCAGTTCGGACAAGGCCAACTTATTAAATTCTTATTTTCAAAGTGTGTTCACCAAGTCAACGCAGAGTACATCCGTAAAGTTAAATGATCACTTCCAGCAAAAGATGCCGCCTATCGACATCTGCACTCACGGAATAGAAAACTTGCTAAAATCTATAAGTCCAAATAAATCCCCAGGTCCTGAAGAAATTCCTGCCCGCGTGTATAGAGAATTAGCTGGTGAAATAGCACCCTACTTGCAGAATATATTTAGTAAATCCATCAACGAACACGAAGTACCCATGGACTGGAAAATTGCAAATGTCACTCCCATATTCAAAAGCGGTGATAAGGAACAGCCATCGAACTACAGACCGATATCTCTCACATCTCTCACATCTATCTCTTGCAAAGTCCTTGAACATATAATTGTTAGTTCAGTTATGAGACACCTCGATATAGAAAACTTGTTAACAATAACACAACACGGATTCAGAAAGGGAAGATCTTGCGAAACTCAATTAGCACTTTTTACTCACGATATTTTAGTCTCGGGTGAACATAACGCTCCAGTTGATGCAATTTTTCTTGACTTTAAAAAGGCATTTGATAAAGTTTCCCACATTAAGCTACTCATGAAATTAAAATCCTACGGTTTAGACGACGACGTAGTTTCCTGGATTAGAGAATTCTTAAGTAATCGCGTGCAAAGGGTTGTATTAGATGGCGCTATCTCTAGTGAAGTGAAAGTCACATCGGGTGTCCCACAGGGAAGTGTCATAGGCCCGCTTCTGTTCCTTTTGTACATAAACGACATCGGTGACAAAGTTGACAGTAAGCTTAGATTATTTGCTGACGACGCAGTGATGTATAGAGAAATTCGTAGCTTTCATGACAAGGAAGCGCTAACTAAGGACCTCGAGGCAATACAAGAGTGGTGCGATGCGTGGCAGCTAGAATTAAACCTGAAAAAATGCGTTGTTGTAAATTTTTGGAAACGGAAAAACGCTCCTTGTAACAGCTATTGCATTAACAACATAAAACTAGACACCGTAGAATCGGTTAAGTACCTCGGAGTTAAACTGACTAATGATCTATCGTGGAGTAAACATATTCGAGAAATTACCGGTCAAGCTAATCATAAATTGGGATTTGTTAAAAGAGTACTTGGCAAGTGCGACGATAAAGTTAGGGAAATCAGCTACTTCTCCCTCGTTAGACCCCACTTAGAATATGCCGCCAGTATTTGGGATCCTTATGAGATAGGCTTGGAAACTGAATTAGAACGCGTGCAGCGAAGATCGGCAAGATATGTTAAAGGCCGTTATGATAATCTCGTTAGTGTTACTGACCTTTTGCAGCAACTGGGATGGGAAAAGCTTTCAGACCGTCGATTAAAATTCAGACTAAATCTATTATGTAAGTTCCAAACCGGTCTATTCTCTGACGACGTTGATAATATTTTACGAAATCCGACATACTACGGTAGATCAGATCATGAGAGTAAAATTAGGGAACTAGACTGCAGAACAGATAGATTTAAGATGTCATTTTTCCCACGAACGATAAGGGACCATAATAGCTGTCATGAGACTTTTATCTAGGTTTGTCGTTAGGTAGTGTAGCTCTTAGTAGTGGTAGTACTCCTAATACTTGAATCCTTATCTGTTACCTAGTACATACTAACAGCACGCCTAGCATATTTTCTACATGGGTCTTGAGTCCCTGTCCATCTGTGTAGTTGTAGAATGCATGTATATTGAGGTCACTCTCCATTTTGATGACATCTGTAGTGTAGTGTTGCATGCTTGTGAGGCTTCGCCTCATGACAAGCATTAGCGATTTATGCTAATGCATAATTAGTCGTAGTTACACTAACTTTAGGGTATAGTGTATGCATGTTGGTGAATACTCACCCCCTGCCACACACCCCTGAGGTGGCTTGCAGGGTATTTTGTAGATGTAGATGTATCAGCGTAGAAATGCAATTCCGAGCCGTATTGGACAATTCGACTCGTCGTGGAGCATGAAGCAGGTAGCCGACCCTTCCCCGCTGTACCTCCGTTCCGCGGCCGGGGCTGTGGTATGCAATGACTCACAGCTGGGCATTTACATTACTTTAAATGCATTAACATTTATTCAACATTTATAAAAAAATAATAAATATAGCCGTGATTTCACTGAAACGCTGAATAAGTGGACACCAAACTTCGCGCAATCCCGTTGATTTTCAGAAACGTTGCTAAAAGTTTCAGTCGCGTGAAATTCTGTAATCCAGATATAAGGCATACAGCGTAAAATTACGAAATAGCAGTGCATTCTATATTCTTCTTATACTTAGCTAATGCAATGAATGGAATCGGACTTTGAATAGCACTAGCTAAACTTTCAGTCACTGAAATAAGAAAATAAAAAGTACTTGAAAAATATTTTTTAAATCTAGAAATATTGCGTCTACCTGGACAAGCTTTTCTCCCGAGGAAAGAATGCCGTGAAGAATAGGGCCTACGGGGTTTCGCAAGACCTGCCTTTCCGGAATCAGTGCTGATTTTGCGTTAACAAGTTTTGAATATCCAAATACCTCATATTCGAACTGACAATTAAATGTTCCAATATCTTGCACGAAATAGACGTTTGGGAAATCGGTCTTTAGTTACTGGGCTCTTCCTTATCGCCTCTTTTACATATTGGTGTACCGTTCGCGACTGTACCATAGCGTGCCTTGGTATAATCTGGTTTATGCTAGGCAGATGTCTTGAGATCATCGATCTGGTTAATGATGTCCACAGGGGCTTTATCCTCCCTACGACAAAGAACCTTCTCAGCCCTGATCCATATATATTTTATATTACCCTCTTTCTATAAGGATCTAGCAGCTGCGTACAATTCCTTGTTTTGAAGGGTCAGCGTTTCGTTTACGTAAATAGTATTGACCTTGGTTTCATGCCACCCGTTATCTCGGGTAGTGAGGACACACTCGACATGTTCTTTGCTGAAGCACATGTCCCTTGTTGACTCTGACGAATCTCACTATCAGGGGCAGTGGTTGAGGTGCGTCGGACGTCGCGGGGCGGGGCCGGGACCCGTAGCAATAGACGATATCTCGCTCCGAAATGGTGACATTCAAGGCTGCTCCGATGGCCAAGACCAAGGCCGAGGGGTATTCACCCTGTGTAGTAGGGATCCCATTTATTTCCAACTCGTTTCTTCTGTTTCCTTGCTCGGCTTTGATTTCTCCTACCTCCAGCCAGCATATTCGTAGCTCGATCGAGCGGTTGTCATTTTTGAAGACGGTGAAGACTGACTTATCGCTGACAGTTCCGTCACTGCGGTGTTGAGCTTGGTCGATTGCTCAACTAACACTTCACTATTGCACTCCACTGCATGTACTAGATTCTTCTGCTCCTCTTGCAGATCATGAATCCGCATAACTAAATCATTAAACAAGTCCTGCACTGACTGAGGGGAACTTAAAGTGGGATCCTCTAGGAACAATGGGATTTTCCTCTTATATACGACCATCTCGAGCTTTTATTCTTGACTTGAGAGGATGTAATATTCTTAATTCGGTAGGAAATTACACTTAAATGAGCTCGTTTCTCAGTACAATCGCCAGCGTTAATTCTTTGTTTTATAAAAAAATAAACTGGACGTGCTAATCTTATTTTTTTAAAGCAAACTTTTACTGCGAGGATTTAATTCTGAAAGATGTGTTACATAATATCATTCCATTTAAATAAAGTTTTTCTCTTATTCTGTGAAAGAATGTTTTGCATATTTTACATTTTCTTTCAAGTTTCTAATGAGCTGTAAATCCCATTCCATTCAAGTTAGAGTGCATCAGTCGTCAAACATTCCTGTTAATTTCAATATAATAAATACATTAATGTAATACAATTGCTAAACATGCATGTTTCGTAATATTTGAGAGAGAGGCCGCCAGGTGTCGTGGCCTACGAACAATACACGCTAGCAAGCAACAAGGCGAGTTGGAGTCGGAATCGAGGAGTGAAGTGTGTGATTTGGTGGCGAGCGGACGGCACGGCCAGAACAAGGACAGGAGGCGAGAGGAGGACTAAATGCTGTGGCCTGCTAAGGTAGGAGCGATACTGGGGCGTTCTCTCTCTCTCTCTCTCTCAATCGATAATAACAAAATACAGTCCATTATAATTTGGGGGGCAATAATTAATTGCTACTTAAAGGCAATATATTGCCTAGACATTATTTGGTCCTTCGGGCCGGATAAAGTAGTGTTTCTGGTACATACATCTCATGGTTGGATATTGTGTCCTTATGCTTAATGCCTTTATTGTTTGTGTAGTTAGAATATATTTGGTTATTGTTTAGTGTTACTGGATTTCGGCCGTTCGACCTCGTACGCGACCTATTGATTATCTGCATTAGTTAGGTGAACAATGTGTAACGAAAAGGGACAAGAAGCTGAGCCAATGGGTGATTCACGCGGTCATCGCCTCCTAAAATTAAAGAGAGCTCGTCGAGACGCCATAATGAATACATTAGAACGGCTTTATGCCCTCACACGTGAGGATCAGATAGATATTCCGATGCTTAAATGCAGATATGCATCTCTGGAGGACAAATATAGTTCGTTTTCAACTCTTACTGATGAAATTCGGGAGGATATGATCGAGCTTAACTTGGAATTCGATGAGGAATTAAGCATTAGCGCTCGCGTGGAAGAGCTGTATTACGAAATCAAAGCGGTGGCCAGTCAGATGCTACCCACGGAAGTTAGTAATGCTAGTATGCTAGGAGGGTGCCTACTGTTTCGCCAACGGCCAGGTTGCCGAAGATAAATATTCCTGTATTTGACGGGGAATTGGCTGACTTCAAACCTTTTTACGATGTTTTCTGTAGCCTGATACACGAGAGTACTCAGTTGACGGATATTGAGAAGTTTCATTACTTAATTGGGAGTGTTAAGGGAAATGCGCGGAAAATAGTGACGGGTCTTCCATTAATCTCTGAAAATTACGCTATCGTGTGGAAAAACTTGGTTCGTCAATATGAGAATAAGCGATTATTAGCTTTAAATTACCTAGAGAAAATAATAAATGCTCCCGTTTTGAACAACGACTCGATAGAGGGTTTCCAGGCATTAATTGAAAATTTGTCTGAAAACGTGAATGCTTTGAAGGCCATGAATATCCCTCAGTTGGCAGATTTTATCTTATTTGTTCTTGCGGTAAGAACGTTAGATAAATATTCGCGCAAGCAGTTTGAAATGGAACACCATGAAGTTGAATTTCCCCACATTGATGACCTAGTCAAATTTGGACACAAGCATATCAATATACTCCGCTCATCAGGGTCGAGGTCAAGTACTCTGTCAAATGCGAGATTAATTCAAGCAAAACGGAGCCTCGCAAGTGCAAGAACTTCACTCTTGGCAGCCAGTGAGACTGTTAATTTATTTTCATGCCCGCTATGCACGGAACAGCACCGTTTATATTTATGCAACACATTTATTTTAATGTCAGTGGATAAAAGAAGGGACTTTATTAAGTCTAAGAATATTTGTTACAATTGCTTAGGTGGAAAGCATAAAGCAAGTGCCTGTCGATCCCGTGTATCTTGTCGTAACTGTTCAAAGGGGCACCATACATTATTGTGCACTGCCACAGTTTCTGGAAGTTCTTCACGGATAGCCTCGCAACCATTTAGCACGGCAAGAAGCGACCGGAGAGGGCGGGGAGAATTAAACGCGAATGACGTGACGGAACGGGCATCATCTAACAATGAAAGCAGTATGCAGGACGCATTAGCTTGTTCAACGAGTCATATTGTTTCTCAAAATTCTATTGTATTATTGGGAACGGCTATTGTTGCTGTGAAGTCGGCGTCTGGCATATTCCACAATGTACGTGTTTTAATTGACCCGGCGCACAGTGGGGCCAAATGCCAAAAACGCGCTCAAAATGGCGAAAATTATTTTTTTTATTTTCAGGATTTTTTTTGTAGGTTGTCTACACAGATATCTAATCCACCGGGAAATGCTTTATAAATCGAGTAAGTTTGCAACTGCGCTCATTATTCTGTGTGAAAGTGACAGTTAAGCACCTCTCCGGTGCTACGAAAACAATCAACCCAATTTTAAGGACTTTTAAAAAACACACTATAAATCGCTGAGTGATCCGATTTAAATTTTGAAAAATGGAATCTATTCATAATAGTAAGTAGATTTAAAATAGTTTTTATATGATATAGCTATTTTAAAAATTGAGTGTTATATAGTTACATAAGGGCACTGAGAAATAAATTATATTTCTTAGAAAAAGTTATTAGAAAAACTATGAAAAGTTAAATTGTACCACATTGTCTCTCTGTCATATTTGAATATGGTATAACTGCCGATTGTACCTGTCATTTTGTTTTTAAATTTCTTTGCCCCGGTTTCCCTAACGCGAGTTATTGACAAATGAAGTTTATAGGTACAATACGTAGCAGCTCATTTTAGCGTTTGCGATGCATTCTCTCTATGAAAAGTAACATTGTACCACATTGCCTCTTTACCATATTTGAATATGGTATAACTGCAGGTCGTACCTACCATTTTGTTTATAGATTGCTTTGCCCCGGTTTCCCTAACGCGAGTTATTGACAAATGCAGTTTACAGGTACAATACGTAGCAGCTCATTTTAGCGTTTGCGATGCATTCTCTCTATGAAAAGTAACATTGTACCATATTGTCTCTTTACCATATTTGAATATGGTATAACTGCAGGTCGTACCTATCATTTTGTTTTTAAATTGCTTTGCCCCGGTTTCCCAAACGCGAGTTATTGATAAAAGAAGTGTACAGTTACAATACGTAGCAGCTCGTTAAGGTAGTTCATACAATACTACGCAAATCATAGTTTACCGCAAATATACAACTTCACTTTTGAAGAGGCATATCCAAGCGAAGGTAATCATATAGTATAGCAATGATATATTTTTAAATTACCACAGTAAAAATATCTTTATAACCTATTTCTTGACAGCTGATTGAGAAGACTATAGCAGGCGGTTCTTATACATGATTAGGGTTGCCAAGTTTTAAAATAAAAAAACGGGGGATACCATATTTTACAATGAAAAGGTTTTAATCCATTTCCTTTAATTGATATTTTGGCGTAGAGCATGTGTTTTGGTGTTTATTATTAGCATATCGACTTTAAGTTACATTCTTGTGGGAGCACGTGGTGTATATCCCAAACAATGAAGGCGGCCTGACAACTAGTCCGCATGCTTGAAGCGAATTAATGAGCATTGTTTTTGGAAGCGGAGCGATAAAAACATATTATTTCGAAGTGATTGAATGAAGCAGACGTTCAGGGCGTGAGGTATAATTCGGCGAACATCATTAATATTGATGTAATATTTATGATAGTAAGAAGGGTGGTTTAATGTAAACTGATTGCGGGCTAAAATTTACAGATACGTCAGATTAAACAAACCGAAGATTCGAGTTAAACCTCAATCAATCTTTTATTTTATAATATTTTAGTGTACAAAGGTAAGGGGCATCATCTCATTTTTTTTTTTAATATTAAACGATGGAAGAAAAGCTTCTACCATTCTACTACCGGAGCTGGGCAGCGATACTAAAAACCGGGGGATTTCCCTGTTTTCCGGGAGATTTAATCGGGGGCTGAAAAAGGTCATTAAAACCGGGTGATTTGGTAAGCCTACACATGATTACCTTTTGTTTACGTAGCGCCACGTGCCACGTATTCAAAATAGACAAATTAAATTAATAACCAGCATATAAACCTTAAATTATACGATGTCGTACCATCCATTATTGCATATCTATTACGCGTCAGCAATCAAACGAATTTTTTAATTGAACATTGTTGTTGACAATGTCCGTTCTACCTGTGCACGGTGTAAGGAAAAAACGGCATCAACAATTAACAATTAATCAATTTAGCAATGTGAAATCTGGAATTCAGCTTAACCTACATTCATATATTTTGTACCGAGAATTATTGGGAGACAAACGTAAGATAAAAGCTACGGAAATTTCCCCTATTTCCTATAATTTGTATCGATTTTATTTTACGTGTAGTATTTGTAATAATATGCACAACATGACAATTTTTGTAGGTTCAATTTTTTCTTCCGCTCATTTTCCTTAATTTCAACGTCAACTTCACAGTTTCATACCAAAACACAGAATTAAAAAAAATAGTTACGCTTTTGAAAAAAACCGCCATATTGAGTCATCTATTTTGTTTTCTGCAATTTAAACTTCAAATTCGTATTCGGCGATCTCAATAATGTGTTATTACCGACTTTTATTCCAATTAAAGCCTTTATCACTTTTAATGCCGCCATATTGGGTCAGCCATTTTGTTTTTTGCAATTCTGATTTCATATTCGTAATCTTCAACCTAAAAAACTAAGACACACCGAATTTCGCAATGATTGAACATTTTCTTCATATTTTGACCATATTTTCGGAATTCTGTGCGGCGTCGCAAGCTAGTTTCATCACCACCGCTTGCCAGCAAAGGCTGGGTCTCCCGAGAAAGCAATCCATGGTTGCATGCAAGGGCCTTGCAGATAATCCCGTCACTACTACGAAAGGAATTACATCTTTGGTAATTCGGTCTCGTCAAGGGGGCGAGGAACTAACCACTACTGCCATAGTCATTCAAAAAATTACCTCGAGGCAACCTAGCGCTCTAATATTCGATAGTGTATGTGATCGTTTCCGCTATTTGATATTGGCGGATCCCGAGTTCCATAAGCCGGGGGATATTGATATTTTAATCGGCGCTGAATTATACTCGCAAATTATGGTTGATGGACCCACGATTCGCTACGAAGGTAATCCTACTGCGTGGCCTTCGATTTTTTGTTACATTCTAATAGGTCCTGTAAAATCTGCCTCCAATTCTTTGCATACTGGTGCAAACATTTCCTCGTGTATTGTCACGAACGAGGAAAGTGACTTGGGCTTGTTGCTAGAACATTTCTGGAAGGTCGAAGAAATTCCGAGCAATCCGCCTGCCTCCGAAAATGACGAAAGGGCGGAATTGCAGTTCACATCCCTTCATTATAGAGAGGAAAATGGGCGGTATGTTGTACCTATTTTATTTAAGGACGAGTCCCCTGAGACTTCTCTCGGCCAATCTCAGGCCCAAGCATTAAAGAGGTACTCTAATCTCGAGCGGAAATTAGCACATGACACCTATTTGCGAGCAGAATATAATAAATCCTTAAGTGAATATCTCACTATGGGGCATATGTCAAGGTCTCAATGGGGATCAGGGAAATATGTCATTCCACATTATGCGGTGCATAAAGAGTCGAGCTCAACCACGAAAGTGCGCGTAGTGTTTGATGCTTTAGCTCGCACCTCATCAGGGCATAGTTTGAATGAACTACTTTTAAAGGGTCCGAAATTGCATAAAGACATCGCTGATTTAATCTTAAGGTTTCGTCTACATGCTGTGGCATTTGTAGCTGATATTTCAAAAATGTATAGAAGGATTTTGATACGTCCGGAGCATAGGGCTTACCAACATATAGTTTGGCGTCCTAACGAACATTCCACTTTGCAAGAATATGAATTAAACACAGTTACATTTGGTTTAACGTCCTCTCCATATTTGGCTATGAGAGTACTTCAGCAATTATCTCATGACGAAGCGGAACACTTTCCCCTCGCAGCATTAGTACTCCCAAGCGATGTATTTGTGGACGACTTAATCTCGGGAAGCTCTACGAGCGCCAAGGCAATAGAGCTTATAGCACAATTGAATGGATTGTTAAAAGGCGGAGGTTTTCAACTTCATAAGTGGGCCACAAACTCCGTGGATGTTCTAAGGGCCATTTCACCGGAGCACGTGCAACGCAAAGTGGAATTTAATAATGAGGAAAACTCAAATTTAAAAATATTAGGTTTATGTTGGGATCCTAAGTTGGATGTCTTTTCTTACAACGTGGGGATATCGTTAAAACCACCCTCAAAAAGAGGCGTTCTTTCAAATTTGGCACAACTATTTGATCCATTAGGATGGATTAGTCCGGTCGTCTTTTGGGCAAAACATTTTATGCAGGGTCTTTGGAAATTAAATATCGGATGGGACGAAGATTTGCCTTCCGATGTAATTGACTCGTGGAAACATTTTGTAAACCAATTGCCTTTGTTGGAAAACATAAAATTACCTCGCGGTGCATTAAGTCGTGAAGTAAGCGACACAGAACACCGCCAATTATTGGGTTTCTGCGATGCCTCCGAGCGGGGCTATTGCGCAGTGGTGTATTTGCGAAGTGGAGGACTCCATACAAAGGGACGAGTCCATTTAATGATGGCCAAGACGAAAGTCGCACCTATTAAAACTTTAACAATCCCAAGGCTAGAACTTCTGGGCGCAGTTTTGCTGACGAAACTTATTGAGTACGTATTCTCTTCTCTCTCGCAGAAAATAAATATTGAGTGTGTTTATGCCTGGACTGACTCCACAACAGTCTTGTCTTGGATAAATACTCCAGCACATTTATTAAAAGCCTTTGTGGCGAATAGGGTAGCTCAAATATCAGAAAGTCATGTGGGTATAATGTGGAGTCATATATCTGGCAAAGATAACCCTGCTGATTCTGGCATTGCTACCCCAACAAATAATTTACGATGACTTATGGTGGAACGCACCTCCCTGGGTATCTAATAGTGCTGATCAATGGGAAATTAGTGCATTAGCAGGAACAAATAATGTAATCCCGGAAATGAAATCTCTGAAATCGAATGTTGCTGTCGCAGATACAGACACGCTAATTATCGCATTCATTGAACGTTTTTCCTCCTTGTCTAAACTTAATCGAGTTATTGCTTATTGTCTCCGATTCATTGCATTAGCAAAAGGGTCATCGGATTTATGCAAAGAAAGTAATCTAAGTGTTAAAGAGATCAAGAACGCTCTCAAAGTATGCATAAAAGTAACTCAGCATTCTTATTTTAAGCAAGATATTGGATATCTGAAAGGGGGACGTATCTGTTCCAAAAGGCTTCAGAAATTGTCTCCATTTATCGATTCCGAGGGTTGTCTCAGAGTGGGTGGAAGGCTAAATAAAGCTGATTTAGCCTACAATCCCAAGCACCCATTGCTGTTACCCAAGGAAGCTTATCTAACCACATTGATCATGGACCATTATCATAAAATGTATTTGCATGTGGGACCTATGACATTGCAATATTTATTAGGATTGAAATATTGGATTTTATCAGCGCGTTCCGTGGTTCGACAGCGAATTAGAGCCTGCGTTACCTGCACTAAATTGAAGGCTTCATGTAAGGTACCGAAAATGGGTGATCTACCATCCCCACGAGTGGTGGCAACACGTCCGTTTTTATACACAGGGGTTGATTTCGGTGGACCTTTCTTTGTAAGGGAATCCTTTAGGAGATCATCCAAATCCTGGAAGGCATATCTGTGTTTGTTCGTATGCTTACCTACTAAGGCGACCCATTTGGAGCTAGTGTTGAACTTAACAACTGAGGCATTTATTGCCGCTCTAGAACGCTTTATATCTCGACGAGGTTTATGCACGGACATATATTCAGATTGTGGATCCAATTTTGTGGGAGCCAATCGATATTCAACGGGAATTAATCGTCAATGGCGGGATTTATTAAGTTCAGGTAACATGATGGATACCCTTTCGCAAAGAAATACTAAGTGGCATTTCAATCCTCCAGCAGCCCCTCACTTTGGGGGACTTTGGGAGGCGAATACGAAATCAGCAAAGAGCTTATTGAAAAGAATTATTGGGAACAGAATTCTAACATTTGAAGAGCTATCTACAGTTTTCGCTAAAATCGAAGCGGTTTTGAATTCAAGGCCACTCACGCGATTGTCACCCGACCCCTCTGAATATGAAGCTTTGACCCCGGGACATTTTTTAATTGGTGCTCCCTTAGTAGGCTTGCCAGAACCGACCCTACTTGATTTGAGCTCCAATAGACTTTCAAGGTGGCAGTTGGTGAAGCAAATAACGCAACACTTTTGGAATAGATGGTCTACCGAATATTTGAACACGCTTCAAGTGAGAAATAAGTGGGCGAAAGAAGAAGAAAATTTAGCAGTAGATGACCTTGTGGTATTGAAGGAGAAACATATGTTTCCTTTGCAATGGCCTTTGGCTAGAGTGGAAGAAATCCACTCCGGCCCAGATAACAGAGTTCGGGTAGTAACACTACGGACCAAGGATGGGGTGTTCAAACGTCCCGTAGCAAAGGTTATGAAACTGCCTGTGGGAAATTAGTGGGAACTAATTTCCTAATAATATTTATTTTATTTTTTTATTTGCTCTTTTCTCAACAATTTATTTAATTTAGCTGGAGGAGAGCAAGTTACTCCTAAAGCATAAAGCATGAGATTTAATTTAGTGTATTTGGTCTTTGGAGCTCCCACATACCTTTCCGAGGGCTTCCTTCCCAAATGAGTCTCTGGTGAATGCCCCCTCCAGAGTGAAAAAAGAACCTTTCTTTCCTTCACCCAAACAAAGACCAAATATTTAATGTATGATGCAATTGATCCAACCATGAGATTGGTATTTTGTTTATAATTTTGTTGTCATTATTCTTACTTAATTGTTCAAAATTTGATGTTCAAATTTTGGGGGGGAGTATGTTTCGTAATATTTGAGAGAGAGGCCGCCAGGTGTCGTGGCCTACGAACAATACACGCTAGCAAGCAACAAGGCAAGTTGGAGGCGGAATCGAGGAGTGAAGTGTGTGATTTGGTGGCGAGCGGACAGCACGGCCAGAGGAGGCGAGAGGAGGACTAAATGCTGTGGCCTGCTAAGGTAGGAGCGATACTGGGGCGTTCTCTCTCTCTCAATCGATAATAACAAAATACAGTCCATTATAATTTGGGGGGCAATAATTAATTGCTACTTAAAGGCAATATATTGCCTAGACACATCAGTCGTCAAACATTCCTGTTAATTTCAATATAATAAATACATTAATGTAATACAATTGCTAAACATAATTGCTACACAAAATTTAATACTGTTAAACAGTACATCGAGGGACAAAACTGAATTCAGTGCTAAGTATGGGGATAAGGTATAGATTTTGAGGTCATAACATTGCTGCAAAGTAGATTAATATTTCTTTGTTACAACCTGTGGCAAATTTCGGAATTATGTTCACATCAACTATTTAAAGACACCCAAACAAATGTACACTGATGATTTCTGCTGGTAACACCGGCTAATATTTTCAAACTCGTAGCCAAATCCGTGATCAGAGAATCGAAAACCCTCCTTTTCATAAAATCTTGTTCAAAGCAGACTCACCACATCTTCGGAAGCAAAATTTCCCATAATTTATATGCCGTAGTGAAGTATTTGGGTTGGTATATTTCCCTGCAAATTTTAAGTACCGGGGCTGGAAATATTAATTAGAGCAAAAATATTTTAAAAGAATCTTACATGTCCAACACCCGTTGAGTTGACGTTCATTAATGCACATTTGAAATATGTTATTTCATTAATGCACATTTATTCCAAGTGGGGTCTAACGAGCGAGAAGTAGCTGATTTCCTGGTTAGTGTCGATTGAGCGGGGCCACATCTCAGGTACTCGGACTCTGGGTTGGGACAGGATTATCCCTTCGCGAGCAAGGGTCGACCCACACACCGGCTACCTGTGACCCAGAGTCCGAGTACCTGAGATGTGGCCCCGCTCAATCGACACTAACCACGGCGGGGAAGGGACGACTACCTGCTCCACTCTTCACGACGAGTCGAATGGTCCAATACGGCTCGGAAATATATTTCTACGCTGAGACACTATGTTGACCATTCTGCCTGCCACGCGCTCACTTTCCCCTCCGTTCCATTCTCTTACCCCTCCCACACATTGCACCCCCTCTGTTCTGCGCATCTAAAGGCCGTTTTACACGGGGAACGTCATTGCGCAATCTGACGTATGTCCGAAGGCGCAGTCAAAATTGCGTCGTGTAAAGCGGTGAATTGCGAGAACGCATGCGAGAATGCATGGATGCGAGATGGCAAAATAGCCCCAGTTCTAATTTCGTTCATGCATTCGCGCAATTGCCCGCCATATTAGAAATTAATGCAGCTCTGACCTGCGCAATGACGTGCCCCGTGTATAACGGCCTTAAAAGCCGTAAGCTTTCGCGAGGACTGTACAGGGTGGGCCGAAAAACACGAAAGTGTCCGAATCGAATCGTAATAGCGCGGAAAAGTTGTTACTCGTCACCCTGATCACAAAGAAAGAAACATTTTCGAAATCGGACCATGTCTTCTGGTCGCACATCTCGTTCGAAGTTTTGAAAAATCGTAAAAAATATGACTTTTTTAGGGATTTTTTAAAATAAGTTACAGTGATTGGATTACGTTCAAAATCGGTATGTGGCCTCTTCTAAAGAACCTCTGTCTTAAAAAATACGTAACACCATTATCTCTTTCTTTTAGGGAGAGGGGAAGTCGCTCATCGCGTTCAAATTATCGAAAAATCGTAAAAAACATTACTTTTTTTCGGAATTATGTCTTTATGAGTTACAGTGATCGGATTGCGTTCAAAATCGGTATGTGGCCTCTTGTAAAGGTCCTTTGTCTTTTAAGAAAGATATAATTCCCGTTCCCCCCTTCTTTTTCGGGGGAGGGGAGGGGCATGTATCGTAAAAATGAGTGACCTTTCGGTAGGCCTACGCTTATTTTTGAAAATTGCTTTTTCTTTTGAATTCGTTCCTTCAGAATAGTTGTTTTGGTGAGAAAACAAATACATTTCAGGCTGGTTGATGTGCGACTACCCATAGCCGTGCCTAAGGGGTCAAAGTGCAGGTGCACTAGAATAAGCGGATTTCGATGCAAGACACACGTCTTTACAGTAATTCGCTGATTGTAGAGCTCCGCAGGGGCGAAAATTTTAACCATTTTTCTGTATCTTGAAGCCATCATGGAGTAATATTACTCCGCACCGACCAAGCAGCCGTACGGGTGACGGTCGCCCCCGACGATTTTTGATATTTATTTATCGTCAATTCAGCCGAATCGTACGCTCGTTTTCCTTCGCTGAGTGTTCTTTTCACTCTGAACAGACACCGAAAAGCTAATAACCTGATAGTTCTGCTATCTTATGAATGTGTTTTGGTGAAGTGGTTTCACACAAAACTGCTTAGTCTATAGTGATACGATGCATATTAAAGCATTGCTTTGTAATCATTTTGGTATCTCCTGTTATCCTTCCAAGCTAATCATTTGAGCCCTATAGGATGGGGTTAAATTATAGGCAGTCCTATGTTTCTCTGCCTTGACAAAGTGAATACATAGAAAAAGAGAATCGCAGTCTCTTCTCTTTTGGCCAAAGAAGTTCAGTGAGGTGTTTCCCTTGCAAGTGTGAGGTTACGTAGAAATCTATTTCAAGTAAAACATTTTGTTTACACAATGGCGTGGATGCGGAGTGGAGCTGTGATTGACTTGTTGGAAAAGAATATGTGGAGCTTTAAGTATTATCAAAGCTTCCAACAATACGTGATGTAATGTGTGTGTTCTTTTATTACATGAGAAAAAATCATGACGTCCGGGACGCAGATTGGATTGCAATGAAAGAAGTTGTTGATCTGTGGAACAAAACTAAAATTCCCCGTATCCAAGACATTAGGGTTATTGAAAAATTTGAGTCGCTTTATCAGGAAAGGAGGAATCTCCATAAGAATACCTCCACTAATAAACCGCCAAGTGCAGCCGTGATGGCTAAGAAAGAAATGTTTCAGAGTAAGCTATATGACTATGTTTGACTTGAGCAAAAATGGTGCGATGGAACAGCTGGAAAAAAGGCAAATGATGTAACTAAAGAAGCAGAAAAAAGGCTTGGAAGGAAGAAATACTTTTCTTGTGTGATAAACGCGGACCGAGGTTAGGAATTATCGGGGGTGTAGATTTAAAGATGAAGAAGGATGATCAGAGGAGGGCAGTGATGAATGGTTGACGAGAAACTCACTGAAGAAGACAAAACGCAAGTTGCCACCGGTATTCTCAATAATGAAGGTTCAGAGAAGCCGCTGAAGAAGAGACAGGTGCAGTTGAATGATGTTCCCAATATGACACTTGGTGACTTAACCACAACTAGCTCCGCCAGATTTTTCCAAATACTAGGAATTAGTCAAGCGTTTTTAGAGTACCCTGTGACTGAATGGGCTGGAAAAGAGGATTACCAAATGGGAAAGCAAATTGCTACTTACCTTAGAGTGATTAATGATCAAGCGGAGCGAGGCGTAAAACTTATGTCCTATTTCAACAGAACAATAACACAAAAAGAGGACGCCTTTCAAGAATTGCTCATATCCGTAAATTCCTACCGGAAGTCCCTACCAGACGTCAAAAAGTCAGCATTAATTCATAAGTATGACACACCATCTACATCAAGAGACCGGAACTGAATTGTGTACTTACACGTTGTATCTTCAAATATGTTAATTAAACACATCCAGGTAATCAGATAACCTTGACCATTTATTTACCCTCAGAAGTGCACGAGGAAGTACAAAGAGAAAGAAGGGGTGGGGACAGAGCTCGGCACGGATGCCAGCGTAGCGGCGACCGTCAGCCAAACACCCGTACGGCGCAGCGGCTAGGCCGGTGCGGAGTAATATTACTCCATGATGGCTTCAAGATACGGAAAAATGGTTACAATTTTCGCCCCTGCGGAGCTCTACAATCAGCAAATTACTGTAAAGACGTGTGTCTTGCATCGAAATCCGCTTATTCTAGTACACCTGCACTTTGACCCCTTAGGCACGGCTATGGGTAGTCGCACATCAACCAGCCTGAAATGTATTTGTTTTCTCACCAAAACAACTATTCTGAAGGAACGAATTCAAAAGAAAAAGCAATTTTCAAAAATAAGCGTAGGCCTACCGAAAGGTCACTCATTTTTATGATACATGCCCCTCCCCTCCCCCGAAAAAGAAGGGGGGAACGGGAATTATATCTTTCTTAAAAGACAAAGGATCTTTACAAGAGGCCACATACCGATTTTGAACGCAATCCGATCACTGTAACTCATAAAGAGATAATTCCGAAAAAAAGTAATGTTTTTTACGATTTTTCGATAATTTGAACGCGATGAGCGACTTCCCCTCTCCCTAAAAGAAATAGATAATGGGTGTTACGTATTTTTTTAAGACAGAGGTTCTTTAGAAGAGGCCACATACCGATTTTGAACGTAATCCAATCACTGTAACTTATTTTAAAAAATCCCTAAAAAAGTCATATTTTTTACGATTTTTCAAAACTTCGAACGAGATGTGCGACCGGAAGACATGGTCCGATTTCGAAAATGTTTCTTTCTTTGTGATCAGGGTGACGAGTAACAACTTTTCCACGCTATTACGTATCGATTCGGACACTTTCGTGTTTTTCGGCCCACCCTACTGTACATGCTGGGTTATGAAAAAAACGCCGAGCGGTATTTCCATCGTTGGATGATCCACCCCTTGTTTTGGTTGGTCTATAATCAGCCCAGTCCTCTCCCTATAATCTGTTAATAATAAATTTTATGACAGGCTTTGCATGATACCTTGTCAGTAACTTCCGTTTTACTTATTTTAATTACTTATAGTAATTTTGGACTACATCCTTCAGATTTCGCAGCTGGTAGAAAAACAGTGAATTACTAAATTTGCAGCTTAAGAACCAACTGAAACTGAGGGTTTCGCTGGACTTCGTATTGCATGACTATCGTGCTGAGAAACGACCGGCAAGCTACCCCGATGGCGTGGCAGAAAGGAGAATTTGGCCTTTCATGTGTATTTGAGAATTTCCAAGGCATAAGTCAAATGTTAGGTGGTCAAATAGCCAGCTTGGCATTCATCAAACTCCCTCAAAAATCCCAATACTCAAGGCACAGCGGGTAGTGTTAACCATGTGAGTCGTGCGTGCCTTAGCGTTCGAATGAACAGCTGTAGTCATCGAGGTGGGTACTCGGATGCTCGCCTAGCCGAGGTTCTCGTATTCAGGAGTATTCAACCACGTATTCAAGCATTCGATGAGGCGCTGAGGTTGTTGTCCTTGTATTCATTCGGGTACTCATCCACTCGCCGAGGTATTCAAGTACTCGTTTGGGTACTCATCTACTCATCGAGGTATTCATGTATTCATTCTGGTACTCATCTACTCATCGAGGTATTCACGTATTCATTCGGGTATTCATCTACTCATCGAGGTACTCATTCAGCTACTCATGCAGTCGTCGAGTACCCACGTATTCATTCGGGTACTCAAATACCTATGAGTGAATAAATTTGGCGCACTCCTACTCGGAATAAAGATGCGAGGAGGTTCAGAGAAAACCACACGAAAAAATCTTCTAGGTTTACTTGTAATGAAGACTTAATGCATATTTTACGCATTAAGTCCGATCCACTCGTAATTGAATTAGGAAGGTCACCTCGGAAGAAATTGTCATCTATCCCTCCTGATGTTTTAAACCTGTTGGGCCCTTCTGATTCAGACTATTCAATACTTTGCAATGAAGAGATTGAATATTCAGATACTGATGATTCAGAGGAAGAAATATTGCTATAAATTTTCATTTAACACTTTTTTTTCAAATACTTGGTGATGTGATCCAACAGCATTGTGGCATTATATTTTTTAAATTAATGGAAGTTTATTATTGTTACGAAATAAACTTTTGAAATACGTTTTGTTTTAATTATCTTTTGGACAAAAGATCAAGTCTCGACAGCCTATGCTTAAAATATACATTTAGTCCAAAAAATGTGTCATCCTACTCCCTATCGATCCTCGGTATATTCTTTTTAAGGAGTGGCTATCGAACGACCCTGTTGCACTAAAAGTTTGTCAAAGTTACCCATATATAATACATTATGCTTTGATTCGTATTATATTCATTTGCAAATATATATGAGGCCAGTAAGGGGGACTAGTACAACAAACTGAATTTTTTCCTCCAAGATATTCATTCTGCCCACTGTGGACCGCCCGCGGAAAGAAATCTCTATTTTTTGCTAAAATCACACACCATAACTCGCTTTCTTCTGTTAGATATTAGTATAAATATTTCCAGTATATTAGTTTATATAAATATTTCTCACACTCGCGTTCGTGGTTAATACTTCATTGGCTATCAATTTTCGATATTTCAATCGGCATGTATAGGTCGTTGCTGTGGCGAAAGAATAATTTCCTAATAATTATTTTCCCCAAAATTTGCGATGATAAAGATGACCTGCATTGCGATATATTCATTATTTGCAATTCAGGAATTATCAAATTCTCCTTCATTGAAAATTGATTCTTTCTGTCGAATATATCCGGTTCAAGCGTCAGTTTTACACCTAAGAATTTGTTTTAACTGTGAGTACGCAATCGAAAGTTGCTGCAAAAACGGAATTATCAGTCTCCTTATAAATTGCAATAACTGCATGGTGTAAGCGAGAGAATAATTCAAGTTTTATAACTCGCATTTCCTTATTAGTAATTTATCTCTCTCATATTGAAATAAACCTTCGTCTTGACTTGCCGTCCACTCTATTCTAAACTACAAACCAAAACCCCAAACCACCAATAACTGCTCTACCATATTATAATTACATCCCACCCCTTACGCTTGGTTTCATGTTCACGATATAAGCATCCACTCTCATGTCTCTCACTCTCATGCCTCATATTCATTTCAGACATGGTCTCGGGCTCTTTTCTGTACATTCCTCTCCGATTGTCCAGTTCGAAACACCGTGGGCCAACCTTATACTTCTGACTTACCCATTTTGTCTTCGGCCGTTCGAGGCTACTGCTCTTCTTTTCGCAGTTATCTTGAGTAAGCAATACTGTTCACTGTATCATGCGTCACGTTGTGGAAGTGATACATACTGGATAAGGAAAATTTATATATTGGGGGAAAAGGTTCCCAGTCTACTTACTTAACTTACGTCACTTTTTACTTACCCAATTGAGTATGCAAGGTTACCAGCCTTTACACTACAGGCGCTCACTCGCAACCAATCACTTTGGACAAATTTTTGCCAGCAGAGTATCCGAAGTATAGTAACACTCTAGGTACGCTTTCTCCATGTTAGAGGATATAAATAATCGCTTACGCTCGCTGAGGGAATGGACGAATAAAATAACTGACATACACTAGATGTGGTCGCGAACAGATATTATAAGAAAGGGAATAAACCAGATGCAAAAAAAGTGATGCTAGATAAAACAAAAGAAGTAACATACAAACAACGTATAAAATGCGAGATTACAAAGTGGTATAATTGAAACCCTTACCCTTAGCATAAACCAAACCCAGCAATACAATTTTTGTGACTGCAAGTAGGAATACTCATGGTCTAAACATCAGAAATCCACCTGATTGTTTCCCCTATCCTGAGTATTTTTTTCAATTTCAAATACCACTACTGTATTGTTGACGGTACACCTCATTTTAGTATTAATTGTTTTTAGTTTAATTCTGGGTTTTTTCCTACTCCTTGATAATACCCTTACCTTTAATGTAGCTCCCCAGCTTAGTTAAAGAAGTTATGATTCAAATAACTAACGACAATGATGATATTGTAAAATGTCAAATAATAACCCGGAAAATTGTGCGTAAAATTATCACCACGAAAAAAAAAAAGTAAGAGGCGGTGATGAAAAATGTCTCTGGCTGGGATCGAACCCTGGGCCTCAAGTTAGCAGGCGGGGAATAAAACCCCGCCGCCACCGTCATCGGCAATTAATGGGGGTTGTAAACGTGGTTCGTTTCATATTCTTCTTGACAGCCTAAAAGCAACGTGTTTATTACTTTGTGTTCTCATATTGGGCTTCTTAGTCATGGCCCGATGAGATGGGAAGGGGGAGGGAGGTGCGGCTCAAGCCGTTGTATATGCGTTATGTGACTTCTGGGGGACAATTTTACCGCTACGACTAGTACTTACATCATGACCTTATTTTGTATGGCTAAGAAACCCTCGCGTGACCTTCCTTCGTCGACAACGAGTAGCCAATAGTCCAACCCCACCCCTAAAAATTCGCCTGCGTATGAACCCATATAGAATTTGTGGCTTTGGCCTGGGAATTATCGGTATTTGTTGTGCGAGGAAGATGGCGAGAAATTCCCTTCAGTAGCATCATGACTAGGGTCGTCGTGTCCAAGCTCATTTCAGTCCTGCGCGAAAGGGACAAATAGTAGCCTCGTTACTGTGTGGGAAGAAATAATTTTAGTAATGTGTTAAGGGAGCGGGACGCGAAACGCATGTCGAGTAATGAGTATCTCATGTTCGCACTGTGACGACATTCCTCTTGTATAGTTGACAGATTATCCTTATGTCTTTGTTATCCATTCCTAGTGGTTACAACAGACTGAACATTTTGTTCCACTCAACGTAGTTCGGCTTTCTCCACGGCCACGAATCCACCTATAGTGGCTTATTAGCTTGTATCGTTCTTCATTATGAACAGTCAAAATTTTGTACTGTTTACAGGCTTGTTTTATTAGTCGACCAAGGTTTCAGCACATTATTATGATTATTAATGCATCAGCAATGACTCACCACGGAAGGCAAACAAACGAAGAGTGAAAACATCGCAAAGTTTTGACTGATTGTTCATCATAGACGTTGGAAATCACAAAGTGATGCCTCAAGTTTCTTCTTAAATGTGTCGCTCTCTTTACCTTTACTCTCATGCAGTGTGTGACCTTCTTGGTTCTGCTGTTGTGCCTAAATTCGAATAGGATTTCCGAGCGGTTGCCTTCAATTTTTATTTCCATGCTTCGAATGATTAGGTATTCCTGCATTTTTTACGTATGTGACAACATATTCGAGGTACGATGCTGATCACATTTCTCAGTCCTTATCTTCTTCGGCATGACAATCATTACACTCCCATTCCATTTCAAGTGACCCCAAATATGGAAAAAATAAAAAATAATTTAAAAAAATAGATAAAATGTATTTGTAAGTATGAAACATTAAATTGTCGCATCATATTCATTTATTAGTTTGTCATTATTTTCTGCCTAAAAAAGTCAACTTTGTGTCATCGAAAAACATAGACCTTAAAACAGCCTTTGATATATATTTTGTTTATGTCAAGTATTTGCATTTTTGATCATCTGTTTCCCATCAGCTATAGAAGTGGTTATTTTGCTATTATAGTTATGGTTATTTGCGGAGGACTTTCAGGGGATGACTGTCCCCTGAATGTCCTCCGTTTGTCTTCCACTTTCGTTGCTGTCTTTTATTACTTCGCACAGGTTCTCCTTGGCTTTACTTTCAAGCGCCTTCATAATATGTCCGTTGATGTTTTCAGACGCTTTGAAATTCTCAAGTTATTTCACTGCTCTGTCGAAATCGCTTCTCAGTATGTGTGGGCCCCGGTTCTCCTCGTATACACCAACCTCTCGTATTTCATGAGTGACTATTCCAGCGGCCGCGGCACATGGTAGAATTCTTGAACGTATTGCTTCTATCAATTCTTTATGTCTTTACCTTCTATCAGTGTATTGCCTTTCACATCCCTGAAGATGTTGCCTTTTGTTTTTGTCTCTTCGAAGTGCCCCTTCACCAGCTTGGATGCTGTTTTGGTGTCCTCCCTCTTCACGTTTTCGTTGATTTCCTCTCTGCAGATTTCTATCCAATCCTCCTCTGCCTTCTTACAAATCTCGAATTATCTTTTTCCATGCTTCGGATCTCCTTCCAGCTTCAGTATCTCGATTATCTTACTGTACTGCCGACTGTACTCTTCTGTCACATTCTTCCTTCAGTATGATGCCAACACCTGCGATCATCTGGTCGTCTCCTGAATGAATCCATCGCTCCAGTAGTCGTCTTCCCCAGCCCACTTATGATCTCTCTGTCTCCAAGGATATCTACTCTCCATCTTCGCATTCTCTAGCCTTCCGCTCCCTAGAGACCATCCTCTAGTAATCTTTAATTGGCCTGAACTATTCGCATCCCTGGCTTTTGGCTTTTTTCTTGTTATTAGTAGGAATGAATAAGTTCTTTTTAAAGGACTCTTTACTCTTCACTGGTTCTATTAATATCATATGTTAATTTATTAATTGTTCCCTGGGTTTATCCTCCATACTTGCATTCGTAAGACGCAAGAGTGAAATATATCAATTCTATTTTATCACGTAATTAACAGTAACATCATATCATCTTCTAAATTAAGAGCATTATTGAATTTCTAACATGATTGTAAGCAAAAAGTAGTAATTGAAGGTGTTTTAGCTCTGACATGGTGAGAGTGACATCAGGCGCCTCACAAGGAAACGTCGCCTTTTATATCGTTTAACGTTATCTCTTTCGAGATGAAAAAGTAGGATATTTTCTACTTCGAACCTTGCCAGAGTCGCACCGAGTCTCCCACTCATCGGATTAACCAAGTCAGCTTCGGAGTCACTTCCTGGTGAGTCCAAATGTGAACCTATAAAACCTCGCAATGGAAGAAAAATCTCCAATCGGCCTAGCGAGTGCGTGGAAGTGATTTTCCTCATTTGTCTGTTAAATTCCAATTTCTTATTTTTAATGGTCTTATTTCAACTTGCTTCCTAAGCTTAATCACATATCTATTACACAATTTTTGAACCCCTTCCCGTTGTTCAATCTTTCCCAAATTTTGCATACATGTTTAATTTTTATGACAAAATCTTTTTCGAATTTTCCACGTTGTAGATTTAATTAAATTAAAAAAAATTGATTTAAGTACATAAATCAAACATTGAATTATAAAACCACATATAGATACATATTTAAATCGGATTTAATTTTTTTCTAATTATAAAGGTGGCTAATTCATTCGTATTAGGAATTGCTCTGTAGATAAATGAATAGTTACCACTACCAAAATACTAAACTTTCAAATAAGTAATGTGGTAACTATTCATTCATTCATTTGATCTACGGAGCAATTCCTACTACGAACGAATCTATTTCCCTCAACTTGTGCCTATGATCGTTTCTACCGTAATGCATTGGCTCTAATAAAATACGTTTAACGTCCGGAAAAAAGTCCCCTTTGAGCTTAAGTACATGGATTAATCAAAATATTCTCTATCGATAAGTATTAGATTCTCCCCTAAATACTTAAGTAATTCAGTGACACAGCTTAGTATTTCGAATCAAACTTGTTGTCACATTTTTCTAGTATTCTTTTGATACATTCCAATTCATGATTGGGTGTCTGTAGATTTCCCGCATGATTTTCTCCAAAAGAGAGGTACTCAACTCTACTTTTTAAACTCATTATTGTTAGACTCGTAGCTAACATTCCTATAAAATATGTTATATCAATATGTTTGAAGTCTTTAAAGAAATTAAGTCTGCAGCAAAATGACACTGCGTTATTAATCGTCGAAGAAATGTTGGCGAATAAACATTTCCAGGTGGCCTTTGTATTTTTATTTAAAATTCATAATTGTTCATAATGAGCCGACTTTGAATGGAAAATTTTCCAGGGGGTTGTATTAATATTGTAGTAAAGAACAAATTTTCTCTCCAAGTGTATATATATCAAAAATTTCCTCTAGGATTGAAATAATGGTTGCCTTATTTAGGATATTTTAAATTTATATATGAGAGAAATAGCAGTGTAGCTTTTAAAGGAAATATCGCCGAAGGTTTCTTTGTTTCTCCAGGGCGTAGCTCATTACTGATTGCATTACTATGAAGATGGCAACGGTGGTTGTCTCATTTGAACTTTATTCATAGAGTAGCAATGAGAATGTTTCCATTAAAGGTAAAATTAAATAAGCCATCAAAACAAATTATTTTACGTACGTAATATTTCGCACAAGGATAGCGTAGGTTACTGGTGATAGGAGTCACGAATAACATTGTGGCATGTTGATGTAAAATAATAGATAAAGGTTATCAGTCTGAATTTCAAGAAATAAATGAGAAAAATTATCCCAGTGTTATTATTACAATAGGGCCCGGTTTTATAATGTCTGGTATACATTCACGGTGAGATGACGTAGCCCTTTCCTCAACTTGAAGTTAACTGAGAGTTTAGGTTTGATATATATCATCAGATTTTCACTTAGTCGACGAAAGCGTATTGGTGGGAGAATCATTTAGCCAAGGATTACAGGTTAGGTACATTTGAACCGGAGATTATAAAAGTTTTTTATTTGCCACTTGATTGTAAACTTACACATAGGTAATCCCTATTTTTTGTAACGTGTATTGTATTACTGGTAATTAGTCGCTATAAGATAAGGTCATCTCAGTAACAGAGGGAAAATAATTAGTTTTTAATCTAAAAATTGGTGGGCGTATATGAATTAGCCGTGAACTAGCATTTAATTGCATACATAGGTAACTGTTGTTGTCTAAACTCAAAATTTGGTCGGTGTTTAATTGGAGAACAACAAAGTTTTATATAACGACATATACTCGAATATATATTATTTTAATTTTATGCCAATGTATAATGTTGATGTTTTATAAGCCTTGTCATGAGATCATAGTGAATGATTTCACTGTAGTAAAAGTGTGATAGAAATCACTCTGGAATAAATATTTCAGTTTCATTACATATATTTGACTGTGCTATGGTTATTTATTACCGATTGCATGAAATAAAAAAAACTATTAACCCTTTTTTTCATCCTAAAAAATAGCTACCATCATATCTGCCTCACCGAGACAGGAGAATACGGGTAACCATGACGACCCCGAGACCGATGACTGCCCACCCTTGTTCTTCGGCTGCCAAAACCTCTCCTGTGCCCTCTGGGTCATATGTAAGTTTCGATTTTCTCTTCTATTTCTCCAATTTATTATCGTTTCCTTATGCATTTATCTATCCTAATTCTTTCTGTCGAACGCTTTAAAAAAATCAATTTCATGTCTCCTCTGAATTCTTTTCCATAAGTTACCTCATCACTGCAATTGCATTCAGAGTTTCCTTCCCTTTCCTGAACTCAAACTAGTAATCGCCTAAATAGTAATTGTCGGTAACATTTTATTTATGATCCTAAGTAAAACCTTTTCCGCGTGCGAGGTTGGAACTAATTGTTCTATAGTCTTAGAAATTTGATAATTTCCTTTTCGGAATAGCGATCACACTGATTTCACGAAGTCCTCCCACCATGTTCCCTCCCCTTTGATTCTAGTTTATTCTTTGATTAGATTCTAGACTAGAAAACTAATCGTCTCTCGTTATTTCATAAATTGTAAGAAAGGTAATTGGACAACAGCGCGTTCAAATGCTTGTACTGTAATTATTAAAAAAATAGCTTTAAGTATCAGATAATTACCATCCATTGGAAATATTTTCCATAAGTACAGTGAAAGACAAATGACCGACGCCGTATTCTCCGTAAAGTACCAAGGTATCCAGGTCCAAAAGTGTATATGGTTGGAATTTAGAAACTTTTTCTAGCAATTAATTTCAAAAACCGAACGTTATTTATTCATAAAACAAGAGGTAATGGATCCAAGCACCTCGATCTTGAAACGTGTCCACTTCGTACCGTCTTAAGGGCCGCAAAGTTTAAGTATTCACGAGTGTGAGCTGTCTTCCTTTCCTCGATTACTCTCTGGGCATTCGTTTCATTGAAAACATTTGCGATTTGATGGCCATGGGTCTGCAACACTAGAAAGGGTTGTAAGGGGCCTTAATTGCTTTCCTAGAAAAAAAGTCATAATCTGTGAAATGATTGCGGTCAAATAAGGTGAAGAGAATAAATTAAATTATATTTTCTCCTCACTGCCAGCAATGAAGATTGCTTTTTGTCTCTAATTTAACCCGTAAAAATGTATTAACTCTACATATGAAATGGAAAGTCCTGACTGACTGACTCAACACTCATGAACGCACAGCCCAAACTAGTAGTGATAAAAACGTGAAAAGTTGATGGTATATCCCCATCGTGGTGTACAGGCTCACTGTAGTAGGATTTCTGAAATAAACAACTTTTGGGGTGATTTCACCTTATTTTAGTTAACTGTTACTCCCATAAGAAAAGCATTGACTTTGGTGTACGTTGTTCTTTATTTACTTTTTTGAAATACTCGCACCCA
This sequence comes from Pyrrhosoma nymphula, assembly GCA_963573305.1. Taxonomy (NCBI): domain Eukaryota; kingdom Metazoa; phylum Arthropoda; class Insecta; order Odonata; family Coenagrionidae; genus Pyrrhosoma; species Pyrrhosoma nymphula. The sequence goes on along the minus strand of OY754334.1, from coordinate 132,876,448 downwards.
AGATATTGAATGAAAATTTACATCATCGGACGCATAAAAAAATTCAGTATTTAATTCTTTAATTCGATTTTATTTTGCGCTTCGTTTTTGTCTCATGGCGTTTTTAGCTCTAATTTCATCAATTTTTCTTCCTTTTCAACAATAGAAATCTCCTTGGCAACCAGGCGTGAATATCCATTTTATAAAGTATTTCATGATTAGGCCATTCATGCCTGCAGCATTTATGGGCCAGGTTCAGTGACTAAGTTGATATTGTTTACCCCAACCTCACTATTTGCGTTTAATGGCTTTTACGTAGTGTCAGCACTTAGCACGTCACATTGATTCTTATAGTCGCTAACAACTGCTTTTATTTTTTCTCTCTCGCGCTGAATTTTAACGGGCACCCTCATCTAGCCCTTGTCAGCATTATTTATGGCCGTAGTATGTAATCAAATTACAAAGTAATATACTTGGTATTTTTCTGCCTATGGAATTATCATAGAATATGTTTACCATCAAAGATATTCTGAGAATTTGAACTTAAAATTATAATGCGTGGGAACAATTATTTTTCCAAAAAAACGAACCAAAAATATCGAACTGGATGTCATGAGTTATATGAAAAGCAGTCAGTTATCTGTGCTAAATTTTAAAGTCCTGAAAGTTTGATAATTGTACTACATTTCGTTTTTGAGTTTTACTCGAGGATGTATACTTTGTACATTATTTATAAGATTTTCATTACATATAAGCAAATTTCAATGAAAATTTACTCCGAAGTTCCAACATGCAGTTAATGACTGATAGATAGTTCCTCATATGTGAATATAGCACGCTTCATGCATTGATTCATATTGACAAAGGTAAATGGCATCTCCCACGGGCATGATCATCATAACCTTATGAATAATTTTTAGCACTATTTCTGGACCAAGATTGTGTAATAATATTACCAAATATTTTGTTTTTGTACCATTTAACCATAATACCAGTGCGGCACTGAAGTAGTTGCCCAGAGCTTATAAGGTCTGGGTATTCGTGTATTCGTCTGAGTCCTCATGTAACCTTCCAGGTATATACCCAGGTATTCATTCCCCGTGGTTAGAAGACATTGCATCCTCGAGAATTCACCCATACCGTATTTTTGCCTCATTATCCAACAAATTTTCCACTTTAAATCTCATTTTCGCTGGCACAACATTTTTCCTTGGAACCCACTTTCTTCCCAGTTTCACTCCAGAGAGACAGCTATGTGGACAGACAGCAGACGGTGGTATGTTTCGTACCCACAATCCCTCATTACATTTTGTTATTTATAACTCTCCCAATCCCTCATCATGCAAAATAAAATCAGCCACGCTCTTATAATTGCCTCTTATATATATACTACTACTGCTATAATTACACATTCAAGTCTCTACAGCCTATGTCATTCCCAGCCCATTCAAGTCTCTACAAAATATCCATTTAATCCAAAAAATGTGTCATCCTACTCCCTATCGATCCTCGGTATATTCAGTTTAAGGGGTGGCTACCGAACGCCCCTATTGCACTAAAATGTTGTCACAGTTACCCATATATAATACATTATGCTTTGATTCGTATTATATTCATTTGCAAATATATATGAGGCCAGTAAGGGGGACTAGTACAAAAAACTGAATTTTTTCCTCCCAGATATTCATTCTGCCCACTGCGGACCGCCCACTATTTCGGAAATCTCTATTTTTTGCTAAAATCATACTCCATAACTCGCTTTCTTCTGTTAGATATTAGTATAAATATTTCTAGTATATTAGTTTATATAAATATTTCTCACACTCCCGTTCGGGGTTAATACTTCATTGGCTATCAAATTTCGATATCAATCGGCATGTATGAGTCGTTGCTGCGGCATGTATGAGTCGTAATAATTTCCTAATAATATTATATTTAAATTATTTTCCCCAAAAGTTGCGATGATAAATATTACCTGCATTGCGATATATTCATTATTTTCAATTACAATTTCATTTTATTTTCAATTCAAATTCTCGTCCTTTGAAAATTGATTGTTTCTGTCTAATATATTCGGTTCGTCAGTTTTACAACTAAGAATGTGTTTTAACTGTGAGTACGCAATCGAAAGTTGCTGCAAAAACGGAATTATCAGTTTCCTTATAAATTGCATTAAATGCATGGTGTAAGCGGGCGAATAATTCAAGTTTTATAACTCGTATTTCCTTATTAGTAATTTATCTCATATTGAAATCAACCTGCGTCTTGACTTGCCGTCCACTCTATCGTAAACTACAAACCAAAACCCTAAACCACCAATAACTGCTCTATATCCAAATTATAATTACATCCCGCCCCTTACGCTTGGTTTCATGTTCACAATAAAAGCATCCACTACCCTCATAATAATTTCAGTCATGGTCTCGGGCTCTATTCTGTACATTCTTCTCCGATCGTCCAGCTCGAATCACCGTTTCTTGATGGGCCAACCTTATACTTCCGACTTGCCCATTTTGTCTTCGGCCGTTCGAGGCTACTGCTCTGCTTTACGCAGTAATTTTGAGTATGCAATACTGTTCACTGTATCATGCGTAACTTTGTGGAAGTGATACATACTGGATAAGGAAAATTTATATATTGGGGAAAAGGTTACCAGTCTTTACACTACAGGCGCTCAACCAGTCACTTTTGACAATTTTCCGCCGAAGAGTAACCAAAGTCTAGTAATACTCAAGCTACGCTTTCTCTATGTTAGAGTATATAAATAATCCCTTACGCTCGCCGAGGGAATGGACGAATAAAATAACTAACATTCACAAGATGTGGTCGCGAACAGATATTAAAAGAAAGGGAAGAAACAAGATGCAAAAAATGATGATAGATAACACAAAAGAAGTAACATACCAACAACGTATAAATTGCGAGATTACAAAGTGGTACCCTTAATCGCGCATCACTCCATTAATATAAACCAAAGCCAGCATTACAATGTTTGTGACTGGAAGTAGGAAGACTCATCGTCTAAACACCTGTTGTTGGCACTTACCCAATTTAATCTTTTCAATTTCAAATACAACGACTCTATTGTCGAGGGTTCACTAAATTTTAGTATTAATTGTTTTTATTTAATTCTGGATTTTTTTCCTTCTCCTTGATAGAATACTTATCTTTAATGCAGCACCCAAACTAAGGTAAATAACTAATTTTTCAAATTTCTAACGGCAATGATGATAATTGTAATATTTAAATAACAACTCGGAAAATTGTGTGTAAAATTGAAATCGAAAAAAAAAGTAAAAGGTGGTGAAAAATGACTCTGCTTGGGATCGAACCCTGGGCCTCAAGTTAGCAGGCGGGGAATAAAACCCCGCCGCCACCGTCATCGGCAATTAACGGGGGTTGAAAACGTGGTCCGTTTCATACTTCGCTTGGCACAGCCTGAGAGCATCCCTCATATTCGGCTTCTTAGTCATGGCCCGAGGAGATGGGAGGGAGGTGCCGATCAAGCCGTTGTATGTGCGTTCCGTGAGTTCTGGGGGCCAATTTTACCGCTACGACTACAACATCATGGCTTTGTTTTGTATGACTAAGAAACCCTCGCGTGACCTTCCTTCTTCGACAACGAGTAGCCAATAGTCAAACCCCCCACTCCCAAAATGATTCGCCTGCGTAAGAACCCATGAAGGGATTTTAGCTTAGGCCTGGGACTTATCGGTATTAGTTGTGTGAGGAAGATCCTGAGAAATTCCCTTCAGTAGCTTCATGACTAGTGTCGTCGTGGCCAAGCGCATTTCAGTCCTGCGCGAAGGAGCCTCAAATAGTAATCTCGTTCGTGTGTGGGAAGACATAATTTTAATTATGTGCTAAGTATGTGTTAAATTTTAATTAAGTGTCCGTTCCATCTCTTCCGTGCAGTTCAGAAAACCTCACCTCGATCTATCTCTCTAATCGCAGCCTCTTCGCTAGGTCGCTCGACCGCAAAGTGGGGCAATAAGCGATTTTCCGAATATTTATTTGGCTACTTTTCAAGAAATGCACTTATCGTAGAACACACCAAAGCACATAAATACAACACTAATTACTTTCTAGAAGCAGTAAATTTGTCGTCAGGAGAAGGCATGGCAATTTCTCAGGGAGTTATTTTATGATTTCCATTTTAGGTTGGAATAATTTTAAACAAGGCTGGTTATGGCCTCTATGGTTCATATACTTAATACTTCCATGAGAAAGCATGGGAAATAAAATAAACTTCCCTCATGCCCCCTCCATTTTAAAAAGCATGATCATTATCAGTTCATGAAAGAAAGAGTTAGAGACCCTCATCTTTCTTTTATTAAAGTAACCAGATGCGCCTAAACAATTTTTGGCCTATCATTGTATGCAAAAGCTATGAATAGTACAATTGGTATCTCATGCCACCATCATTACATAAAGTGCTAATTCATGGAGCAGATTTAATCAGTGCGCTTCCACTCGGATAATTTTCGGAGGAAGCGCAAGAGGCTCGGAATAAAGATGCGAGGAGGTTCAGGGAAAACCACACGAGAAAATCTTCTAGGTTTGCTTGTAATGAAGACTTAATGCATATTTTACGCATTAAGTCCGATCCACTCGTCATTGAATTAGGAAGGTCACCTCGGAAGAAATTGTCATCTATCCCTCCTGATGTTTTAAACCTGTTGGGCCCTTCTGATTCAGACTATTCAATACTTTGCAATGAAGAGATTGTATATTCAGATACTGATGATTCAGAGGGAAAAAATTGCTAATCACTTTTGTTCAAATATTTGTTGATGTGATCCAAAAGCATTGTGGCATTATATTTTTTAAATTAATGGAAGTTTATTATTGCAACGAAATATAATTTTTGAATACATTTTGTTTAAATTATCTTAAGGACAAAATATCAAGTCTCAATAGCCTATGCTTAAAATATACATTTAGTAAAAAAATTTGCCGCTTTCGTCGCTAAATGTGTCATCCTCCTTGCTATCGATCGCATCGATCCTCGGTATATTCAGTTCAAGGGGACACTACCGAACGCACCTATTGCACTTAAAATTTGTCAAATTTACTCATATTTAATGCGTTGTGCTTCAATTCGAATTGTATACATTTGTAAATAAATATGAGGCCAGTAAGGGGGACTATTACAAAAATTTGAATTTCTTCCTCCCCACATCTTCATTCTGCCCCACGAGACCCGCCCGCGCCGGAAATCTCTATTTGTTGCGAAAATTATACAGAATAACTCGCTCTCTTCTGTTGCGTTCGGGGTTAATACTTCAATGGCTATCACTTTTCGATATTTCAATCGGCATGTATGAGTCGATGTTGTGGCAAAAGTTTCCCAAGAATATCATTTTTAAGTTAATTTTTTAATACGTAAGTTATTTTTTTCAATTTCAAATAAAACGACTGTATTGTTGACGGTTCACTCAATAGTAGTTTTTAATTTAATTCTGGATTTTTTTCTACTAATATCCTTTCCATTAATGTAACTCCCCAGCTAAGGAAAAAGAACGAACTATTCAAATAACTAACGGCAATGATGATATTGTAAAATTGCAAATGAAAACCCGGAAAAAAGTGTGTAAAAATAAACCCCACACAAAATTGAAAAAAAAGTAAAAGGTGGTGGTGAAGAATGACTCTGGCTGGGATCGAACCCTGGGCCTCAAGTTAGCAGGCGGGGAATAAAACCCCGCCGCCACCGTCATCGGCAATTAATGAGGGTTGTAAACGTGTTCGGTTTCATATTTTGCTTGACAGCCTGCGAGCAGTGAGTTTATTTCTTGTGTGCTCATATTGGGCTTCTTAGTCAAGGCCCGAGGAGATGGGAGGTGCGGATCAAGCCGTTGTATATGCGTTCCGTGACTTCTGGGGGCCCATTTTACCGCCACGACTAGCACATCATGACTTCGTTTTGTATGTCTAAGAAACCCTCGCGTGTCCTTCCTTCTTCGACAACGAGTAGCCAATAGTCCAACCCCCACTCCCAAAATGATGCACCCGAGTAAGAACCCATAAAGAATTTTTGGCTTTGCCCTGGGAATTATCGGTATTTGTTGTGCGAGGTAGATGGTGAGAAATTCCCTTCAGTAGCTTCATGACTAGGGTCGTCGTGGCCATTCGCATTTTAGTCCTGTGCGAAGGAGACAAATAGTAGCCTCGTTTGTGTTTGGGAAGACATATTCTTATAAAGACTTAGCCAAAATCTGCTCGGTAGCTTTTCCCGACAATGAGAAACGAATGATAATGTTAAAAGATCAGAATTTGGATTTCGAACGTAACAAAAATAGTAGACAGCAACTATTGTAGTACCTTACATCAGGGAAAGTGCGGAAAACTACCTCGGTGAAGACGAATATTTGTTAAGTTACCGAAGGGAGCGGAACGCGAAACGCATTTCGGGTGATGAGTACGCAAAAATTGATTTTGGTAATAGCCACCATGTCTATATTTGCTTCTAGAACTGCTGGAAGACTTTTGGCAGTGTTATTTGGACGAGAGTAAATGAAAATTACTGCTGAGATGTTAACCCTGGAAGTTTAGGCAATTTATTAATAAACCTCTCTGATATTTTTGGTTCCGAGTGGGACAAATTTACATTAATAATAAATATTTATGGATTTTAAATAAAAACTTCCCGATAATGAATCAAATTTTGTAGGACTAATACTTAAAAGGCAAAATAACATCTTCTATAGCTGAAGGAGGGAAACAGGTGATCAAAAATGCAAATACTTGGCATAAACAAAATATACATCATATATATAAACCTTTATTAAGTACATACTGGGTATGAACGACAAATCGGAATGGGCAAATGTTGGCAGAGGATTTAGGCCGACCATCCTAATTGCCATTGATTATAAATTTCCCGCTGAGAAATTGGTAATAGATGTATGGAAAGGTATGAATTTGAAAGAAAATTATTAGGGTAGATGTTAATGATGGTTAACTTTGGTTTTGCTAACTTATTGCCTCCTCCAACTATATTTTGAACAGAGCTGGTGAGAGTTTGCTTCATTATCTAACTTTTATGTAAATTTTTTCTCATATTCGTACTGTGACGACATTATTCTTGTATAGTTGAACGATTATCCTTCTGTATTTGTAATCCATTCCCAGTTGTTCCAACAGACTGAACATTTTGTTCCACTCAACGTAGTTCGGCTTTCTTCAAGGCCACGAATCCACCTATAGTGGCTTATTAACTTGTATCGTCCTTCATTATGAACTATTTACTATGTACTATGAACTATTTACTATTTACAGGCTTGTATTATTAGTTGACCTAGGTTTCAGCACATTATTATCATAATTAATGCATCAGCAAAGACTCACCACGGAAGGCAAACAAAAGACGAGTGAAAACAGCGCAAAGTTTTGATTGATTGTTCATCATAGACGTTGGGAATTTTCACAAAGTGATGATTCAAATTACTTCTTATATGTGTCGTTCTCTTTACCTTTACTCTCATGCAGTGTGTGACATTCTTGGTTTTGCTGTTGTGCCTAAATTTGAATAGGTTTTCCGAGAAGTTTTCTTCAATATATAATTCCATGCTTTGAATGAGCAGGTATTCCTGCATTTTTTTACGCATGTGGCAACATATACGATGCTGATCACTTTTCTCAGTACTTTACTCTCTTCAGCCATTCCATTTCAAGTGACCCCAAATATGGAAAAAATATAAAACAATTTTAAAAAAATATAAATAATATAGGTATCTTTAAGTATGAAACATTAAATTGTCACATCATATATATGTTTTAGTTTGTCATTATTTTCTGCCTTTAAAATGTGTCATCGAAAAACGTAGACCTTAAAACAGCTGTTGATATATATTTTGTTTATGCCAAGTATTTGCATTTTTGATCACCTGTTTCCCTCCTTCAGCTATAGAAGTGGTTATTTTGCCTTTTAAGTGTTAGTCCTACAAAATTTGATTCATTATAGGGAAGTTTTTATTTAAAATTCATAAATATTTATTATTAATGTAAATTTGTCCCACCCGGAACCAAAAATATCAGAGAGTTTCTATGATAAATGTAATCTATCGAGTACAGTAGTAGTAGGTACCTGAAGATGACGCCGCTGCGTCGAACCGTTGTTGTACCGGAGAATAAATTGGTGGAATAGAACAAAGTTTTCCTCTCATTTAATATATAATGAACTTCCCTAAAGTTGAGCCTGAGACGATGGAGATGATACAGTAGTAGTATTCAGGGATATGCCTTTTTTAGGCAATTAAAATTTTTGGCTATCTTGAAACATCAAATAAATGTTTTCAATATGTGATTTAATAATTCCACGTGTGACCTTTGATTGCATTTCCGGTGTGACCTAAATTCGTAGAGACTTCATTACTTCTGCTTTTAAACGGTTATTTTTTACTGTTTGACATTTCATGTAGGTCAAATCTTCTAAGTAATGTTCTCTCATTTTAAAATTAAATGAGGAAAAAAAATGTATATTTATTTCTCTGATTGTACTTCAAAACATATAAAGTTTAGTAATTCCATGTAGACCTCTCATTTTCTGTGTCAAAACCCCATTTTTAAATTTCAGAGTAAAATAAAAACTTCATTAATGAGTTCTATAACAAAGATTGAATTAGCAGACAAGCTCCAGGGAATATTTGTCTTTTTGCTCCAGATGGCAGGTTTCCTCAATGGCCAGGTTTCTTCTCTCAGCCAGACGCTTTGTGTCCGCGTACCTTACGCCTACTTTGATGTTGTCTAGCATTCATTTGCTTTTCCTTCCCCGCTTTCCTTCTTTACCCGTCGTCCGCAGACAGTATCTTCGTACGGAATGTCCAATCCAATTTCTCTTTCTTCATCTAATCGTTTTCATCATTGTCCTTTCCTCTCCCACTCTCCTCAATACCTCTTCATTTCTCAATTAATCCTTCCAACTCACTTTTTCCATCTTCGTCCAAATGCAAATCTCAAGGACTTCCAGTCTTTTTTCATTTCTGTTCTTCACTGCCCAAGTTTCCGCCCCATATAGTTCCATACTCCATATCCACTACTAGTTTCTTTCTCAATTCAATGTTCAAAGACCCACAGAGTAGCATCCTTTTCTTTTAGAATCCTAATTTTGCTTATGCTATACGTATTTTTATCTCAGCTGTACTACACATACCTTCTGTTATAATGCCCTTTCTAGTTTGATTTTAATTTTCTCCCCTTTTCCTCCGATAACCATACACTTGGTCTTCTCTTCGTTCATCTTCATTCCTTAATCTAGATATTTGGTGTTAAGGTCCTGTAACATTCCAATTATTTCTATTTGGTTTCCGCTAATATCGCCATGTCATCTACAAATCCTATACATTTTACTCTTTTGCCTCCCAAACACACCCCTTTTCTACCGTCATAACACCCTTGAATTATTTCTTCCAAATATTTGTTGAACAATATTGGGGGCATGCAGCACCCTTGTCTTAATCCTTTTCCTGTGAAAGCTACATATACTTTACTCTTATAGTAGTAGTATTTTTTTTAACGTGCTTCGACGGCTGAGGTCATTTCGCACTTACTGTCTGCCACGTGCAGACAAGGGCAACAGCACTCGGACGAATCGGAGGATCACCCCTCCAAACTCGAGCCGAGCCCAACGATGCTTAACTTCGGTGACTGATCGGGAACCGGTGTTTCCATCGTGGCAGGCCGTTGCCCTACTTTACTCTTTTTTCCATATATCTCTCTCTAATTACTCTTATCAAGCCTATAGTATCTCTGGTTCCTGCTTCCTCCTAAAACCTTCCTGTTCCCCTTCTGTTCCCCTTCGATTGCTATACTCATCCTCCCATATAGCCTTCTGTGAATTGTTCTTAGTAGTAGTACTTTTTCTTTTCTATGGGTTTCATCACTATTTCTCCAAACAATTTTGATCACTTGCCACCTTCATATACCTGATTGTGCAGTTTGAGTATAGTTTCCTTTCCTTTGCTACAGTACTGTGCTTCTGTCAGTGCAATAGATATTTCATAAATCCTAGTTGTTATGATAACGTAATGCGTTTACATTTTTGTTTTACAATTTAAAATTTCAACTTAACCAAATTTAATAGTGCTTAATTAATCAATAATATCAATATCTTAATTAATCAAAATCTGCGTAAAAATTGAATTTTACTCATAATGGAGAGCAGAAAGAGTAATTAGGTCACACCCGGAACTTTACCATGCCACTTCCGGAACTTATACAATTTTTTATAACTAGAAAACTAATACCTTAAGGTACTTCTCATTTAGTTAAAACTAAAGAACAATATCACTAATCTTGCTGATATTTATTTCAATATTTAATGTTTAAGCTTTTCACAGAGTTTACAGGTTAAAGTCATCTATGTTATTGTCATTTGTGTGAGTAATACCCGGAACTGCAGTTTTCTTCCAATTACAACAATGCTAGTTATTTTTTTAAATTGCATATTAAGTTGTAAAATTACCTTCTCTTATGGCTAACTAAAGGTGTACTCCAGTATATTTTGAAAATTGAAATTAAACGCTCTCAAGTCACACCCGGAACCAATGGAATGGCTGTCCCCTGAAAGTCCTCCGATAGTCTTCCACTTCCGTTGCTGTCTTTTATTATTTCGCACAGGTTCTCCTTGGCTTTACGTCCAGGCGTCTGATAATTTCTCCGTTGATGTTTTCTGCAGCAGACTCTTTGAAATTCTCAAGATCTAAGATTTCTCTGCTCTGTGGAAATCTCTTCTCAGTATGTGTGGGTCCCGGTTGCCCTTTCCACCAAGCTCTCGTATTTCATGAGTGACTATTCCAGCGGCCTTGGCCCATGGTAGAGTTCTTGAACGTATTGCTTCTATCTAATCTTTATGTCTTTACCTTCTATCAGCGTATACCGTTAACATCCCTGAAGATGTTGCCTTTTGCTTTTTTCTCTTGGAAGTGCCCCTTCACCAGCTTGGATGCTGTTTCGGTGTTCTCCTTCACGTTTTCGTTGATTTCCTCGGTGCAGATTTCTATCCAATCCTCCTCTGCCTGCATACAAATCTCGAATGATCTTTTTCCATGCTTCGGATCTCCTTCCAGCTTCAATATTATGATTATCATACTGTACTGCCGACTTCACTCCTCTGTCACATTATTCCTTCAGTGTGATGCGACACCTGCGATCATCTGGTCGTCTCCTGAGTGAATAACTCGATATCCTTCGCTCCAGTAGTCGTCTTCCCCAGCCCACTTGATCTCCCAGACTCAAAGGATATCTACCCCCAGCATCTCCAACTTCGCATTCTCCAGCTTTCCACTCTCCTCTAGAGACCATCCTCTTGCAATCTTTAATTGCCCAGAATTATTCGCATCCCTTGGCTTTTTTCTTGTTATTAGTAGGAATGAATAAGTTCTTTATGGAGGAATCTTTACTCTTCACCAGTTCCATTAATATCGTATGTTAATTTATTTATTGTTCCCTTGGTTTATCCTCCATACTTGCATGCATTTGACGCAAGAGTGAATTGTTTCAATTGTATTTTATCACGTTATTAACAGTAACATCATATCATCATTTCAATTAAGACCATTATTGACTTTCTAACATGATTGCAAGCAAAATGTAGTTATTGAAGGTATTTTAGCTCTGACATGGTGAGAGTGACATCAGGCGCTTAACAAGGAAATGTGATTCTTTTATTCATTATTTATATAAATGACCTTTAGTTCTCGAGTTAGTAGTAACCTTAGGTTTTTTTGCAAACGATGTCATTTACCGCGAAATCAGCGAAGATGCGGACTTGGAAGTTTTATCATCGGACCTCAACAACTTTAGCTTGTGGTGCCAGGAGTGGGAGATTGATCTTAATCTTTGTTAATGCAATTTCACTTCTTGCGGAAGTCAACTCCCCAACTCCATGCCTTCACTGATAGTGGAGTAAACATAAAGTCATTACATTTTTTACTGTTATGGTTTTTTTTCATTGTTCTGTTGGGACAATGTGATTGTATAACTTACATAAACTCATTTTTAATATTGTGAAAAAATATATTTTTTTCGTAAAATTTAGTATTTTAAAATTCGTCTACAAAATATTAACTGTTCCTGTTAAAACCCGGTGTTTCTACAGTTTCGAGAAATTTATTTGAAACAATGGTGAACAATACGGTTTTTTCCATAAAAATCAAAACTTTACCCCAAATGCTCAGACTGCAGATATCTTTTCACAGGCTAAATATTTCTCGTCATTCTTCCCACACTATTTAGGCTCCTTTTGAGATTTACCCGGTTGTGATTAGATTAAGTTTGGTGTTTTCATCTTACACCAATTGAATCTCTTATACTAGAAGCTCAAACGGCAAATCGCAAACATTTTCAATCAAAGGAAATCACGTTAAGTAATAGAGTGAGATAATACAGCACAAATTCGAGAATGCCCACTTTGCAGCCCTTAAGCCATGTTTATATGCAGTTGGAAACAGTGGTGTAGCCAGGAATTTCGTCCAAAACCAGGGGAAAATTTTTGAAAAACAGTCCACAGTCGAAACTCGGCCAGCTATACAAACACCGCCATTACACTACCCGAGCGGCCGAGCCCAAACGTAACGTTTGATAATCAAACAAAAGGACAAACCTTTAAAAACAACGATATGATATTTTATTATTTGTAGACTTTCCACTGCTCCATGCTTAATTTTTTTTATATCTTAATATTTCGGGGGACCCCCCGGACCCCTCCCCTCGCTACGCCACTGGTTAGAAATATACATATTGCTCTTTCTAAAAAAATATTTTCGTCGTACATAATTAACGGCATTTCTGATGAATATTATACAATATATGATTATTCTGATACAGTATCTCACAATACAATACGGGATTTGTACTTTGCACTCCCTCATTCGAAGCTTTGAATGTCTACTTCTTGGAGAATATCTTCAGAGAATGACAAGAAACGGGTTTCCCAAAGAAAATCTCAAATTCAAACAGATTATGGAGAGAGGACTGGGCTGATTATATACCAACCAAAACAAGGGGGTGGATCATCCAACGATGGAAATACCGCTCGGCGTTTTTTTCATAACCCAGCATGTATCGCTGAAATCACTTTGATAGAGAAGTTTTCTGCTATCATCATCTACATCTACATACTATCCCGCAAGCCTCCTCAATAAGCGTGTGGCGGGGGGTGTTAGGACACCAACCGTTTACATATAAAAAGGAAACGTTCTAATGAAATTCTGCCTAGCATTTACTAAAGTCGCTTATTGTTCGGGGGAAAAACGAATTCCCAACCCTATCCGTTCGGCAAAATATCTCTCTTAATTTATCGTTTCTGTCGGACCTGGAAATATAGTGGGATTCTAATATGATGTTCTCCGTGTCGCTCTTAAAGATATCTATTCTTATTTGCTTAAGCAATCTAAGCCTAGCGCGCAGCCTCCGAGTCTCTAGCGGCTCCCAGCCTAATTCGTTTAACATCTGCAGGATTCGTTTAATTCTTGCAGGCTATGGCCAGCAGGCTATTGAAATAAGCGCGACAAAATTCAACGCCTATGCAATGGATGTGGCTACACGAAGTTATTATGACTTGTACGATTGGTACCCTATGCCACCATCATTACATAAAGTGCTTATTCATAGAGCAGATTTAATCAGTGCGCTTCCACTCGGACAATTTTCGGAGGAAGCGCAAGAATCTCTGAATTATTTCCTCCCAGGTCTTAAGTCTGCCCCACTGTGGACCACCCGCGCCGGAAATCTCTATTTTTTGCGAAAATCATACACTATAACTCGCTCTCTTCTGTTGCGTTCGGGGTTAATACTTCATTGGCTATCAATTTTCGAATTTTCAATCGGCATGTATGAGTGGTTGCTGTGGCAAAAGAATAATTTCCTAATAATAATATTTTTAATTTAATATAATTATTTTAAAAGTTGCGATGATAAAGATGACCTGCATTGCGATACATTAATTATTTTCAATTCAAAAATTATCAAATTCTCCTTCATTGAAAATTGATTCTTTCTGTCTAACATATCCGGTTCAATCGTCCGTTTTACACCTAAGAATTTGTTTTAACTGTGAGTACGCAATCGAAAGTTGCTGCAAAAACGGAATTATCAGTCTCCTTTTAAATCGTATTAAATGCATGGTGTAAGCGAGAGAACAATTCAAGTTTTATAACTCGCATTTCCTTATTAGTAACTTATCTCTCATATTGAAATAAACCTGCGTCTTGACTTGCCGTCCACTCTATCGTAAACTACAAACCAAAACCCCAAACCACCAATAACTGCTCTACCATATTATAATTACATCCCGCTCCTTACGCTTGGTTTCACGTTCACGATATAAGCATCCACTCTCATGTCTCTCACTCTCATGCCTCATATTCATTTCAGACATGGTCTCGGGCTCTTTTCTGTACATTCCTCTCCGATTGTCCAGTTCGAAACACCGTGGGCCAACCTTATACTAACCGCCACCCATTTTGGCTTCGGCCGTTCGAGGCTACTGCTCTTCTTTTCGCAGTTATCTTGAGTAAGCAATACTGTTCACTGTATCATGCGTCACGTTGTGTGGAAGTGATACATACTGGATAAGGAAAATTTATATATTGGGGGAAAAGGTTACCAGTCTACTTAATTTTCTTTTTACTTACCCAATTGAGTATGCAAGTTTACCAGTCTTTACACTACAGGCACCAGTCACTTTTGACAAATTTTTGCCAGCAGAGTATCCGAAGTATAGTAAAACTCGAGGTACGCTTTCTCCATGTTAGATATAAATAATCGCTTACGCTCGCTGAGGGAAAGGACGAATGAAATAACTGACAAACACCAGATGCGGTATCGATCAGATTATTATAGAAAAGGGAAGAAAAAGCGCAAAAAAGTGATTTTAGATAATACAAAAGAAGTAACATACAATCGAGCATCACTCCATTAATATAGACCAAAGCCAGCAATTTATTTTTTTTTATAAGCAGGCTCACTGTCTAAAAAAATCAGCAACCACATCTGATGTTGATACATACCAAAGTTAATCTTTTCAATTACCACGACTGTATTGTTGAGGGTTAACTTAATAGTAGTGTTAAATGTTTTTAGTTTAATTCTGGATTTTCTCCTACTCCTTGATAAAATCCTTTTCTTTAATGTAGCGCACCAGCTAAGGTAAAGAACTAATTATTCAAATAACTAACGGCAATGATGACATTGTAAAATTGCAAATAAAAACCCAGGGTAAAAATTGTGCGTAAAATTATCACCATGGAAAATCGAAAATGTAATCGGTGGTGGTGAAAATTGACTCTGGTTGGGATCGAACCCTGGGCCTCAAGTTAGCAGGCGGGGAATAAAACCCCGCCGCCACCGTCATCAGCAGTTAATGGTGGTTGTAAACGTGGTCGGTTTCATATTTTGCTTGGCACAGCCTGAGAGCAACGTGTTTATTTCTCGTGTACTCATATTGGGCTTCTTAGTCATGGCCCGATGAGATGGGAGGGAGGTGCGGCTCAAGTCGTTGTATATGCGTTCCGTGAGTTCTGGGGGCCAATTTGACCTCATAATAGCCACAATGTCTATATTTGCTTCTAGAACTGCTGGAAGACTTTTGGCAGTGTTATTTGGACGAGAGTAAATGAAAATTACTGCTGAGATGTAAACCTTGGAAGTTTAGGAAATTTATTAATAAACCTCTCTGGGTACGTAAGGGAAATGAACGACAAATCGGAATGGGCAGATGTTGGCAGAGGATTCAGGCCTACTATCCTAATTGCCATTGATTTTAAATTTCACGCTGAGAAATTGGTAATAGATGTATGGAAAGTTATGAACTTGAAAGAAAATCATTAGGGTAAAGTTAATGTTGATTAACTTTGGTTTTGCTAACTTATTCCTCCTCCAACTATATTTTGAACAGTGCTGGTGATTGTTTGCTTCATTATCTAACTTTTATGTATTTTTTATCTCTTATTCGCATTGTGACGACATTCTTCTTATATAGTTGAAATATTATCCTTCTGTCTTTGTAATCCATTCCTAGTTGTTCCATCAGCCTGAACATTTTGTTCCACCAAACGTAGTTCGGCTTTCTCCAAGGTCACGAATCCACCTATAGTGGCTTATTAGCTTGTATCGTTCTTCATTATGAACAATCAAATTTTTTACTATTAAAAGGCTTGTTTTATTGGTCGACCAAGGTTTCAGCACATTATTATGATTATTAATGCATCAGCAATGACTCACCACGGAAGGCAAACAAAAGAAGAGTGAAAATAGCGCAAAGTTTTGATTGATTGTTCATCATATACGTTAGGAATTTTCACTAAGTGATGCCTCAAGTTTCTTCTCATAGGTATGTGTCGTTCTCTTTACCTTTACTCTCATGCAGTGTGTGACCTTCTTGGTTCTCCTGTTGTACCTAATAGTACTCGAATAGGTTTTCGGAGAGGCTGTCTTCAATGTTTATTTTCATTCTTCGAATTATTAGGTATTCCTGCATTTTTTACGCATGTGGCAACATATTCGAGGTACTATCCCTTTCAAAAGTCGGTCCACACGGTGAGCGCGACCATCTCAGAGTTCTGCTGAAATCGAGCTTCACGTATTGCATACGCGTTCCATGACTTCTGGGGCCAATTTTACTGCTACGACAGGCACAGCTTGAGTTTGTTTTTTACTCGCTAAGAGACCTCGTGTGACCTTCTCCTTTCGACAACGAATAGCCAAAACAATCCCAAACCCCACTCCCATAAGAATTCACCAGCCGAAGAACAGTGAAGTGTTTGTTTTCGGCTGGGACTTTCTTGTGGGAGGACTTCGGCCGGTATTTCTTGTGGGAGAAAGCAGGCGATAATTTCCCGTTCTCTCCTTATGACATGGGTCGTCATGGCAAGAATCATTAGTCCTGAGCAAAGGGGACAGATAGTAGCCTCGTTTGCATGCAGGAAAACTAGTAATTTATAAAGTTATAGTAAATATGTTGCCGAAATCCACTTTTGAAAAAACAGCTCAGAAACCTTTCCCGACAATGAGAAAAATAAAGATAATGTTAAGAGATCAGAATTTTTATTTCGCACGTAATAAAAATAGCTGAGATAGCTGTTAAAATGAAATCGGGGAAAGGGCGGAAGACTCCCTCGGTGAAGACCAGTATGGGTTAAGGAAGGAAAGCGGGACGCGAAACGCATTTCTGGTGATGAGTATTCTAACATTTATTTATAGATAATAACTACTATGTTTCTATTTGCTTCTTAGACTGCTGGAAGACTTTTGACAGAGTACATTGGACGAGAATAATAAATATTACTGCAGAAATAGGGAGTACACTGGAAGTTTAGGCGCATAATTATAAAACCTCACGGGGATGAAGCGGTATACGGGTAATGAATGACGAATCGGAATGGGTATATGTTGGAAGAGGATTCAGTCCGGGCCATTTCTTATTACCATTGATTTTCGATTGTTCGCTGACAATTTGGTAATAAATGTATGGAAAGGGATAAAACTGCGAAGGAAAGTAGCAAGTAACTGATAATTTTGGTAGATTTGCAGATGGCCAAGATTTATTTAGCCAGTCAGCCACGGGACTCGATGTCTATTTCGCAAGTGAAAAGGTGCGTGATATGTGGAATGTGAATTAATCATAGAAAGCGCAGGTAATGATGTTTATAAAGTAGTATTAGTCCAAAAAGAAGGAAAATAAGGAAAATTCTGAGCTGGGGAAACGGGTTACCTTTCCGGGAAGTATAACTACGTCATTCAGTAAAGGATAAATTAATGTGTGGAGATTGGTGTTACAGAGAATTTAAAGAATGGAAACAAGTAGGATGGAGAGAAAAATAAACGAAAAGTCTATAGGAGATATACGAGAGATAGCACGAATAAAACGTGGTGTTGCCTAAGGTGCTATAGATGGGATATGACTCAACTACGGGAAAGGAGATCTTACGGCAAAGATCTATATTAGTGAAACACACGTGGTGATGATAAATGTGCATCTCTATATCCATAATTGCAAAGTAAAATAAAAACGATATTGCACAGTAAATTAAAACGACACCTTTGAGTAAAGTTTAAGAACAAAACAACTGATATAGCCTTCAAACTTATATCATTAATTAGTGCATCGGAGCGAAAATTTGGAGGTTTTGGAAAGCCTCCAGCACACACATTAATTGTTACTGATGCAACGATTTTACATTTTTGAACTGTAGCAAAATATATTGCTTGTACACAGACCGTTGAGAATTTCATAAACACCAATAAGGGAAAAATTAACGCCGAGTATTCACCTGGGGTGAGTAACTGATGGGAGTTCGATCATTCTCTTGCAATCGGGATTTGAGATCTATTCAATATTCACTCCGAATTTCCCTTGAGGTAAATGACTAGTGATCGGTCACAACTTAATTAATTTTTGAAAATGATCTGGGCATAATGAAATGAAACAATCCAAGCCTGGAAACGTTAACTCTAAGCCTATTATTTGTGCCACGAAATCATCACAACTTTTTTTGTGACCGAAGTCAAGTGCACTGAATTTGGCATAGAGCTTTTACGTACTCTCAAAACGAGGCCCACACTGTTTTTCACAGTATGGCATTGTTTTGACGAGAATGTATTCAAACTGAATTTATTAATTGATTTCCTTGTGATTGGATATATTGATTTATCAAACCAATCTATTTATGCTGAAGGAATGGCAGATTTAAACGGTTTAGAGTCCCTGATATCTCCTCAGCAGCTCATTTTTCGTCAGTTCGCGTGAAAGTGTAGGTTGTGCGTTGTGCAGTGAAACAATCTCGTCCAAAGGAGCATAAAAATAGCTACCTAATTAAAATTACGTCGTGCGTTTGATACCTTGCATTTCACAACAATTTCTTTAGCTAGCATCCCCAATTGCGTGACTACTGATAGATTCGATAGTAGTCAGAGAGGTCAGTGGTGTTTTACGACATCTCCAGAATATATTGTCACCATAGGGAACATAGCTTCTAGAAATTAGAGGTTCGTTCAGGAACGGAGAGCTGAGTGATGGATATACTCCCAGTGAATGAATCTTTTTGTTTTGTATTAACTCCCTAAACACAGTCGCAGTGTATTTAAGAGATCAATAAAAACAATGATGACGAATTACAGACTATAGAGCGTTGATCGATCTATTTCCTCGATTTATGAAGAATACAATAAAGCCCGCTACTCGTAAGAGTGAAAATCACCTAACGCCTTTCCCTTTTGCATTCTCCGCCTACCGTTGCTTGGAGTCGGGGGAGTTGGCTGGTCAGCGATAGCGGGAGAAGGTCATATGAGGGTCTCCATAGTTGAGTGGAAATGAGTCAAGTTGGCCCTTAGTAGTCGCTGAATGCATAGACGAAGTTGGCCGCTCTCACCGCGTGGACCGACTTTTGAAAGTGGTAGTACGATGCTGATCACATTTCTCAGCCCTTATCTTCTTCGGCATGGCAATCATTACACTCCCCAGCCATTCCATTTCAAGTGACCCCAAATATGGAAAAAATAAAAAACAATTTAAAATAATATAAAAAATATATTTGAAAGTATGAAACACGAAATTGTCGCATCATATATATTTTTTAGTTTGTCATTATTTTCTGCCTTAAAAAGTCAACTTTGTGTCATCGAAAAACGTAGACCTTAAAACAGCCTTTGATATATATTTTGTTTATGTCAAGTATTTGCATTTTTGATCATCTGTTTCCCATCAGCTATAGAAGTGGTTATTTTGCTATTATAGTTATGGTTATTTGCGAAGGACTTTTAGGGGACAGGTTAGGCCACACGTCGAATAAGTAGAGAGCATTTGGGATCCTGGACATAAAATGTTTAATAAAAGAATTTGCTGAGAGCAACGTGATTATTCCTTGTGTCCTCATATTGGGCTTCTTAGTCATGGCCCGATGAGATGAGATGGGAGGGAGGGAGGTTCCTTTGACAAATTCCAAGGACCAAATTCCTTTGACAGCAGCTATTGATATTTGGACTCCCCCCAATTCCGAGGATATTGCGGTATACGTACGATTTAAGGCAACTTTTGCCAACTACTACAGTATAAATGCAACACTTGGCAGGATGTTCTGTCCATTCCTAACAACTGAGATTGTTAACTCAAAATATTACTATAAGTTTTTATTTTCATGCACCAAGAAAGCTATTCACAAGTTTGTTAAAATGTTATGAAATTAATGTCATGAGAAAAATTGCTGAATTACGTTACGGTGGCAGAGACAATCTTGTTTTTAGTTTGGAAACTGATATCTATCTTAACCCTCGCCAAAAACCTAAAACCTCGCCTGTTACTAAAAAATTGCATCCTACCTACTTGGTCTTTTTTGACCCTATCGTGAATATTATTTTTTTTTAGAAATATTAATTTTCCAATGAATTATATTCATGCGTTCTTTTCATTAAATAAATCTCACATAAATTAACAGAAAATACCCCAGTATAGTATAAATTGCTTAATTTACAATACAATTTATTATATGGCATTCGAGAATAAAATTAAGAGTGAGACATTAGAGTAATATTAAGCTTTGAGTAATGAAGAGGATTTAATTTACCCAACGTATTTAAGTTCGTAGTGTAATTAGCTTAATACAATTTAACATGAAATATTTAAATATTTGCAACATAATGCCCAAACTTTTTCCAAAGGAACACAAGTATTGTAATTCACCAACACAAATTTGAAAAGAATAGACTTCTGCTGGGAATAATTATTTCCAAACAAATTGCAGTAAAAATAGAATCTTTTATAAAATTTCATGACTCAGAAGAATTGTGCTAAATTTCAATCGGAATCTTCACTTCCACAAACATTACTGCCGCATTCCATACAGACGCTTTTTTGTTGAACATAATCACCGCACACGCATCGGTTGCAAACAATGCAATGAAACTCAGACGAGGGCAAATGGAACATCTACCACGCTTATTCTTGGACACTCCTACTCCATGATGTGTTTCAGGTGTTATCAATTTTTTTGCTAACTCTAAAAGGAACTGTTGCCTAGAATTTTTTTCGCGGAAAGAGGGATATTTTCTCAAATACATTTGGTATGCATTTATACCTCCATATATAAAAAATAAGTTGCACAGAATATCTTATGGTTTATTCTTTTCAGAGAAACAAATTTCAAAAGCCGTATGTTGAGTAGGAAATTAAACCACTGTCTTCCTTTGCTGCGGACATATGAGGTCAAAAGAGTGTTATTGGAAAATGAAAAATTTGATCTCCCTAACAACTAATCTACCGGTTTTTTATGGGAGATCCTTGTTGTATTTCAGGCATTTCTCCATGTTTACCTGCGGAGATTTGCAAATTTATAAAGTGCATATTTTAGCAATCCACAGTCATCCAAATTTTAACGCCGTATTTTCCTGGTTTTTTAGGGAATATATACTTTAAAAGCACAACTTCCTCTTAAAAGTACATAAATGTTCATCAACAGTGATGTTGGGACTTGGAATGAATGAACTTTTTGATGGACAAGAATATAAGTTCATTCTTTCCGATAAAACTTCTGCCTTGTTTTTTTCCCTTTTATGTGCCTCCCGGGTTTCTTTATCATCAAATCTTAAACAGATCAGTATATTTTCAAAGTGACTTCTTGACATAGTTGCTTTAAAAATCGGAAATCCAAATCCATCCGACAAAATATCGTGCAAAGGTTTTTCTCGCCGTAACACCGTAAGTGATGCACAGGCCGAGAAAAGCTAAAAATTCAATGGAATCGAGACTTACATTTTCCTAAGCAATTGCTATCCTTAATTTGATTTTCCCGTTGGTTTGTGTTTTGATAAATATTTTTACCATTAAATAAGTAAAAAGGCATCGAAAATACTCAGCTTTTTCCACACACTGAAAATGTCCTGGGAAACCTGCGTCCACTTAGGAAGTAATAAATAAAGTAGCACTTGCCGCCCGAAAAAATGGTAGTTGCACAGTCTCCAGGGGAATTAGGCGAGCCATCACAACCAAAATTCAAATAGATGAGCTAATATTCACGGCGGAGATGTATGTACTCCAATAAGTTACCTTTCTTTGGGGTGAATTTAGCTTTTAGCGATGCAGTAGCTTAGATTAAAAAAGATATATTAGCAAATTTCTAAAATCTGATATTTGGCCATGTACACCACCGAGTAGTCATTTTTCCCATTGCAGAAGTGAAAACGAAGGGCATCTATCCACAAATATATCTTGAGGCATACTAAAATCCTCTGATCGAATGAGTTGCAGCTATGAATTAATTTTTGGTCCAGCTTAATCTTCGTATGAGTAAGCAAGAATGTGAAGAGAGAGAAAGAACTTTCACTGGGTAGATGTGTGGTGATGGAAATTCTCCATTCATTTGATTGATTTTCGAAAGAAACGAGTGCTAACCGCACTGGAGAGAGCATTTAACATTTGACTAGTGTGGGAGGGATATTTTTTTCTGTCTAATCACTTTGGCTATGTAACCACAAAATATTCAGAACCAATTGGACGTCAAAATTTAAGGATATTTAACCACTAAAATTCTCTGAATCACTCCTGCCAATACAAATGCAAAACTAAAAAACAGCTTCGTCAAATTATTCAACGTTTTTTATCAATGATCACCTGGAGCAACACCTTCCTCGGCATTTTGACGTGAGGAAATTTAAAGTTCTTATACAGATAGGAAAATGACCGGCGTTGAACACCCCAACGATCTGAAATCACAAAATTTCGAGTGAGTCTTTCTCGTGTACTCGTCGCATTGGTCATGAATATAAATTCTTGCAGTCTTTATTCATTACAAAAAAAACAAGATTTGGACTCTTGGACTATATTTGTAAGCAAGTAAGCAATACAAATAAAGTACAACAGTCCTGAAATAGACTGTGAAAAGGATAAAAAGTCAAATATAGACCAAATCTTGTTTTTTATTAAATTAATAAACACTTATGTGGCAACTATGAGTGGGGCATGTAACCTTGAAGCTTACCACGTTATGGAGGGTGAACGGTAGATGCTTGATGGGAAACATGCGTAAGTCTGATGCTGTGACCTTCATGGACGCTTGCAGTGAAATATAATATGACGTAGTTTTTGGCAAAATGAAGCCTCTCTATCGACCTGGGGATGAAAATTATAAGGACCTTTTTTATGTAAAGTTAACTTCCCTTTCAGATGGTGCCAATTGTTTATTGCTGAAATTGCGATATAATAGCTATTGTTTATATGAAATAACGTTGTAATTTATTGCATGCCCGTGCGGGGGACGAGTTGTAGCGTACGCCCCCTCGCTTTGCGTTGAGCAAAGCATAGTACAAATTAATGGGATAATTAATCAATAATTAATTAGGGCTTATTAATTACCTTGCATAAATTAACTGTGCCAGAAGGCAGATTTTCCTCTTATTCTTCCATTAGCAGTATGGAACTGTTTATTTGTCTCGGAGTAAACGTAAAATTATTCGGCGGCATCAATAAATATCGAAAATTTAAATGCCAGGTCGACAAAAGTTGAACCATTTCATATCCAATGAAACCTATAAATGTTATGATAAATTTAAGGAAACTGTTAAAGTTTATAAACATTGAAATGTACTGCACACGGTCAGTTTTGTGCGGCTCCCCTCCCGCTGCGGGGGCCGGGGCAGTGAGGGGACCCTAGGCCGAGCGAGGTCTCACCACGAGCGAGGATTATCCCCTTGCGAGCAAGGGTCGACCCACACACCGGCTACCTGTGACCCAGAGTCCGAGTACCTGAGATGTGGCCCCGCTCAATCGACACTAACCGAAATTCCTTCTCCAGGAACCACAGTCTTGCTCTGCCTTCTGTCGAGTCTCTTCCTGCCGTGTTGCCACGTGTTCTGCGTTTACATCAGCGATATTTAAAGAATGGCTGTGCGATTGCTGTGGTTGTGGCAACGCCTTGCTGGCGTCGTCCCTCCCCCACCTCGCCCATTCCACACATTTCCCCTGCCGTGCGAAAGTAAGCGAGAACGGCCGAATTCTCAGCCGCCAAGTCATTTGAAATGGACTATAGTAGTGCATGATAAAGGAGTTTCTAGGACTGGTCACAGTTTCTTGTTATGGCCATATTTTGGGCCAAAGACTAGAGTATGAGTATGATACTTTTGCACAACTGTGACAAGTCTTTTTTGTTTTTCATTTGTTTGAGTACAGCAAAACAGTCAGTTGTTCTAGCCGTAACTTAGGTAACATTGAAATATCGACCCATAGTGTGTCGCTCTTTTTTGTTGTAGTCACTAATGGTATTCCAAAAATGGGGAATTTTTGTATCAATCGGTTTGAGAAGGTATCTTTATCATTTTAATGTGATTTTATATGAATTATTTAATTCTTACCTCGGCATACGCCCTAAAACTCTTAATTCCATCCAAAAATCCTACGAACCCCATAACTCGACGTCTTTTCATTTATCACTGGCCACTTTGCTTTTTTAAACAAATTCAAATACCTACATCTCCAACCTTGCTAAAAAACCAGGGAAAAGAATGATTTTTCCGCGTTCTCTCTATGCATATACCTCCGGGGGAATTTTTCGCATTGGATTTTTGTCACTTTTTCGTACGTATGGGTTTTTTCGTCTCTATCATTTGTCAACAAAACGAGGTGAAAACATATGTGATTCATAATTTTGATTTTAGGCATCTCTATGTATTCAAAAACATCTCATTTCATTCAAGATTTCTACCAGCTGATTGGTAGGTTCTTGGACAGTCCCCATTCTGCATCCCAATTTCATACACATTGTCTCGCTTTCCCTCCTAAGTAAGTCCCGCCATTATATCCCCATTCAGTTCTTCATTTATTCTACCTCCTCTTATTTCGCCCAGAATTCCTATCCTCTCCCACGCTTCCCCAGTGTTCTCCCCTCTATCACTCTCTTCAACATGCCCTCTCCTCTCATAACCTCCTCCATCCATCTCTTCTGCCTTCTCCGAACCTCTGCCACAAGCTTCCTCTCCTCTCTGACCATATCCAATGCCTCCTCGTTCGCCATCCAGCTCACCTTCTCCATCCTTCTCCAAATCCACATCACAAACGACTCTAGTCTACGCACATCCTCCATGCTCAATAACCAAGTTACCGACTCATATAGCGCCACGCTCCGTATTAATGTTTTCACCCTCTTTTTCACGTCTCTTCTCAGACCCACCCTCATCAGTTCCCTTCTCTTCGAAAATGCTTCTTTAGCGAGTGCCATTCTACATATGATGTCTTTACCATTAAACCCATTCTCCTCTAAATTAATACCCAGATACGTAAACTGCTCGACCTGCTCTTTCTTCAACCCTCCCGCCCTTATGTTCAGACCCGGCCTTCTTTCTTCTTGAAAATCTCATAACTTTCTTGAGGTTGCTCTTCTTCCCATGCCTTTCACACTGCACCTCTAACGCATTCATCATTGACTGTAACCCCTTGGCAGACTTATTAATCAATGCTTCATTATCTGCAAATCTCATTGATTTTATCAGCTCCGCTCCAACCTTTATTTCCACCTCGTTATCCCCCCATGCCTCCCATACTATTTCTCAATTCAATTCAAAAAGTGTTTATTTCCACATTTGCAAATACAGAGAAAATAGAAGGATAACAACAATAAGATCAACAAAAAGATACAGAGAATAGAAGAGTAACAACAAGATAACAATATAGAAATAACAACGCAAATGTGGACCCTGCTGTAGGCTTTGCGCCTCTTCAGGGTAGGAATGCACCTTTCACTGGATTGTGTATCACTGGGTAGATGTGCGGGAAGAGCTTGACCTGGCATTTGCCCTAGGACGACGGGAAACCCGCAAAAACCGTCGTCAGGTCGTAACAAGTAACAATAAGTAACAATAAAATAACAATAAAATAACAGTTTTAGATTTTTGAAAATTAACAGTTATAGTGTGTAAAAGATAAAAAATATATTTATATATATGGTTTGAGTTCTATAGTCTTTGGCTGTAAATCACTGGGATAACAATACGTATATATAGTTTTTGATTGTTTTTGACGAAAATCACTGGGATATCACTAGGGAATCACTTTTTCGGCTTCTCTCTCTTCTTAGGGATAAGCGGTAAGCCCGGCGTGATGGTTGAATTTGGTGGTGCAGGAACGCTGGGCCGGATGTCAGCTGGTGGGAGGCTGATGTCTGGGTAATACAGGTGCAGATGGTCGTTGATGAATCGTGGTGTCGAGTAGAGTTTGTTCTTGTTGGCCTTCGGTAAAGGTCCTCTGCCTCTGGATAATATTTCTTGGAGTAGTCCCGGATTGTTGATGGCGATACGACGTGCTGCGTTGCACCGTAGACGGCATAGCCTGTGGAGGATAGGTTCAGTATTAGTAATTAGGTAGACAGATTTGTTCCCAGTCCGGTAGTGCAGTCCGGAGACCTGACGCAGGATCCGACGCTCCAGAGTGGCGTACGGCATCAAGTTTCGTCTTAAAGGGAGGACGGCGAGGGCAGCGTACTCCATGACCGGTCTCACAAAAGACCGGTACAAGAGCACGCTGCACCTCACTGAAACTCCACGCCCTCTTGCGTAGACCGCGCGTATCAGGTTAGCCCGTCTGCTGCACCTCGCTCGGATTTCGTTTACATGTTTTATAAAAGTGAAATTCCTATCTACTGTGACTCCAAGGTATTTGGCTGCCTCTGCTTCATACACCCGCTGATTCCCAAGTTGAATGCTGCAACTGGTAGGCTTCTTGCATAGTGGTTTACCAATGAGGAGCTGGGTCTTCTCTGCGTTAGGTTTTAGTCTCCATCGTCTGAGCCAATGTTCCACCTTCTTTACCATGGCCTGAAGATTGTTTGTGGCCGTGTCGGGAGATCTTCCTGTACACCATAGTGCCGTGTCGTCGGCGTACTGGCATAGAGTAACTGGATTGGCTCTTGTGTCAGTTGGCATGTCCCAGCAGTATAGGGTGAATAAGAGGGGGGACAGAACGGTTCCCTGCGGGACACCGCATTTGATGGGGAAGGGTGTTTAGAGTCGGGTGCCGACTCTTACCCTGGCGTCCCTATTCCTTAGGAAACCGCTGATGATCCTCATAAGGTTTGGTCCAACTCCTGGTATTCGAGAGAGTTTATACATCAGTCCCTCATGCCATACATTGTCGAATGCCCTTTCTATATCCAGGAAAAGGGCAGCAGTGTACTTGTTCCTGTTGATGGCTTCCATGGCGGTACTGGTGAGCAGAGCGAGCGGGTCAGTAGTACATCGGTGGGGTCTGAAGCCGAATTGATGCTGGGGCAATACATCAATGTCCTCGAAAAAGTTCGCCATTCGGTGTGCAAGTATTCTTTCAAACCATTTCCCCACCGTGCTGGTTAGGCTTATAGGCCTGTAGTTCCCGGCACTGCTATTGTCTTTGCCAGGTTTGGCAATCATCACCATGGTTGTCTTTTTCCAGGAGTTTGGATAATAGCCTAGGGCGAGGAGGACGTTGAATATTTTTGTTAAGAGTGGCAAGCAGGAAGGAGCCTTCTTGAGGTAAAGTGTGGTTATCTTGTCCTCTCCTGGGGCGTTGTTCTTCTTAGGCATAGCATCCATCATGTCCTCTGTTGATATGGGATAGATGATATCATCATAGTCATCTTTCAGGTCTAGCGGGATTAATCTTGGTAAAAGTGTATCTTGGAGGTCCAGGAGGCGGGTATTGCAGCAATCCACTTGTTGCTCGAGGAATGTCGGGTCGTTCTTTGGGGTGTAGACATCTGCCAACACCCTTTTGAATTCTTCTGCTTGTTCCAAGGGCGCAGCAATAGGGTCACCATTGGGTCCAATTAAGGAATGCCTGGTGGGGTGCAATTGTCCTGTTAATAGTTTAAACCTCCTCCAAAAGCCAGCCCCGTCACGATAATCAAGCTTTTGGCAAGCTTGTAGCCAGCTTCTTTCTTTCTGGGCAATAATTTCTCTCTTAACGTGTGCAGTGATCCTGTTCAACTCCATCTTCACCCAGGGATCTCTTGTACGTACCCATTGGCGGAATAGTGATCTCTTGTTCTTAACCATCGCCAATATATGAGGAGGCAGTGGTGGTCTTGAGGGGTCTATAGTTATCATCGGTATCTTGGAGGCTGCTTTGGAGAAGGCGTCCTCTACTTCCTTAATGGCTCTCTCCATATCAGCTGTGGTCTTCATGTCCCCGATGGTTTCCATTCCCATCTGTACAGTTTTGTTAAATTCTTCCCAATCGGTGTTGCGGTGGTTAGGACGAACAAAGGTGCGGGGAGGGAGTCGGGAAGTAAGTGAAAAGGAGAAGGAAAAGGGGAGATGGTCTGATGTGAGGCAGTTATCCACTGTCACGTGTCCAGTGTATGCCATCAAAGATGACGACACTATCGCGTGGTCAGGGAACGCGCCACCACCTCGTAAGCTGGTTGGGAATGGGATGTCGAGCCTTACTACCGCATTTCCTAAGATCCAGCTTTCTAGTTTTCTTCCTTTGTTGTTTATGATGCGATCCCGGAATGCTGTGTGCCTGGCGTTGAAATCTCCTAAAATTATGAATGGGAGAGAGAGGTTGGATAGATGATGTAAGAGTGCAACAGGTAGTGGAGCGTTGGGTCGGGAGTAGACCACGCAGACATGTATTGAATGACGTTGAAGGATGATCCTGGCTAATGTGGCCTCATTTCCAGCTGGTAGGCAAGCCGCTGGTATGTCCACACGGACGGCTGGTATGTCTTTTCTAATAAGTAGTGTGGTGCCTCCCGATCGGTTTCCCAGCCTAGGGGTGCCAAACTCCTGGAAAAAAGAGAGGTTTACTGGTGAATTTGAACGAAGGAAAGTCTCCACCAATCCCATGATAGAGACGTCCTTCGTCCTGATGTGTTCCAGGAGTAGGGGCTTTTTGCGCCCCACGGCACCGTTTATATTTAGGAATGAGAAGGAAGAAGGCTTAACTTCCATATTGGGTCCGTGAGGCGTAGGTGGAGGTGGCGGATGCCACGACAGGGAGGACGGTGGTCCCGGAGTAGACCGGAGTCACACTCATCCCGAGCACCACCTTGGACGCGTCGTCCACGATGCCAGCTACGCGCTGTCGCTGTTCCGGGTGGAGGTTGGTGAAGATCACCGACAGCAGGCGCAGCAAATCTCCCTTCGATACGGTCTCCCGGTTGTCGGTGGTGTCCAGCTGGATTGCCTGTAAAATAGCAGGATCGGGATTAACCGAGGCCGTGGCGATGAGCGATTCCGGACGACGGGGACGCACAGGGCAGCCCCTGTCCCCGGCGCGATGCCCACCGCCGCAGTTCAGGCAGCGCACCTCCCCCTCCGAGCAGTCACTGGTCCAGTGGGAGCCGGCACAGCGCCCGCAACGGATAGGGTTGTTGCACCCCCTCGTCGCATGGCCGAAGCCCTGGCAACGGGCACACTGCATAGTTTGGGCTGGGGGGGGATTTGAGGCCTCGCAGCGATATTTGCGCCCCCACAACCGGATGCCATCCCGAAAGATGGTCCGAAAGCAACCCGCGTCGGTGGTGGAGACCCTCAGCAGCCTGGTGAACCGTCCGGTGGCAGCGCTGCGTATCCTCCTTACATCCTCCACTGGGATGTTGCGTTAGATGAGGGCAACGGCGATAGTGAGCTCCCTAGCCCTACTCCCAACCTATCGTGGCCCTTCCCGGTTCTCCATTGGCTACCCTACCCGTCTGGTTCATATACATATTCAGAATCAGACGCCTGACCTCCAATCGACCACTAATTTCTTCAACACTCCCATTAATTTCGTCCATTCCACCCGATCAAACGTCTTCTCGAAATCTACGAAACATGCAAAAACATCCTACCCATACTTTAAGTTTCTTTCTACTAGCGTCCTCATCACCGCTAGAGCGTCTCGCGTTCCCGCCCCTCTCCTAAACCCGAACTGGTCGTCACCAAGGTATTCATTTGTCTTCTCCTCTAGCCTTCTGTTTATAATTTTAAGAGCTACTTTGGCCGCGTGGGAATAAAGACCAATGTCCTTTAATCCTCGCACGTCTTTGCCTTACTCTTCTTTGGTATACACTCTTCGCGAAGTCTTCCGGCCACGTTCCATTCTCATAAATGCTACGAATAAGCGCAAAACGTTTTCCTCTTCCGTTCTTCCACATGCTCTTTAAAAACTCTCCACGAATGTCATCTACTCCCACCGCCTTATTCCTTTTCATGCCTCGTTAAGCTCTTTTGATTTCACTATCTAGGACACTTGGTCCTATGGCATCTCTGTGTATATCGTTTTCTCTTTATATATCTAACCTATTTGGCCTTATTTCTTTACCAAACAGCTCTTCAACATGCTCCTACCACCTCTCCTGGATCTCTTTCGGCTCTACGATCACCTTTCCCGTCTTGTCTTCTATTGTTATAATTCCCCTTCCATATTACCCCGCTTCAGTTCCTTTACTTTCCTATATAATGCATCTGCTCTTCCCTCTTTTTGGTATTTCTCTAACCAGTCGATTGGTTCTCTCCATCACGCCTCTATTGCTTTCTTTGTTTCTCTTCTAAGCCTGTTCTTTAATTCTCAGTGTTTTCTCTTACCTAGCTCTGAGTTTACGCTCTACCATTTCCTTCTCTCCTGCATCTTCATTATCATCTCCTTCGTGATTCACAGTTTTCTAATTATAATTGGGCTGACTACGCCTAACGTTGATTTTGCCGCTTCTACAAAATCCATTTTTCAACTTCCTCATTCATCTTCCACTGATCTTATTCCAAGATACTCACCCATTATCTCACCAACCTTCTCTCGGTACTTCTTCTTCGTTTCCCTACTTAATAACTCCAAATTCCACTTTCGTACCCTTCTTTCCATTTTTTTTTCAGTTTTACCCGACATTTCATGACTAATAACTTGTGGCCTGTGTCTGTATCAGCTCCTGGATAATTATGCGAGTTTTTAACACTATTCCTGTATCTGTGACGAACCATTATATAATCTATCTGGAACCTATCTGTGTCTCCCGGCTTCTTCCAAGTGTACCTACGTCGAGGATGATGTCTGAACTATCTATTTGTAATCACTAGGTTATTTCTACGGCAAAACTCTACAGCTTTCTCGCCCTGGTCGTTTCTCCTTCCTAGCCCGTAATACCCCACCTCCCGCCCATCTCTTCCTTCACCCACCACCTCGTTCCAATCCCATTATTACCAAGTGCTTACTCCCAGGATTCCTACCAGTTATTTCCTCTAGCTGATCGTATACACCATCTAACTCCTCCTCTCTATGATTAGAGGTAGGCATATAAACCTGGATTATAACTAAATTAATTGGATCTGCCTTCATTTCCACGACTATCACTCTCCTGTTTTGCATACACTACTTTTCTACCAAGTTTCCTATGCATTACGAATGCAACCGCGCTGACTTTCATTCCCTCCACTATATATTATACTCTATAGCCATCGCTTCATTAGTCCCCGCCATCCTTCCATCACTTCCATCTTACTTCACCCAGACCCATGATGTCTACACCCCAGGAGTGGATCCAGGGAACAATTTGGGGGGGGGGGGGATTGAGGGGATTAGGAAATTTTGCGTGAGAGTATGGGTCAGTGCGTGCGCGCACGTTACTACGCCCGCGCCCACATGTGAATCTCATGTCATACATCTTTTATTTACTTATTACTATGCCTGTATATTTTCCTATGCCAAATGGTAATTTATTTAACATCATTAACTTTTGATTTAACAACTCCTCTCCGCCAATTCTATACGCGATCTGGTGTTGCCTATACATGGTACAGGGAACGCCAGATTGGAAAAGAAGTAACATTGGACGAGTTAATAATCTACGTACGTCTTTCATCATCCTCCCACACCCGTCACTCACTAATGCTCAAGCCAATTACTAGGGTCACTACTCTATAACCTTCTTTGCCTGCATCCCACTTTCATATAATTGTAACGGGCAATAAATTTGTTACGGGATACATTACTTTTACATCAGATCTCGGAAGCTGTGGAAAAGTTAACACACCAGGTTCACAACTGATTCAATAGCAGCCTAAGTACATGTAAATGAATTTAGAGAGAGATTACACTAGTTAATGGAAAAGGTTATTCCGTTTTACGATATTGTTAAAAAGTATAGAAATGATCTTTGAAAATCATTTTGAACTAAATTAAAAGAGTGTTATATCTTCCAATTTCGCTAGAGAAGCCATGAACTTTTTACCAAAACAAAGAATTGTTTTCCACTTTACATGAAAATAAAGGTAAAATACTTTCTGATTAAGCACTAATAAGGGCTTTTAAAAATATATTTCAGTTGTGATCGGAAAAATATACCGAGAGTAGGTTTTAAAAGCGTATGGGGGAGTTGAAATAATTATCATGTGAAAGAGACTTGCTTTGCAAACATACAAGAAATACGTAACAATTTAAATGAGAGACGTCGAAACTAAAAGGCAGGTCTCACAAAGTTTGACGAATTTTGATCTTCGGAATTTTAAAATACTAGTTGGCGCCTCAGGCATACTCACAAGGTGCGTTCACATTATTCATCTACATCTACATACTACCCCGCAAGCCGCCTCAATAGGCGTGTGGCGGGGGGTGTTAGGACACCAGCCGTTTACATATAAAACGGAAACGCTCTATGAAATTACGCCTTGCATTTATTCCCCTATAAAGTCCCTTATTGTTCTGGGGGAAAACGAATTCCCATACCTATCCGTTCGGCAAAATATCTCTCTTAATTTATCGTTTCTGTCGGACCTGGAAATATAGTGGGGTTCTAACATGATGTTCTCCGTGTCGCTCTGAAAGATATCTATTCTCAATTGCTCAAGTAATCTAAGCCTAGCGCGCAGCCTCCGAGTCTCTAGCGTCTCCCAGCCTAATTCGTTTAACATCGCGCTTTAATCGCGCAGCTTTCCTTTGTATTTTATTAAGTTCCCGAATTAAGTCTTTCTGCACCGGATCCCATATGCTTGCTGCATATTCAAGGTGTGGCCTGACGAGTGCGAAATAGCACCTCTCTTTTACTTTTTCATCTGAGAATCTTCCCACAATACGCTTGACGAATCCAATCCGTGTTCCCCACGATAGGTTTGAGGTTATCGTAACTCCCAGATACTTAACTTCATCTGTGGCCTTTATCTTAACGCCATCCACAGCATATACACGGGGATAGTTGGACGACCTCCGCAAGAAATGTACCGCCGCACATTTGCTCAGATTAAGTTCGAGTCCCCACTCTTTGCTCCACACATGAACGTTGTTTAAATCCGATGATAGAATTTCAAAGTCAGAGTGATCATTAATTTCGCGATAGATGACAGCGTCGTCAGCAAATAAACGTATTTTACTGCTAATTCGAGAGCATAGATCATTTATGTATATAATGAACAAAAGGTTACGCTTCCTTGTGGGACACCTGATGTCACTTTAACTGCATCAGAGCTAATTCCGTCAAGAACTACTTTTTGCTTACGATCACTCAGAAAGTCGCGTATCCAGTTTACTACTGTTTCGTTTAGACCGCATGACTGTAATTTGTATAAAAGTGTGTTGTGAGGTACCGTCTCGAAAGCTTTCTTAAAATCTATGAATAATGCGTCCACTTGTGTTTTCGATTCACCAGATTTGAGAACGTCATGAAGAAAGAGCGCGAGCTGTGTTTCACATGATCTACCTTTCCGAAAGCCGTGCTGACAGCCATGAAGGAAGTTACGACTGTCCAGGAACGTCATGATATTGCTAACGACAATATGTTCGAGTATCTTGCCTATAATAGACGTTAATGAAATTGGTCGATAGTTCCCTGGGTCATGTCTGTTTCCCTTTTTGAATATCGGTGTAACGTTTGCAATTTTCCAGTCTATTGGTATCTTTCCTTCAGACAATGACTTCTTGAATATTATGTCTAAGAACGGTGCGATCTGTGGCGCTAATTCCTTGAGGACACGCGCGGGTATTCCCTCCGGTATTCCCTCCGGAATGAAATGTCGAAATAACATGGAGTATCGTCTGTAGTGTATACACTTTCGAAGTGGGAATTTAACGTGTTAGCTTTGTCAATATTATCGGTGACAAGTTTGCCATCTTTATCAAATAACGAATCTACGGTTGAAGATTTTCCCT
Source organism: Pyrrhosoma nymphula (assembly GCA_963573305.1). Classification (NCBI taxonomy): domain Eukaryota; kingdom Metazoa; phylum Arthropoda; class Insecta; order Odonata; family Coenagrionidae; genus Pyrrhosoma; species Pyrrhosoma nymphula. The sequence goes on along the minus strand of OY754334.1, from coordinate 132,842,397 downwards.
GAAGCTCTCTCGCATATGACCAAAAAGATTTCGGATTTTCTTCGAGTAATTCACCAAGTACTTTTTTCTTGAAATTTCGCAATGCAGTACGCATTGATTTCTTGGTTTTTGAGCGTTGTGCAGCGTAACTTTCTTTTGCTTCAAGTTCCTTCGATTTGTCACCTAACGTAATGGACTTTTTGAATAAGTTTTACAGTTTTCTCTGTCTCTTAAGGTCCCTCCTAACATCACTGTTATACCAGCGAGGTTCTTTACTATCACATTTCAATTTTCGCGGAATATATTCGTTGATTCCCTGGCGTAGAATTTCTAAGAAATATTTCCATGATGCATCAGTGCTTTTGTCCTCTGTTTTAGCTACGAAGTCAGTGTACGAATCATTAAGCAACTCGCCAAATTTAATGAAGTTGCATTTATCAAATAAATAAATATTGCGGTTTTACAGCTGACTCTACTTCAAGTTTTAAGGCTGCAAAAAATTACTCTGTGATCACTTATGCCATCAATAATATCGAGTTGTTTTATCAACCTAGGATGGCTTACTGCAGAAAGGTCTAATATTTTATTTCCTCTCGTAGGCTTGTCAACTACTTGGGCGAGTGAGTGCTTAGTAAGTGTGTTGAGTAAGATCTCGCTGATTTCCCTATTCCTTGAATTTGGCTTTACAGTGTAAGAATCCCAATTTATAGATGGCAGATTAAAATCTCCCCCAATAATGATTACACTTTTACTGTCTCTCAAAGTAAATGCGGATATTTGATTTTCTAATTGGTAAATGATATCAGCTTCGGAGTTTGGAGGTCTATAAAAAGAGCAAACATGTATACTCCTTTTGTTTCGTTGTTTAATTGTACACCACACGCTTTCTATTTCATTATCAGTTATTTCATGGGTGGTGCTTTTTAAATGTGATGTAACTGCTATAAAAACTCCGCCACCTGTCCTATCGCATCTGTAGATTTTATATCCTGGAGGAAAAACTTCGCTGTCACTTATATCCTCTGTAAGCCCGCTCTCCGTTCCTATGACCACGTCTGCGTCCTGAAATATATGCTCGATTTCAGCGCGCTTGTTTTTAACGCTACGGCAAAATTAATTATTCTGTACAACTTGGAATTGCAATTTCTTACAAACAAGCTGGGAAGAATATAATTTGGCGAAAAGAATAACCAGTCCTAAAGCTAATGAAGGGACTACTTATAGCACTTATAGGAGAACATTTCTTGCAAACGGCTTACAGAAGCGTATTGCATTCGACTTTGGGCGCAGAAGAATTGCTTTGCACGATCAAGAGAATGGTTTTCCGGGTATCCATCTGCGTTTATCCATTTTTTATGGGTAATATTTCGCCAGCGTTCCAGCTAACTTCCTCAGATATGTTGCCATGCTTGATATTCGCAGTGAATACTGGGATCTTAATTGGCTGTGTTTGAATGTAATGGCATAGATACATGTGACTCCGATAGACTAGTTCCCCCTAGACACTGTTGTCATGGATATTAGTCTTCTTATGAAATGTTTCTGAATATCTTGTTGTTAGAGGTGTGATTTCATCACCAGAAAAGAAAGCGGAGCTGTTTTTTTGCTTTAAAAATGTTTTTTTAAAAACTAAGGTCACCGAGGTCAATGACTGTTTTGTGCTCCAAGGTATGAATCAAAGTTTCATTGGAATGACAGCCCAGCCACTATATAACCTGGGAAAGTGACAGGTACAATACGTTTTGAATAATGCCGTTGAATTTCCAATTTCTCATGTTATTTCTTATCGTCTCTCCCTCCAAAAATACTCCTATTTGAAAGAAACCTTGTACGTTTATAAGGCCATGTCTATATATATAGTTATTTATGTATAATCTTTAAAATAATACCTTACTGCTAGCTAAACCACTTAATACTATATGGTTAGCAAGGTAATTATGTCAATGGATGATACCGTGCCGCATTCATAGGAGAAAATAGTTATGAAAAATTATGCAGCTCCTTAAAAGGACTTAAATTAAACATCTTTGTCACCTCGTTTAACGAGGGAGCTGAAAAAATGCAAGCAAATCGACCGGGAATGATTATAAATATTAATGTATTCGTATATATTTTAAGTGTAAAAATATAAGCTTATTAATAACGAGATTTCGAGTGGTTCAACATCCATATTGCGAGAGCAAATTTTGTGATTTGTCCACATGGAAACATCGCTCTTATAGTATTTTGGCGATTTAGCACCTTATATATATTTGTTATTAGCTCCACTTCAGCACACAGAATTGATATGTGAGTATTGTTTCTTCTCGCCGATATTAATCCAATGTCCCTCAAGCCTAGGATGCCGCAAAAAATTTAAAAAACGAACATGCGAACACACATAAATTATTTTTTCTAGTAAGAAGTTACCATAACACAACTTGAAGGATGAATAGATAAGATATTTTGCTACCAAATATATAATATAGCAAGATAAGAAGGGGAATATATTTGCAAAAAACGCGTTTGAAGTTTTCAAAATAATTATTGATGGAGAAATCCGAGAAACCGACCTTCCGTTCCAACAACAGAAGAAGTAGTCCTGATATCCTTGATTTTGCCCTTTTCGTCAACCAACTCTCTCATCAAGTTATCCATTCCTACTAGTGGTGGCGTTATATTCCTATTTCAGAGGGTACCTTGCATTTTGTGATTAAAGAATGGCACTTTGCACATGTGTTTCTGGGACCACATAGGACCATTTAAGATGTGTAGCCACTGCCAGCAACCGTGCAGAGGCCGTGTATTCCGGGTTGCATATATCACCGGCGAAGTACTTTTTTTTGGTCAGACACGACTATGTTGCATGATTTGCACGCAGAAAGCATGGTTTCCGCATATATCGCGCTTATTACGAATATGAATGCACAAATTAAGTGTTCTTTCGCTTAAAGTATACATTTTATATATACTTAAGACATGGTAACAATACTCAAAGGACCTGGCGCCTATGTCGTACGCTCATGGCTTGCCGGACGCTTGCGCTGTAGTAGCGCCGTTGCAAGTCACATAGTTTCCAGTCGTGTTTTGAGTGAGAAAAGTGGTGTTGACGGATAATAAGCTGTAAGTTCAGCGTGTGCAGTAGTGTGCGTTTGTAAGTTAGGTGTTTGTATGGATATTCCGATATAGTGTTGTGTATGTGTTGTTAAGCTCTACTTCGTACATGTATGTAAGAACGATCATTATTCTTCCTATTCACAGAGGTTTTCAGTGTGGCGTTTGCATGGTATTAGTTGTTGATGGTGACAGTTACGAATCCTGCCTTCTTTTTTCCTTTAGTTTATGGTGGAGGATTCTTTAAGTTTGAAGGGGGTTGGGAGTTATTTGCATAGTTGTATCATGTCAGACATCGAGTGGAAACGCTGCATGCTGTGTCAAATCAACACAAATGAAAGGATGATTAATCCTACAAAAAATACACAATCCACAATAGATGAAGGTTAAGATTCACTAGCGAAAAATCTACTTGCTCTCTACGAGATAGGAGAACTTCCTTCAGATCTGGAAATATCTTCCCTGAACAGCGACGCAGGTTTAAAGAAAACTATTATTGAAAACAAGGCATTGTGGCACAAATCATGTTACTTAAAGTGCAACAGCATAAAGCTTCAGAGAGCTCATGAGAGAGCTAACAAGACGAGACAAAAGGCATGTCCATTATATGCGTCACCAGTCAAATCTCGAAGGTGCCACTCTACCAAATACAAACAAGGAACCTGCCTCTTTTGTGATTTGCCGGGCTCCATATCAAATAACCTGAGTAACGTGAGGATGACATCTTGCTGTCAAACTATTACTGACTGAGCCCTTGCACTCAAAGATTCGAAGATTTGAGCAACATTTTCTGAACGCTCTGACTTCAAATATCATTAGAGACAAAATACCACAATAAATATCTCACTGAGTAAAAAAACAGGAGAAGAGCCAGTGAAAAGAATGACTCAAGTGCTAACAACTCACGGCGTCAGATTCGCAGCATCACTTTCACGGGTATCGTGGCTTAGATCAACGTAACTCGCAAAACGGCCGGAGATAATACAGTCTTCAGCATGGCAGATCTTGCGAAGCTACAGGCAGGTGCTATGAAAGAGCTCGGGTGCCACTTTGGGTGAAGCTGCGAAAATAGTGAGATCTGACATGTTCGGCGGGAAACTGAAGACGGGAGCTGCAACGGCGGTGTACCTGCGTCTCTCGTAGCTTTGCTGAGAATGATTATCAACATCGGCATCAAAGTCTGCCCACAGTGATCACGATGAGGCAAAGCGTATAGCAGAGCTCATATTCTGCTATTCAGTCAAGAATACCAAGAGGGGTGAGGCAAAGTGACACAACAGAAGCCAAGAGACTGCTACACCTGTTTACCTAGCGACGAAACTTTATCCAGAAACTCGCAAGAAGGGACTTATCGACAGCTCCTATCGGATAGGTATGGGCATTTCCTATCACCGACTGCAGTCTATCATTACTGAATGATCTAATGAGGTGTGCGCGACTTCACATCGGGATGGTGTGGTGTGTCCCCAAAAAATCAAGAAAGGCCTATTCACAACTCCGGCTGTCGATAATGTAGAGCACAATACGTCAGCGGTCACAGCGCAAACTGCTTTCCATGGAACAGCTATCACTCTTGGATATCAGAGAATACTGAAAACAATTAAAAATAATCAATTACCCCCATTGCGTATAGCTAATGACACAATACCTTGCTATGAAGCAGTTAAAAACCTAGGAGTAATTGTGGATGAATGTTTGTCCTGGTTATCTCATGTAACTAAGATATGCAAAGCAGTAAATAAGTCATTATTCCCTCTTCCCACACTAAGACACGTCATTCCTGCCTCCCTTAAGAAACAACTAATTTCCGCATTAATATTACCCCACTTTGACTACGCTGACTACTTTTCAAGATATATTTCAGGAACTTTCAGTAAAACTTCAACGGTCTTTCAACGCCTGCATTAGATTCATATTCAATCTGCAAATATCTGATCACAATACTTGTTTCATAAATAATATCTCCTGGATAAAACCTAGTTCCCGACGTCTGTTTCATACACCACCTCTACTCTATCAACTCCTTAACACAAATACGCTGAAGTACCTTACAGACGATTTTCAAAAACTCAACAAAGTGCATGGAACAAACACACGTGGGAATAAGAAACATACAATACCTCACCGTCATATTCAATAAATCATTTACTGTAACCGCTTGCCGTAGGTGGAATAATCTTGTCGTTACACTCTCATGGTTTTAGGCTTTACTTTCTAGGTTAGCTTAGCTACAATCCTGTCTTCTCCATGTGAGCGGTTACTCTTCATTTTCCTGAGGGTTTCCTCCTCCTCTGTAGAGGGTTCGTAGGTCATTTCGTTCGTTCGAGCATTTCCACGATATCCTCATTTATTGCTTCTTGTACCTCTAGATCATAATTATCAATCCCCTCATCCTTGCTGAGGAGTTCCTGGAAATGCTCAGCCCATCTCTCAATTATTTTCTGCTCTTCATGAATAATATTTCCAGCCTTATCTTTACATTCTCCTAGTCTGCGGACGTATTCAGTTTTCATTTCATTTACCGCTATGTAACATTGCCTTACTTCATTTTGTTCATGCAGCTCCTTATTTTTTTCAATATTTCTTTTTAACATTTGTTTCTTTTTCATAATCTTATCAGCCTTCTTTCTTAGCTCCTTGTGCTCAATATAAATTTTTCTAGTTCTCCATTGATTCAACCTTTTCCAAGCAGTATTTTTCTCCTCCAAAGCCATCTTACATTCCTCATCAAACCAATGTTTGCTCCTTGTCTTCCTTGCCTCTCCTAGCACCGTGTCTGCAGACTCCTTAATACCTTGATCGATTTCATTCCACTCATCCTCCACATCTAAAGACTCTATGCCCTTGGCCAAGTTTCTCTTAGTTTCATTTTGAAACTGGGTTATTCCTTCTTTGTGTTTCAATAAATCTAGCCTCAACTTTTTCCTTTTCGAGGTTTCTGCCCTTTTTAGAGTGACTACCCTTTCCCTCACTGTGACTTTAACTAGAAAATGATCAGAATCGCAATTTGGCCCTCTGCAGCTGAGGACATCTATGATTGATGATGCATGTCTGCCTTTTGTTAAAAACATGGTCTATCTGTATGACAATTCCTGAGCCCAGGGCTGTCCATGTTCCCAGATAAATTATTTTGTGCGGGAAACATGTACTCTTAATCACTAAGTTATTTCTTGAGGCAAACTGTTCTAGGAGAACACCATTTTCATTGCTAGTTTGGTGTAGTGAGTAGCATCCCGAGTTTTTGAAGCTGGCAGAATCCTGCCCTACTTGCGCATTAAAATCCAAAGTAAATATAAGCATATCATGATTTTTTATCCTTCTGGCATTCATTTTTATTCCGGTTCCATGCTGACCTGTCTCAGGCCCACTGTAGAGGAGTCTAAAATCAGGCTTGTGTATACGCCCCTGTCCTTACCCCCCTAATTTCCTGGAGTGCAACCACATCAATTCTAAATTGACTGAATTCCGGGGAAATTTCTTTCATTCTCCGAGGCTTTATCATCGTCCTAACATTCCAAGTTGCGAATATGATATCCTTATTCATGTTTCTATTCGGTTGCCATTGCCGTAATCTATTATTCCTGTCCAGTATCCGAGGCTTTTGTGCAGTTTCCGTAACGTTATGTTTATTTCCGAGGTGAGGTTGTTGGCCTCACCATCAACTCCTGCTACATTTGAGGACCTTGGATATTCTCTTGGGGTTTACTACCTTAGCCAAGTTGATCCGGTTTATAGCACCGGAAACTTGCCTTCCACGATTAGTGTTACCCAGGGGATGCGACGAAGACGCTTCGGTTGCATTCGCTGGCAGAGCCTATAAGAGACGGACGGCATTTCTCAGCATTTTAGGCCTTGGCACCCTCAAAGTCACCAAGACCGCATTAGCAGTATTACCTCCCTTTTTATTTACTTTCATTTACACAGTTTATTTTACACAGAATACTTTTATTTACACAGAGATATTGGATAATAACAAATTTTTTCAAAGCGAGGATACGATCTGAAAACCCCTGCGCTACCGAAGAAGAGCAAACTTTGATTCGTGATTTAAAGCTACTGCTTAACTGACAATAAAGCAGATTTTTCATTTTAAACCTTAGATCTCCATCCTCCTCATGGACAGATACTTTTATTTATAAAGAGATATACAATCATAACCTATGCTTTCTTAGCGAAGTGTCGATCTGAAAAACCGAATAAGAGCTAACTTAGATTGGTGCATTTATGCTACTGATTATGAAGCGGATTTTGACTTTTAAACATGTATCAATATCCTCTGTATGAATGAATACTTTTATTTACACAGAGATAACACATAATATATTTTGTATGTAGAACTAATATCTAAGGACAACAATGCCGATAGCAGAAAAGGGCATCTTCGCATTCGTTGCTAGGGTTACTAGTTAGTACATTAGCAAATGCGGATAGGAGTTTGACCACAGAGTTTGACCAAACGCTATCTAGAATTACTGCTGAATAAAGATGGGAGCACTTTGTTGTAAGTACCTTCTCATTTCTAAAGAAACTTAATATATGCTTTAAGGAAAATTAATCGATTATTTCTATAACTAATGTTATTACTAAAAGATTTTGATACATCGTGCAAAAGTTATACAGTTGCCAAGGCTTACTTTAAAGCAAATGTAATGCAAGGGGATGATTTATACCAGAAGCTTAGAGTTTGAAGTCACTACTTGCGTGAATCAAAAATAAATAAGAAAGTTTTTACTTAGCTTAATCGAAAGAACCGTGTGTCTTAAATATCCCCGCGAGTCAAACTAAACGCGTATATTCCTAAGAAGAATGTGAGGTGTGGTGGTACGGAAAAATAATGATAATATATATCGGAGATCGGGAGCAGGTCATAAAGAGATTGTTGAGCAGATGACAGCACTTCCGTAATAGTCCTAATGTATCTCGAGCTGTTGACGTTCCAAACTTGTATCTCTCTAATGATATTAACCAAGGGCTCTCAGTTCTTAATTATAACAATATATCGTGCCCGCATGGCACTGCGTGTGTTGGCATTCTTGACAAGAGTTGTGTACTTTTGGTCAATTGTGTAGCCCTGAGGATGATAATAAATTTGGCAAATCATTAATGTTGAAATTTTTAATTTAATTTCACCAACACTAAATAACCATCTGCTATTTTAGTAATTAAAACATTTGCGTTCCAAGTGGCTCTCATTCAAAACCCTAGTCCTTAAATGGATACATACGGATGGATGGATATGTTGACCACACAGTGCTCCCGGAGTGATGTCAGTGACGCGTGTAGTGATTGTTAAGGCTTTGTTTTTTTCACTCTAGGCTCGAATAAAATGTGATTGTCAGTGTGGGCGAGGAGTTAAACATTTATCTTGCGTTGCAGGTTGTGCTCGTAAAAGAAAAGAGGATGAGGAGGAGAAGTATAGCCCCCCAGACCCCCAATCCCCCTCACCACCCCGGCCAGTCACTGGGCACATCGATGAACATGGAATTGATCCGACTGGAGCTTACCACGGCGACTCAGATCTACAAATGGAACGAATTAATGTGTTTTACAACAAAGGGATAGGTAAGACAAATTTTCTTGCTTCCATATATTTGGTTATGCACAGAAGAGAAGTAAATCCAATTTTTTACAATATGAGATAGTCTTTGTATCTTCTGTCGGAATTAGGTTTTCAAAGCTCAATTAAGCTCCAAGTAACCTTGTTAAGGGTTATAATTTGTTAAAGTGCATTTCATTCATTCCTGAAGTGGCAAAGGTGAGTTTTCGTCTCGCCAGTGAAATTTCATTCTGCTAAAAACCCCCGTATCTCCGAATAGCCATCCAAATCAGAGGATTGTTTTCAAATGTACCTTGAAACATCATTTTGAATTTCAAAAGTCTTCCGGGACAGAATAACAGCTTAGTTAAAATTTTTCTTTAAAATTTTCTTGATATTAACATCGAAAGTAGAGATGTACGCATTTATCTTTTTGTAAAATCTGAGCTTAATGTATAACATTCCGTTGTATCTAACACAAGAGTTTGAAAGTTGTTTGAAAAACTCGTTTGATTCGTTAAAAAGAACAGGACAGTAAAGCTAGCCTTGCGCGAGCTACCGACAACATCCACGAGAGCTACCGCGGCAGCTCCTGAACGACGGTTTTCCGGCCTTAAAATAGGTAACGAGGAGCGAGGGGATGCTAAAAGCCATGATCGAGGGAAGGATGACGGGTAAGCTGGGAAGTGAGAGAAAAAATAGGCTTTATGGACTTGATGAATAGAGGTAGGGCGGGTAGAACGCATGTCGAGCAGAAAAAAGATGTTTGAAGGGGACTGATAGAAACCAGCGTAGAAGTAGCAGCTTCCGGGCAACGGCCTGCAACGATGGAAACACCGGTTCCCGATTAGACAACGAAATTAAGCATCATTGGGCTCGGCTCGAATTTGGAGTAGTGATCCACTGATTCGTCCGAGTTCTCTTGCCCTTGTCTGCACGTGGCAGGCAGTATGTGCGAAATGACCTTAGCGGTCGAAGCACGTTTAGCAAAAATACTTCTAGTACCCGTTTCTATATAATCTTACCACCTAACAAGTAGTTCTCGGTAAATTTTGATTATGTGAAATGGATTTGCCCCCATACGCTTACAAGATACGCAGACAGATTAAACTCGCAAAATGAATGAAATACAAATGAAATCCACATGCTTCGTTATAAAATGCTACGAGCAAACAGTGTGATAAAGGTAATGGAAAGACTAGGTTGTAACCCGCTAATGACTCTGAGGCTACACGCTAGGCATAAATTACGATAGTAATTCAGAACTTGCGAGTTTCAGTACGACAAGGAATATATATGCATAGAACTGATCGAAGCTCAAAAATTATAAAGATGCATACTTACGTATAGATATAAACGTTTCCTCTTTGCAGTCACCATTAGCGACTATAACAACAAACACAGAGCGTGACACTGCGACACGCCGTTTTCATGCAATTCATCTTTGTCCTTTCCCTCTTACTATTCCCTCTTTGCCATTCGCGGCCCCAAAGGAGTTAGGGCAATTGTCCGCCCCCCACCAAAAGGCGGCGAATTTGTCATAAACCTTAAAGTAAAAGCCTAAATTATTTTGTCACATTGTTGCTATTGAAGTGTTGGTTATTTTACTTTTATCCACTTAAATTTTATGTAAACCAAAACTGTTTTTAAAACCACAAGCTAAATGCAAATGTAAAATAAAATAATTTTGCAATTAGTCGAAACTTGGTGGTAATCAAAAAGAGAAATATGCATTTACTAAATAACTATGAAGGCAAACGTTTGCTACGAAACAACTAATAACGTGTCATTTTGCACATAGTTTGTTACAAATTTCCAGGACGAAACTCGCGAACTGTCTTTTTCCTGGGGAGGGTATTCCATACCCCAAGAGCCGCTGGTGCCGATCCTCTGGTCTGGAGCCGCTCTTTACCTTACTGTTGTCCTAATACCTCCAGTCCCACGTCTCGCAGGGTAGTAAGTAGACGTAGAATTGGCGGGTTGGCCAACAAAACTATCCGGGCGTCGCACCAATCCAATAGGTCCGAGGAGCAACCTTGTTTCAATGACATTGTTGGGGTTCAGCTGTGGACGAAATAAAGAGCCGCAAATTTCTCCTCACCCTCCTCCAGCTGGATTGCCGGTCAGTCTACCTGCCTTCAACGATTCAGCGTGGCTGCCGATGGCTTGCGACATTGAATTATAATGCGTAGAAGTTTTAATTCTGCAGTAACGCCCAACGTGCCCGATAAGTCCCTTTAAATCTTTTCGCTGCATGCCATGAATGCCAACATCCCGGCTCCGGGTATACGTCCACTAAATCCGACGGATAAAGGTTAAATTTATCTGGAAGGCGTAAGAGGTGGCTGTTTGGAAATAAAGGACAAGAGTATTAATCCTCAACCCTTAGTTCCTTATCCTTAAATACGACTAGAAAACGAACAAATCTGAACAATAAATAGAATGTATGAGCCTTTTTATATACTTTTGGCAGGAGAATACAACTTTATGTTCGCGTCCTTTTATGGTCAGGGGGCGGTTGAGGCTGCGGGGAAATGGTGAGCGGGATATCCACTTTTAATGGGTAAATACAATGCTTACCTCCAAAAATTGAGTTTTTGAAAGTGTAAGGCGTTGATAATTCATTTTGAAGCTTTTGCCTACGCTGTCGTAAAATTAATCTAAAAAAAATAAGGTCAATTGTAGGGCTCCCACAATGTTTTCACTTTAACTTGGGACATAGGTAAATATTTACTCGATAACCGTTACAAAAACGGCTAACGTGCAAAAGTTAAGAAATCCACGAATACGTATTTTCTAAAATCTTCCATTTTAGATAAAAACTTCTGCTATAAAAATGGATTAATATTGTAGCAACTTAAGGACTATTAATGGCAAACACATGTAATTATAAAAAAATTCATGAGACTTATGGATCTGCTCAACGTTGTAATATAAATACAAGATAAAATTGCTTGATCCACATGACCTAGGTAACAGAAATTTTGACGGTCGAAAGCTGTCACAATTGTGTCAGCATTCGACCGTCAAAATCGAGCTCCATAACAGCCAAAGAAATCAGAAAAAAAACTAGTATTCCTTGAATTTAGTAAAGGGATTACATAACCTCAACAAATGGGAGCCGAGAACGTCACTCGATAATTTGCAAGGGATATCGGGGGTATGCATGCATTGAAGAACTATCTTTATGAGGGGTATGGGAACCACAGGATCTGGGGGAGCATGCATGTGTTAAAGAATAACAATTTTTTCCATTTTCCTAGGAATTACGTGGGGAGGGTGGGGGAGGGAGGTGACACCCTTCCTCACCCTACCTTTAACGTACCCCTATACTAAGATGCTTTCGAACCTGTAATAGAATGTATGGACTGACGTCACATTTCATCCAGACAGTTGTTCTTAAAACTTCTAATACCTACCCCTCACCCAAGTCTCTTCTACCACATTCACCCATAACTTTCTTACTATACCCCTTCCTCTCACACAATTCACTCCTCAATCAAATCTGTTTCATTATTGACCCTAATCCATTCTCTATTCCGTGGCTAAACCAAAAAATCACACTCCTTTTACATATGTATGTCATTTAGGGGCTATCCATAATCCACGTAGACACCAAAAAGGGGTGGGGGGTACAAGGGTTGTCAACGAAGGTCCACATTGGGGGGTGGGGTGGTTGGAGGGATGTCTACGTAGACAATAGTTATATGACGTGGCGAGAGTGACATTACCACGGCACAATCAGTGTTGTAAAAGGTTGCAAAGGATGTTGTATCGGTGGCCGGTTTCCTTAAAATTAGCCCTTAATTGCAGATAGTCCATGACAATCAATTAATAACCCGTTTCACAGCTTTTTCCACAATAAAAAGAAAAGCCTTCGTGGACAACAGGGAGGGACGAGGGAGGGGAGGGGGGGGGGGTGTCCGGATGAAGTCCACGATGGGAGGTGGGGGGGTAAATAAATGGACTACATTTTACATGCAAACGAGTTTGAATACCGAAAAAATTATGCGCACTGGGGTATTTAAATGCCCAGTAGTGTTGCATGCTACAGTTAAGTCCTCTTTGGGATGAAGCTTAGTGGTGAATAGGTTAAGAAATTAATATACATATATTATTTAAACATTTTTTATATCTATAATATTGACTATGCTTCCAAGTATTCCTACATGCAAATAAATATTGAGTATATTGTTGTATTACGGTGGAATATGAAGTAGTTATCAAAAGAGTACTCTTGTGAACTGTGACTAGTACAATAAGATTATAACTGCAACTTCTTATTTTCAGGAAGAAAATATGTTCCAAGAGCAGTACTTATTGATTTAGAGCCAGGAACTATGGACTCAGTAAGGGCAGGGCCATTTGGGCAAATAATCAGACCAGATAATTTTGTATTTGGTCAGAGTGGGGCTGGAAATAACTGGGCCAAAGGACACTACACAGAAGGAGCGGAGTTGGTGGATTCAGTGCTGGATGTCCTGAGTAAGGAATCTGAGAACTGTGACTGCGTCCAAGGATTTCAGTTGACACACTCACTTGGAGGTGGGACAGGATATGGCATGGGAAGTCTACTTATCTCCAAAATAGGGGAAGAGTACCCAGAGAGGATCATGAACAACTTCAGCGTTGTCCCTTCACCCAAGGTAAATTTTCTCTTACTTGAAGTAATAATGGCTAAACTTAAAATAGTTCCTTCATCGTTAGGATTGAGCACTAATCATCAAATTATTGCAGGTCTCAGATACTGTTGTAGAGCCCTGCAATGCCACCTTATCCGTACACCAGCTCGTTGAAAACACAGATGAGACTTATGGCATTGATAATGAAGCTCTTTATGACATCTGCTTCGAAGCTCTGAAGCTGAGAACTCCAAAATATGGGGACCTCAATCATCTTGTGTCAGCAACAATGTCTGGGGTTAATACGTGTATCAGATTTCCTGGACAACTTAATTCTGACCTTCGCAAGCTTGGAGTAAATATGGCACCTTTCCCACAACTTCAATTTTTCATGCCAGGTTTTCCTCCACTCACACCCTTTGGATCGCAATCATATAGAGCCCTCACTGTTCCTGAGCTGACTCAGCTAATGTTTGACTAAAGAAATGTTATAGCTGCAGGTGACCCTCGCCATGGTCGTTATTTGACTGTGGCAGCAGTTTTCAGGGGGCGAATGTCAATGAAAGAGGTCGATGAGCTGATGCTAAATTTTCAGAATAAAAACAGTATCTACTTTGTAGAGTGGATTCCAAACACTGTGAAAACAGCTGTTTGTGACATTCCACCTCGAGGTCTCTAAATGTCAGCCATGTTCATAGGTAATTCCACAGCCATTCAGGAACTGTTCAAGAGAATATCGGAACAATTTACAGCTATTTTCAGGAGGAAGGCTTTCCTACACCATAGATGGGATGGATGAAATGAAATTCACAGAAGCTGAGTCAAACATGAATGACCTTGTTTCTGAGTATCAACAGTATCAAGAGGCAACAGTGGATGATGAAGGTGAATTAGATGAAGAAGAGGGGGAGGTCGAATAGACTTAAAAGCATCTCGTTTCCTTCTATACAAAATTTTTAATTTCACTAATGTCTCATGTTTGTTTATTTTTTTGATATATTCATATGTCCTGATACTTGTTTACAGAAAAGTTAAGTGCACACAAGTTAATAAAAATTTCTGGTTAGATTTTCACTTTCTTACTTTTCATTTGTTTATAATGCTCGCAAGACCTGACCTAATATGATAAAACTTTTTCAGTGATGTTAGTTTTAGAGTAGCATGAAATTATAGTACATAACTAAATGCTTTTCTTCATTAGTGCATAATAGTTTTTATAACTCATTTACCCCACAGTTGAGGTATGAGTTGAACTTCATCCTGAAATCAGCACTAAATTCTACAAGAAAACGGCCACTTCTCCGGAATTTTTAATAATGGAAGCATCCTAAGACAACAATTTTTGAAGATTTTTTCAAACTCACTACATTGATGATAATGAATTTCAGTAGCATTGCTGAACTTTCACCACCTCTGCATCAACCACACATTGCATTATTCTTACAATCAAGGAAGAATGCAATTTCTCGGTTTCAAGTGCGTGAAAACTTTTGCGTGCTTTGAATACATATTTTTTTAAAATTCAATTATACAGTTTTTAACCAGAAAAATGGAAGTGAAAATGCTTAATCTTCCGAATTTGGTGGAGTTATATATACAAATAAAATACATAGCAGTTTATGGATTCAAGGATAAGTCTAAATATATCATTACAGGCACAAGAATATTGTCTGTAACTAGTCTTAACAACATAGAAGACTGCCTAGGAGACAAGCTAATGCAGAGTCATTTGCACTAAGGTCTGACAGCCTCCGGTTCTATGGTCAAACAGATAACTCTGCCCCCATCCAAAACTTTCGGTGAATTGACTGAAAAAGGCCCTACCCCAAGTGCGGCCATTATATTCAGGAAAACATATGTTTTCCTGAATTTAATGGTCGCAATTACAATTTATTTTCCTCTTGTACTGTTCCGCCGAACCATCTTTTACAGCACGGCTAAAGACTTATCTATTATGTGCTCGGCACTTGGACAAGATAAATTGAATGCCTTGATATGGGTATGCACGTTGAAAAAGACCAGCTTCATTATTTGTATGACGATCAATTAATCAATGAATTTGCAGATAAGAAAGCGAGTCAGAAAAATAAAAAAAACTAACATGGCCCCAGCAGAATTGATTAACACCTATGCACTAACTTAAGTTAGAATTAAGTCATCAAGACAGGCAAAAGTAAAATAATTCTTTATTTGAATGCACCATTAACTGTACATGTACCCCCTTCATTTCAAAGCATAGAAAGAGGTAGGCCAACATAGGGTGGAATGATATTCTCTAAGTTTCAAACTCAGGGGAGGTAGTTGAGGAGCAAACTGGTAAACTATTGTAAAAATTGGAAGGGGATAGCAGTTCTGATGCAAGGAAAATAAAAAGGAATGTGCTCAATGATCCATTCAGTAACAAGAATTTTAAGAAGAATCTACACTGTGTGTTTACCACGTGGTCCATCTTTCACCTGAAATTTTGGCAGAAATGGTAAGCCTGCAAACGAATCGGAGATATAGTTCAGCCAGTAAACACTTCAATGAGAGCTTTGCATTATTAACTTCCGTTATACATTATGTTATTTCTATGTGTATATTGGTACATACATTCAGCAAATTTCTCCTTTCAACATTTCTGCAAGTTAGGGGTAGTACATAGACTGCGTTACCATTTCTGGTGATTTTTTACCTCTCCCCCTCACCCCCCTTTTTTGACAAGGGTGTGGGGGAGAGGGGTACCTTTTTTACCTCCTGCCACACACCCCTGAGGTGGCTTTCAGGGTATTTTGTAGATGTAGTTGTAGAACCGTAGTATTTTCCCCAATACCCCCCTCGACATGTAACGTTGTCTCTATAAATGAAACTTTCAATTCAAAAATATTTTCTCAAGTATTAAGTGATTTTATTTTTAGGGAAAGGTTGATAGAAAAGTTTTGTCACGAGGTCGCTTATTAAGGTGGTGGACGAGTGAGATAGTTCCCTAGTCATAATGGAGACCATATTCAAATTTTATTTTTTGATTTAAGCGTCTGTAAGAAGTATGAAATAAATATTCCAATATTAATGGCGTAGAGATATAATTATATAATATCAAAATTCTCAGTAATTAAATATATAAAGCTACATAAGTCACTAACATGACTCATTTTTTCCCGCCGTACGGCTGAATACCCTAGAAACAGCAGGTGTTATTGCCATTATTTAAAAATTACTTCAGTGAGCAATAGATTAATTATTATAAATGGTTGAGAAAACATGCAAACTATACACTATTAGTGTTACACTATTAGATTTTAGACAAAATCTAGGTGCTAGAAGTTCCTATTTTTTTTTAATATTCTCTCTCGGGAACGTACACCCATTATCTATCCCATGTAAAACAACTTTCATTTTCAGGCAAATTGCTCCAAGAGTAATTCGGCATGGGACCAATATTTTGATATCATTGGACAGATGAATATTTATTTCCTTTTAAATGAGGCCAAATTCATCAAATTCTAGGTGAAGTGATTTTTCGCTCAAACTACCTTAACCGGCGAGAAGGTTATAATGTTAGCAATTTGATGGCATGAAGACTTGCAAAATTGTAGAAGAAACAGTTCTTTTACATTGAGTTATTGTAGAACCTTGGGGTGTATGAAACACCCTGTGCACCCTTCCTCATTTTAAACTCTGTAGTATTGTCGACGCGATGTTGACGAGTAAGAAACGTAAACAGGCACATTTAACAGCTACGTTTGATTATTACTTCCCTCCCCTCTCCCTTGTTACCCACCGCAGGTTTTAAAGCGACTCTCCCCCACCCCCCCAAGTTGGTACTTTTGTTTATACACGTCCCCTTGGTTACGTCTTGATTTAAACGGGAACAAACGTAAGGGAAAAAATCTTGTTTGTTCTCAGTAATATTGCAATAATAGTCATACTATGTGGCAATATAATTTTCAATTAATTAATGCCACATTGCTGTCATCATGATGTAATGGTATTTCCTCAGATTAACACTGAGTTGCTATTTAAAAGTTAGTTCTCGAAGTCACATTATTCCTGGGAAGCAGGCACATATATAAGGCTTTCTTGACACAAGTTTCTGTGATGGGTGCGAGAAAATGCGTGTAGAGCCGTAGGATAATAGGGTACCTGATATAGACATAATATAGTTAGGTAGGTAAACGTAGGATTATTAAATACATTTAAGCATGCCATCGCATATTATTGATATTCATAGTTTTTAAAATGCATATTTCCTTTTTTTATTTTGGGAGAAAGAGGTCAAGGGAGTTTCAGTGTTGTAGGCAAAGGAGTTTCAGTGGAGAGAGCAAGGGAGTGCCAGGTCATTAGGCAGCAAGGGTGTGCCAGCCCATTACATTTACAAGGGTCTGTGGCCTCTGCGCCAGTGCAGTTGCAAGGCATTTTATTGCACTTCTTACCTGCTGCCACCCTACTTCCAAACTCTCTTGGTTTTGTTTCAATTTTTAAGGTAGTTTCAGCAGAGAAGCAAGTCAGTGTGATTCAAGAGAATTTCAGCCCTGTTTCAGTTGAGTTTCAAGGTAGAAATTTTTACTTGAGTGAAACCTTTGATTCACTCTCTTGATTTAAAGAAGGGAAAACTTAAGTGCTCATGTTCACAGACATAATATACTATCCTATACAAAGAAACATTGCAATGAAAAATATGACTCTTGTATTGGGAATACTTTTTAGCACTCACAAATTGCTGAACTAACACCTATTTCAAGCTTTTAAACTAAAACCAAAATTTTACTTCCAAGTGAACTAACCCAGTAATTTTACAGTGAAAACAATATATGAAGGCTGGTACAGAGGCTTCCGCCGTGATTTGATGAGTTCCGTTAATTCGGGTTTTTCCCACCATACATTTTAAGGGACAACAGTTTTGCTTGCATTACAGCTAGTATTGTCAACAGGTTCGGGAGCTGACGACGCTAGCTGTAACACGCTGAAATGAATCAACGCAGAAAAAACTTGAATAAAAAGAATAAGGTACAGGCATTCCCCGAGTTACGTAAGCCTCGACTTACGTAAATCCATACTTACATAAGGGGCAACCTTACCCAAAAAAGGCGAGAATTACAAAAGTTACTGGTTTGGAATGATAGTTGCCCACTTTCAAGGAGCGCATGTGCCGTAATGTTAGTAAGAGCTGGCTTTCCCCGTATTTATCTGAATCGACCGTAATCTTGAAAGGTGACGGAGTAATTTTCGACTACTTTTTTTTCGACTTCCGTAAATTTCGACCTATGCCACTAGTGACGGAACGCATCTATTACATAGCTCAGGGACTGCCTTAGGGCAAGGGCCTAGCCATGTTGAAACACCGGTTCCCATCAGAACACCGAAGTTAGGCAACGTTGGACAGAGGTTGGATGGGTTACCCTATTCCATACCTGCACCAGGCGTGGATGGAGTGGATAATACTCCCTCCAGACCACCGGGAGATATACCCAGACCGGGAGAGTTAGAGGGAGTACACCCTCCATCCCTGGTACTGGGGCGAGGCGGAAGAGGTCAATCCTCTATACCTCTACCGTATCGCTCTTGTCCCCTGTCTGCAAGTGGCAGACATGCATGGGGTCGGCACAATGGACCAAGAAAGGTCTAAGTTCCCGGGCTCCTGACGAAGGCCCCCCCAATAACAATCTAACAATCTAACAGGGACTGCCTGTATATGTAGGCTCTTTTCTCACAAGCACCACATCCTTTTGCTACCAGAGGGAGGGCTATATTGGCATTGGTTGCATGAGGAGAAACTGTTACAAACCAATACGTGGGATGGCATTTTTACACACAGAATTTAATTTTAAAATTAAAATACTTTAAAATGCAATCAATAAAAAATGTGATCTAAAGTCAGCCTGCATCTCATGGGCCAAGGATATTTTTCTGACAACAGGAATAGTCATGCATGTATTAAAATAATGAATGGTGAACTGGTCAGAAATAGAAAAACCTACCTATTTCCTTGATAGTAATTAACAAGCATTTTAATAAACCATTGATACATTTAAAACTGTGCAGATACATTTAAAACTGCAGCACTTAGTTTAATGGTTCTATGTATGTTGATATTCATTCTTAAATCTAGACGCATTGTATCATCTTGAAACAGCTAACATTCACATCCAGAGATTTATCACAACTTAAACATTCTATCTTTCCATTTTTGTCCTATGAACTTTTTACATAATATTTTAATTACTTTTTTCCTAAAATTACCTAAAATATCACAGCACATCTTTGGGATTCACTGTGATGCATCATGTAATGGGAAATGTTAAATGCATTATTTTTCCAAATTCAACTACCAAATCTTAACCTTTTAAAAAATTCAACATCAGTATAGTAAAACGATGGATTGGATTTAAAAAGTATAACTATGGCACTAAAAACTATACAACTTAAACTGGCTTATAACAAAAAATATAATAAAATAAATTAAATAAAATAAAAAGGCTTATAATAAAACAAACTGGCTTAGTACACCCGACCTGGAATTTACTTGCAGTGCAGGTGTCAACTGGATGATTTGTGAAATACATTCTCTGTTCCAATGTAAAATGTAATGTCTACAGCTCCAGAAGATGCACAAGTGGCACTTAAAATTGTAGATACAATTGACAACTTTGCAATCATTGTGACTGCACAAATGATGTGGTACGCAGTCACACGCACGGGTGTAAAGATATTCACCAAAGAGAGTGGAATTTGCAATGAAAAAATCATTTCACTTGAACGGGATTCGAACCCGGATCTCTCCATTGCCAGTTAGGTGTGTTGAGCAATAATGTTGTGTTTACTCTCTGCGACCATGGCATATCATGCACAACAAAGTCTCCTTTGCTACAATTTGGACTGGGGACAAGAACAACTTGTTTGTTTAAACCCCTGCTGAAATTTGTCTTGAATCAAGAAGGCTTGGTTGTGTACCTGGTTAACACACCTGACCGGCAATTGGGAGATCTGGGTTCAAATCCAGGTCAAGTCATATGATATTTTCATGGCAAATTTCACTCTCTTTGTAATAGTATACAATGCAACTGAAACTAGGAAAAAAGTACCCACTTAGCCTGGCTCACACAATGTATTTTTCTTTATATGGTTAGCTGATGGGATTTAGTATGTGCCGCTCCACAGCCTGTCGGTTGTTTAATTTGCAGACAGACAGACAGCAGGTAACCGTATGCAGTGAGGTGTTTAAGGCAGAGGAATTGAAATTTGAAATACAACTACGGTTTCACTTGCACCCTATCTGAAAATATTTTATAGGGTATGTGCACTTCTTCTCCAAATAATACCTGAAGGAGTGTAATACCTAACAGGTTAAATCTTTTGCGCAAGTTCGAAGAAGACAATTTTTTGCCGGACGTTCAACACATATTGCTAGAGCCAACTTACAGCTCTCGCGAAAGCTTATGGCGTTCGGATGTGCAGAATGAAGTGTGTTCGGGGAGGGGTAATGTTTGGTGGAAAGGGAAGGGAAAAGGGATGTCGGGGAAAGCGAAGACATGGTGGCATTTGTGGCATTTGTGCCATGCATGAGTGCATTTCAAAAAATGGAATTTGTATGAAACTGACAACACAAACTCCGCGCATCCCAACGCCATAATCTTTCGCGAGAGCTGTACTGCGGTAGAAGCGATCACAGGAATAGTATAAAGGAAATTGACTGCAGAACCGATAGATTTAAAATTTCATTTTCTCTACGTAAAATAAGGGATCATAATAGTTATGATAGATCAATCATACGGAACTCCCTCCCTCAATTGGTATAGTAGAATTTTCACTTGTGTTTCATAACATAGTATCATTAATAACACTTCACACCACTTGATTTGTCCCGCATGGTTTTATTTTGTTCTCTGCATGTAGTAGTATCTCGTAGCATTCATAAATTAATAGTATTAGTAATATTAATTGCTAGATGTGTCTTTTGCATGGTAATGTATGTTTGCATGTTCATTTACGTAGCACTCTCCCAGTTTCTAGTTTGACTGCGCACTGTTCTCCTGGCTGCCTTTTATGGCCTGCGCTTAGCGGCAGGGGGAACGTGCGAGGTCCCAATTTGTGCTGGGAAGAGTGCAGCAGGCCTGGTGTGGAATCACCCCGTGCCACACGTGGCTTGCAGGGTACTTCGTAGATGTAGATTTAGATGAAACTTTTACTAAAGATTTATGTATACTAGTTATAAAGCTAGAATTGGCACAATGGATCTAAAACTTGGACCATTGGAAAAGCTGACAAGAAGGGATTAGGAGCTTTCGAAACCTGGTGTTGGAGGAAGATGCTGAAGATCAAATGGACAGATGAAATAAGAAAAAAGTATGCAGAATCTAGTAGAGGATAGGACCATATGGATCACAGTACACAAAAAAAGAACCAGATTGTATAGATATAGATACTAAGGCAATATTACATTTTCAGGAATATAATAGAAGGGAATACCCCAAGAGAAAGGCCAAGGAATAAATTCATAGGGATGTAGAGATGCAGTCTACCACTCTTAGGATTGAACAACCAAAGAGTGGTTGAAAGATAGATCCGAGGTCAAATGATAGCACACGGTATAGGTTTGTCGAAAAATTGATTTAGTTGCTATTCAAACGAGAATATTTATTCACCAGCACCCTTGGCAATAAATAAAATTATAAAAAATATATTTTTAAATAAATTTTAATCCTGTGTCAAAATGATCACAGGTTCGAGCATCAACTATTTTCCAAATGGTAGGTTCGAATAGGAAAACATATGTTCACCACTTATTCCAATTCAATGGTATGTAAAAGAAACCCTAGAAATAATTACAAGTTTCTAAGACTCAAAATGGATAACCTTTCCTAGACACCGAATATACATTGCAAGTTAAAAGGAAAAACCACATTAAAAAAGAAACCTATTCATGCATAAATACACGAGCAAAAGATTTCTTTCCGCCTAAGTACCAGTAGTGCAACCGTCAATAAAATTACTACAAGGGTCCCTTAAAAGGCTGAGACGTGCTAATAGGCCCGGGAGGGGGGGGGTACGGAGGAATATAAATGGCAGACAGAAAACCACAATTGAAAATGAAAGCAATTTAATAACAAAAAAAGAACGATCAAAAACAAATCCATTCCCCGAACTGTGACCGGCACGAAGAAAACTATCAGACTCCGGGAATAAGGGGAGATTTCGGGTACGGATTGTTACCTTGGCTGTGGAGGTAGCGGTGGTCTTTAACAAAGGTGCCGTAGGTCTTTCTCCCGGGAGCAGTTCTTCCCACGTCGAGCACTCGACAAGAGCCTCACCAAAGCAATGCTCGACGCTCGCCGAAAACCATTGCTTTATATAAGTGTGGCCAGAGTGCGAATCTAGCTTCTTGTTGAGGGTGGGAAATATTTAGCCAATCTGCTTCGTGCACGTACATCAAAATAAATGACATTTCCTCAGTTACGCTAAGGAAAGGTCGCGGGAAAGACTGCAATTTTAAGAGATTCGACTCCTACGCTACAGTTTCTTTAGTACACAGATAATCGAACTATAAATTTTTTTATAACTTTCAATTAAATGATCAATGGAAAAAAATTTTAAAAATCGATCGACTACTACATTTTGTAATTTCCGGTATTTAAAAAAATGCTGATTAACATTGTGTTTTTCAATGAATTTTGAAAACGTTTGCATAGGTTACACTTTAATTGAAGTAATACAACTTTTATAGCATGGAAATGATGCTTTTTAGAATACAAGTAGAATTGCATAATTTTTTAAAAGTATTACAATTTTCAAGTTGAAAAAAATACAAATACATTTTTTAAGAAGTCAGTTTTACATGTACAGACTTTTGCATACATGTGAACCTTATACATGGTGTCAAGATAAGATGGTAAACATTTCATTGTTCTTTCTCTTGCAGTACTTAAGGTATTCAAAATTAGTATGCAAAAACCGTGAAACTATTGATTTGCGGGAAATGGCATTAAAATTTTATATTTATAAAAACCAGTGTTCTACATTCTATAATGTTCCTGTTCCATAGCTCAGAATGGCGTGGAATTCCACACACATGCTCATAAGAATATGTACTATTAGAATATGTCAAAATTGGAAAATAAAAAAAGTTCAAATATGTCATTTTGAAGTAGGCGAATCCCCATAAACAAATAGTTTGCTTGCATGAGATGATGTCCTTGATATTTCCCGACGATTAGGTATGTCTGTTACAGAGTGATGACCCTCCTTCATCAAATCTGATGCAAATCGTTTTGCTGGAAAATCTTCTAGAGCAATTTACGGATATAAACATGAGATATGATAGTGTCTCAATATGCATTCTGTTGCTTAGCTTGGTCAGTGAATTGTTCATTATACTGAACCCTCTTTCACACTCTGATGAAGACACTGGCACTACTATAATTCTGTTAAATAGCTCATTTATTGAATTTCCTAAAAATTCCTGGGTTTTTAGTTCCAAACGAAATTCTTCAATGGTTTTTGACACAAAAGAGTTTTCATCACCCCTGTCATAAATGTTTACTGAATTGCAGAGTGATTTAATTCTGTCATCACCAAACAGAACAAGTTCACTGAAACTTTTAGGCCACCATGCTGGTTTAATACTTCACAGTCTTTAAAGAAGTGATTAGCACTGGAAGTGATTAGTGAACACCAGAAGTGGATAGCAGCTCTTTTACTAGTTACGTAAGCTGTACGGAGCGGTTACCTCAATTTTCTCTTCATTTTTTTCTTTCCACAGTCGAAATTCTGTTGCCAATGCCATTGGCAGATTTACATTTTTTCTTTCTTCCAATATTTCTGCATATTTTAGGTGAAACTTGCCTCTCCCATGGTCACTGATTTTGTCGTTCAGGATTTTATTGTTTTTTGCTTTCATGCCTTCAATGAACGCTGTTTCAATATGTGCTTTGCTGTCTTTTAAGTCACCAAGTTCTTGCACATCACTGCAGAATAGGCCCGATCGTCAGGAGGTCAACATTGAAATTCGATTTTCGACATACGGGAAAATGTAGCCCGTCCTACCAGATGAACAACGGAAGAAAAAAATTTTTTTCGGTCAATATCTAGGGGTGCCGCCGGGGCCGTTTATACTGAGAGTAGGGAAATCGCAACACCCGCTCTGATTTGCCCCCTTTTAAGCCATTTCATAGACTCTGGTGTGGTTTCTTCGGGTCGTTATGACTGATATGGCTCGGCTAGATGCTGAGGTAGGCCCAACAGGTCAGCGGGTCCCTTGGTACACCAACAGGGCTGTAGAAACTAGGTAAGAAATTAGTCAATTTCTTCGAAAATGCGTTGTAAGTGACGTAAAATCATAATTATTTGGACATGTGGGACAGTTACTTCGTCCAATTAGTTCCCCTCTCCTCCCTCACCATCCCCCTTCCCCCCTCCATGCTCGTTGAAGAAAACTTCGTTTTCGGCAGCAGCTGGGCTGAATGCTAGAATTATTTGTTATCTCAAAATGGCTTGTGGCTCTTATCTCACTCTTTAGGTGTTGTTGCACCTAGAAAGATCCGCAGGGCTCACCACGAGGAGGGAGCATAATCCTTTTTAGACTGAAATTCCTGCATCTCTTTCCTGGAGACGATTTTCTGGCGGATGTTTCCTTCTCCGTCATGTGGCGTGCAAGCCGTAACCGCTGCCTCAGTTACCATTTTGACGTGCCGCTTACTGCCTGGGTGTAGCAGGGAAAGGCATCTTAGGAGGGTCGCCTTCGGCCACCAGCATGGCCTGGAGCTCATCCGAGGACATATCTTTTAGCATGGGTGGGGGAGTGACTCGAATTTTCTCCCAGTTCACAAGTTCAGTGTAGTCCTCTGCCTAGAAGTTGTAGGGGAACCGCACTTTTCTTCTTGGTGCTCTTCATGAGTTTGCCATACTTTTCATGGTAGCGAAGAACAGCCTTCAAAACACAACGATTAGATGTCGAGGGCACGGAGGAAAGCCGCCAAATATCTTCCACCTCGTTTGCAACCTGCCGAGCCACGTCCGTGGCAGGAGGGTCAAAGCCGTGACGCTGTTCCCTTTGCAAGTTCTGCACGAAGAATAAATATTTCATCACATCTTCATAGGTTGGCAAGTAAAGCTGTCGGTGACCTTACAAAAACGATGGAGACATTGCACGTTGCCGTTAAAGCGAAACTATTGCCATCAAATTAGCTAAATAAATGATTACCGACTTGAACTTTTTTGTAGATTTTCACAGCTCATTGTTTATGGCATTCAGGCTTTTGGTTCTGCGATTAAATTATTTAATATTATGCATCAGTTTCGCCGTGCTATGCTTCCGGCTTCGTCGGGCTTTTAAGAACAACAATGGTCTTTTTTAAAAAAATAAATAAACAATTGCAGCAGTTGATGATTTTGAGAAGTAAAAAAAAACTTAATTTCGAAAAAGTCTCTTCCAGGTATAAGTGAGTTTATAACTATCCTAAAAAAACAAATAAAAGACCAAAAAACATCCATAGAGAGTGGGAGCTTAAAAGCCCGACGAAGCCGGCAGCATTGCACGGCGAAACTGATGCATAATATTTAATAATTTAATCGCAGAACCAAAAGTCTGAATACGATTACAGACTTATTTTATAACTAATTAATTCATTTGATCATGGAAATTGCACTAAAAAATCAAATAATTTTTCTTTTTCCAATGAAATTCAAGTACTGCAATGCCAAATTTGTGACGCCTAACACCATTCATTTGTTTTCTAGCCGCCGAGCTATGAAGGAGTACATTTTCCGTCCGCGGTGATCGGCATCGCCGTCAGTCTCCGCTGCCGTCTTGTGAAGCCCCCCTTCGACATTTATGTGGAATCGCGATAGCAAACATGTGATAACGAACACACTGCTTCATAACATTTACTGAATAATACAGTGTTAACAGCTTTTGTTGAAGCACGGCCGAATTAATGCGTCACTTTCGCTCCGGCGCGGATCCAGCTGACGGAGTACGCAATTCTCGTGCATGCCGCTTGCTGTACACTGTACAAGTAACCAGTAGTTGCTAGGAGCAAGAGAGGGGGGAAACAATTTTCCCTGGCAGGGAAAAATGTTCCTGTCATCAGCCAGGGAAACAATTTTACGAGCCGGGGAATTCCCCCCCTTCCCCCCCGTTGATTCGCACACTGTGTGTGGCCCATTTGCCACCAGCTACGTTAGGCCCCTACTGACCGGAGGCTTTTTCCGGTACTGTGGCGGAGGATTACACCACCCGCCAAGCTGCTCTACCGATATCCTTGAGTGAGGCACGGCTCATCCTCCCTCGCTTTTCCCAGCTGCTTCTCCTACGCTACCTCCATCAATCAGCCGGAATAAGGGAATTTGGAGAGGGTTCACACAAGTGAGCCATTTCATTTCAGGTCGATTAGGCAAAAAATACATATCTCTATTACGTCAAAATCGATCCACATTATCTTCAATTCGTAACAAAGGAACAGAGACATTTCCAAAAGACATTTACATACGCGTAAACACGTACGATTTCTTCGTCTTTTTTTTTGGACCACACCAACACATCACTCGAATTTTCGAGGCACACCCATGACACTAGTTACAAAAGTAAATAATTATCTAATTACAGTCAAATATCAAAATTAAGAGAAACCTTTTTTTTTAAACAAAAAACCACTACTAGGGGCGAAAAACCCAAGGTTAAATAAAAAAAAACTCTCTCCGAGCTGTGTTGCCCGAGCCAAGTAATAAACTGTTAACAATAACAAAACTTCCTTCAACAACGTACAAGAATAACACAAAGGGACAAGTGAACCCAGACCAATTACATCACCCATCAAGACTCAAGGTTGAAATATTAGCAATCAGCAAAATTTAAAAACAAAATACGAGAGCGACACGGTTGCGCCTCTTCTCAGACCACCGCCGTCTCCGAACCACCTCACAAAAATACCCAAATGAAGGTTAGGAAGGCAAGGAAGGTGGGTATTACTGGGAAGGGAGGATTGGAGCCTCTCGCTGATTAAAAGATTTAATTTGAGACACGTGGCATCTGCGCGTCTCCACATCCTTCAATTCGACAGTCACAGGGCTTGTAAAGCGGGTTATTCGCCGGGCAATTTTAAACATCGCGGAGTGAATCCCGAAAGATTAAATAGTCATCAATTTAGCTTATTTTTTGTTTTATTTTTTAATATCTGCAAAATACCCAGCGAGCGAAATTTGCTCGCGCGCGCGCTCGCAGTGTAGGGTAAAATGTACATGTTCTCAGAGGAAAACCGGGGAATGAAAGCATAAAAAATATCGATCAAAGAGGAGGAAAACCCGGTGCTTGTTACTCAAAATGGGCTACTAGAGGCTGTATACCCCGTGTCTTCAACTCAGATCGTCGACAATGAGAATTGGCGAAATTATGACGTAGCCCTCTGGTGGCGAGTGACAAAACACGGCAATATGGCGTCGAAAACGTCGGATAAAGTGCGTAAAAGAGTGACTTTGAATAAAAATATCTTTGGAAGAACAAATGTCACGGGAGTGCGGTAACTACCAAAGCAATTTGCAGAGCATCATCTTTAGGAAAAAAAAGTAATCCGATATCTCTCCTAAGTACGGTTGAAAAGTTATAAGCGAAAAATAGTGAGACCTCTCCGCGAACATCTACCTTTTACTAGGTTATTACGTCGAGCATGTTCGTAATAACTCGCTCCTCGCAACACACCCTTGAGGTGCCTTGCAGGGTATTATGTTTATTTAGATGCCTTAAAGTGAAATCTTGAGATTTTGGCCAGGCTGGCCTTAAAACAGACTTATAGCGCGTACAGAAAAGATGGGCGACAATTGCGATACATAATTACCGTAATTTTATTTGCGACTCGAGATAAATACAGCTATTTGAATGTGAATCACAAGCGTACCATATGGTAACATTTAGGATTGCGACTTTTAACTAAGTCGGAGGCAAATTATTTTTTCCGACGACGCGAAAATAACTTGATAGATCCAGACGTGAAAAGGACGGTTTGATCAATAACGGTTTGACGAGGTATGACATAAGTTTGAAATTGTTCTCACCTGATGACAATGAGCGACGCTCCATCTTCGTTCATGGTTCCATTGGTACACTGATAGTAGGGAACACACTTGCAATCTTCAGGAGTCTGTATCACCTCATCTCCCTCCGTTTTGGGATCTTCTTATCCCGCCGACAGCACCAGCACCACCTGGCAATGCTCAGCACGCGGAACAAGTCCCTCATCTTTGCAGCAATCTTCGCCGATTCTCGGTCAAGGAAACACAGAAACGTAACTTGCAGAGACTGAGTACAGCCGGCGATGGAATACGAGAGTGGTTAATCCTACCTTTCCACACAGGGACATGACTGATCGTTGGAAAATTTGAGCTTGACTTGTGTTGGATTCGGTCAGGAGAGTAGTTTTGGGGAATGGGGTGACCATTGTTTGTACAATTTCTTCAAGGTCAAGGCTCAATCTCAATTATGTTAAGACCGTGGTGAAGGCCCTGAAATTAAGGGAATCGCCCAAGGACTGACTCTTGTTCAAATCATGTTCAAAGAAAGTAAGCCCACTCTGGCGTGACACAAGTTGACAAACCAAGACGGCGGACTTTTGACTGCACGGAACTCTCCCAGAATGCCCAAGATTGGGCCTCTAGTAAATTTCATCCAGGGAAGTTGAATTTTATATTTTAAGACTCATTTTCCTAAGCCAAATATGACGCTTTCCCGCTATATATCTCCCTCTTATCTTGTATTTCCTTCAGTCTAAGAATGTTAAAATGAGATGATGGAAGCATGGATGTGAACGGTAGAGGGTAAAGGTGAAGCAAGAACAGGGATGCATGCGAAGGATTTTGGGCCGTGTAGGCGAAGCCCAGCAAGCAGAAAACATCGTACTGCCTTTAGATTTTACCTTAGATTAGACAAAAATCATACGCGACCGCCGGAAACGCAAGCCAGACCAAAGGCAAAAACTGAATCCGCTTCGTAAGTGAAACGAAATGTCGCCTCTAATTTTTATTTCTGACCTCCTTGGTTCATGAATGAATTCTTCTCGTGTTTCCAACCGGGTTAAAATCTCCATTGTGGCCGAAGTTTCGATGCTCGACTCGCGCATCGTCATCAGGGCTCTGGTGCCGATACGCGAGTCTAGCATCGAAACGTCAGCCACAATGGAGACCCCATCCTGATTGGAATCCCGAGAATAATTCATTCATGAGCTGCGCCGGGAAAGCACGAGATCATACATCTCCTTGGTTCAGCCTGTCGACCACCTTTTGAGAGGACAGGAAATAAATTTCTTTTCATCTCCCGTTTTCAACCCCACAAAGTGCTTCCTTCAAATTTCCACCCCTTCCTCCTCCTCCCCTTAATCGTGCGATTCTCCTCCCCCTCATCCCTATACCTCACGGCTTTTCCCCGAAAATCCTTCTACCCTCACGCATTATTCCATTGCACCCGAGGGGGCCTTCCATGAACTTACCGAAAAAAAAATTACGCATCGCGTTGTTGCAATGGTTCTTTTTTTAATATTTAAAGGTAGCAGCGTTACATTTTTCCGTATCTACCGGTGAGATTTGCACCCCTTGCTCTAATGAACTGATTCCCATGAAGATTTATTATCACTATGAACTTAAATGAGCAGACCGGGCGTCTGTGGTAATAACTACGTAATACGCTGCAAACTTCCTCCAGAGCTCATACAAATCTACGTGGTAAACTGCATGTCACCTCAAGGGGGGTGTGGCAGGGGGTGTTTCTACACCAAACCTGGTCGATAAGTGGCCCGTGGGTTGGACTCACCAGGTATAAAGTTTAAACAGCTATGAAATGACTCCCATCGTATCTGTTGTATGTATCAAGAATATGACACTGATAATATTATGGTAACGGCCATTTAATTATAATGCTAGCCTTCGGTAGAGACCTTATATTTACTCTATGGCCTTTCAAGAATCTTAGAAAAAAATAACCACGTACCACTTAGTTGAATGGAGCGTTTCTTGGGGTTGCAGAAACATAAATACATTCGTCCCATCACGATTGGTCCCAATGCATGTAATGGGGCGCGTCATATTCCTTGGACTAATACATTGAATATCAGTGCATATTTACTTCCGCCACAGAGTATACCTATATATCCTCTGTGCTTGCGCCGTCCACAAAAACGAGAATTGTGTGAGGCCTCTATGGGCTGTGATTTAAAAGAAGAGGATCATTAGAAGAACATTATTGATTATGTTTTATCATTTAAAACGAAGCTGTAATGTCCGAGTGGTTAAGGAGTTGAACTTAAAATGCAATGGGCATCAACCGCGCAATGGGCATCAACCGCGCACATGTCCGCAGCGGTATTACTTTTTTTTTAATCGGAAAGCTTCATTCACTCATTGAGCCGCACGGAGAGGACAGGAACTGTGGTTAAGGGGAAGGAATGATAAGAGCTATAAATGACCAACTATAGTCCATTGCAAATGACTTGGGGGATGGGAAGGAGGGGTGAGCCGGGGGAGGAGCTTGAGGCCAGTCATGTGGTCCTGGGGTTGCCAATAGAAGCGTGGATGGGGAAATTCCTTCTCCAGGAACCTCAGTCTTGCTCTGCCTTTTTCGTGCAAAGATCTGCTCTCTTCCTGCCGTGTTGCCACGTGTCCTGCGTTTACATCAGCGATATTTAAAGAATGGCTGTGCGATTGCTGTGGTTGTGGCAACGCCTTGCTGGCGTCGTCCCTACCCCACCTCGCCCATTCCACACATTTCCCCTGCCGTGCGAAAGTAAGCGAGAACGGCCAAATTGTCAGCAGCAAAGTCATTTGAAATGGACTATAGTAGTGCATGATAAAGGAGTTTCTAGGACTGGTCACAGTTTCTTGTTATGGCCATATTTTGGGCCAAAGACTAGAGTATGAGTATGATATTTTTGCACAACTGTGACAAGTCTTTTTTGTTTGTTATTATTGAGTACAGCAAAACAGTCAATTGTTCTAGCCGTACCTTAGGTAACATTGAAATATCGACCCTTAGTGTGTCGCTCTTTTTTGTTGTAGTCACTAATGGTATGCAAAAAAGAGGAATTTTTGTATCAATCGGTTTGAGAAGGTATCTTTATCATTTTAATGTGATTCTATATGAATTATTTAATTCTTTAGCTCGCCATACGCCTTAAAACTCTTAATTCCATCCAAACATCCTACGAACCCCCTAACTCGACGTCTTTTCATCTATCACTGGCCACTTTGCTTTTTTAAACAAATTCAAATACCTACATCTCCAACCTTGAAAAACAAACGGGGAAAAGAATGATTTTTCCGCGTTCTCTCTATGCATATACCTCCGGGGGAATTTTTCCAATTAGATTGTTGTCACTTTTTCGTACATCTGGGTTTTTTCGTCTCTATCATTTGTCAACAAAACGAGGTGAAAACATATGTGATTCATAATTTTGATTTTAGGCCTCTCTATGTATTCAAAAACATCTCCTTTCATTCAAAATTTCTACCAGCTGATTGGTAGGTTCTTGGACAGTCCCCATTCTGCATCCCCATTTCATACACATTGTCTCGCTTTCCCTCCTAAGTAAGTCCCGCCATTATATCCCCATTCAGTTCTTCATTTATTCTACCTACTCTTATATCGCCCAGAATTCCTATCCTCTTCCTTCCTCTCCCACGCTTCCCCAGTGTTCTCCCCTCTATCACTCTCTTCAACAGGGGTGGATCCAGGATTTTTCTTTGGGGGGGGGGCACAAGGGTCTGATGGGCAAACGGTCTTCTCATATTTGGGATTAAAAAACAACATACAACAATTAATGTACGAAATATATTTTTTATTTTAATATAGAGATAACTAATATGAAAATATTAATTAGTTACATATATAATAACGGCAGTTTTCTAATATGTTTCCTGAAGAGTTCCAGTCCTGTCCATTATTTAAGCGTCTGGGGGGGGGCACGTGCCCCCGTGACCCCCCCCTAAATCCGCCTATGCTCTTCAACATGCCCTCTCCTCTCAAAACCTCCTCCATCCATCTCTTCTGCCTTCTCCAAACCTCTGCCACAAGCTTCCTCTCCTCTCTGACCATATCCAATGCCTCCTAGTTCGCCATCCAGCTCACCTTCTCCATCCTTCTCCAAATCCACATCACAAACGACTCTAGTCTACGCACATCCTCCATGCTCAATAACCAAGTTACCGACTCATATAGCGCCACGCTCCATATTAATGTTTTCACCCTCTTCTTCACGTCTCTTCTCAGACCCACCCTCATCAGTTCCCTTCTCTTCGAAGATGCTTCTTTAGCGAGTGCCATTCTACATATGATGTCTTTACCATTAAACTTATTCTCCTCTAAATTAATACCCAGATACGTATACTAGTCGACCTGCTCTTTCTTCTACCCTCCCGTCCTTATGTTCATCCCGACCTTCTTTCATCTTGAAAATCTCATAATTTTCATTTTCTTGAGGTTGATCTTCTTCCCATACCTTTCACACTGCACCTCTAACGCATTCATCATTGACTGTAACCCCTTGGCAGACTTATTAATCAATGCTTCATTATCTGCAAATCTCATTGATTTTATCAGCTCCCCTCCAACCTTTATTTCCACCTCGTTATCCCCCCATGCCTCCCATACTATTTCTTCTGAATACGCGTTAAAAAGCAACGGCGACCCTCATCACCGCTAGAGCGTCTCGCGTTCCCGCCCCTCTCTTAAACCCGAACTGGTCGTCACCAAGGTATTCAATTTGTCTTCTTCTCTAGCCTTCTGTTTATAATTCTCAGAGCTACTTTGGCCGCGTGGGAATAAAGACTATTGTCCTATAGTCCTCGCACGTTTTTGCCTTACTCTTCTTTGGTATAGGAAATAGTACACTCTTCGCGAAGTCTTCCGGCCACATTCCATCCTCATAAATCCTACGAATAAGTGCAAAACGTTTTCCTCTTCCGTTCTTCCACATGCTCTTTAAAAACTCTGCACGAATGTCATCTACTCCCACCGCCTTATTCCTTTTCATGCCTCGTAAAGCTCTTTCGATTCAACTATGTAGGACACTTGGTCCGATGGCATCTCTGTATATATCGTTTTCTCTTTATATATCTAACCTATTTGGCCTTATTTCTTTACCAAACAGCTCTTCAACATGCTCCTACCACCTCTCCTGGATCTCTTTCGGCTCTACGATCACCTTTCCCGTCTTGTCTTTTATTGTTATAATTCCCCTTCCATATTACCCCACGTCAGTTCCTTTACTTTCCTATATAATGCATCTGCTGTTCCCTCTTTTTGGTATTTCTCTAACGAGTCGATCGGTTCTCTCCAACACGCCTCTATTGCTTTCTTTGTTTTTCTTCTGAGCCTGTTCTTTAATTCTCAGTGTTTTCTCTTACCTAGCTCTGAGTTTACGCTATTCCATTTCCTTCTCTCCTCCATTTCTCTTATCATCTCCTTCGTGATCTACAGTTTTCTAATTATAGTTGCGCTGACTACGCCTACCGTTGTTCTCGCCGCTTCTACAATTCCATTTTTCAACTTCCTCATTCATCTTCCACTAATCTAATTCCAAGATCCTCACCCGTTATCTCAACAACCTTCTCTCGGTACTTCTTCTTCGTTTCCCTACTTAATAATTCGATATTCCACTTTCGCACCCTTCTTTTCATTTTTTTTCAGTTTTACCCGAAATTTATAGACTAATAAGTAGTGGTATGTTTCAGAATCAGCTCCTGGATAAGTATGCGAGTTTTTAACACTATTCCTGTATCTGTGACGAACTAGTATGTATAATCTATCTGGAACCTATCAGTGTCGCCCGGCTTCTTCCATGTGTATCTACGTCGATGATGATGTCTGAACTATCTATTTGTAATCACTAGGTTATTTCTACGGCAAAACTCCACAGCTTTCTCGCCCTGGTCGTTTCTCCTTCCTAGCCCGTAATAGCCCATCTCCCGCCCATCTCTTCCTTCACCCACCACCTCGTTCCAATCGCATTATTACCAAGTGCTTACTCCCAGGATTCCTACCAGTTATTTCCTCTAGCTGATCCTATACACCATCTAACTCCTCCTCTCTATGATTAGAGGTAGGCATATAAACCTGGATTATAACTAAATTCATTGGATCTGCCTTAAGTTCCACGACTATGATCCTATCACTCCCCTGTTTTGCATACACTACTTTTCTACCAATTTTCCTATTCATTACGAATGCAACCGCGCTGACTTTCATTCCCTCCACTATATATTATACTCCATAGCCATCGCTTCAGTAGTCCCCGCCATCCTTCCATCACTTCCATCTTACTTCACCCAGACCCATGATGTCTACACCCCAGGAGTGGATCCAGGGAACAATTTGGGGGGGGATTGAGGGGATTAGGAAATTTTGCGTGAGAGTATGGGTCAGTGCGTGCGCGCACGTTACTACGCCCGCGCCCACATGTGAATCTCATGTCATACATCTTTTATTTACTTATTACTATGCCTGTATATTTTCCTATGCCAAATGGCAATTTATTTAACATCATTAACTTTTGATTTAACAACTCCTCTCCGCCAATTCTATACGCGATCTGGTGTTGCCTATAGATGGTAAAGGGAACGCCAGATTGGAAAAGAAGTAACATTGGACGAATTATTAATCTACGTACGTCTTTCATCATCCTCCCACACCCGTCACTCACTAATGCTCAAGCCAATTACTAGGGTCACTACTCTAGAACCTTCTTTGCCTGCATCCCACTTTAATATAATTGTAACGGGCAATAAATTTGTTACGGGATACATTACTTTTACATCAGATCTCGGAAGCTGTGGAAAAGTTAACACACCAGGTTCACAACTGATTCAATAGCGGCCTAAGTATATGTAGATGAATTAATAGAGATGTTACACTAGTTTATGGAAAAGGTTATTCCTTTTTACGATATTGTTAAAAAGTATAGAAATGATCTTTGAAAATTATTTTGAACTAAATGAAAAGAGTGTTATATCTCCCAATTTCGCTTGAGAAGCCAAGAACATTTTACCAAAACAAGGATTGTTTTTCACTTTACATGAAAAACCAGGTAAAATACTTTCTAATTAAGCTCTGATCAAAATAACGGCTTTTAAAAATATATTTCAGTTGTGATCGGAAAAATAATGAGAGTAGGTTTTAAAAGCGTATGGGGGAGTTGAAATAATTATCATGTGAAAGAGACTTGCTTTGCAAACATTCAAGAAATACGTAACAATTTAAATGAGAGACGTCGAAACTAAAAGGCATGTTTCACAAAGTTTGACGAATTTTGATCTTCGGAATTTTAAAATACTAGTTGGCGCCTCAGGCATACTCACAAGGTGCGTTCACATTATTCTGTACAACTTGGAATTGCAATTTCTAACAAACAAGCTGGGAAGAATATAATTTAGCGAAAAGAATAACCAGTCCTAAAGCTAATGAAGGGAATTCTAATAGCACTGATAGGAGAACATTTCTTGCAAACGGCTTACAGAAGCGTATTGCATTCGACTTTGGTCGCAGTAGAATTGCCTTCCATGATCAAGAGAATGGTTTTCCGGGTATCCATCTGCGTTTATCCATTTTTGATGGACATCATTCGCCAGCGTTCCAGCTGACTTCCTCAGATATGTTGCCATGCTTGATATTCGCAGTGAATAGTGGGAACTTAATTGGCTGTGTTTGAATGTAATGGCATTGATACATGGGGCATGGCACGTTGCATATATCACCGGCGAAGTACTTTTTTTTGGTCATACACGACTATGTTGCATGATTTGCAAGCAGAAAGGATGGTTTCCGCATATGTCTGTCACGCGTATGACGAATATGAATGCACAAATAAGTGTTCTGTCGCTCAAGGTATACATTTTATATATACTTAAGACTTACTAACAATACTCAAAGGACCTGGCGCCCATGTCGTACGCTCATGGCTTGCCGGACGCTTGCGCTGTAGTAGCGCCGTTGCAAGTCACATAGTTTCCAGTCGTGTTTTGAGTGAGAAAAGTGGTGTTGACGGATAATAAGCTGTAAGTTCAGCGTGTGCAGTAGTGTGCGTTTGTAAGTAAGGTGTTTGTATGGATATTCCGATATAGTGTTGTGTATGTGCTGTTAAGCTCTACTTATTACATGTAAGTAATAACGATCATAATTCTTCCTATTCACAGTGGTTTTCAGTGTGGCGTTTTCATGGTATTAGTTGTTGATGGTGACAGTTACGAATCCTGCCTTCTTTTTTCCTTTAGTTTATGGTGGAGGATT
Organism: Pyrrhosoma nymphula; assembly: GCA_963573305.1. Taxonomy (NCBI): domain Eukaryota; kingdom Metazoa; phylum Arthropoda; class Insecta; order Odonata; family Coenagrionidae; genus Pyrrhosoma; species Pyrrhosoma nymphula. The sequence continues at coordinate 132,805,934 of OY754334.1, read as the reverse complement.
CTTTAAGTTTGAAGGGGCGTGGATGTTATTTGCATAGTTGTATCATGTCAGGCATCGAGTGGAAACGCTGCATGCTGTGCCAAATCAAGACAAATGAAAGGCTGATTAATCCTACAAAAAATACACAATCCACAATAGATGAAGTTTAAGATTCACTAGCGAAAAATCTACTTGCTCTCTACGAGATAGGAAAAATTCCTTCAGATCTGGACATACCTTCCCTGAGCAGCGACGCAGGTTTAAAGAAAACTATTATTGAAAACAAGGCATTGTGGCACAAATCATGTTACTTAAAGTGCAACAGCACAAAGCTTCAGAGAGCTCATGAGAGAGCTAACAAGACGAGACAAGAGGCATGTCCATTATATGCGTCACCAGTCAAATCTCGAAGGTGCCACTCTACCAAATACAAACAAGGAACCTGCCTCTTTTGTGATTTGCCGGGCTCCAGATCAAATAACCTGAGTAACGTGAGGATGACATCTTGCTGTCAAACTATTACTGACTGAGCCCTTGCACTCAAAGATTCAAAGATTTGAGCAACATTTTCTGGAAGCTGTGACTTAATATCATTAGAGACAAAATACCACAATAAATATCTCACTGAGTAAAAAAACAGGAGAAGAGCCAGTGAAAAGAATGACTCAAGTGCTAACAACTCACGGCGTCAGATTCGCAGCATCACTTTCACGGGTATCGTGGCTTAGATCAACGTAACTCGCAAAACGGCCGGAGATAATACAGTCTTCAGCATGGCAGATCTTGCGAAGCTACAGGCAGGTGCTATGAAAGAGCTCGGGTGCCACTTAGGGTGAAGCTGCGAAAATAGTGAGATCTGACATGTTCGGCGGGAAAACTGAAGACGGGAGCTGCCACGACGGTGTACCTGCGTCTCTCGTAGCTTTGCTGAGAATTAATATCAACATCGGCATCAAAGTCTGCCCACAGTGATCACGATGAGGCAAAGCGTATAGCAGAGCTCATATTCTGCTATTCAGTCAAGAATACCAAGAGGGGTGAGGCAAAGTGACACAACAGAAGCCAAGAGACCGCTACACCTGTTTACCTAGCGACGAAACTTTACCCAGAAACTCGCAAGAAGGGACTTATCGACAGCACGTATCGGCTAGGGATGGGCATTTCCTATCACCGACTGCAGTCTATCATTACTGAATGATGTAATGAGGTGTGCGCGACTTCACATCGGGATGGTGTGGTGTGTCCCCAAAAAATCAAGAAAGGCCTATTCACAACTCCGGCTGCCGATAATGTAGAGCACAATACGTCAACGGTCACAGCGCAAACTGCTTTCCATGGAACAGCTATCACTCTTGGATATCCGAGAATACTGAAAACAATTAAAAATAATCAATTACCCCCATTGCGTATAGCTAATGACACAATACCTTGCTATGAAGCAGTTAAAAACCTAGGAGTAATTGTGGATGAATGTTTGTCCTGGTTATCTCATGTAACTAAGATATGCAAAGCAGTAAATAAGTCATTATTCCCTCTTCTCACACTAAGACACGTCATTCCTGCCTTCCTTAAGAAACAACTAATTTCCGCATTAATATTACCCCACTTAAACTACGCTGACTACTTTTCAAGATATATTTCTGGTACTTTCAGTAAAACTTCAACGGTCTTTCAACGCCTGCATTAGATTCATATTCAATCTGCAAATATCTGATCACAATACTTGTTTCATAAATAATATCTCCTGGATAAAACCTAGTTCCCGACGTCTGTTTCATACACCACCTCTACTCTATCAACTCCTTAACACAAATACGCTGAAGTACCTTATAGACGATTTTCAAAAACTCAACAAAGTGCATGGAACAAACACACGTGGGAATAAGAAACATACAATACCTCACCGTCATATTCAATAAATCATTTACTGTAACCGCTTGCCGTAGGTGGAATAATCTTGTCGTTACACTCTCATGGTTTTAGGCTTTCCTTTCTAGGTAAGCTCAGCTACAATCCTGTCTTCTCCATATGAGCGGTTATTCTTCATTTTCCTGAGGGTTTCCTCCTCCTCTGTAGAGGGTTCGTAGGTCATTTCGTTCGTAAGAGCATTTCCACGATATCCTCATTTATTGCTTCTTGTACCTCTAGATCATAATTATCAATCCCCTCATCCTTGCTGAGGAGTTCCTGGAAATGCTTAGCCCATCTCTCAATTATTTTCTGCTCTTCATGAATAATATTTCCAGCCTTATCTTTACATTCTCCTAGTCTGCGGACGTATTCAGTTTTCATTTCATTTACCGCTATGTAACATTGCCTTACTTCATTTTGTTCATGCAGCTCCTTATTTTTTTCAATATTTCTTTTTAACATTTGTTTCTTTTTCATAATCTTATCAGCCTTCTTTCTTAGCTCCTTGTGCTCAATATAAATTTTTCTAGTTCTCCATTGATTCAACCTTTTCCAAGCAGTGTTTTTCTCCTCCAAAGCCATCTTACATTCCTCATCAAACCAATGTTTGCTCCTTGTCTTCCTTGCCTCTCCTAGCACCGTGTCTGCAGACTCCTTAATACCTTGATCGATTTCATTCCACTCATCCTCCACATCTAAAGACTCTATGCCCTTGGCCAAGTTTCTCTTAGTTTCATTTTGAAACTGGGTTATTCCTTCTTTGTGTTTCAATAAATCTAGCCTCAACTTTTTCCTTTTCGAGGTTTATGCCCTTTTTAGAGTGACTACCCTTTCCCTCACTGTGACTTTAACTAGAAAATGATCAGAATCGCAATTTGGCCCTCTGCAGCTGAGGACATCTATGATTGATGATGCATGTCTGCCTTTTGTTAAAAACATGGTCTTTCTGTATGACAATTCCTGAGCCCAGGGCTGTCCATGTTCCCGGATAAATTATTTTGTGCGGGAAACAGGTACTCTTAATTACTGAGTTATTTCTTGAGGCAAACTGTTCTAGGAGAAAACCATTTTCATTGCTAGTTTGGTGTAGTGAGTAGCATCCCGAGTTTTTGGAGCTGGCAGAATCCTGCCCTACTTGCGCATTAAAATCCAAAGTAAATATAAGCATATCAAGATTTTTTATCCTTCTGGCATTCATTTTTATTCCGGTTCCATGCTGACCTGTCTCAGGCCCACTGTAGAGGAGTCTAAAATCAGGCTTGTGTATACGCCCCTGTCCTTACCCCCTTACTTCCTGGAGTGCAACCACATCAATTCTAAATTGACTGAATTCCGGGGAAATTTCTTTCATTCTCCGAGGCTTTATCATCGTCCTAACATTCCAAGTTGCGAATATGATATCCTTATTCATGTTTCTATTCGGTTGCCATTGCCGTAATCTATTATTCCTGTCCAGTATCAGAGGCTTTTGTGCAGTTTCCGTAACGTTATGTTTTTTCCCGAGGTGAAGTTGTTGGCCTCACCCTCAACTCCTGCTACATTTGAGGACCTTGGATATTCTCTTGGGGTTTACTACCTTAGCCAAGTTGATCCGGTTTATAGCACCGGAAACTTGCCTTCCACGATTAGTGCTACCCAGGGGATGCGACGAAGACGCTTCGGTTGCATTCGCTGGCAGAGCCTATAAGAGACGGACGGCATTTCTCAGCATTTTAGGCCTTGGCACCCTCAAAGTCACCAAGACTGCATTAGCAGTATTACCGCCCTTTTTATTTACTTTCATTTACACAGTTTATTTTACACAGAATAATTTTATTTACACAGAGATATTGGATAATAACAAATTTTTTCAAAGCGAGGATACGATCTGAAAACCCCTGCGCTACCGAAGAAGAGCAAACTTTGATTCGTGATTTAAAGCTACTGCTTAACTGACAATAAAGCAGTTTTTTCATTTTAAACCTTAGATCTCCATCCTCCTCATGGACGGGTACTTTTATTAATAAAGAGATATACAATCATAACATATGCTTTCAAAGCGAAGTGTCGATCTGAAAAACCTCTGCTTTACCGAATAAGAGCTAACTTAGATTGGTGCATTTACGCTACTTATCAACTGATTATGAAGCGGATTTTGACTTTTAAACATGTATTAATATCCTCTGTATGAATGAATACTTTTATTTACACAGAGATAACACATAATATATTTGGTATGTAGAACTAATATCTAAGGACAACAATGCCGATAGCAGAAAAGGGCATCTTCGCATTCGTTGCTAGGGTTACTAGTTAGTACATTAGCGAATGCGGATAGGAGTTTAACCACTGATATCCAAACGCTATCTAGAATTACTGCTGAATAAAGATGGGAGCACTTTGTTGTAAGTACCTTCTCATTTCTAAAGAAACTTAATATATGCTTTAAGGAAAATTAATCGATTATTTCTATAACTAATGTAATTACTAAAAGATTTTGATGCATCGTGCAAAAGTTATACAGTTGCCAAGGCTTACTTTAAAGCAAATGTAATGTAAGGGGATGATTTATACCAGAAGCTTAGAGTTTGAAGTCACTACTTGCGTAAATCAAAAATAAATAAGAAAGTTTTTACTTAGCTTAATCGAAAGAACCGTGTGTCTTAAATATCCCCGCGAGTCAAACTAAACGCGTATATCTCTAAGAAGAATGTGAGGTGTGGTGGTACGGAAAAATAATGATAATATATTTCGGAGATCGGGAGCAGGTCATAAAGAGAAAAATGAGCAGATGACAGCACTTCCGTAATAGTCCTAATGTATCTCGAGCTGTTGACGTTCCAAACTTGTATCTCTCTAATGATATTAACCAAGGGCTCTCAGTTCTTAATTATAACAATATATCGCGCCCGCATCGCACTCGGGTGTACCACTGCGTGAGTTGGCATTCTTGACAAGAGTTGTGTACCTTTGGTCAATTGTGTAGCCCTGAGGATGATAATAAATTTGGAAAATCATTAATGTTGAAAATTTTAATTTAATTTCACCAACACTAAATAACCATCTGCTATTTTAGTAATTAAAACATTTGCGTTCCAAGTGGCTCTCATTCAAAACCCTAGTCCTTAAATGGATACATACGGAAGGATGGATATGTTGACCACACAGTGCTCCCGGAGTGATGTCAGTGACGCGTGTAGTGATTGTTAAGGCTTTGTTTTTTTCACTCTAGGCTCGAATAAAATGTGATTGTCAGTGTGGGCGAGGAGTTAAACATTTATCTTGCGTTGCAGGTTGTGCTCGTAAAACGAAAGAGGATGAGGAGGAGAAGTATAGCCCCACCGACCCCCAATCCCCCTCACCGCCCCGGCCAGTCACTGGGCACATCGATGAACATGGAATTGATCCGACTGGAGCTTACCACGGTGACTCAGATCTACAAATGGAACGAATTAATGTGTTTTACAACAAAGGGATAGGTAAGACAAATTTCTTGCTTTCATATATTTGGTTATGCACAGAAGAGAAGTAAATCCAATTTTTTACAATATGAGATAGTCTTTGTATCTTCTGTCGGAATTAGGTTTTCAAAGCTCAATTAAGCTCCAAGTAACCTTGTTAAGGGTTATAATTTGTTAAAGTGCATTTCATTCATTCCTGAAGTGAGCTTTCGTCTCGCCAGCGAAATTTCATTCTGCTAAAAACCCCCGTATCTCCGAATAGCCATCCAAATCAGAGGATTGTTTTCAAATGTACCTTGAAACATCATTTTGAATTTCAAAAGTCTTCCTGGACAGAATAACAGCTTAGTTTAAATTTTTCTTTAAAATTTACTTGCTATATTAACATCGAAAGTAGAGATCTACGCATTTATCTTTTTGTAAAATCTGAGCTTAATGTATAACATTCCGTTGTATCTAACACAAGAGTTTGAAAGTTGTTTAAAAAACTCGTTGGATTCGTTAAAAAGAACAGGACAGTAAAGCTAGCCTTGCGCGAGCTACCGACAACATCCACGAGAGCTACCGCGGCAGCTCCTGAACGACGGTTTTCCGGCCTTAAAATAGATAACGAGGAGCGAGGGGATGCTAAAAGCCATGATCGAGGGAAGGATGACGGGTAAGCTGGGAAGTGAGGGAAAAAATAGGCTTTATGGTCTTGATGAATAGAGGTAGGGCGGATAGAACGCATGTCGAGCAGAAAAAGGATGTTTGAAGGGGACTGATACAAACCAGCGTAGAAGTAGCAGCTTCCGGGCATTGGCCTGCAACGATGGAAACACCGGTTCCCGATTAGACAACGAAATTAAGCATCATTGGGCTCGGCTCGAATTTGGAGTAGTGATCCACTGATTCGTCCGAGTTCTCTTGCCCTTGTCTGCACGTGGCAGGCAGTATGTGCGAAATGACCTTAGCGGTCGAAGCACGTTTAGCAAAAATACTTCTAGTACCCGTTTCTATATAATCTTACCACCTAACAAGTAGTTCTCGGTAAATTTGGATTATGTGAAATGGATTTGCCCCCATACGCTTACAAGATACGCAGACAGATTAAACTCGCAAAATAAATGAAATACAAATGAAATCCACATGCTTCGTTATAAAATGCTACGAGCAAACATTGTGATAAAGGTAATGGAAAGACTAGGTTGTAACCCGCTAATGACTCTGAGGCTACACGCTAGGCATAAATTACGATAGTAATTCAGAACTTGCGAGTTTCAGTACGACAAGGAAGATATATGTATAGAACTGATCGAAGCTCAAAAATTATAAAGATGCATACTTACGTATAGATATAAACGTTTCCTCTTTGCAGTCACCATTAGCGACTATAACAACAAACACAGAGCGTGACACTGCGACACGCCGTTTTCATGCAATTCATCTTTGTCCTTTCCCTCCTTCTATTCCCTCTTTGCCATTCGCGGCCCCAAAGGAGTTAGGGCAATTGTCCGCCCCCCACCAAAAGGCGGCGAATTTGTCATAAACCTTAAAGTAAAAGCCTAAATTATTTTGTCACTTTGTTGCTATTGAAGTGTTGGTTATTTTACTTTTATCCACTTAAATTTTATGTAAACCAGAACTGTTTTTAAAACCACAAGCTAAATGCGAATGTAAAATAAAATATTTTTGCAATTAGTCGAAACTTGGTGGTAATCTAAAAGAGAAATATGCATTTACTAAATAACTATGAAGGCAAACGTTTGCTACGAAACAACTAATAACGTGTCATTTTGCACATAGTTTGTTACACATTTCCAGGACGAAACTCGCGAACTGTCTTTTTCCTGGGGGGGGTATTCCATACTCCAAGAGCCGCTGGTGCCGATCCTCTGGTCTGGAGCCGCCCCCCTGCTCTTTACCTTACTGTTGTCCTAATACCTCCAGTCCCACGTCTCGCAGGGTAGTAAGTAGACGTAGAATTGGCGGGTTGGTCAACAAAACTATCCGGGCGTCGCACCAATCCAATAGGTCCGAGGAGCAACCTTGTTTCAATGACATTGTTGGGGTTCAGCTGTGGACGAAATAAAGAGCCGCAAATTTCCCCTCACCCTCCTCCAGCTGGATTGCCGGTCAGTCTACCTGCCTTCAACGATTCAGCGTGGCTGCCGATGGCTTGCGACATTGAATTATAATGCGTAGAAGTTTTAATTCTGCAGTAACGCCCAACGTGCCCGATAAGTCCCTTTAAATGTTTTCGCTGCATGCCATGAGTGCCAACATCCCGGCTCCGGGTATACGTCCACTAAATCCGACGGATAAAGGTTAAATTTATCTGGAAGGCCTAAGAGGTGGCTGTTTGGAAATAAAGGACAAGAGTATTAATCCTCAACCCTTAGTTCCTTATCCTTAAATACGACTAGAAAACGAACAAATCTGAACAATAAATAGAATGTATGAGCCTTTTTATATACTTTTGGCAGGAGAATACAACTTTATGTTCGCGTCCTTTTATGGTCAGGGGGCGGTTGAGGCTGCGGGGAAATGGTGGGCGGGATATCCACTTTTAATGGGTAAATACAATGCTTACCTCCAAAAATTGAGTTTTTAAAAGTGTAAGGCGTTGATAATTCATTTTGCCTACGCTGTCGTAAAATTAATCTAAAAAAAATAAGATCAATTGTAGGGCTCCCACAATGTTTTCACTTTAACTTGGGACATAGGTAAATCTTTACTCGATAACCGTTACAAAAACGGCTAACGTGCAATAGTTAAGAAATCCACGAATACGTATTTTCTAAAATCTTCCATTTTAGATAAAAGATTCTGCTATAAAAACGGATTAATATTGTAGCAACTTAAGGACTATTAATGGCAAACACATGTAATTATAAAAAAATTCATGAGATCTGCTCAACGTTGTAATATAAATACAAGATAAAATTGCTTGATCCACATGACCTAGGTAACAGAAATTTTGACGGTCGAAAGCTGTCACAATTGTGTCAGCATTCGATCGTCAAAATCGAGCTCCATAACAGCCAAAGAAATCAGAAAAAATACCAGTATTCCTTGAATTTAGTGAAGGGATTACATAACCTCAACAAATGGGAGCCGAGAACGTCACTCGATAATTTGCAATGGATATCAGGGGTATGCATGCATTGAAGAACTATCTTTATGAGGGGTATGGGAACCACAGGATCTGGGGGAGCATGCATGTGTTAAAGAATAACAATTTTTTCCATTTTCCTAGGAATTACGTGGGGAGGGTGGGGGAGGGAGGTGACACCCTTCCTCACCCTACCTTTAATGTACCCCTATACTAAGATGCTTTCGAACCTGTAATAGAATGTATGGACTGACGTCACATTTCATCCAGACAGTTGTTCTTAAAACTTCTAATACCTACCCCTCACCCAAGTCTCTTCTACCACATTCACCCATAACTTTCTTACCATACCCCTTCCTCTCACACAATTCACACCTCAATCAAATCTGTTTCATTATTGACCCTAATCCATTCTCTATTCCGTGGCTAAAACAAAAAATCACACTCCTTTTACATATGTATGTCATTTAGGGGCTATCCATAACCCACGTAGACACCAAAAAGGGGTGGGGGGTACAAGGGTTGTCAACGAAGGTCCACATTGGGGTTTGGGGTGGTTGGAGGGATGTCTACGTAGACAATAGTTATATGACGTGGCGAGAGTGACATTACCACGGCACAATCAGTGTTGTAAAAGGTTGCAAAGGATGTTGTATTGGTGGCCGGTTTCCTTAAAATTAGCCCTTAATTGCAGATAGTCCATGACAATCAATTAATAACCCGTTTCACAGCTTTTTCCACAATAAAAAGAAAAGCCTTCGTGGACAACAGGGAGGGACGAGGGAGGGGGGGGGGGTGTCCGGATGAAGTCCACGATGGGAGGTGTGGGGGTAAATAAATGGACTATTTTTTTCTACATTGATTATGGAGAGTCCCTTACCAGAGCTCAAGACAGATTGCACAGTGGTCAGAAGCCGTGGGTAAATGATGAAATACAACAGATGCCATGCCTACTTTAAAAATTGGTAATTTTCCTGTAAAAGTTACGATGATCCACATGACAAACGCACCTATAATGATCAGAGACTTAATAGAGCATACAACAAATCCTAAGATACATGGGAAATAGTGAATTTGAATAAAGCACAAAAAAGGCAAATACTCGTTCAAATATTGAATCCATCTGGAAACATTATTACTGAATTTTCAATGTTAGCATCTAATTTTCTGGGTTTTATCTCACAATCTGTATCATTTTTACATTGAATCAATACAAACTTCTTTGCTTTCACAAATTGCATTGGCTTCACTAATTGTTAAATATAAAGTTTAAATGAAGCTTGATCACATATTTTAACCCATTCACTGCTAAGCAGGCATTTATTTGTTCTGCCGGAGCAATGCCGCCAGCACTAAACGTGCATATAAGCCTTTGGGTGGAGCATTGACATCAGTGCTACGTATGCATATATGTGCATTTTACATGCAAACGAGTTTGAATACCGAAAAAATTATGCGCACTGGGGTATTTAAATGCCCAGTAGTGTTGCATGCTACAGTTAAGTCCTCTTTGGAATGAAGCTTAGTGGTGAATAGGTTAAGAAATTAATATACATATATTATTTAAACATTTTTAATATCTATGATATTGACTATGCTTCCAAGTATTCCTACATGCAAATAAATATTGAGTATATTGTTGTATTACGGTGGAATAAGAAGTAGTTATCAAAAGAGTACTCTTGAGAACTGTGACTAGTACAATAAGATTATAACTGCAACTTCTTATTTTCAGGAAGAAAATATGTTCCAAGAGCAGTACTTATTGATTTAGAGCCAGGAACTATGGACTCAGTAAGGGCAGGGCCATTTGGGCAAATAATCAGACCAGATAATTTTGTATTTGGTCAGAGTGGGGCTGGAAATAACTGGGCCAAAGGACACTACACAGAAGGAGCGGAGTTGGTGGATTCAGTGCTGAATGTCCTGAGTAAGGAAGCTGAGAACTGTGACTGCGTCCAAGGATTTCAGTTGACACACTCACTTGGAGGTGGGACAGGATATGGCATGGGAACTCTACTTATCTCCAAAATAGGGGAAGAGTACCCAGAGAGGATCATGAACACCTTCAGCGTTGTCCCTTCACCAAAGGTAAATTTTCTCTTACTTGAAGTAATAATGGCTAATCTTAAAATAGTTCCTTCGTCGTTAGGATTGAGCACTAATCATCATATTATTGCAGGTCTCAAATACTGTAGTAGAGCCCTGCAATGCCACCTGCTTATCCGTACACCAGCTCGTTGAAAAAACAGATGAGACTTATCGCATTGATAATGAAGCTCTTTATGACATCTGCTTCGAAGCTCTGAAGCTGACAACTCCAAAATATGGGGACCTCAATCATCTTGTGTCAGCAACAGTGTCTGGAGTTAATACGTGTATCAGATTTCCTGGACAACTTAATTCTGACCTTCGCAAGCTAGGAGTAAATATGTCTCCTTTCACACGATTTCAATTTTTCATGCCAGGTTTTCCTCCACTCACAGCCCTTGGATCGCAATCATATAGACCCCTCACTATTCCTGAGCTGACTCAGCTAATGTTTGACTAAAAAAATGTTATAGCTGCACGTGACCCTCGCCATGGTCGTTATTTGACTGTGGCAGCAGTTTTCAGGGGGCGAATGTCAATGAAAGAGGTCGATGAGAAGATGCTAAATGTTCAGAATAAAAACAGTATCTACTTTGTAGAGTGGATTCCAAACACTGTGAAAACAGCTGTTTGTGACATTCCACCTCGAGGTCTCTAAATGTCAGCCACGTTCATAGGTAATTCCACAGCCATTCAGGAACTGTTCAAGAAAATATCGGAACAATTTACAGCTATTTTCAGGAGGAAGGCTTTCCTACACTGGTACACCAGAGATGGGATGGGTGAAATGAAGTTCACAGAACTGAGTCAATCATGAATGACCTTGTTTCTGAGTATAACAGTATCAAGAGGCAACAGTGGATGATGAAGGTGAATTTGATGAAGAAGAGGGGGAGATCGAAGAGACTTAAAAGCCTTTCATTTCCTTCTATACAAAATTTTTAATCTCACTAATGTCTCATGTTTGTTTGTTTTTTTGATAAATTCTTATGTCCTGATACATGTTTACAGAAAAGTTAAGTACACACAAGTTAATAAAAATTTCATGTCCATATAGTCCATGTCTAGTAATAAATTACCTTATCATTTTGAGAAATCTATTGGAGATTAACAAAATACATATTGTAATAAATCATATAAGAATTGGGTGAAAATTAGATTTCTGGTAAATTTCTGGTTAGATTTTCACTTTCTTACTTTTCATTTGTTAATAATGCTCTCAAGACCTGACCTAATATGATAAAACTTTTTCAGTGATGTTAGTTTTCGAGTAGCATGAAATTATAGTACACAACTAAATGCTTTTCTTCATTAGTGCATAATAGTTTTTATAACTCATTTACCCCACAGTTGAGGTATGAGTTGAACTTCATCCTGAAATCAGCACTAAATTCTACAAGAAAACGGCCACTTCTCCGGAATTTTTAATAATGGAAGCATCCTAAAGACAACAATTTTTGAAGATTTTTTCAAACTCACTAAATTGATGATAATGAATTTCAGTAGCATTGCTGAACTTTCACCACCTCTGCATCAACCACACATTGCAATCTTCTTACAATCAAGGAAGAATGCAATGTTTCGGTTTCAATTGCGTGAAAACTTTTGTGTGCTTTGAATACATATTTTTTTTTTAATTCAATTATGCAGTTTTTAACCAGAAAAATGGAAGTGAAAATGCTTAGTCTTCTGAATTTGGTGGAATTATATATACAATTAAAATACATAGCAGTTTATGGATTCAAGGATAAGTCTAAATATATCATTACAGGCACAAGAATATTGTCTGTAACTTGTCTTAACAACATAGAAGACTGCCTAGGAGACAAACTAATGCAGAGTCATTTGCACTAAGGTCTGACAGCCTCCGGTGCTATGGTCAAACAGATAACTCTGCCCCCATCCAAAACTTTCGGTGAATTGACTGAAAAAGGCCCTACCCCAATTGCGGCCATTATATTCAGGAAAACATATGTTTTCCTGAATTTAATGGTCACAATTAGAAATTATTTGCCTCTTGTACTGTTCTGCCGAACCTCCTTTTACAGCACTGCAAAGGCTAAAGACTCGTCTATTATGTGCTCGGTGCTTGGACAAAATAAATGGAATGCCTTGATATGGGTATGCACGTTGAAAAAGACCTGCTTCATTATTTGTATGACGATCAATTAATCAATCAAATGTAAGATAAGAAAGCGAGTCAGAAAAATAAAAAAAACTAACATGGCCCCAGCAGAATTGATTAACACCTATGCACTAACTTAAGTTAGAATTAAGTCATCAAGATAGGCAAAAGTAAAATAATTCTTTATTTGAATAATTCATTAACTGTACATGTACCCCCTTCATTTCAAAGCATAGAAAGAGGTAGGCCAACATAGGGTGGAATGATATTCTCTAAGTTTCAAACTCAGGGGAGGTAGTTGAGGAGCAAACTGGTAAACTATTGTAAAAATTGGAAGGGGATAGCAGGTCTGATCTCCTTCGTGATCCACGGTTTTCTAATTTTAGTTGCACTGACTACGCCTACCGTTGCTTTCGCCGCTTCTATAATTCCATTTTTCAAACTTCCCCATTTATCTTCCACTGATCTAACTCCATGGTCCTCACCCATTCTCTCATCCACCTTCTCCCAATACTTCTTCTTCATTGCCCCAGTTAATGCCTCCGTATTCCACTTTCGTACCCTCTTCCCATTCTTATCTTTTTCAGTTTTACCCGACATTTCATGACTAATAAGTTGTGGTCTGTGTCTGCATCAGCTCCTGGATAAGTATGCGAGTTTTTAACACTATTCCTGTATCTGTGACGTACCATTATATAATCTATCTGGAACCTATCTGTGTCTCCCGGCTTCTTCCAAGTGTACCTACGTCGAGGATGATGTCTGAACCATGTATTCGTGATTACTAGGTTATTTCTGCGGCAAAACTCCACAGCTCTCTCGCGCCGGTCGTTTCTCCTTCCTGGCCCGTAATCGCCCACCTCCCGCCCATCTCTTCTTTCACCCACCACCGCGTTCCAATCCCCCATTACTACCAGGTGCTTACTTCCTGGTATCCTACCGATTATTTCCTCTAGCTGATCGTACACCCCATCTACCTCCTCCTCTTTATGATTAGAGGTAGGCATATAAACCTGGATTATAACTAAATTCGTTGGTTCTGCTTTTAGTTCCACGACTATTATCCTATCACTCACCTGTTCTGCATACACTACTTTTCTACCGAGTTTCCTATTCATTACGAATGCAACCCCGCGCTGACTTTCATTCCCTCCACTATAAATAACTCTATAGTCACCGCTCCAGTAATCCTTCCATCTTACTTAACCCAGACCCATGATGTCTACACCCACCCTAACCATTTCTTGCTTTATATTCTCTAGCTTCCCCGCCCTCAGCATAGTCCTAACATTCCACGTACCTATTCTGATAGTTTCGTTCCTCTTCTTTATCTTCTTTTCCTCTGCTGCTGCTACGTCTGAGCAAGGGTTTCGTGTGATGACGACCGCAGGGGCCATGCTCCCACCGCTGCCGGGCACGACACCCGGCCCTCTTGGCCGAGTCCCGTAGTTGCAAGGACTCATTATCAATTGAGAACTGTCCACAATTTCAAGGTTTTAGTTTTAATTGAGATAGTATTCCGTGGCCTTACTCAATAGTGTTTTTTACGTGACACCGTCACTTCAGAGGCCGCCTCACTGGGGTCAGACGCCTTTTGCAGTCGCCTCACTGAGGTACAGACGCTGCGCGGATTACCATTCGTTTGTCTCCTTCGACCAATCTGGCATGGGTGACCCTACCAGGAGCAATGCTGCCGCCAGTGCAGCTCTTGGGGTCATCTTAGCACGCAAGCCCTTCAACCACGACAAGGCTGTAGTGCAAGAGAAGGGAATTACCTTGCATAAATTAACTGTGCCAGAAGGCAGAATTTTCCTCTGATCACATATCTGTTCGTTTTAACTAAGGGTTTCCTTCAACACATAACTCTACGATATGCTCAAACTAAGCTTTGTTGGTACATTGAAGTGTCTTTAAGTTAACAAGATCCCGGGAACTTAGGACTTAACTCAACTGGGAATCCTTGTCCCAAGTGTAATGGACTTAAATAATGGAGGAAAATTTGCACACGATCACCAAGATTTGGTAGATATTTGAAGAAATTACAAATGATAACTGTGAGAAGGAAACGGGGAAAATACATCGATGTTAATCAAATGCTAGAAACAGAAATTAGAAGTTATATGGAAGACAATACAGTGGGATAATGAAAAATGAATTCCTTATGGTAAATAAAAGAAAGCACTTGGTGGAACAACAGTGGAACTTATAAAAGCATGCGCAGCTCAGTGACGTCCCCTCGAAACCCCCCCACCTCTCCACGGTGGTCGACAAAACGGGCTTTCCAATCATAGTTTTAGATATTATGTAACACTTATAGTTTATTCACACGAGGCCCTCAAAATCAGGCAAATATTGGTCGCGGCAAAACATTACATGACACCGAGAACGAATCATAAGATGTTCATTCACAAAGTCCCAGGCCCAAGCCATAATCCCTTTCTTCATGGGTTCTTAGGCAAGCGTATTATTTGATGCGCAAATCTGATGATATACCCACATAGCATGCAAGGTTGCGGCAAGCTTGCTTGAGTTTTGCCTACGGCTTGCCAAGATTGGCAATATTGATGCAAGCCTGCTGCAATCTTGCCAATATTGTCACGTTCGGTGCAAGCAGAAGGCTAGTTGCACTCAACCTGCATGGAGTGTGCCAACCTTGCCAACTTTGCTGCAGGACTCTGGCAACTTGGCAGTATTCGATTTTGACGATAGAGGGATAGAGGCGGGTGCATTGATGCTCATTTTTTTGTTGCTTGCGAAGTTAGTAGGAGCCGTTGGTGTGTTTTGTGTCGTTTGTTTTTTTGTGATATTTACAACTAATTAGTAGTTGGATTGCGGTATATTACGTACATTTGTTTGCATTGTCTGCAAGAAGATAGAATGGAAGGAAAGAAATTCACAGGTATGATTTAAAAATCGTGGTTCATTAAGAATGTAAGTTCTGAAAACATCTTTTGCACCACATTAAATATTTCGTATCACCTTTCTGTCCATGGACTTTGTGATACTCCGTTGAAGTTCTGGAATACTTTTAGGAGCCGAAGGTCGATGTTTTTCCATCCTACTATGAGCTGTTTCAATCGGAAATTTCATGGGAAGCCTACCGTGTAATCAGTGGAACAAAGGTGTAACCTACGAAAAGTGTGAGCGAAGTCTTGAAAGACGGACGCCACCGATTTCTGGTAAGACAAAACATCAATCCTCTCCTGTTCTTTTAAGCATCGTTAATTTAACTTGTAAGCTTTGTTTGGTATAGAAAATTCATGCGGGATTCTTTACGTATGAAATCGTAACATCATCATTCCTACTTTTCAGAATAAGTGTTGAAGCGAGGCTCACGGCTATAAGGATTGAACCGCAGCAGGAACCATTTTTATAATTTGGGAGAGAATTCGCAGTGCCATAAAAACCTATTACTACTTCATTTCAAGAGGAAATAATGTAAACAAATTACCCTTGAATATGCTGTGAAATTAGCAAAATGAACTATTCTCATTCGAATGGTGTTTGTTTTTGTGGTGTGCAGCAGTTGAAGGAAAGCATCATATGATTCAACTTTTATTTAATTTGTTAAGTATGTTACATTTGTGATTTTTAGGTATACTATTCCAGTGATAGAGGAATAAAAGTTGTCAATTTTTAATTAAAGTTTACAATTATTTTAAGTCCAACAATGCAGTCTCTGCATTCTCAAGGTTAGGCAATGCCTCAGCAGCAGGACCGATTTTGCTTTTTGATACATCGGAAAATATGGCGGCCGACTGGAAATATTGTCAAGTTTGTTACTTGTAGTAATAGCTGACTTCCACGTCAACTTTTGCTGGTGTTAGTTATACCTACTTTTGCTGGTGTTAGTGAAACGTGTGCTTCAATTAAACATTATTTGGCCCAAGTATTTACCTTTTCAGCATTTTTAGAAGTCATTTTTAGGTTACGGCAGGTTTCAGTCTTTCATGAAGCTTGCACAGGGCTTGCTTGAAACTTGCAGTGCAATATTGCAGTAAGCTTGCAGCAGGTGCAGTAGTCAGATTGCAGCAAGCTTGCTGCAAGCTTACATTAGGTTTCAGTCTTGCATGAAGCTTGCACAGGGCTTGCCTGAAACTTGCAGTGCAATATTGCAGCAAGCTTGCAGCAGGTGCAGTTGTCAGGTTGCAGCAAGCTTGCTACAAGCTAACATTAGGTTTCAGTCTTGCATGAAGCTTGCACAGGGCTTGCCTGAAACTTGCAGTGCAATATTGCAGCAAGCTTGCAGCAGGTGCAGTAGTCAGATTGCAGCAAGCTTGCTGCAAGCTTACATTTTGCACATGCAAGCTTGCTGCAAGCTTGCTATCTTGCAATGACAAGCTTGCTGCAGGCTTGCAGCAAGCTTGCTTTGCTATGTGGGTATACAAAACCTAAACTGTCAGTTAAATTCAAGTTGAGGAAAAGGGCTAAGTCATCTCACGGTAAATTTTTACGAGACATTATAAAACCGGGCCCTAATTTAATAATAGCACTGCGACAAATTTTCTCATTTTTTTTTAATTCACACTGATAACCTTCATCTATTATTTTACATCAACATGCCATAAAGATATGCGTGACACTAATCACCAGTAACGTACGCAATCTATATACTAAACTATACAAGAAGAATGTCGTCACGGTGCGAATAAGAGAAACTCATTACTCGAAATACGAGCACAAAAGAAAATATGAGCACACAAGGAATAAACACGTTGCTCTCAGGCTGTGTCAAGCAAAATATGAAACGGACCACGTTTTCAACCCCCATTAATTGCCGATGACGGTGGCGGCGGGGTTTTATTCCCCGCCTGCTAACTTGAGGCCCAGGGTTCAATCCCAACCAGAGTCATTTTTCACAACCACCTTTTACTTTTTTTTTCAATTTTCCGTGGTGATAATTTTACGCACAATTTTCCGAGTTTATTTTAATAATAGTTGATGGGGAGGAGTGGGTAGTTGGACTATTGGCTACTCGCTGTCGAAGAAGGAAGGTCACGCGAGGGTTTCTTAGCCATATAAAATAAAGTCATGATGTACTAGTCGTAGCGGTAAAATTGGCCCCCAGAACTCACGGAACGCATGTACAACGGCTTGATCCCTCCCCACCTCCCATCTCCTCGGGCCATGACTAAGAAGCCCAATATGAGCACACAAGGAATTTTTATTCCCCGCCTGCTAACTTGAGGCCCAGGGTTCGATCCCAACCAGAGTCGTTCTTCACCACCACCTTTTACTTTTTTTTCGATTTTGTGTGGTGATAATTTTACACACTTTTTTTCCGGGTATTTATTTGCAATTTTACAAGATCATCATTGCCGTTAGTTATTTGAGTAATTAGTTCATTATCTTAGCTGGGGAGCTAAATTAAATAGAAGTATTTTATCAAGGAGCAGGAAAAAAATCCAGAATTAAATAAAAACAATAAATAACACAATGAGATGTACCGTCAACAATACAGTAGTGGTATTTGGAATTGACAAAAAATACTTAGGTGTGATCCAACATCAGGATTGCTGATGTTTAGACCAAGTGTCGTCCTACTTGCAGGTAAAAATTGAATATTATGTCGTCCATCCTAACCTTTCATAATGATTCCACAGGTCATGGGTTTGATCCTTCCTAGAGGTGGACCACTTCGCGGCCCACTTCTCGCGCAACACATGAAATATATCTATCCGCTTCACAGCAGTTCCAAAAACTACGTCCTTGCACTCTCTTTCAGCTTGATTTACTAGTCCTGTCCTCTATACTGAACCCCAGGGTCGTAATGTAATGAAAATCAACTTATCCAGACGAATTTGTTGTCAGCACATTAGCTACAATCTTTCCTCCTCGATAAACACCCGCCCGGCGGCTACCCGGAGCAGGCGCCTTTGTATTCAATGATAGGCCAAAATTGCTTAGGCGCAGCTGGTTTCTTTATTAAAAGAAAGAAAAGGGTCACTAACTCTTTCTTTCATGAACTGATAATGATCATGCTTTTTGAAAAGGAGGGGGCCTGAGGGAAGTTTATTTTATTTCCCATGCTTTCTCATGGAATTATTAAGTTATGAACCATAGAGACTTACAACCATAACCAGACTTGTTTAACTATATTCCAACCTAAAATGGGAATCATCAAATGACTCCCTGAGAAATAGCCATTCCAGAAGTTTGAAAATGGCGCCAATTTACCTCCTGGCGACGAAGTTACTGCTTCTAGAAAGTAATTAGTGTTGTTTTTATGTTCTTTGGTGTGTTCTACGAAAAGTGCGTTCTGCGTGGAAGGTGTTGTCTACGATAAATGCGTTTCTTGAAAAGTAGCCAATAAAATATTCGGAAAATCGAATTTTGTCCTCCTTGAATTGATTTTTGCCCAACTGTGCGGTTCAGCGACCTTGCGAGGAGGCTGCGATTAGAGAGATAGCGAGGCATTTCGAGGTGAGGACTTCAATGTATCTTATGAGGTTTTCTGAACTGCACGGAAGATATGGGTCATTCCACCTTAATTCAACAAACGTTTGTCCCTTAGGCTCTCAGCCTGAAGCATATACCATCAACTGTACATGTTTTTCAAAAACTTCTTCTTAAATTCTTGAAATTGAAAGTTCCGAAGCTTCAAAAAGAAAAATGTTATTCAGATGGTAGCTGCTCATTATAAAACAAGTATAAATTCAGAACTTATCTCTTCACAGGAAAGATTTCACAGCCTCTGCAGAATGGCATTTCTTTGCTACATCGCATGGCAAAGGGCCAAGTGATGGACTGGGAGGAACTTTGAAAAGAATAGAAGCAAGAACAAGCCTTCAGCTTCCATACAAAAAACAAATACGTACACCTATATAACTCTTTAAACGGGCAAAAGATCATTTTTTAGGAGTGGATTTTGGCTACGCAAAGAAAGAAAAAATTGAAAAATATTCCTATGTACTTTCGAAAAGATTTCGTCAGGCAGTTAGTATACCAGGCATTAGGGAGTTTCACGCAGCAATACCCGAATCAAATGGAGTGGTTACAATGAAGAGACTTTCTTCGTCCAGCAAGGGACGAGAATTCAGCTGTAGTTGCATGCAGGAGTATTAGGAACCTCAAATAAAATATTTCGGAGAGGACCCCTTCCTACATGGTAGGACATCATATGTTTACGGAAAGCATGCTAACTTAACCATTTTACATTTGTTATAAATACAAGGATTTTGTTTTCTCGTTAGTTTTCAATCGTTTGTGTCGGAGTAGTTAGAAAAAACTTCGCGCAGAGAAAGTGGGGCTCAATGGATAATTTCTCTGCAAACATCCATTTAACAGAAAAAATAACAATTGTTGTTAACATTCATAGTTTATAATATATTTTATCTCATATAGCCACGACCTTGAGCAATTAGGGAAATGTTTAGGCTTGCATCACGTGTCTGCTGCATGTATTCCAAATGGGAAGCTGACGGGCCGCCCGAGAGAAAATTGTAAATGTTTAAATATTTATAAAAAACGCATTTATGAATTTCCACTAAATTTTATTTTTTTACTATATAGCTGGATATGTTTAGATTACGGAAAAACATTTTCGGCCGATTCTGAGATGGAGTATTTGAGAAAAGTGTATTAACAATTTTTGAAACACGGGCCGCGCGAGAGAAAATTGTAAATGTTTAAATATTTATAAAAAACGCATTTATGAGTTGCCACTAAATTTTATTTTTGGATAAGTTAGCTAAATATGTTTAGATAACGGAAAGAAAGTTTCGGCCGATTCTGAGATGGAGTATTTGAGAAAAGTTTATTAACAATTTTTAAAACATTAGTAATTTACAACAATAGGGTATAGATGAAAATAATTATTTATTGATATATTTGCATTTAATAAAGATTTAGCTTTAATAAAAGCTATTAATCATTGTTTTATGACAATTACAAGCGGAGATATAAGTGATAATATGATTTAAGGCACGGATTTTTGCTAAAAATGCGAAAAAATTAAAATATGCATAATTCACTCAAAAAATTTTTTTTCACAAAACGGTTTGAGGGTATTCAGTTTGAGTTAACATTGTACCCATACACCAATTTTTATCAAAATCTGAGACCCTAAGGGACAAACGTTTGTTGAATTGAGGTGGAATGACCCATATGGAACGGGATGGCAATATAGTATCACCTTGGATGCACTGGATTATTATGAAAGTAGGAATTCGAAGTGTTGTGTTTGTGGCATGTTGCGCAACAGTGGATATAGGGAACAAAAGCGTGATAGATGAGTTTTAGGGGGAACAGAGATGTTATGAATGAATAATTACTTTCTTTAGGTAGTTGGTAAAATATGACCATTACGAAAAGGATTTAATAAGGTTAACTTTTAAAATACTACTTAATATATACAACTCACGACCCGGGTTTCAGCGCTTTAGCGTATTCATCCGGTGATTTTGTCAGATTTCAAATCCCTTATGTATACGAAGACCATGGAAGAAAGGGTGGGGGAAGGAAGAAGGGGGAGGAGGAAGGATTCTGTGATTAGGGTGGTGGTGGGGGTTGAAGTTAAGACGAGGGATGTTCGGTGGAGGGGAAGGCTGCTTTTAGAATAGGGTAGGAGGAAAGGTACAAATATTCGTTTTAAACTGTTATATCAGGGTCGAATAATCTTTTTAAAATTTCTAGCTGCTAAAGTGAGTCAAGTTCACGTCTATTGTTTGAATTACATAAAATATTAACTTTAAAATCACTTTTGTCGCCGTGGATTATAAGATGTTTGGTAAAGTTACTATTTAGGTCATAGTAATTTCTGAATGCATGTAAATGTTCCTAAACTCTACAGGTTATGAACGACTATGATGGTCTCTAGTGGAGAGCGGAAAGCTGGAGAATGCGAAGATGGAGAGTAGATACACTTGTAGTCAGAGAGATCAAGTGGGCTGGGGAAGACGACTACTGGAGAGAAGGATACCGAGTTCTTCACTACGATCTACGATAGACGACTATATCAAAGGGGAGGACTTTGTGAAATCAGTGTGAAATCAGTGTGATCGCTCTTCCGAAAAGAGAAAGTATCAAAATTCGAAAACTATTGAACAATTAGTTCCAACCTCGCACGCGGGAAAAGTTTAACTTAGGATCATGAAAAAAAGGTTACTGACAATTACTGTTTAGGTGATGACTAGTTTGAGTTCAGGAAAGGGAAGGAAACACTGAATGCAATTGCAGTGATAAGGTCAATTATAGAAAAGAATTCAGAGGACACACGAAATTGATTTTTTAAAGCGTTCGACAGAAAGAATTAGTAAAATGATAGATAAATGCATAGGGAAACGAGACTAAATTGGAGAAATAGAAGAGAAAATCGAAACTTACATTTGACCCAGAGGGCACAGGAAAGGTTTTGGCAGCCGGAGAATAAGGGTGGGCAGTCATCGGTCTCGGGGTCGTCATGGTTGCCCGTATTCTCCTGTCTCGGTGAGGCAGACATGATGGTAGCTATTTTTAGTTATGAAAAAAAATCTTTAATAATTTTTTAGTCATGCAACCGAGTTCGGAAATAAATAACCATAGCACAGGTAAATATAGGTAACGAAACAGAAATATTTAATCCAGAGTGATTTCTATCACACTTTTACTAGAGTGAAATTATTTACTATGATCTTATGACAAGACTTAAAAAACATCAACTGATGATATATACCAAACCTAAACTCTCAGTTAACTTCAAGTTGAGGAAAGGGCTACGTCATCTCACGGTAGGCATTATAAAACCGGGCCCTATTGTAATAATAACACTGGGACAATTTTTCACTTTTATTTTTTCAAATTCAGGCTGATAACCTTCACATATTATGTTACAGCAACATGCAATAAAGTTATGCGTGACTCCAATCACCAGTACCCTACGCAATCCATCCTTGTGCAAAATACTACGCAGGTGAAATAACTAGTTTTGATGGCTTTTTTAATTTTACCTTTAGTGGAAACATTCTCAATGCAACTCTATGTATGAAGTTCAAAAGGGACAACCACCGTTGCCATCTTCATAGTAATGCAATCAGTAATGAGCTACGCCCTGGAGAAACAAAGAAACCTTCGGCGATATTTCCTTTAAAAGCTACACTGCTATTATTCTCATATATAAATTTAAAATATCCTAAATAAGGCAACCATTATTTCAATCCTAGAGGAAATTCTGATAAATATACACGTATAGAGAAAATTTGTTCTTTACTACAATATTATTACAACCCTCTGGAAAATGTTCCGTTCAAAGTCGGCTCATTATCTACAATTATGAATTTTAACTAAAAAGACAAAGGCCACCTGGAAGTGTTGATACGCCAACATTTCTTCGACGATTAATAACGCAGTGTCATTTTGCTGCAGACTTAATTTCTTTGAAGACTTCATACATCTTGATATAACATATTTTATAGGAATGTTAGCTACGAGTCTAACAACAATGAGTTTAGAAAGACCCATATGCTATAAACGAATGCTGCAATACTTGAAAGTTACAATTGAATCTTAAAAATGCGTAGTTTTAAATACATTTTCGGATAAAGAATAACTCGGTAAGCGAAAGTTAAAAAACTAATGGCACCGAATTATCAAATGCAGAATCAAAAAAATGCTTAACTCAGGACCTCTCTTTTGGAGAAAATCATGCGGGAAATCTACGGACACTCATTCAAGAATTGGAATTTATCAAAAGAATACTAGAAAAATGTGACAACAAGTTTGATTCGAAATACTAAGCTGTGTCACTGAATCACTAAAGTATTTAGGGGGGAATCTAATACTGATCGAAAGGGAATATATTGATTAATCCAAGGACATAAGCTCAAAGGGGACTTTTTTCCGGACGTTAAACGTATTTTATTAGAGCCAATGCATTACGGTAGAAACAAACATGAGCACAAGGTGAGGGAAATAGATTGCGGAACCGAAAGATTTAATATGTCATTTTTACGCGGGCAATAAAGTACCATAATATTTCTTCCGCCGAAAAGAAGGCTTTGTACTCGGGATGGAAATTAAACATGTCAACTCGCTTGAAATTCCCCGCATTATCTGATTTGCTAGTTACTACTTATGAAAGTCAAAAAGAAAAACAGCAACCAATGAATATCACGTGAGATCGATTGGTTGCGATAGATTAATCATACATCATTTCCACCCTCAATAGGTAGAGTAGAATTTACTCTCGTGTTTAATAACATAACATCAAACCTAAGGCCTCTATTAGCCGAGGCAACCTGGACACTCCACCGGACGTTCCACCGGTGGAGTGTCTGGTTGCTCGGGTTTACTCAGCCCAGGTCACCGGTGGCGCCACCAGTATCGGTTCAAAAATTACCCAGCACACAGCAGTAGTTAAAATGGTGTTGTCTATCAATTTTGATAATTCTTTCGATAAATCTCTAGGTTTACTCGGTTGCCCTTTATTACTGTTATTTAGTAAGTTTTCCTTTCTTTGCGTTACGTCACTTGGACAAGCGACACCTTCACCTTCTTGCAAATTGCGATAACCATCTTCATTCACCACCGCCCCCGGCGAAAACATATTAACACAGAAATTCAATTCACAAGAGTGAACAACTCACCACTAGTTTGGACTGTGAACTGAGATTGTGTGTCTGCCTGGAGCGTCGTGGTCAGGGCAGTATGATGCGCGCGCAAGCAATATTCAGTCACCGGTGGCGCGTCTGGTCGCCTCGGCTAATAGGCTACATATACTCCAATGCCCCGGAACCTTGCTGAGCAACCCAAAGTGGAAGGCGCGGTTGCGGGGCTCAGTCGACTGGTTTCGGTGGAAAGTCTGGCGGCGCGTCTGGTTGCCACGGATAACAGGACTCATTTGATTCTATGCCCCACGACTGACAAGTTCCACCGGTGGAACGTCCGGTGGCGTGTCTGGTTGCCTCGGCTAATAGGCCTCTAACACTTCATTATTTTAAAAATGCGGTGGTTAAATGGTGCTTCAATATGCGGTGATTATGTTAAAAAAAGCTAGTTAAAGCTAAAAAAAGTTAAAGATGTCATATTGTATTAAGCTAATTAACATTACGTAAGCTGGTTAAATTAAATCCTCACTACTTGTCAACATATCAATGGAAAATATTTATTTCTTAAGCAAAATAATATTCACGATGGGGTCAAAAGAGACTACTTAAGGCTAAGTATTACTCTCTAATCTCACTCTTAATTTTATTCTCGAATGCTATTTAATAAATTGTAAATAAGGTTTTGTAAATTAAGCAATTTATATTTTGCTGGGGTATTTTTCCGTTGATTTATGTGAAATGTATTTAATTAAAAAACGCATGAACATATCAATGGAAAATATTTATTTCTTAAGCAAAATAATATTCACGATGGGGTCAAAAGAGACCAAGTAGGTAGGATGTAATTGTTTAATAACAGGTGGCGAGGGTTAAGATAGATATCAGTTTTCAAACTAAAAATAAGTTTGTCTCTGCCACCGTAACGCAATTCAGCAACATATTCTCTAGACATTAATTTCATAACATTTTAACAGCCATGCGAATAGGGTTTACTATCAACATTGTCAAAATAAAATATGGATGAGTAGATTAGACATGGCTTGACGACGATTTGCTTTCTTGGTGCATGAAAATAAAACTTAGTAATAAAAGTGTGCTTAAGAAAAGAAATAACTCAGCAACGAGATGAGACACTGCGTTTTTAATCGTCAAAGAAATGTTCGTGAATCCGCAACTTCAGGTAACTTTTGTATTTTGAGTTAACATTCTAAATTGTTAGGAATGGACGGAAGTCCATTGTGCTGTAATAGCTGGCAAAAGTTGCCTAAAACCGTACGTATACCGTAATATCATCGGAATTGGGGGTGATGGCTAACTTCGGTTATTATATTTCCAAATATCACTAGCTGTCAAAGGAATTTGGTAAAAGCATAAGACTCCTTCGTTTCACCGGTGTAATTCACTTTGATTGTATGTATACAGGTCCAACCGAACCGGAGGCGGAGTATTTATAGCAGTAAATAAAACCATAGTCAGCCGAGCGGAAACCGTCCCTGATACCAGCATAGAATCTGTATGGTGCTCTATTAGATGCCCTAAATCAAAAACAATATTCGTGTGCGCGTACTACAGGCCACCTAACACCGACGTCACCTCAATTTCAGAACTCGAAACACAAATGAAGAACATCACATCATCCAGGAACACCGAAAGAAAATTAATCATAGGTGGAGATTTCAATACGCCCTCTATAGATTGGAGGACCTACAGTTACATATCAGGATGAAGAGACAAAAGATATATGCGAGTCCCTGCTGCACACGTTCTCAACAAATGCCCTACATCAGATAGCTACGACGCCTAACAGAGGGCACAAAATTCTTGATTTATTGGCAACAACTATACCGCAACAAGTAATTAAGGTTGAGGGCATTAGTGACCATAGAGTAGTTACCGTTAGGGTATTTTGTAGATGTAGATTTATACAACTCTAATAACTGGGGTTGCCTCATATAAGTTAATATTTCCTCATGTATTGATAATGCTTACAGCAGATGTATAGTAAATTAGTAATTATGATTCGCCTTTTTCTTTTCCTTCGTAATTTGGTATTCCCATAATACGATTACGAAGGTGCCAAATGTTTGCAATGGTGCCATCATTTATCGTAATCGTGAATCTGGATGTACACTTTACAGTCATGATAAGATAATTTAGTTATTTGCGTGTACATGATGTCAGTGAATGTTGGTAAACACCGATTTATAAAACTTGTGGTGACAGTAGTGGTGGAGCAGTACCGGAAAGAATTCCTTCGTAACTAGTTGTGAGTGGGGGCGGGAGGGGAGGTTCGTATGAGGCGGGGAGGGGAGATGGTCACGTGAGGGGAGGTAAGCGTTGGCTACTCGTTGTCGAAGAAGGAAGGTCACGCGAGGGTTTCTTTGTCATACAAAACAAAGACACGATGTGCTAGTCGTAGCGGTAAAATTGGACCCCAGAACTCACATAACGCATATACAACGGCTTGAGCCGCACCTCCCTCCCCCCTCCCATCTCATCGAGCCATGACTAAGAAGCCCAATATGAGCATACAAGGAATCTCTCAGGCTGTCAAGCAAAATACGAAACGGACCACGATTTCAACCCCCATTAATTGCCGATGACGGTGGCGGCGGGGTTTTATTCCCCGCCTGCTAACTTGAGGCCCGGGGTTCGAACCCAACCACAGTCATTTTTCACAACCACACTTTACTTTTTTTTCGATTTTGTGTGATGATAATTTCCCGGATTTTTATCTGCAACTTTACAATATCATCATTGCCGTTAGTTATTTGAATAGTTCGTTCTTTTACCTTAGCTGGGGAGTAACATTAAAGGAAAGGATATTAGTAGGAAAAAATCCAGAATTAAACTAAAAACAATTAATACTACAATAAGTGAACCGTCAAAAATACAGTCGTTGTATTTGAAATTGAAAAAAATAACTTAAAAATTATATTCTTAGGAAATTTTTCTTTAGCCACAACAACGACTTATACATGCCGATTGAAATATCGAAAAGTTATAGCCACTGAAGTATTAACACCGAACGCAACAGAAGAGAGCGAGTTATGGTGTATGATTTTCGCAAAAAATAGAGAAGGATGTATGATTTTCGCCTTCGGGCGGTCCGCAGTGGGGCAGAATGATGATGTGGGGAAAAAATTCAAATTTTTGTACTAGTCCCCCTTACTGGCCTCAGATTTATTTGCAAATGAATAAAATACGAATCGAAGCACAACGCATTAAATATGAGTAAATTTGACAAATTTTAGTCCGTTCGGTAGCCACCCCTTGAACTGAATATACCGAGGATCGATAACAAGTAGGATGACACATTTTTAGCGACGAAAGCGGAAACTTTTTTGACTAAATGTATATTTTAAGCATAGGCTGCTGCGACTTGATTTTTTGTCCTTATGATAATTTAAACAAAATGTATTCAAAAATTTTATTTCGTTGCAATAATAAACTTCCATTAATTTAAAAAAATATAATGCCACAATGCTTTTGGATCACATCAACAAATATTTTGCACATAAACAAAAGTGATTAGCAATTTTTTTCCTCGGAATCATCAGTATCTGAATATACAATCTCTTCATTGCAAAGTATTGAATAGTCTGAATCAGGAGGGCCCAACAGGTTTAAAACATCAGGATGGATAGATAGAGGGATAGGTCACCTTCCTAATTCAATTACGAGTGGATCGGACTTAATGCGTAAAATATGCATTAAGTCTTCATTACAAGCAAACCCAGAAGATTTTCTCATGTGGTTTTCCCTGAACCTCCTCGCATCTTTATTCCAAGCCTCTTGCGCTTCCTCCGAAAATTATCCGATTGGGAGTGGAAGCGCACTGATAAAATCTGCTCCATGAATTAGCACTTTACATAATGATGGTGGCATGGGGTACTAATTGTACAAGTCAAAGCTGGTCCTTTGTATACAATTATAGGTAAAAATTGCTTAGGCGCATCTGGTTTCTTTAATAAAAGAAAGATAAGGGTCTCTAACTCTTTCTTTCAAGAACTGATAATGATCATGCTTTTTAAAAAGGACGGGGGCCGAGTTTTTGTTCAGTGGATATACTGGTTTTAGTCGTAGATTTTTCATCTAAATCTACAAAATATCCTGCAAGCAACCTCAGGGGTGTGTGGCAGGGGGTTATCGTAGCAGCCTCTATCGAGTTAATACTCGAGAACTGGGCACTCGTAAACAAACATCCTAGTGGGCTCAGGGAAGAATCCTCTACGCCCTTGGGGTGACTCGCATTAGGTGAGAGGAGCGGATGCATAATCGCTTTCCCTCCAGAGAACTTGGTGGATGACCGAAGAGTCCAGTGTGCCCCATCTCAATAAAGCTATAATGGCAATTATGGTGGCATAAACCAGGAGTAGAGCTTTGAATTCTCTTGAGGCACTATACAATTCATTTATTTAACTATTTAATTACAGGCTGACTAATCTGGCGATGCCAGAATTGAAAAGGAGGAATTTTAGCTCCCTTCTTAGTCTTTTATAGAAAACTAGAAGCTTCACATTCCTGGTTAAGCACGGGAACCTGTGAATTAATTGCACCAATTATGCATTAAAAAGACAGGGCTAATGTTGAGAATTTTACATTATCTCGTCAAAAAAATGTATACACGACAAGATAATTGATATGTAATTTAGAGAATATTTTAGAAGAAGAGATGAACAAATGGTACAAAAACCACATATTTGGTAATATTATTAACCAATCTTGGTCCAGAAATAGTGCTAAATATTATTCATAAGGGTAAGTTAATCATGCCCGTGGAATTTCAGTGGGAGATGCCATTTACCTTTGTCAATATGAATCAATGCATGACGCGTGATATATATTCACTTATCAGGTACTATCTATCAGTCATTAATCAATCTTTGAATTTCGGAGTGAATTCTCATTGAAACTCGCTTATATGTAATGAAAATCTTATAAATAATGTACAAAGTATGCATGTTCGTGTAAAACTCTAAAGCGAAATTTAGAACAATTTTAAAACTTTCAGGACTATAAAATGTATACTATGCACGGATAACTTTCTCCTTTTCATGTAACTCATGACATCCAGTTCAATTTCTTTTCGTTCGTTTTTCTTGGAAAAATAAATGTTCCTACGCAATATGATTTTATTTTCCAATTCTCAGAATATTTTTGATGGTATATATATGACATATTCTATAATAATTCGAGAAGCAGAAAAATACCAAGTATATTACTTTGTAATTTTAAACTTTTTATTTATTACTTTGTTTTATTTTAAATTTTCATATCAAATACTTCAACTAAAATATACTGCAGAACACCTTTAGTTAGCCATAAGAGAAGGAAATTTTACAACTTAATATACAATTTAAGAAATTAGCTAGCATTGTTGTAATTGGAATAAAACTGTGGTTCCGGGTATTACTCACACAAATGACACTTAATAACATAGATGACTTTAACCTGTAAACTCTGTGAAGAGCTTAAACATTAACCCTTTCGCGCCGAAGCCTTGTGGAGGGAAATTCTTCCACGTTACGAGCCTCTTGAAAAATTTCTGCACTCTCCTGTACGAAGCTCTCTCGCGTCGATGGAAGGCAGGGGTTCGATCCCTTACCGTTTTGTGACCCAACTCAGCGGGACGCCCATCCCTTTTCTCGGCCGCTGTCCCAGACCCAAGGAGGATTAAAGACACCTTCACAGCGCGATTCCACGGTCATCTAACTGAAAATGCAGTGTTTTATATAAACATATATTTGTTGCTTGCATCGATTTTTTTAGATTAAAAATAAATTCCTTGTTTTTTTCTGAGCGTGCAGAAATTTTAAACGGAGTTCTAATGTTTATATTGACGGATTGCCGACGGTCGCTTGCCGTTCTGTAACTCCGTTGATATTAACGCTAGAATTTCGTTTAAAATTGCCATGTGGTAAGCAAAAAAAGAAGAATTCATTTCTAACTTTAGATTTCGAAAGTAAGCAACAAATATTTTGTTAGAAAAAACACTGCAAAAAGCTATAGTTGACCGCGTGAGAGGATAGGAAAGGGTCGATCCGAGCGGCCGAGGAAGGCCCTGGGCTCGAGCTAAGTTGGGACCCGAGGGGCGACCACTTACCTGGGTCTATTGTTTCCGCGGCGGTCACCTTCCTCCACCCCGCGCCGCATATACGCGGCATTCGTTCATTTGCGTCGGAAAATTGACGCCGCATATATGAGGCTTTCGTTCGTTTGCGAAGAAAATCCTCGCCGCATATGCGCGGCATTCGGCGCGAAAGGGTTAAATATTGAAATAAATATCAGCAAGATTAGAGATATTGTTCTTTAGTAACTAAATGAGAAGTACCTAAAATCATTGGTTAGTGGTAATCTTCTGGGACCATGTCCCAGGTATACGCCAGTTGGGTGTGGTACACCTCGCGAAGGGTCTAAATCCGAAACCCTTTCCTCGAGCACTCGGCCCAACGCTGGCCTCTCTCCCCGACCCACGCGGTGGGGTGCTACCGCAATAAAAACTGACCCTACCCAGTATAATTTAAACTTTAACAACTACGCCATATTGTAACAAATGCTATTTTTCATCGTACTTCTGATAATCGTGCAAGTACGCACGTCTTTTAATCGTTGTTCTACGATGAAAAATAACCGTTTTATAGATTTTCGTAAAAATGTTAAAGATTTTGGTTGAAAAATGGCAACGTCGCAGTGAATTGGAGGCGGTTTCGCGAAGTTTGAATACGTCTAGGGTATTTTCTGACGCTTTCCTCATTGTTTGTACGTACATCTATTGAGTGTAGTTTTGTTTGTGGTGTTATTGACGTCGATTAATGATTTTTAACGCTGTGTTTACCGAGTTGTTATCGAGGGAATGTTTCCAACATTACCTGTCGCCCATTTTTATTGGTAAATCAACACTTTGTCCGCGATCGCATCACACTTGGTCCGCTCCCATTAGTGCCCGTCGGTTTTGCCTTAGATAACGTTCACTTTGTAACAGATTCATCCGATTCTTCGTATGTGCCTTTGCTAGACCTTACATTATTGACTGGTAATACTCGTCACTCGTCAGTTTGATTGTGTTTCGCGTGCTAATTGGATCACTGCAGTCCCTCCAGGTGTTGACTTGACAACCTTCTATGAAATGTAAGTTCAAGCCTTTTAATGTGTTGTATTCGTAGTTTTTTTCATGTTTATGCCTAGTGAATACATTATTAAGTATTTATTCAAAATAATATGCAGATACGTGGATATATTATTTTTCTGTGCCAATTTTTAAGTCGATGGCAATTAATAAATAATATTGGGAAAAGACGCCGTTTCTCAGAATTTTTCTAGTTTCAAATGCTATTAGTAAACCATTTGTAGTTTTTTAATCATAAGTGGGTAATTGTTTTGTGTTTATGCTACATTGGACATTTTTTTATTTCATATTTTTTTAAAATATCGATATTTAGATATTATTCCATCAGCTGCTACCAATCAGTGCACTTTGGGATAATACTATATTGTTTCCTAATGATGATGGAAAATTAATAATTTATGTTTTATCATCATAATTAAACATTATCTTGCTATTTACACATTCTTTGAGCTCTATTCTGATTTCATTTGTTTGAGAAGCATAAGAAACATGGCAAAAATCATAATTCGATGCAATACCTCCGTGATACCGATGAGTAATTTCGTATATGAATTTAAATATTGGCTTTATTTACTTTATTACACATCTTAAAAAATTGTATACATTCGCTTTTAGGTCCCGAAAAAACGAGATTCTCGATGCCTTAGTGGAGGATGATATTTCTCCCGACAGCAATGCTAATAGCCCACCTATCAAAAAAAAGGGAGTGATAAGCGATCAAGATTCCGATCTTTCTGACGAGGAGGTAGATGGAGACTTAAGTCATCTTTCTGCTTGAATACTGCAATCTGATATTCTTGCCAACTTCTCCGAGGAGGCTGAGGAAAGGTTGATTCAAAGTGGAAGGAGCAATTTAAGTGAAATGTGTGAGTCTTCAAAAACAATGACCATCAAGAAAACTAAGAAGCGTAAGCGTTGTTACCCCTCGCGATCTTGGAAAGAAAACTCTAGTGATTTTACCACTAAAATTGAAAGTCCATCGCCTCATTACTGGCCCAATGCAGACGACTATTTGCGCGAACATGTAAAATCTCCTTTTGATGCCTTCAAAGCATTTTTGCAGACAGTTTAGTGAACCACATAGTCGTACAAACTAATCGATATGTTGCTCAACATCTTGTGTACGACTTTGAAGCAACCAATCACGAAATACACTCGTTAATAGGAATAATGCTGTTGTCTGGCTACCACCGTCTACCTCAGAAAAGAATGTACTGGAAAGTCGACCTTGATTGCCACGTCCAGATAGTTGCGGATGCCATAAGGCGAAACAGATTCGAGAATGTACATCGCTACCTTCACCTAGCGGATAATGATGCTAACGATGGGAGTGATCGCATTGACAAGGTACGTCAATTGTTTGATTTCCTCAACAAGGCATACAAGCAGATAGATCCAGGGAACAGTTTGAGCATCTATGAGAGTATGATTCCCTATTACGGGCGTCTTGGCAGCGAACAGTTTATTCGAGGGAAGCGCATACGCTTTGGATTTATGTTATGGGTTACTACTAATCCAAAAGGCTATGTTCAGCATGTTTAGCCGTACTGTGGTGCATCCGCTCACCTCCCTGATACTGGGTTAGGACAAAGGGGGAAAGTTGTGTTAGGTTTAGCCAAGCATATTGGTGTAGAAAAAGGAGTTACACTCTATTTCGATAGTCTTGTTACGTCACTAGAGCTTTTAACAGAGCTGACAAAGAAGGGGCTTGGAGGAACAGGTACAATGAGAGAAAATCGAGTTGGGACGGATACGAAGCTCCCTGACAAGACGGCTTGGAAGAAGACGAACAGGGGCTCTATAAGTTTTTCCACTTCTTCTGATCTGATTGCAGTACGGTGGAATGATAACGCTGTTGCCACAGTCAGTGTGTTTATTTTTCTTAGTTTTGTATAAAGTGATCTTTGTCAATGAATACCTGTTACTAATCATACCAAGTAGCCAAATTCTTAATATGTACTTATGTGACTTGTTCCACAGTATAAACATAGTAAACAATATTATTATGTTAATAAATTTAAATCTAATTTTATTGACAAGTAATGGTGAGCTTTTATTGAATTCAATGAAAATCGTTTCCTAAATTCCATTCGTAACAATCCATCCACGTTCATAGGAATGGTAAATATAGCATCAAACTATTGTGCCTTAATGCAAACTCCTCTTACTTTCATGTAAAAATATTGCTATGGGAGTATAAGATTTATTTAAGTGAAGTAAACTACATAAAACTGGGTAGCAAAGGACAAAAGGCGAATTTACTGCGAATTTTGCCGATTTTGACTATGCGTGTGCCCGTCGTGAACTAAAGTTGCCACCTCAGAAAACCAATAAAAAATTATGATGAAGTGTAAAATTTAATATATGTTCTTTAGAACCCCATCAGGACCATTTAGTAATAAACTAGTAGAAATATTGCCACTGGGGAATTATGGGCATTAATGTGTTAAGGATTAGTAAAGTATTCATTCTTTCTTCCTACCTTTCTCTAAGTACAGACAAATAATGGGATTCATTTTCCCAACATAAGCTGTAGTCAGATTTTTATAATAATCACTTAAAAAGCAAAAACTTTTGTTAAATATGGTTATCCGTAGCATATTTAGAAAGGGATCTGGGCTGTGGATCAAGGATGCCATTAGGAGTATACCTGTAGTGTAGTGCATGCTTGTGAGTGTGTGCTTGTTAGTGGTAGTTACACTCTTTAGGGTATAGTGAAATGCATTTTGGTGACTACTCACCCCCTGCCGCACACCTTTGAGGTGGCTTGCAAGGTAATTTGTAGATGCCAGTTCCACTTGCTAGAGGGGTGTTTTGAAAATAAACACAATTAGGTTTCGTCATAGGCTTATTATTATATATTGGCGCCGATGACTCGTCAGTTTCACAGACTGCACCGATAGACGGATTACAGTGCTTGAAACTTTCTCCAGATGACAGTCGAAGCAAAGGTTAAGTAAAGCTCTTGATTTTAAAGTACGGTCAACGTTTGATCCCGGCAAATGCCGACAATCGAGGCTTCTGATTGGTTCCCTACATGTTCCTTGCGCATCTAGCCATGGCTGGCCTTTTTTTACATGGGAGAGATAGGGAATAAACATGTTTTCACGAGATAAAAAATAATGAACTATATTTCATCGAATTTGAGCTATGATAACTTGTGAATGATTAAATTGCCTATAATACTACATCATTTTCATATCAAGTTTATCCTCCAAAATGCGGGAGTCGGCCTGTATAATACGAGCCCAGCAGACGCCTCAAACGCCAGCAGACGACGTCGTCTGCAATATGAGTGGAACGTCGCGATATTTTCCCCGCTCGTAAAGTGACTTCTCGTTGATAACTGGCGGAGTTCACAATAACATCGTTAACAATTCAGAACTTACCTCACAAAGACGAGCATCCTTCCCTATAATCCAGTCGGCTCTGGATATCCTTTGCAGTCATTTTCTTCTTCTTATTTCATTCCTTGCTGCCGAAGGGATAAGATATAACTTCGTCCCTTTCTTGTTTAGTCCCTATTTCTCCCATGTCAAAAAGGCCAGCCATGGCTAGATGCGCAAGGTTGACCGTACTTTCCTAATACAGAGCTTTAAGGTTAAGGTTCCCCGTCCGTGTCCGTGCTCTCAATGAGATGGTGGAAATCAGCGACTTTGTTTTTTATACTACGACTTTATATACTTTGTCCGCGTGATAAACTTACGTCGTTGTCTAATCCCTAAAAAAATAATTTTTTAACTTACTTTCTGTAGGGCAATTTATCAATCGTACTCTATCACATTACAAAATATCCTGCAGGCCCCTTCAAGGGTGTATGGCAAGCGAGTAGTCACCAACATGCATTCCACTAAAGCCTAAAATTAGTGTAACTTTGAATATTGATGCATTAGCATAAATCGGTAATGCTTGTCACGCGGCGAAGGTTCACAAGCATGCACTACACTACAGATATGCTACCTATGGTAGAGGGACCGTTATTAGTTATGTATTTTTCTACTACATAAACGGACAAAGATTCAAGAATTATGTTTAAAACATGCACAGCGTGCTGTAAGTGCTAGGTAGCAGATAAGGATACAAGAATTAGGGAGTGCTACTACTACTGAGAGCTGCACTACCTAGCGACAGACCTAGTTAAAACTTTAAAAGCCTCATTGGCAGCTGGTATGGTCTCTTTCCGTTCGCGGGAAAATGACATTATAAATCCTTTTAACTTTAATCCTTAACTTTATCGTCACAATTATTTATTGTTACATTTATTTACAATTATATGTTCAAGGACTATCCAATAAATATGTGATATTATCCAAATTATTGTGACTAACAAATGACATATTTATTTGTAAAAGACCAAATATTTGATCAGTAGTGCCCCCGCCAGTCCGAAATCCGCTTTGGTATTCTCTCCTCTGCACATAGTTTAATTCGTTCACTAATCAGGCCAGATAAAATCTTATACACCACGAAATGCACCATAATTTCAAAATCCAAGCGATAATGCAGTATAATACACTATCGTTTTACACGGTTTGGAATTGTGGAACGGCGTTTCGAGGTATATTTCAGAAAGGTGGCCAAAGGATTAATATAGCCCGGGAAAACTGAGAGAGGGAAACCCAGGATAAGGTGGAGGGATTGATTCAGAAGTAAAATGGAGGAATCCCGTTAAATACCTAAAAATATCATGATATTTCTAATGATAAATAGTTCACCAAATACAGTTTCTAAGCATCCTTGTAAAGGAGAGTGCTAGTTATTTGTACTAATTTAGAGTTCAAACTTGAAATAATTCATTTAATTGATAGATAGAGAAAAATCCTTTGCAAAAACTAAATATATTGATGTTTTTGCCTAATTTGACTCATTTTGTGGAGAAAGTTATGGGAGGATTTATTGGCACTCAATTTCCATTTTATTTCATTATTTCTCGATTGAAATCATGTTCAGTTCCATTTATGTTCGGCAGCGAGGAATTCGTTTTGAATTCGTGTCTGCTCGAAGAGTGGAGATTAGTCGCAAGCCTGCTACAAATATTTAAATGCGTACCTAGTTGAATAACAGCCAAGAAAATAAATAACGTTAGCAGACGTGGAAAGAGCTTTGTCCTATAACAGCCGTAATTCTTGTCATGAAACTACCTTCCTTCTTCCTAAATGTGGTGATAGGGAACAGCCATCGAACCACCGTCCGATATCGCTCACATCTATCTCTTGCAGAGTCCTTGAACATATAACTGTAAATAATTGTAAAAATGCATAATTGTGACGATAAAGTTAGGGAAATAAGTTACCTCTTAACCGGCTGCAGAACGGATGGATTTATAATGTCATTTTCCCGCGAACGAAATGAGACCATAACAGCTGCCAATGAGATATTTAACTAGGTTCATCGATAGGTCATGTAGCTGTAGGTAGTTGTAGTACTCCCTAATACTTGTATCCTTATCTGCTACCAAGCACTTAAACCCGCCGCGCATGTTTTCAACACAATTTCTGAATGTGTCCGTTTATGTAGTAGAAAAATACATAAATAATAACGGCCCCTCTACCATAGGTAGCATATCTGTAGTGTAGTGCATGCTTGTGAGCCTTGTGCCTTCGCCTCGTGACAAGCATTACCGGAGAACAACTGATTTATGCTAATGCATCAATATTCGTAGTTACCATAACTTTAGGTTTTAGTGGAATACATGTTGGTGACTACTCGCCTGCCATACACCCTTGAAGGGGCTTTCAGGATACTTTGTAGATGTAGATATTTTGTACATTTGATAAATTATTATTTTGGGGATTAGACAACGACGTAAGTTTTTGGATCAGGAAATTCTGATCGCGGAAAAAGTGTTGATTTACCAATAAAAATGGGCGACAGGTAATGTTGGAAACATTCCCTCGATAACAACTCGGTAAACACAGCGTTAAAAATCATTAATCGACGTCAATAACACCACAAACAAAACTACACTCAATAGATGTACGTACAAACAATGAGGAAAGCGTCAGAAAATACCCTAGACGTATTCAAACTTCGCGAAACCGCCTCCAATTCACTGCGACGTTGCCATTTTTCAACCAAAATCTTTAACATTTTTACGAAAATCTATAAAACGGTTATTTTTCATCGTAGAACAACGATTAAAAGACGTGCGTACTTGCACGATTATCAGAAGTACGATGAAAAATAGCATTTGTTACAATATGGCGTAGTTGTTAAAGTTTAAATTATACTGGGTAGGGTCAGTTTTTATTGCGGTAGCACCCCACCGCGTGGGTCGGGGAGAGAGGCCAGCGTTGGGCCGAGTGCTCGAGGAAAGGGTTTCGGATTTAGACCCTTCGCGAAGTGTACCACACCCAACTGGCGTATACCTGGGACATGGTCCCAGAAGATTACCACTAACCAAATCATTAGTATTCTAGTTACACAATTTTTATTAAGTTCCGGAAATGGCATGGTAAAGTTCCGGGTGTGACCTAAATACTCTTTCTGCTCTCCATTATGAGTAAAATTCAATTTTTACTCAGCTTTTGATTCATTAAGATATTGATATTATTGATTAATTAAGCTCTATTAAATTTGGTTAATTTAAAACAAAAATGTAAACACATTACATTATAACGACTAGTATTTATGAAATATCTACTGCATTGATAGAAGCACTGTAATGTAGCAAAGGAATGCAAACTATTCTCAAACTGCCCAATATGAAGGTGGCAAGTGATCAAAATTGTTTGGAGAAATAGTGATGATACCCATGGAAAAGAAAAAGTACTACTTAGAACAATTCACAGAAGGCTATATGGGAGGATGAGTATAGCAATCGAAGGGGAACAGGAAGGTTTTAGGAGGAAGCAGGAACCAGAGATACAATAGGCTTGATAAGAGTAATTAGAGAGAGATATATGGAAAAATGATGAAAGTATATGTATCTTTAACAGGAAAAGGAGTAAGACAAGGGTGCTGCATGCCCCAATATTGTCCAACAAATATTTGGAAGAAATAATTCAAGGGTGTTATGACGGTAGCAAGGTGTTTGGGAGGGAAAAGAGTAGAATTTATAACATTTGTAGATGAAATGGCGATATTAGCGGAAACCAAAAAGAAATAATTGTAATGTTACAGGACCTTAACACCAAATATCTAGATTAAGGAATGAAGACCAAGTGTATGGTCATCGGAGGAAAAGGGGAGAAAATTAAAATCAAACTAGAAAGGGCATTATAACAGAAGATATGCGTAGTAAAGCTATAGCATTAGCAAATTTAGTATTCTAAAATAAAAGGAAGCTACTCTGTGGGTCTTTGAACATTGAATTGAGAAAGAAACTAGTAAAGTGGATATGGAGTATGGAACTATATGGGGCGGAAACTTGGGCAGTTAAGAACAGAAATGAAAAAAGACTGGAAGTCCTTGAGATTTGCATTTGGACGAAGATGGAAAAAGTGAGTTGGAAGGATTAATTGAGAAATGAAGAGGTACTGAGGAGAGTGGGAGAGGAAAGGACAATGATGAAAACGATTAGATGAAGAAAGAGAAATTGGATTGGACATTCCGTACGAAGACACTGTCTGCGGACGACGGGTAAAGAAGGAAAGCGGGGAAGGAAAAGCAAGTTAATCCTAGACAACATCAAAATAGGCGTAAGGTACGCGGACACAAAGCGTCTGGCTGAGAGAAGAGTGGAATGGAGGAAGAGCCATTGAGGAAACCTGCCAACTGGAGCAGAAAAACAAAAGTTACCTGGGGCTTGTCTGCTAATTCAATCTTTATTATAGAACTCATTAATGAAGTTTTTATTTTACTCTGAAATTTAAAAATGGGGTTTTGACACAGAAAATGAGAGGTCTACATAGAATTACTAAACTTTATATGTTTTGAAGTACAATCAGAGAAATAAATATACATATTTTTTTCTCATTTAATTTTAAAATGAGAGAACATTACTTAGAAGATTTGACCTACATGAAATGTCAAACAGTAAAAAATAACCGTTTAAAAGCAGAAGTAATGAAGTCTCTACGAATTTAGGTCACACCGGAAATGCAATCAAAGGTCACACGTGGAATTATTAAATCACATATTGAAAACATTTATTTGATGTTTCAAGATAGCCAAAAGTTTTAATTGCCTAAAAAAGGCATATCCCTGAATACTACAATTGTACTCTATAGATTACATTTATAATAGAAACTTTTTGATATTTTTGGTTCCGGGTGTGGCCAATTTACATTGATAATTAATTTTCACGGATTTTAAATAAAAACTTCCCCATAATGAATCAAATTTTGTAGGATTAATACTCAAAAGGCAAAATAAACACTTCTACGGCTGATGGAGGGAAACAGGTGATCGAAAATGCAAATACTTGACATAAACAAAATGTATATCAACAGCTGATAAAAGGTCTACGTTTTTCGATGACACAAAGTTGACTTTTTAAAGCAGAAAATAATGACAAACTAAAAAATATATATGATGTGATAATTTCATGTTACATACTTAGAAATATATTATTTATATTATTTTAAATTGTTTTTTATTTTTTCCATATTTGGTCACACACTGCATGAGAGTAAAGGTAAAGAGAACGACACATATAAGAAGAAACTTGAGGCATCACTTTGTGAAAATTCCTATCGTCTATGATGAACAATCAATCAAAACTTTGCGCTATTTTCACTCTTCTTTTGTTTTACTTCCGTGGTGAGTCATTTCTGATGCATTAATAATCATAATAATGTGATGAAACCTTGGTCGACCAATAAAACAAGCCTGTAAATAGTACAAAATTTTTATTGTTCATAATGAAGAACTATACAAGCTAATAAGCCACTGTAGGTGGATTCGTGGCCATGGGGAAAGCCGAACTGCGTTGAGTGGAACAAAATGTTCAGTCTGTTGTAACAACTAGGAATGGATTAAAAATACATAAGGATAATCTGTTAACTATACAAGAGGAATGTCGTCACAGTACGAATAAGAGATACTCATTACTCGACATGCGTTTCGCGTCCCGCTCCCTTAACTTAACACATTATTAAAATTATTTCTTCCCACACAGTAACGAGGCTACTATTTGTCTCCTTCGTGTAGGACTGAAATGCGCTTGGCCACGAAAGACCCTAGTCATGAAGCTACTGAAGGGAATTTCTCACCACCTTCCCAGCACAAAAAATACCATAATAATTCCCAGGCCAAAGCCAAAAGTTCTTAAATTTCTTAGTTCTTACGCAGGCGAATATTTTTGGGGGTGGGGTTTGACTATTGGCTACTCGTTGTCGAAGAAGGAAGGTCACGCAGGGTTTCTTAGCCATATAAAATAAAGTCATGATGTACTAGTCGTAGCGGTAAAATTGGCCCCCAGAACTCACGGAACGCATGTACAACGGCTTGATCCCTCCCCACCTCCCATCTCCTCGGGCCATGACTAAGAAGCCCAATATGAGCACACAAGGAATTTTTATTCCCCGCCTGCTAACTTGAGGCCCAGGGTTCGATCCCAACCAGAGTCGTTCTTCACCACCACCTTTTACTTTTTTTTCGATTTTGTGTGGTGATAATTTTACACACTTTTTTCCGGGTTTTTATTTGCAATTTTACAAGATCATCATTGCCGTTAGTTATTTGAGTAATTAGTTCATTATCTTAGCTGGGGAGCTAAATTAAATAGTGGTATTTTATCAAGGAGCAGGAAAAAAATCCAGAATTAAATAAAAACAATAAATAACACAATGAGATGTACCGTCAACAATACAGTAGTGGTATTTGAAATTGACAAAAAATACTTAGGTATGTGCCAACATTAGGTGTGATCCAACATCAGGATTGCTGATGTTTAGACCAAGTGTCGTCTTACTTGCAGGTAAAAATTTAATATTATGTCGTCCATCCTAACCTTTCATAATGATTCCACAGGTCATGGGTTTGATCCTTCCTAGAGGTGGACCACTTCGCGGCCCACTTCTCGCGCAACACATGAAATATATCTATCCGCTTCACAGCAGTTGCGATCCAAGAACTACGTACAAGAAGGGTGAGGAGGAAGGATTCTGTGATTAGGGTGGTGGTGGGGGTTGAATGTGAGTGGGGGAAGGTAAGAGGAGGAATGTTCGGTGGAGGGGGGAGGGCTAAGCGGGAGGCGGCTTTGAGAATAGGGAGGCAGGGTACAAATATTCATTTTAAACTGTCACACATTAGGAGAATAAACTTTTTAAAACTTCTAGCTGCTAAAGTGAGTCAAGTTGACGTCTATTGTTTGAATTACATAAAATATTAACTTTAAAATCACTTTTGTGGCCGTGGATTATAATATGATTGGTAAAGTTACTATTTAGGTCATAGTAATTTCTGAATGCAAGTCAATGTTCCTAAACTCTTAAGGTTATGAACGACTATGAACCAGGTGAGAGAGTTATAGTTTTAGGCAACAAGAATAGCTGTTGTAAGAAGGGAAGGCTCTGAGTTTATGACAATTCTGAAAACGTGGCGAATGAGAGCCTGGAAAAAGGTTTGCTTCTCTTGAATACATGGTTAAAGCAAAAGATAATGAATGTGTAATTTACAAAGAGGCAATTGTAGGAGCGTGGCTGATTTTATTTTGCATGATGAGGGATTGGGAGAGTTATAAATAACAAAATGTAATGAGGGATTGTGGGTTCGAGACTTACCACCGTCTGCTGTCTGTCCGCATAGCTGTCTATCTGTAGTGAATCTGGGAAGAAAGTGGGTCCCAAGGAAAAATGTTGTGCCAGCGAAAATGAGATTTAAAGTGGGAAATTTGTTGGATAATGAGGCAAAAATACGATATGGGTGAATTCTCGAGGATGCAATATCTTCTAAGCACGGGGAATGAATACCTGGGTAGGTACCTGGAAGGTTACATGAGTATTCAGATGAATACACGAATACCCAGACATTATAAGCCCTGGGTAACTACTTCAGTGCTGCACTGGTACTATGGTTAAATGGTATAAAAACCACATATTTGGTAATATTATTAACCAATCTTGGTCCAGAAATATTGCTAAATATTATTCATATGGCTAAGATGATCATGCCCGTGGAATTTCAGGGGGAGATGCTATTTACCTTTGTCAATATGAATCAATGCATGACTATATTCACTTATCAGGAACTATCTATCAGTTATTTACCGAATGTTGGAACTTCGGAGTAAATTTTCATTGAAATTTGCTTATATGTAATGAAAATCGTGTAAATAATGTAGAAAGTATAAATGCTCGTGTAAAACTCAAAAACAAAATGTAGTACCATTTTCAAACTTTCAGGACTATAAATTGTCTACTATGCACAGATAACTGACTACTTTTCATATAACTCATGACAACCAGTTTGATATCTTTTCGTTCGTTTTTTTGGAAAAATAATTGTTCCCACGCATTATAATTTTAAGTTCAAATTCTTAGAATATTTTTGATGGTATACATATTCTATGATAATTCCATAGACAGAAAAATACCAAGTATATTACTTTGTAATTTGATTGTAAACTTCGGCCATAAATAATGCTAATAAGGGTAAGATTAGGGTGCCCGTTAAAATTCAGCGCGAGAGAGAAAAAATAAAAGCCGTTGTATGTGACTACAAGAATCAATGTGACGTGCTAAATGCTGACAATACGTAAAAGCCATTAAACGCAAATAGTGAGGTTGCGGTAAAAACAATCAACTTAGTCACTGAACCTGGCCTATAAATTCTGCAGGCATGAATGGCCATTCATGAAACAGCTATTATATGGATATTCACGCCTGGTTGCCAAGGAAATTTCTATTGTCGAAAAGGAAGAAAAATTGATGAATTTAGGGCCGGTTTCACCAACTCGAATAATATTCACTGTTACCGGAGTTGACGAAAACTCGGATAAAATAATTATCCCAGTAATCTGGTGAACGTGTTTCACCAACGTCATTGTCGTTATTATTATCCGAGTTTTCGAAAACCGAGATTATTGAAAGAAACCCTTTGGATTGTAAATTTTTCATACTTCTACGTCAGGAAAAGAAAAGATGGTATCCATCCGCATTGTTACTGACAAGAGCGTGGTTTAAAGGGAAGGGTATTCTCTCATCTGTAGATTACTTTACAATTAAACGTTAGATTGTGTAAGTTTTGTATAATTTCCGAAATTCATCTCGTATGATTGCTTTAATCACAACGATAGTTTTTGCAATTTCATGGGAAATCAATTGATATTAATGAGGTGAGGAATATATGGTGTATATGCTACAGTCTAGCTTGCATTTACCCAATTACACCTTACTGTAATATCCCCAGGAAATTCTTATCAAATATTTCATTATTATCGTCGTGGAAACAGGCAGATGATAACTATTTCCATATCTCTGGCAATATTACAGATTTACCTATA
Source organism: Pyrrhosoma nymphula (assembly GCA_963573305.1). NCBI lineage: Eukaryota > Metazoa > Arthropoda > Insecta > Odonata > Coenagrionidae > Pyrrhosoma > Pyrrhosoma nymphula. The sequence goes on along the minus strand of OY754334.1, from coordinate 132,762,255 downwards.
CTCACTGGAGCGACCCTGGATTACGTTTCTGTTCTATGACGGAGCTTAAATCACAAATGATGGCACAACAAGTGCAACAAATGCTCGGATCATACTCTGATGTTTGAAATGAAAACACACCAGACCTGCACTAGACTTTGTCCGGGGAAAAAACCAATCTTTCTTCTACTTGATCTTCATAGAAACCAATATAAACAGTATATTATTTCATAACCTACACTTTTAAATGGCCAAAATAATATGATTATTATAATGCTTTACCATCAATGTAACATTTTGCAAACAACACGTAATGAACTGATGATAACATGAGCATGTTTTACCTGTCTGACAAGGGGGGGTATACGACCGTCGGGCGGCCAATCGAGCTATAATTTTATGATTCGGTAGTTCATGATTAATAATTCAATATGCTGAAGCGAGACAACGATTTTTTAGAAAAAAGCATTTAAAAATCGTAAAAAGCATGAATAAAAAATCGTAGAAGCAGGCAAAGCAGAATGATTGCCGGCTACAAGAAATAATGGAGAACGCGTTCGGAATGATTAGGTAGTGTACTGTTCTTCCACATCCTATTCTCGGGTACGAATTTCAGAGCATTCCAAAATTCAATCTGATCCTTGGTGTAATGTGGATTACACCAATGGTGCAGACCAGACCGCACAGTTTTCCATCCATTTGATGGAAAACTGTGGTCCTCTTGGCGCCATTCATTAAGCGTAGGCTAATGCCGACGCCGAGTTGCTATCCACAGTTTATCTTCTGTCCCCAATCCCTAGCTGATCCATTCTCAATTCCCAATGAAAGCATAAGCAGTCTTTAGGGTGGATTTCACCCCCAATTACGTATTAAAATGACATTATTCTGTCCCCTATAAATGATAAATTACCATTGCAATACACTTACATATATTTTAATATAAAAAATAAATATGGAACCGCCTTTGAAAAGACTTCTTCAGCCCTGGCTCCAATCCCTACCCTGTTAACGACTCAATAATTTTAAAAAATTGCCTAAAAATATTTTTTATTGAAGTATCGATGATAATAACAAAATGCATAAAAATTAAAGCAATGAAAAAGAGAGTAAAAATGCTGGCGACGGCGAGGATGGATCTCCTGCCTGTGATCGATTGCCTGTTCCAGCCGAACGCCTTAACCACTGTGCTATCACCATCAGTTTATATACTATTACACCCTTTGTGAGTGAACAGTGAAATTCCAAGTTACGTTCGATGAGAACGTGCCGCCTGTCATTTGTTGATCACTTGATTTTTTCCCGAGGATTGTGGGTCATCTTCAGATAGTTGAACTTTGGCGGGACCGTGGTCTGTGATGATTCCCTCGCTGTCTTTGAATTGATTGTGAAGGAGCTGCGTTTAATGACAATTTGAGACGTGGGAATAGAGTATGTACATTCACTAAAATGAAAGAGGTAAATAAGAAAGCCAAGACTTGTCCTTGACATTCTTGTTTTGAATTAAAAAAGGTATTGATGAAGCGCACATTGCTATAGTTGCATTTTCATTGTAACTGAAGCGGTGGAACTACATTCAAAAGCTTCCAAAGAAATCTTATCAGGATTTGAAACGGGAATTGGCAATGACGAAGGCGTGCATTAGGAACATAAATTTCATTTCTCGAACTGGAGACGAGGGATCCCGTATCATTCACTTAGAATCGCAGAGACAATTTTCACCTTAAAAACATTCTAAGCAACAGATATAATTAATGTTTTGGTCCTACTCTCCGACACTGTTTTTGAAAATTCAGAAATTCCAGATGAATGTATTCCAACTGAAAGCCCAGAGCGTAAAAAAATTACTTCTGTCGTGCGCGAACAGATATACTTCGTACCCGGAGTCGAGAACACTAACCACTAGCCCACGACGCCACATTTAAACAATCGAGAAATATGTCATTTTATATCCTCAAGAATGCGTCATCACGGCATGGCATTACATGTTTGCCTCCGATTTCAGTTATTTTAGGCGCATATGGTTCTTCATAATGTTCTCAAGGGTATTATTTACTCACCAAAACTATCACTGTTTACATATATCAAGTCGCACTTAATACGCACTTAACATTTGCGATTTGATGGTCATGGGCCTGCAATAGTAGAAAGGGGCAACCCTTTCTACTATTGCAGGCCCATGACCATCAAATCGCAAATGTTTTCAATGAAAGGAATGCCCATAGGGAAATCGAGGAAAGGAAGACAGCTCACACTCGTGAATACTCAAACTTTGCGGCCCTCAAGACGGTACGAAGTGGACACGTTTCAAGATCGAGGTGCTTGGATCCATTACCTCTTGTTTTATGAATAAATAACGGTCGGTGTATGAAATTCATTGTTTGAAAAAGTTTCTAAATTCCAACCATATACACTTTTGGACCTGGGTACCTTGGTACTTTACGTAGAATAGGGCATAGGTCATTTGTCTTTCACTGTACTTATGGAAAATATTTCCAATGAGCGGTAATTATCTGATGCTTAAAGCTATTCTTTTAATAATTACAGTACATGCACTTAAACGCGCTGTTTTCCAATTACCTTTCTTGCAATGGTATGCACTCAATTTTGCACTTCAGACATTTTTCTAGTTTAAAATGGCATAAGATAAACGTTAACTAACAGAGAAGTGTTATCGTTTTCCCAATATTATTTATTGTCATGTAATTATTACGTAAAGGTATCCGCCATGTGTGTGTGTGTGTTTTTAAATGAATGAAGTGTGTGGGAATAGATAAAATCCACTCGAAGTTACAAGAAATTTATGAAATAACGAGAGACGATTAGTTTTCGAACTAATTATTAGGATGAAAGGGGAGGGAACATGGTGGGAGGACTTCGTGAAATCAGTGTGATAGCTATTCCGAAAAGGAAATTATCAAAATTCTAAGACTATAGAACAATTAGTTCCAACCTCGCACGCGGAAAAGGTTTTACTTAGGATCATAAATAAAATGTTACAGACAATTACTATTTAGATGATGACTAGTTTTAGTTTAGGAAAGGATAGGAAACTCTGAATGCAATTGCAGTGATGAGGTAACTTGTAGAAAAGAATTCAGAGGAGACATGAAATTGATTTTTCAAAGCGTTCGACAGAAAGAATTAGGATAGATAAATGCATAAGGAAACGATAATAAATTGGAGAAATAGAAGAGAAAATCGAAACTTACATATGACCCAGAGGGCACAAGAGAGGTTTTGGCAGCCGGAGAATAAGGGTGGGCAGTCATCGGTCTCAGGGTCGTTATGGTTACCCGTATTCTCCTGTCTCGGTGAGGCAGACATGCTGAAGTCGCGAAGACATGATGGTAACAATTTTTAATTATGAAAAAAAAATCTTTAATAGTTTTTTTATTTCATGCAATTGGGTGCGGTAATAAATAACCATAGCACAGTCAAATATATGTAATGAAACTGAAATATTTATTCCAGAGTGATTTCTATCACACTTTTACAACAGTGAAATCATTCACTATGATCTCATGACAAGGCTTATAAAACATCAACATTATGCATAGGCATAAAGTTAAAATAATATATATTCGAGTATATGTCGTTATATAAAACTTTGTTGTTCTCCAATTAAACACCGACCAAATTTTAAGTTTAGACAACAACAGTTACTCATGTAAGCAATTAAATGCTAGTTCACGGGTAATTCATACATGCCCACTAATTTTTAGATTAAAAACTAATTATTTTCCCTGATGTATGTCCATCAATTTTTAGATTAAAAACTAATTATTTTCCCTCTGTCACAGAGATGACCTTATTTTATGGCGACTCAATACCAGTAAGACAATACATGTTACAAAAAATAGGGATTACCTATGTGTAAGTTTACAATCATGTGGCTAATAGAACACTTTTTTTTGGAATAACTCGTAGTCAACTGAATGAAACACATGGTTTTTATATTCACACTTCTCTACCCGGAATGATAATCTCTGGTTCAAATTTACCTAACCTGTAATCCTTGGCTAATTGGTCCTCCCACCAATACGCTTTCGTCAACTAAGTGAAAATCTGATGATATATACAAAACGTAAACTTTCAGTAAAATTCAAGTTGAGGAAAGAGCTACGTCATCTCACGGAGAATGTTTACCAGACATTATAAAACCGGGCCCTATTGTAATAATAACATTGCGACAATTTTTCTCTTTTATTTATTTAAATTCAGACTGATAACCTTCATCTTTTATTTTACAGCAACATGCCATAAAGTTACGCGTGACTCTAATCACCAGTGACCTACGCAATCCATCCTTGTGCAAAATATTACGTGGGTAAAATAATTAGTTTTGATGGCTTATTTAATTTTACCTTTAGTGGAAACATTCTCAATGCAACCCTATGTATGAAGTTCAAAAGGGACAACCACCGTTGCCATCTTCATAGTAATGCAATCAGTAATGAGCTACGACCTGGAGAAACAAAGAAACCTTCGGCGATATTTCCTTTAAAAGCTACACTGCTATTATTCTCATGTATAAATTTAAAATATCCTAAATAAGGCAACCGATATTTCAATCCTAGAGGAAATTCTGATAAATATACACTTCGAGAGAAAATTTGTTCTTTACCACAATATTATTACAACCCTCTGGAAAATGTTCCGTTCAAAGACGGTTCATTATCTACAATTATTAATTTTAACTAAGGCCACCTGGAAATGTTGATTCGCCAACATTTCTTCGACGATTAATAACGCAGTGTCATTTTGCTGCAGTCTTAATTTCTTTGAAGACTTCATGCATCTTTACATAACTTTTTATAGGAATGTTAGCTACGAGTCTAACAATAATGAGTTTAGAAAGACCCATATGCTATAAACGAATGTTGCAATACTTGAAAGTTACAATTGAATCTTAAAAATGCGTAGTCTTAAATACATTTTCGGATAAAGAATAACTCGGTAAGCTAAGGTTAAACAACTAATGGCATCGAATTATCAAATGCAAATTCAAATAAATGCTTAGGTGTGACCCTTAACTCAGGACCTCTCTTTTGGAGAAAATCATGCGGGAAATCTACGGACACCCAATCATGAATTGGAATTTATCAAAAGAATACTAGAAAAATGTGACAACAAGTTTGATTCGAAATACTAAGCTGTGTCACTGAATTACTAAAGTATTTATGGGAGAATCTAATACTGATCGAAAGGGAATATATTGATTAATCCATGGACTTAAGCTCGAAGGGGACTTTTTTCCGGACGTTAAACGCATTTAATTAGAGCTAATGCATTACGATAGAAACGATCATGAGCACAAGTTGTGGGAAATAGATTGCGGAACCGAAAGATTTAAAATGTCATTTTTATGCTGGCAATAGAGGACCATAATAGCTGTGATAGAACATTTCCATAATATTCCCACCGCCGCAAGGTAGGCTTTGTACTCGGGAAGGAAATTATAAATACCTCAACCCGCTTGAAATGCCCCGCATGATCTGATTTGCTAGTTACTACTTATGAAAGTCAAAAAGAAAAACAGCAACCAATGAATATCACGCGAGACCGATTGGTTGCGATAGATCAATCATATGTCATTCCCACCCTCAATACGTAGAGTAGAATTTACTCGTGTTTAATAACATAACATCAAACCTAACACTTCACACCACTTGATATATCCAACATTATTTTATTTTGTTCTCTGCATGAAGTAGCATCTCGTAGCACTCAAAAATTAACAGTATTAGTAATATTAACCATTTAAAGTGTCTATAGCATTTTTTGCATGTTCATTTACGTATCACTCTCCCAGTTTCTAGTTTGACTGTGCACTGTTCTCCTGACTGCTTTTTGGCCTTTGCCAAGCGGCCGTGGGAACGTACGAGGTTCTGATTTGTGCTGGGACGAGTGCTGAATGCCTGGTTTGGAATCATCCCGAGCCACACACACCCTAGTGGTGACTTGAACGGTACTTCGTTGATGTAGATAAATATAAGTATAAATTATCAATATTTCCAGTTAAAATACCATTAACAATATTATGTACCGTTGGTTAAATCTTTTATCGGCGCGATTATGACGGAAAAACACGATTGAATACATCAGGAAAAACTAAACAGTATGTAAAATATTTCAAGTCGAATAAATTGACTGATACGTGAAAGAAAGTAAAGGAAGATGAATAATATTGGCACGACCATATGTTGTAAGCAACGCTCACCTTATTCTGTCGTGAAATTTGCTTCCTCAGCCATGGTATAAAAGGGGGACTGCTGGCCAACATTATTAACCGCCAATTATTAGACAAACTATAATTGATAACTTTGTCTCTCCGATGACCGCCATTTCGGTCCTGTTAGTCGCAGAACAAATACCGTATGGTTCCGACTATAAGCCGCACCCCACTTTTGGGGTATCAAACAAAGAAAAAAGTTATACGCGAATTTAAGCCGCACCCTTTTTAGTGCATCCCGTAATACCTACAGTATTAGGCATTAGAATTTTATATCATCTATGTAACTGTGACACAATGTTAACTATATTATCCTTAAATATATGAATATATTGTGCACCAATTTGACCTTTTTCAGCGTTAGTTCTTACTTTCCCCGTGGCTTAGGCGAGTTTAGCTGGCGTCCACGTGAATCCAAATGGCTGGTTTGCTCAAATCGGTCATTTTTCGATTTTTTAAAGAAAGTTCTCGAATTTAAGCCACACCTTAAATATAAGCCACACCCCGATTTTGAGGCCCCAAAATCGGGAAAAAAGTGCCGCTTATACTCGAAGAAATACGGTATTCCTAAAATTTCTATATATTTAAAAATCTACTGAAGTGATTCAACATGATTTAAAATACATCGGTGATTATCTTCGTACGAAACAAGTCACGCGCTTATGGAATCGGGAAAACAAACAACACTCATGGAATAGGTAAAATTAACAATTCTTAAATTCTCTGGCGTTATATGGAGGAACTGCATTTTAGTATCTACTTAAATAAAACTGCAGTAATTGTACTGTCCACTTAAATTTTAATTTAAAATATTACACAACACGTTTCGCTGTTTCTTTGGGCGTCATCAACAGGTCTACACCTAGAAGGTGTAGACCTGTAGATGATTAGGCCCTAATAAACGTCGAAACGTGTTGTGTAATATTTTACCTTAAAATTTTAGTGGGCAATACAACTACTGCAATTTTATTTAAGTACTAACTATTCTTAATGAGAAACACTGCAATGCCTTAGAATAGAGAATAATTTCGATAAATTTACATAATTTCTCTGATCTGCCCTATGAAAAATATAATTAGATACACTCTCGACTATATCTGTGTAACATAGATAAGGTGGGTTGGAAACTATTGCTACAGTCTTCCATATAAGTTGGCTGATAATAAAATATATTCACCAAACAATTGAATTAGCTCAAATGGTCGAACAAAGCAGCTAGCTTTCATTATTGATCACGGAAAAAGTGAAAAGGGGAGCACTTCAAGCGGCCCACCACTGAAACAGCTAAATTGTCGAGGGAGTATCAATGGGATTAAAAAAATCGTTGACCTTACCATTACATCGATCCAGAAGTCAGTACTTTTCGCAGTCATTGCCATGAGGTCCTTAGACGCTGCTGTTTTTCGCAAAATCTTGTCTGCACTGCACGACATTGAAAAAAGCCCGAGTCCATTGGCATACTTTTCTGCAGATGCACGGGAACTTTGTCCTGAAAGAATTTCCCCACATAAGTACATCCATGCCACCATTCTCCTGTAAATTATGTCTAAACTGCTCTGCCATGATTGATAGTAATCGTACCTGCAACGCAGATTGCAGAAAATAAGTGATATACTACCTGAGAGTGAACGACCATAAGTATTTGAGGTCAAGAAGCAAGAGAACAGTCCATCTCTGAGATATTAAAAAATGACATTGAGGTCAAAAGCCACAGTGCATTTAAAAAGCATTTTCCACAGATTAATATAATGTAATGTCAAAGGAAATTTTCATATTTTCGGCTAGTCAACATCGAAATTTATAATGACATTCCTAAAAATAATGTTTTGCTACTAACATAATAGAGGGATTGATACTATCTACAATCAGTAAAGATAGTATAGAGGGAATTTTTTACAAATTCAATAGTAAATATTTACACGAAATAGTATAAAAAATCCGTACCTGGAACTACCTACATTCTTGGAAAATGAAGAAGATAGAATAACAACACATTTGTACCAATCCCGCGTCCCGACGATAACTGAAGTTTCCGTCGGGAATCTTGGGTAGTTATTTACGTGACGTCGTCGGCTGTTTTTAAAAACATAATTTTATAGTTCTAATAATATATCAGTGATGATTTGTCCCCCATAAATGAAATCTGCCGGTATTTTTTAATTTATTAATATCTGAAATCATTAAATTGTTAAAAATTACATATTTGATTAACAACGAGATATATGGCAGGTCGATCTGCCATTCGCTGTGTAAATAACTTCCGGTCTTGGCGAGAGATGGCACATCAGCGAATATCAATCATTCTTGAGAAGCAATTTTTTAAATTAGCAATTCTCGTAGGTATTATTTCCAATACGTTTTCTATTCATATCATTTTACTAATTTGATGAAACTAAAATTGGAATTATTTAAAATGTATGCATAGTTCTTACATTTACTGATCCAGGAAAAATATTCGGCGTTCAAGCAATTGTAATAAACAACAAATTTAGCACGTAACTTTAAAGCAATATTCATTTACGTATCTCTCTGGAGTCTCAAAAAAGTTGACTTCAGCAAATTCTCTTTGTCGAATAGGTACGCTGTGACTCGATGAGTGAACACGACATCTTAGCTAGTTTAACAATATAACCCGATTCATCAACAAGAATGCCACCGTCAAGAGTAAATAAAGCTTACCGAATTAGTCATTCTAATTCGAAATATTATTACCCAGGCGAAGTAAGGCTAGTCACGCACTCAGCGGATAAGGTTTTCTCTGAAGCAACTCCGAGGCGAGCGACGCCAGGCACGGGAACGCCAGCTCATATAAATCGGAAAACTTCTATTTTAGTGTTCCCTTTCTAACTAAAATCATTTTGCCTTCCCTGGTATTTTTATGCGATTGAGTACCGGTATCCGAAAGAAAAAACGCTATTCTGTTTTAGTATGCGGGCCTCATTATCAAGTAGCAATGAAACAAAGAAGTCTCCTTTGTTAGCAATCGAATGGTGTACAGTAAAGAGAAATTTAGTAATCATTTCACCAACACAATTCCTAAACCCTGAAAATATTTTTTTTAGATGTTCAACGGGGTTTTGGGTTGAAACTATGTAAACGCATTATTTCTATACACCTCTGACTTCAAAACAATCGCTCCGCCCTGACCCCAAAATCAATACACAAATAGGGTGTGTGCACCCTCTATTATAAAATGCTCGAATAACTTTTACATACCTATATATGAGAAATATCACCCCTTCTGAAGGTCCGCGAATGATCGCGTGACTTTTCCATTGTTTGAACGAAGGCACAAATCTTGAGACTTGTAATCACCTCCAGGCAAAGCCGCTGAAAAACAAAAGACACTGTGATCTTACACCAGATAAATTAGGACGGGATAAATTCTCATCAATACGAAGTATGTAAGCATTGGATGTGATTATTAGAGAAAACACGTCACTAGAAAATTATGTATCTGAATCACTTATTCACAATGTGCAAAAATAGGACTGAATGCTCCACTCAACGAGCGCGAAACTTGGTTGAAATATATTGACACATCCGTTTACGTAGAGGTTCAAGCACGGCAAGATTAATTAACGAAAAAAACCATCAGCAGAACCCATTATTAAACTCTCAAAACTTACGACACAGACGAGTTTGTTGAACATAGGATGAATAGTTTTCAATAATCATTTCATGGCTCGGCTCTTTTGTACTGTTATCATCCTCCCGGGAAAAACATCTTGGCTATATCAATTGCACACCGAGGATATTTTGTTCACTTCCACTACAATTCGAAACACAGGTATCCTCGTTCACTTCAAAAAATCCACCACTGCTTCATGTAACGCCGAACAGCACAGACTATTCGCTTGCATCCCACACCTCAGCCGGTCTTCATGACAATGAGTTCCTTCTAAACACCAGCTTCGTCGTTGGTCTGACGCGAATGAATCCTTCGTCCCCGAGCAAGAGAATCCTCACAATGCAATGAGAAAGCCACTCCTCATAATCTAGGGCTGCCTCGGATAGAATACCAACGGACGAGGAAAGGTGACTCATGTCAAAAACATACGAAGAACTCGGAATAAGAACAGATGTTGTAAAATCCAATCTTGGTGGTCCCATCAGATCCCCAAGCCAACCAACCTTCCTAACTTGTAAGGTCTTGACCCTTACGTATTTCTGGGTACTTTATTGCGCCGTGTTTGTCAAGAAGCATTCAAAGCACTTCTAAAAAATTCTCTTCACCTCGAATAGCAAACCGTAGGAAGAAATTCATTCTATTGATTATCCAAAACCCTCTCAGTGCCAACTTTTCCCCGTGAAATTTACTTCTAAAATATAAAATTATCTTCCCAACTATGTCAATAAAGGCTTTTGATAATTCTTAAGCATAACATAAAATAATGTTTTTTCCCATAAATCTTACTCTGATGGAAAGGAATAAGTTAATGGGAAAATAACCGTTTCTAAATTAATTGTATTGAACTGTTTTATAGTAAGTTATTTGCTGTACCAATATGGTTTATTATGTTTTTTCCCATTGCTATATTTTTCATACCATGATTTTTCGGTGCCTTTTGACTCACAACCGATTAAACTATTAAATTATGCGTAACATTTGATGCCATACCATTCCTGTAAAGACCAAATTCACTACGTGAACAAATATTTTTCTAAAAACTTCTTGAAAGACTTCCTGATTGATTCATAATAATCGGAAACTATTACACATTTACATGCAAAACCTTGCGTTTCAATAAGTCTCTTCAAAGTTTGCATTTTGAATGGTGGGGTAAATAATGACTAATTGTTTATTTTGGGAGGCGACCAATATTTGAGGTCATTTCCACCATTGAAAATAGTTGAGTTGGCTGGTAAGTGAGAGGTTCAAAAAAATGTATCCTTGCGGAAAATATGGCTATGAAATACGCAGAAATTGCCGCGAGAAGATTAGGACCATGAATCGACACATTGACTTGGCTTTATTAAGCTTGGATAGCGTGGTGGTCTTGCCAAGGGAGGGAATATTTGAGGAATGGAAGAAGAGTGGAGAGAAACCCGGCGCCGGTATTAGCCTACTAAAAGTATTATAGGCGCAAAGGGGACCAGACTTCAACGTCCCATCCGACGGACGGAGTACTGCACCTTGAAATCTCCGCACTAGGCACCCAAGTAGGGATCGGGATTCCACTGAAAATTCTCTGCCAGCGTCGGGGTTCAAACCCGGACCATCAGGATGGGAGGCCAGTTCTCTTGCCACCACACCATCCCGATCCACTCGGAGAAAGCCAAAAATCTCAGTATGGCCCGTTGGAAGTCGTATTTTAAAACGTAAATTTATTTCGTTGAGTCGTTATGAGTGCCTGTGTCACATTTCATAATGCCCAACGTAAGATAATTACGCTGTCAATAACTTGCGGTTGACTTACCCTTAATCTCTTGCCGTAAAAAAAATTGTTACTGTCTTGAGACGGTAGATAGAAGTGAAAACTTCAACTAATAAATTTTGATTGATGGTGTATATTAAAGTAAAATATGGCAGGTATATTTAAGCTGAAAAAGCATAATTAATTTTGCATAAAATTTGTTATTTTTCATTTTTTATTCATTTTTATATATTTTATTGTTCCTCAATTGACAAATTATTTACATCATTATTACAATCTTTAATTAAAGGAATTATTGGCTTATGATAACTAAAATGGGATACCAAAACATGTGATTTAACAATATGTATATATCTAGAAAATACAGCATCTATTGTCGTTCCACCTTTTGTTGTTGCGTCGTTTCTATTATTATTCATTGTCAAACCTAATTCATTTTCAAAGAAATCTAGCAATGGCTGGGCATTATCTTTTCCAAAATCAACATTAAAGTCTCCGCTTATTATTAATGGTATTTTATCATAGTCTTCGCCGAGAATCCGCGAACCAATTTTTGTATACGGTAATAATTGGAAATGTAAGAATTTTATTACATTTTGTACAGTATTATTTGGTTAAATGTAAACGCAGATTATGATTACAGTATCTTTCTTATTTATTTTACATTGTACAGAACATAAATCTCCTACAATATTGCTCGCGGCAATTTCATTGACACTCTGTCTGGCATTAAGTGTTATATTTGGAGTGACGACGTTGACGATGTCACTATTTTTGTGGTTGATCGAAACTCCACCAGATCTTATATATTTTTGCTTAAATTGAGATATACAAGTGAAGTTATCAATATTGACGTCATTTTCATTAATAACATTTGTTTCCGATAATAATAATAAGGTACTATTCTTGAAAACTGAATCTTTTAAATCACTGGCGTGCATTCCCAAACTTTTATTTACAAACAAAATTTTAAAGTGAATTAACATAATAATAAATAAATTCGTATGTACTATAGCTATTGCCTCTTCGCGGCAATAGCTATAGCACACGCTCTCCTAAGCCTAACATATTCGTATGTACTATATATATAGAGCGCGCATTCTCTTTCTCTTCTCTTCGCCGTACTATATTCATATGTGCTAAGGATAGAGGGAACGGAACGCTTAAAATTTAACGCTTCGAGTGTCACGCTTTTGAGTTTACTCCCATGGAAATCAAGCCGAGAGCAGGCGTAGAGTAGACCCTCCCAAGAGAAGTTTTCACTTAAAAATGAAGGATGATTCCCATAGTTTAACAGCAGACGCAGACGCTGCCAACGGGCTGAAACGTGATAAGAGAGAGTAGTGGAGCTGTCGACCGCAGTGGAAGGGGTGCGAAAAGGAAATGCCTCAACACCAGCTGTCTTCACCACCTTCGAATTGGGCACCAATCATCAGTTTCCGAATACGATAAAATGCCCCGAGGTTGTCGACGGAAACCCGTCCGAAGGCTGACCTACCGGTTGCGCGATTCTCAGTCGTCGCCCGTCGCGGCATCGAAAGGCTCACTTCAGAGAGACATTCGTCGAGGAGAGTATTACATAAGCGGGGGAAGTTAAACCTAGAGGGGTTGTGTGATAATGTGGGTATTTTTATTGGTTGTACGATATTTTGAACGTCATTATGACGCGCATTACTTCCATTAGTGGGCCGATTCTATAGCGTTCGAGCGTAAGAGTCTTTCCAGCTGGAATTTAGGTTATATTTCGATATCAATTGCCAATCACATTTTTTTCAACTTCACGCTCTAACGTATTTTGCCTTACGCTCTGATCCAAGGCTTCGGCAACAAAGTACCTACCGAAACGGATTTTTTCGGTCGAAGACGGGTTTGTTTTGGTTTATACTTTGCATAAAATTTTAATAATTATCCCAATACGGCATATTTGATGGACGAAAATCTTTTAAAACACATTGTTATCGGACTTCAATGATAAATAGTGGTGTAGAATGCTTTCCAACAATATATTGGAAGATAGTTTCAATCGCATGCCTTGCTTGGTTTTTTCCTGCAAGGGGTGAATGCAAATCGTCTGACTAGTGAATTTAATTTTTTCTTTTAATTACCGTGTACATCATTAATTTTCACATGTGAAGGAAGCAGCGATGTCATATTTGGTGAAGATATTAAAACGAAGATTTATCGTGTGTTACTGACTGTGTAAATTGTGGTTTGCCTGTGCTAACAAATGTTATATTTTTGACATGACGGTTTGCGTCTGTACATGGTTATAATTATGTCAATTAATGTTTATATTAGGTAATTTGGACTTCAGCTCCGAAATGGATGTGTTACATTAAGCACTGCGATTTATGTGTAGAAAAAACCTGGCAAAAGTCGAAGAATACTGATCACTGCAATCATTTCAACAATTGGCATTTCAGTAGTTGAGTCTAATTAATTGGAATGAAGTTGGTGACTGTGTGGATTGATTTTGAATTGTAAGTAAATGTGATTGTTTTCTGTAATTTTATACTTTTGTTTAACGTGCTAAGGTCATTTCGCACATACTGTCTGCCACGTGCAGACAGGGGCAACAGCTCTCGGACGAATCGGAGGATCACCCCTCCAAACTCGAGCAGAGCTCAACGATTCCTAACTTCGGTGAATGATCGGGAACCGGTGTTTCCATCGTGGCATGCCGTTGCCGTGGTGATTATCATCTCAGTGAAAAGATGTTTGTTTTGTGTACTTATGGCATGAAAGGTGCTTTGTCATGCTTCCTTCAGTAAAATTTGCCTACTCGGAGTCATCCTTTTACTTATTCACCTTATTTTCCAGGGAATAGGATTTTTTGGCGTTGGATTTATTTGCCGCCTAATTTAAAGGGATGTAATGATTCAGCATTAGGCATCGGAGGCGATGCATTGATTTGCCTTTATCTAGGATTATTCCATCATTTGAGTCAAAATCAGAAGAAACTTTGAAAGATGATACTGTATGCAATTGAAATAATGCACTCTTGAATAACTTACAAATTGGATTTTAAAATATTTTCCAAGTAAAATGGTATTTTTATTAATTTAAATGTTCTTATTAGTATACGTATATTGAGGTTAAAATCTGTTTCCAATTTGCTGTGTCATAAAAATCTAAACGTCTTTAAAGTGGTTAAATCTGAGCCAATGAGATTAATGAGAGGTTTTAAATGCTGATAGTTAATAAATCATATTGAATATGGATTAGGTTACATCAGCAATTAATCCTTAAAATTGCCACAGTATTGTATTTTTTCATTGTTGAGAGATAATATATTATATTAACTGTCCCAATTTACAGTTATTTTAACAATTTTTTATCCCAAAGTGTATTGAAAATGTAAATAAACGACATAAAAAAGTGTTATTAGAATGTGTGGAAATTTACACCTATTTTGAACTCGAATAAGCGTCAATTTTAATAAATATAAATCTCTTGACTACATTTTTCATTTCTAATTTAATTTTTTTACCACACATATTACACAGTTTCAGCTAAGCTCTCCACGAAAAATCCATAAAAATAAATCATTGCTTCTAATTGAGCCTTTTATAATTTTAGACTGCGTACACATTGACACAGTTTTCTTATACCCGATACTGTGCGTTTTCAAGCATGTACCATGTTACCATCATAGTACCTTATGTATAGTGAACGGCAAAAGTAAATGTGGGAAGCTCGGCCGCGCCACAACTTGGAGCAAACTCGAAGCACGTACCGAAACTGTGTACCGAAAACCAATGCACACCGACCTATACCTCAACGGGAGGAGCCATTATCATCCGGCGCAGAAAATGAGTCATCTCACTACGCTTTTCCATCGAGCAAAAACCATTACGGACTCAAACAGCCTTCAGACGGAATTAATACACCTTAAAGACACCTTCCATGCGAATGGCTATAGCCTTCGAGCAATACATTTGGCCTTAAAAAGAACTTTCACCGCCAATGGAGCGGATATGTTGGAAGAGGAAGAAAAACCCTTCGCTAAGGCTTGCCTTCCTTATATATCATCTATGTCTAACAAGATATCGAGGATATTAAAACGACGCAGAGTGGAAACGATACATAAACCGCATGCTAAACTCAAAAATTTCCTGTCACCTCTAATGACAACCTCGGTGTGAAAACAACCGGGGTATACTGCATACAATGCGGGTGTGTTAAGGCGTATATTGGCGAGACAGAAAGGACCATCGAGAAAATAATCAAAGAGCACGAACGGAGCTTTAGCCTTTTACAACCGGAAAAGTCTACATTAGCAGATCTTATCTTAGATCTGCAGATATTATCATAGCCTTACCCTTGGTATTCGTGTCGATTTCCCTAATTCCACGCTACTTTCCCGGGCGTCCAGAATTTTTGGGAAAGAATAACAAAAGAAGCGATATTGTTACAGGTGGAACAAAATAACATCAATAGAGTTAACGGCTTCAACTTAAAAGTAAGACTTGGAGATCGGTAATTAACGAAATTCAAAGAATTCGTAACGGCCCCCACAGCAATGGGGCGTATGCGGCTATATATAACCGCCAGCATCCTAGAGCGAATTTGTACGCGCTCCTCCGTTTGAAGTTTCCAATTCAGTTTTTCAAGCGCGCGGCAGCTCCGTGATTCACCGCCGCTCTCTACCCCCTCCACGCGTCCCATTGTTTGCTTCCGCGTCCGCTGTGAATACGCTCCACTTTGTTCACGCAATTTTATAAGAAAAGATAAGGTATACAAATAAAAGTAATTGCAATAATCAAATATAAGCCTTTTTTTGTGTAACGCCGTTGAAATAGTTTCTTAACTTTTATAAATGAAGCCACTGCGATTTAAAGAAAAAAATCTTATCTCGGCTCCTATTGGTCGTAGGATTTTTTGTTTTACATAAATCTGCACAATCAAACCAGCTTTCAGCATATCTAAGTTAGAAACTCGTGCAACCAATAGCCGACGCCGTAGCTCTATTTGTTTATAAAAAAAGCTAGTCTGAAAAAGTATGCTTTTTAAACGTTTATTTCTATGACCTTTTAATAATTTTTCGAATTGATTTTAATACTACATGTAATATAAGTCCTTGGTAGTAGAATGCCGTTGTATTTGACTCAACAATTCCGCGACAAGATAGCAATTATTAACTTTAAAAACTGTCTCAGGATAAACAATAGGCCATATCTCAGCAAATAATTCTTGTTTATAATTCTTGAATATCTTGTTGTTAGAGGTGTGATTTCATCACCAGAAAAGAAAGCTGTTTTTTTGCTTTAAAAATGTTTTTTTTTAAAACTAAGGTCACCGAGGTCAATGACTGTTTTGTGCTCCAAGGTATGAATCAAAGTTTCATTGGAATGACAGCCCAGCCACTATATAACCTGGGAAAGTGACAGGTACAATACGTTTTGAATAATGCCGTTGAATTTCCAATTTCTCATGTTATTTCTTATCGTCTCTCCCTCCAAAAATACTCCTATTTGAAAGAAACCTTGTACGTTTATAAGGCCATGTCTATATATATAGTTATTTATGTATAATCTTTAAAATAATACCTTACTGCTAGCTAAACCACTTAATACTATATAGTTAGCAAGGTAATTATGTCAGTGGATGATACCGTGCCGCATTCATAGGAGAAAATAGTTATGAAAAATTATGCAGCTCCTTAAAAGGACTTAAATTAAACATCTTTGTCACCTCTTTTAACGAGAGCGCTGAAAAAATGCAAGCAAATCGACCGGGAATGATTATAAATATTAATATATTCGTATATATTTTAAGTGTAAAAATATAAGCTTATTAATAACGAGATTTCGAGTGGTTCAACATCCATATTGCGAGGGCAAATTTTGTGATTAGTCCACATGATGGAAACATCGCTCCAACAGTATTTTGGCGATTTAGCACCTTATATATATTTGTTATTAGCTCAACTTCAGCACACAGAATTGATATGTGAGTATTGTTTCTTCTCGCCGATATTAATCCAATGTCCCTCAAGCCTAGGATGCCGCAAAAAAATTAAAAAACGAACATGCGAACACACATAAATTATTTTTTCTAGTAAGAAGTTACCATTACACAACTTGAAGGATGAATAGATAAGATATTTTTCTACCAAATATATAATATAGCAAGATAAGAAGGGGAATATATTTGCAAAAAAACGCGTTTGAAATTTTCAAAATAATAATTGATGGAGAAATCCGAGAAACCGACCTTCCGTTCCAACAACAGAAGAAGTCGTCCTGATATCCTTGATTTTGCCCTTTTCGTCAACCAACTCTCTCATCAAGTTATCCATTCCTACTAGTGGGGGCGTTATATTCCTATTTCAGAGGGTACCTTGCATTTTGTGATTAAAGAATGGCACTTTGCACATGTGTTTCTGGGACCACATAGGACCATTTAAGATGTGTAGCCACTGCCAGCAACCGTGCAGAGGCCGTGTATTCCGGGTTGCATATATCACCGGCGAAGTACTTTTTTTTGGTCATACACGACTATGTTGCATGATTTGCACGCAGAAAGCATGGTTTCCGCATATATCTATCGCGCTTATTACGAATATGAATGCACAAATTAAGTGTTCTTTCGCTTAAAGTATACATTTTATATATACTTAAGACATGGTAACAATACTCAAAGGACCTGGCGCCTATGTCGTACGCTCATGGCTTGCCGGACGCTTGCGCTGTAGTAGCGCCGTTGCAAGTCACATAGTTTCCAGTCGTGTTTTGAGTGAGAAAAGTGGTGTTGACGGATAATAAGCTGTAAGTTCAGCGTGTGCAGTAGTGTGCGTTTGTAAGTTAGGTGTTTGTATGGATATTCCGATATAGTGTTGTGTATGTGTTGTTAAGCTCTACTTCGTACATGTATGTAAGAACGATCATTATTCTTCCTATTCACAGAGGTTTTCAGTGTGGCGTTTGCATGGTTTTAGTTGTTGATGGTGACAGTTACGAAACCTGCCTTCTTTTTTCCTTTAGTTTATGGTGGAGGATACTTTAAGTTTGAAGGGGGTTGGGAGTTATTTGCATAGTTGTATCATGTCAGACATCGAGTGGAAACGCTGCATGCTGTGTCAAATCAACACAAATGAAAGGATGATTAATCCTACAAAAAATACACAATCCACAATAGATGAAGGTTAAGATTCACTAGCGAAAAATCTACTTGCTCTCTACGAGATAGGAGAACTTCCTTCAGATCTGGAAATATCTTCCCTGAACAGCGACGCAGGTTTAAAGAAAACTATTATTGAAAACAAGGCATTGTGGCACAAATCATGTTACTTAAAGTGCAACAGCATAAAGCTTCAGAGAGCTCATGAGAGAGCTAACAAGACGAGACAAAAGGCATGTCCATTATATACGTCACCAGTCAAATCTCGAAGGTGCCACTCTACCAAATACAAACAAGGAACCTGCCTCTTTTGTGATTTGCCGGGCTCCATATCAAATAACCTGAGTAACGTGAGGATGACATCTTGCTGTCAAACTATTACTGACTGAGCCCTTGCACTCAAAGATTCGAAGATTTGAGCAACATTTTCTGAACGCTCTGACTTCAAATATCATTAGAGACAAAATACCACAATAAATATCTCACTGAGTAAAAAAACAGGAGAAGAGCCAGTGAAAAGAATGACTTAAGTGCTAACAACTCACGGCGTCAGATTCGCAGCATCACTTTCACGGGTATCGTGGCTTAGATCAACGTAACTCGCAAAACGGCCGGAGATAATACAGTCTTCAGCATGGCAGATCTTGCGAAGCTACAGGCAGGTGCTATGAAAGAGCTCGGGTGCCACTTTGGGTGAAGCTGCGAAAATAGTGAGATCTGACATGTTCGGCGGGAAACTGAAGACGGGAGCTGCAACGGCGGTGTACCTGCGTCTCTCGTAGCTTTGCTGAGAATGATTATCAACATCGGCATCAAAGTCTGCCCACAGTGATCACGATGAGGCAAAGCGTATAGCAGAGCTCATATTCTGCTATTCAGTCAAGAATACCAAGAGGGGTGAGGCAAAGTGACACAACAGAAGCCAAGAGACTGCTACACCTGTTTACCTAGCGACGAAACTTTATCCAGAAACTCGCAAGAAGGGACTTATCGACAGCTCCTATCGGATAGGTATGGGCATTTCCTATCACCGACTGCAGTCTATCATTACTGAATGATCTAATGAGGTGTGCGCGACTTCACATCGGGATGGTGTGGTGTGTCCCCAAAAAATCAAGAAAGGCCTATTCACAACTCCGGCTGTCGATAATGTAGAGCACAATACGTCAGCGGTCACAGCGCAAACTGCTTTCCATGGAACAGCTATCACTCTTGGATATCAGAGAATACTGAAAACAATTAAAAATAATCAATTACCCCCATTGCGTATAGCTAATGACACAATACCTTGCTATGAAGCAGTTAAAAACCTAGGAGTAATTGTGGATGAATGTTTGTCCTGGTTATCTCATGTAACTAAGATATGCAAAGCAGTAAATAAGTCATTATTCCCTCTTCCCACACTAAGACACGTCATTCCTGCCTCCCTTAAGAAACAACTAATTTCCGCATTAATATTACCCCACTTTGACTACGCTCACTACATTTCAAGATATATTTCAGGAACTTTCAGTAAAACTTCAACGGTCTTTCAACGCCTGCATTAGATTCATATTCAATCTGCAAATATCTGATCACAATACTTGTTTCATAAATAATATCTCCTGGATAAAACCTAGTTCCCGACGTCTGTTTCATACACCACATCTACTCTATCAACTCCTTAACACAAATACGCTGAAGTACCTTACAGACGATTTTCAAAAACTCAACAAAGTGCATGGAACAAACACACGTGGGAATAAGAAACATACAATACCTTACCGTCATATTCAATAAATCATTTACTGTAACCGCTTGCCGTAGGTGGAATAATCTTGTCGTTACACTCTCATGGTTTTAGGCTTTACTTTCTAGGTTAGCTTAGCTACAATCCTGTCTTCTCCATGTGAGCGGTTACTCTTCATTTTCCTGAGGGTTTCCTCCTCCTCTGTAGAGGGTTCGTAGGTCATTTCGTTCGTAAGAGCATTTCCACGATATCCTCATTTATTGCTTCTTGTACCTCTAGATCATAATTATCAATCCCCTCATCCTTGCTGAGGAGTTCCTGGAAATGCTCAGCCCATCTCTCAATTATTTTCTGCTCTTCATGAATAATATTTCCAGCCTTATCTTTACATTCTCCTAGTCTGCGGACGTATTCAGTTTTCATTTCATTTACCGCTATGTAACATTGCCTTACTTCATTTTGTTCATGCAGCTCCTTATTTTTTTCAATATTTCTTTTTAACATTTGTTTCTTTTTCATAATCTTATCAGCCTTCTTTCTTAGCTCCTTGTGCTCAATATAAATTTTTCTAGTTCTCCATTGATTCAACCTTTTCCAAGCAGTATTTTTCTCCTCCAAAGCCATCTTACATTCCTCATCAAACCAATGTTTGTTTCTTGTCTTCCTTGCCTCTCCTAGCACCGTGTCTGCAGACTCCTTAATACCTTGATCGATTTCATTCCACTCATCCTCCACATCTACAGACTCTATGCCCTTGGCCAAGTTTCTCTTTAATTAATTAGAAACTGGGTTATTCCTTCTTTGTGTTTCAATAAATCTAGCCTCAACTTTTTCCTTTTCGAGGTTTCTGCCCTTTTTAGAGTGACTACCCTTTCCCTCACTGTGACTTTAACTAGAAAATGATCAGAATCGCAATTTGGCCCTCTGCAGCTGAGGACATCTATGATTGATGATGCATGTCTGCCTTTTGTTAAAAACATGGTCTATCTGTATGACAATTCCTGAGCCCAGGGCTGTCCATGTTCCCAGATAATTTATTTTGGGCGGGAAACATGTACTCTTAATCACTAAGTTATTTCTTGAGGCAAACTGTTCTAGGAGAACACCATTTTCATTGCTAGTTTGGTGTAGTGAGTAGCATCCCGAGTTTTTGAAGCTGGCAGAATCCTGCCCTACTTGCGCATTAAAATCCATTGTAAATATAAGCATATCATGATTGTTTATCCTTCTGGCATTCATTTTTATTCCGGTTCCATGCTGACCTGTCTCAGGCCCACTGTAGAGGAGTCTAAAATCAGGCTTGTGTATACGCCCCTGTCCTTACCCCCTTACTTCCTGGAGTGCAACCACATCAATTCTAAATTGACTGAATTCCGGGGAAATTTCTTTCATTCTCCGAGGCTTTATCATCGTCCTAACATTCCAAGTTGCGAATATGATATCCTTATTCATGTTTCTATTCGGTTGCCATTGCCGTAATCTATTATTCCTGTCCAGTATCCGAGGCTTTTGTGCAGTTTCCGTAACGTTATGTTTATTTCCGAGGTGAGGTTGTTGGCCTCACCATCAACTCCTGCTACATTTGAGGACCTTGGATATTCTCTTGGGGTTTACTACCTTAGCCAAGTTGATCCGGTTTATAGCACCGGAAACTTGCCTTCCACGATTAGTGTTACCCAGGGGATGCGACGAAGACGCTTCGGTTGCATTCGCTGGCAGAGCCTATAAGAGACGGACGGCATTTCTCAGCATTTTAGGCCTTGGCACCCTCAAAGTCACCAAGACCGCATTAGCAGTATTACCTCCCTTTTTATTTACTTTCATTTACACAGTTTATTTTACACAGAATACTTTTATTTACACAGAGATATTGGATAATAACAAATTTTTTCAAAGCGAGGATACGATCTGAAAACCCCTGCGCTACCGAAGAAGAGCAAACTTTGATTCGTGATTTAAAGCTACTGCTTAACTGACAATAAAGCAGATTTTTCATTTTAAACCTTAGATCTCCATCCTCCTCATGGACAGATACTTTTATTTATAAAGAGATATACAATCATAACCTATGCTTTCTTAGCGAAGTGTCGATCTGAAAAACCGCTGCTTTACCGAATAAGAGCTAACTTAGATTGGTGCATTTATGCTACTGATTATGAAGCGGATTTTGACTTTTAAACATGTATCAATATCCTCTGTATGAATGAATACTTCTATTTACACAGAGATAACACATAATATATTTTGTATGTAGAACTAATATCTAAGGACAACAATGCCGATAGCAGAAAAGGGCATCTTCGCATTCGTTGCTAGGGTTACTAGTTAGTACATTAGCGAATGCGGATAGGAGTTTGACCACAGAGTTTGACCAAACGCTATCTAGAATTACTGCTGAATAAAGATGGGAGCACTTTGTTGTAAGTACCTTCTCATTTCTAAAGAAACTTAATATATGCTTTAAGGAAAATTAATCGATTATTTCTATAACTAATGTTATTACTAAAAGATTTTGATACATCGTGCAAAAGTTATACAGTTGCCAAGGCTTACTTTAAAGCAAATGTAATGTAAGGGGATGATTTATACCAGAAGCTTAGAGTTTGAAGTCACTACTTGCGTGAATCAAAAATAAATAAGAAAGTTTTTACTTAGCTTAATCGAAAGAACCGTGTGTCTTAAATATCCCCGCGAGTCAAACTAAACGCGTATATCTCTAAGAAGAATGTGAGGTGTGGTGGTACGGAAAAATAATGATAATATATTTCGGAGATCGGGAGCAGGTCATAAAGAGAAAAATGAGCAGATGACAGCACTTCCGTAATAGTCCTAATGTATCTCGAGCTGTTGACGTTCCAAACTTGTATCTCTCTAATGATATTAACCAAGGGCTCTCAGTTCTTAATTATAACAATATATCGCGCCCGCATCGCACTCGGGTGTACCACTGCGTGTGTTGGCATTCTTGACAAGAGTTGTGTACTTTTGGTCAATTGTGTAGCCCTGAGGATGATAATAAATTTGGCAAATCATTAATGTTGAAATTTTTAATTTAATTTCACCAACACTAAATAACCATCTGCTATTTTAGTAATTAAAACATTTGCGTTCCAAGTGGCTCTCATTCAAAACCCTAGTCCTTAAATGGATACATACGGATGGATGGATATGTTGACCACACAGTGCTCCCGGAGTGATGTCAGTGACGCGTGTAGTGATTGTTAAGGCTTTGTTTTTTTCACTCTAGGCTCGAATAAAATGTGATTGTCAGTGTGGGCGAGGAGTTAAACATTTATCTTGCGTTGCAGGTTGTGCTCGTAAAAGAAAAGAGGATGAGGAGGAGAAGTATAGCCCCCCCGACCCCCAATCCCCCTCACCTCCCCGGCCAGTCACTGGGCACATCGATGAACATGGAATTGATCCGACTGGAGCTTACCACGGCGACTCAGATCTACAAATGGAACGAATTAATGTGTTTTACAACAAAGGGATAGGTAAGACAAATTTTCTTGCTTCCATATATTTGGTTATGCACAGAAGAGAAGTAAATCCAATTTTTTACAATATGAGATAGTCTTTGTATCTTCTGTCGGAATTAGGTTTTCAAAGCTCAATTAAGCTCCAAGTAACCTTGTTAAGGGTTATAATTTGTTAAAGTGCATTTCATTCATTCCTGAAGTGGCAAAGGTGAGTTTTCGTCTCGCCAGCGAAATTTCATTCTGCTAAAAACCCCCGTATCTCCGAATAGCCATCCAAATCAGAGGATTGTTTTCAAATGTACCTTGAAACATCATTTTGAATTTCAAAAGTCTTCCGGGACAGAATAACAGCTTAGTTAAAATTTTTCTTTAAAATTTACTTGATATTAACATCGAAAGTAGAGATGTACGCATTAATCTTTTTGTAAAATCTGAGCTTAATGTATAACATTCCGTTGTATCTAACACAAGAGTTTGAAAGTTGTTTGAAAAACTCGTTGGATTCGTTAAAAAGAACAGGACAGTAAAGCTAGCCTTGCGCGAGCTACCGACAACATCCACGAGAGCTACCGCGGCAGCTCCTGAACGACGGTTTTCCGGCCTTAAAATAGGTAACGAGGAGCGAGGGGATGCTAAAAGCCATGATCGAGGGAAGGATGACGGGTAAGCTGGGAAGTGAGAGAAAAAATAGGCTTCATGGACTTGATGAATAGAGGTAGGGCGGGTAGAACGCATGTCGAGCAGAAAAAGGATGTTTGAAGGGGACTGATAGAAACCAGCGTAGAAGTAGCAGCTTCCGGGCAACGGCCTGCAACGATGGAAACACCGGTTCCCGATTAGACAACGAAATTAAGCATCATTGGGCTCGGCTCGAATTTGGAGTAGTGATCCACTGATTCGTCCGAGTTATCTTGCCCTTGTCTGCACGTGGCAGGCAGTATGTGCGAAATGACCTTAGCGGTCGAAGCACGTTTAGCAAAAATACTTCTAGTACCCGTTTCTATATAATCTTACCACCTAACAAGTAGTTCTCGGTAAATTTTGATTATGTGAAATGGATTTGCCCCCATACGCTTACAAGATACGCAGACAGATTAAACTCGCAAAATAAATGAAATACAAATGAAATCCACATGCTTCGTTATAAAATGCTACGAGCAAACATAGTGTGATAAAGGTAATGGAAAGACTAGGTTGTAACCCGCTAATGACTCTGAGGCTACACGCTAGGCATAAATTACGATAGTAATTCAGAACTTGCGAGTTTCAGTACGACAAGGAAGATATATGTATAGAACTGATCGAAGCTCAAAAATTATAAAGATGCATACTTACGTATAGATATAAACGTTTCCTCTTTGCAGTCACCATTAGTGACTATAACAACAAACACAGAGCGTGACACTGCGACACGCCGTTTTCATGCAATTCATCTTTGTCCTTTCCCTCTTACTATTCCCTCTTTGCCATTCGCGGCCCCAAAGGAGTTAGGGCAATTGTCCGCCCCCCACCAAAAGGCGGCGAATTTGTCATAAACCTTAAAGTAAAAGCCTAAATTATTTTGTCACATTGTTGCTATTGAAGTGTTGGTTATTTTACTTTTATCCACTTAAATTTTATGTAAACCAAAACTGTTTTTAAAACCACAAGCTAAATGCGAATGTAAAATAAAATAATTTTGCAATTAGTCGAAACTTGGTGGTAATCAAAAAGAGAAATATGCATTTACTAAATAAATATGAAGGCAAACGTTTGCTACGAAACAACTAATAACGTGTCATTTTGCACATAGTTTGTTACAAATTTCCAGGACGAAACTCGCGAACTGTCTTTTTCCTGGAGGGGGGTATTCCATACCCCAAGAGCCGCTGGTGCCGATCCTCTGGTCTGGAGCCGCTCTTTACCTTACTGTTGTCCTAATACCTCCAGTCCCACGTCTCGCAGGGTAGTAAGTAGACGTAGAATTGGCGGGTTGGCCAACAAAACTATCCGGGCGTCGCACCAATCCAATAGGTCCGAGGAGCAACCTTGTTTCAATGACATTGTTGGGGTTCAGCTGTGGACGAAATAAAGAGCCGCAAATTTCCCCTCACCCTCCTCCAGCTGGATTGCCGGTCAGTCTACCTGCCTTCAACGATTCAGCGTGGCTGCCGATGGCTTGCGACATTGAATTATAATGCGTCGAAGTTTTAATTCTGCAGTAACGCCCAACGTACCCGATAAGTCCCTTTAAATGTTTTCGCTGCATGCCATGAATGCCAACATCCCGGCTCCGGGTATACGTCCACTAAATCCGACGGATAAAGGTTAAATTTATCTGGAAGGTGTAAGAGGTGGCTGTTTGGAAATAAAGGACAAGAGTATTAATCCTCAACCCTTAGTTCCTTATCCTTAAATACGACTAGAAAACGAACAAATCTGAACAATAAATAGAATGTATGAGCCTTTTTATATACTTTTGGCAGGAGAATACAACTTTATGTTCGCGTCCTTTTATGGTCAGGGGGCGGTTGAGGCTGCGGGGAAATGGTGGGCGGGATATCCACTTTTAATGGGTAAATACAATGCTTACCTCCAAAAATTGAGTTTTTAAAAGAGTAAGGCGTTGATAATTCATTTTGCCTACGCTGTCGTAAAATTAATCTAAAAAAAATAAGATCAATTGTAGGGCTCCCACAATGTTATCACTTTCACTTGGGACATGTGTAAATCTTTACTCGATAACCGTTACAAAAACGGCTAACGTGCAAAAGTTAAGAAATCCACGAATACCTATTTTCTAAAATCTTCCATTTTAGATAAAAAATTCTGCTATAAAAATGGATTAATATATTGTAACAACTTAAGGACTATTAACGGCTATTAATTACAAAAACGGCTAACGTGCAAAAGATAAGAAATCCACGAATACGTATTTTCTAAAATCTTCCATTTTAGATAAAAAATTCTGCTATAAAAATGGATTAATACTATTGTAGCAACTTAAGGACTATTAATGGCAAACACATGTAATTATAAAAAAATTCATGAGACTTATGGATCTGCTCAACGTTGTAATATAAATACAAGATAAAATTGCTTGATCCACATGACCTAGGTAACAGAAATTTTGACGGTCGAAAGCTGTCACAATTGTGTCAGCATTCGACCGTCAAAATTGAGCTCCATAACAGCCAAAGAAATCAGAAAAAATACCAGTATTCCTTGAATTTAGTGAAGGGATTACATAACCTCAACAAATGGGAGCCGAGAACGTCACTCGATAATTTGCAAGGGATATCGGGGGTATGCATGCATTGAAGAACTATCTTTATGAGGGGTATGGGAACCACAGGATCTGGGGGAGCATGCATGTGTTAAAGAATAACAATTTTTTCCATTTTCATAGGAATTACGTGGGGAGGGTGGGGGAGGGAGGTGACACCCTTCCTCACCCTACCTTTAATGTACCCCTATACTAAGATGCTTTCGAACCTGTAATAGAATGTATGGACTGACGTCACATTTCATCCAGACAGTTATTCTTAAAACTTCTAATACCTACCCCTCACCCAAGTCTCTTCTACCACATTCACCCATAACTTTCTTACCATACCCCTTCCTCTCACACAATTCACACCTCAATCAAATCTGTTTCATTATTGACCCTAATCCATTCTCTATTCCGTGGCTAAACCAAAAAATCACACTCCTTTTACATATGTACATATGTCATTTAGGGGCTATCCATAATCCACGTAGACACCAAAAAGGGGTGGGGGGTACAAGGGTTGTCAACGAAGGTCCACATTGGAGTTTGGGGTGGTTGGAGGGATGTCTACGTAGACAATAGTTATATGACGTGGCGAGAGTGACATTACCACGGCACAATCAGTGTTGTAAAAGGTTGCAAAGGATGTTGTATCGGTGGCCGGTTTCCTTAAAATTAGCCCTTAATTGCAGATAGTCCATGACAATCAATTAATAACCCGTTTCACAGCTTTTTCCACAATAAAAAGAAAAGCCTTCGTGGACAACAGGGAGGGACGAGGGAGGGGGGGGGGGTGTCCAGATGAAGTCCACGATGGGAGGTGGGGGGGTAAATAAATGGACTATTTTTTTCTACGTTGATTATGGAGAGTCCCTTACCAGAGCTCAAGACAGATTGCACAGTGGTCAGAAGCCGTGGGTAAATGATGAAATACAACAGATGCTTTAAAAATTGGTAATTTCCTGTAAAAGTTACGATGATCCACATGACAAACGCACCTATAATGATCAGAGACTTAATAGAGCATACAACAAATCCTAAGATACATGGGAAATAGTGAATTTGAATAAAGCACAAAAAAGGCAAATACTCGTTCAAATATTGAATCCATCTGGAAACATTATTACTGAATTTTCAATGTTAGCATCAAATTTTCTGGATTTTATCTCACAATCTGTATCATCTTTACATTGAATCAATACAAACTTCTTTGCTTTCACAAATTGCATTGGCTTCACTAATTGTTAAATATAAAGTTTAAATGAAGCTTGATCACATATTTTAACCCATTCCCTGCTACGCAGGCATTTATTTGTTCTGCCGGAGCAATGCCGCCAGCACTACACGTGCATATAAGCCTTTGGGTGGAGCATTGACATCAGTGCTACGTATGCATATATGTGCATTTTACATGCAAACGAGTTTGAATACCGAAAACATTATGCGCACTGGGGTATTTAAATGCCCAGTAGTGTTGCATGCTACAGTTAAGTCCTCTTTGGGATGAAGCTTAGTGGTGAATAGGTTAAGAAATTAATATACATATATTATTTAAACATTTTTAATATCTATGATATTGACTATGCTTCCAAGTATTCCTACATGCAAATAAATATTGAGTATATTGTTGTATTACGGTGGAATAAGAAGTAGTTATCAAAAGAGTACTCTTGAGAACTGTGACTAGTACAATAAGATTATAACTGCAACTTCTTATTTTCAGGAAGAAAATATGTTCCAAGAGCAGTACTTATTGATTTAGAGCCAGGAACTATGGACTCAGTAAGGGCAGGGCCATTTGGGCAAATAATCAGACCAGATAATTTTGTATTTGGTCAGAGTGGGGCTGGAAATAACTGGGCCAAAGGACACTACACAGAAGGAGCGGAGTTGGTGGATTCAGTGCTGAATGTCCTGAGTAAGGAAGCTGAGAACTGTGACTGCGTCCAAGGATTTCAGTTGAAACACTCACTTGGAGGTGGGACAGGATATGGCATGGGAACTCTACTTATCTCCAAAATAGGGGAAGAGTACCCAGAGAGGATCATGAACACCTTCAGCGTTGTCCCTTCACCAAAGGTAAATTTTCTCTTACTTGAAGTAATAATGGCTAATCTTAAAATAGTTCCTTCGTCGTTAGGATTGAGCACTAATCATCATATTATTGCAGGTCTCAAATACTGTAGTAGAGCCCTGCAATGCCACCTGCTTATCCGTACACCAGCTCGTTGAAAACACAGATGAGACTTATCGCATTGATAATGAAGCTCTTTATGACATCTGCTTCGAAGCTCTGAAGCTGACAACTCCAAAATATGGGGACCTCAATCATCTTGTGTCAGCAACAGTGTCTGGAGTTAATACGTGTATCAGATTTCCTGGACAACTTAATTCTGACCTTCGCAAGCTAGGAGTAAATATGTCTCCTTTCACACGATTTCAATTTTTCATGCCAGGTTTTCCTCCACTCACAGCCCTTGGATCGCAATCATATAGACCCCTCACTATTCCTGAGCTGACTCAGCTAATGTTTGACTAAAAAAATGTTATAGCTGCACGTGACCCTCGCCATGGTCGTTATTTGACTGTGGCAGCAGTTTTCAGGGGGCGAATGTCAATGAAAGAGGTCGATGAGGAGATGCTAAATGTTCAGAATAAAAACAGTATCTACTTTGTAGAGTGGATTCCAAACACTGTGAAAACAGCTGTTTGTGACATTCCACTTCGAGGTCTCTAAATGTCAACCACATTCATAGGTAATTCCACAGCCATTCAGGAACTGTTCAAGAAAATATCGGAACAATTTACAGCTATTTTCAGGAGGAAGGTTTTCCTACACTGGTACACCAGAGATGGGATGGATGAAATGAAGTTCACAGAACTGAGTCAATCATGAATGACCTTGTTTCTGAGTATAACAGTATCAAGAGGCAACAGTGGATGATGAAGGTGAATTTGATGAAGAAGAGGGGGAGATCGAAGAGACTTAAAAGCCTCTCATTTCCTTCTATACAAAATTTTTAATCTCACTAATGTCTCATGTTTGTTTGATATATTCATATGTCCTGATACATGTTTACAGAAAAGTTAAGTGCACACAAGTTAATAAAAATTTCATGTCCATAGAGTCCACGTCTAGTAATAAATTACCTTATCATTTTGAGAAATCTATTGGAGATTCACAAAATACATATTGTAATAAATCATATAAGAATTGGGTGAAAATTAGATTTCTGGTAAATTTCTGGTTAGATTTTCACTTTCTTACTTTTCATTTGTTAATAATGCTCTCAAGACCTGACCTAATATGATAAAACTTTTTCAGTGATGTTAGTTTTCGAGTAGCATGAAATTATAGTACATAACTAAATGCTTTTCTTCATTAGTGCATAATAGTTTTTATAACTCATTTACCCCACAGTTGAGGTATGAGTTGAACTTCATCCTGAAATCAGCACTAAATTCTACAAGAAAACGGCCACTTCTCCGGAATTTTTAATAATGGAAGCATCCTAAAGACAACAATTTTTGAAGATTTTTTCAAACTCACTAAATTGATGATAATGAATTTCAGTAGCATTGCTGAACTTTCACCACCTCTGCATCAACCACACATTGCAATCTTCTTACAATCAAGGAAGAATGCAATGTTTCGGTTTCAATTGCGTGAAAACTTTTGTGTGCTTTGAATACATATTTTTTTTTTAATTCAATTATGCAGTTTTTAACCAGAAAAATGGAAGTGAAAATGCTTAATCTTCCGAATTTGGTGGAGTTATATATACAAATAAAATACATAGCAGTTTATAGATTCAAGGATAAGTCTAAATATATCATTACAGCCACAAAAATATTGTCTGTAACTTGTCTTAACAACATAGAAGACTGCCTAGGAGACAAACTAATGCAGAGTCATTTGCACTAAGGTCTGACAGCCTCCGGTGCTATGGTCAAACAGATAACTCTGCCCCGATCCAAAACTTTCGGTGAATTGACTGAAAAAGGCCCTACCCCAATTGCGGCCATTATATTCAGGAAAACATATGTTTTCCTGAATTTAATGGTCACAATTAGAAATTATTTGCCTCTTGTACTGTTCTGCCGAACCTCCTTTTACAGCACTGCAAAGGCTAAAGACTCTCTATTATGTGCTCGGTGCTTGGACAAAATAAATGGAATGCCTTGATATGGGTATGCACGTTGAAAAAGACCTGCTTCATTATTTGTATGACGATCAATTAATCAATGAATTTGCATATAAGAAAGCGAGTCAGAAAAATAAAAAAAAAACTAACATGGCCCCAGCAGAATTGATTAACACCTATGCACTAACTTAAGTTAGAATTAAGTCATCAAGATAGGCAAATAATTCTTTATTTGAATACATCATTAACTGTACATGTACCCCCTTCATTTCAAAGCATAGAAAGAGGTAGGCCAACATAGGGTGGAATGATATTCTCTAAGTTTCAAACTCAGGGGAGGTAGTTGAGGAGCAAACTGGTAAACTATTGTAAAAATTGGAAGGGGATAGCAGTTCTGATGCAAGGAAAATAAAAAGGAATGTGCTCAATGATCCATTCAGTAACAAGAATTTTAAGAAGAATCTACACTGTGTGTTTAGCACGTGGTCCATCTTTCACCTGAAATTTTGGCAAAAATGGTAAGCCTGCAAACGAATCGGAGATATAGTTCAGCCAGTAAACACTTCAATGAGAGCTTTGCATTATTAACTTCCGTTATACATTATGTTATTTCTATGTGTATATTGGTACATACATTCAGCAAATTTCTCTTTTCAACATTTCTGCAAGTTAGGGGTAGTACATAGACTGCGTTACCATTTCTGGTGATTTTTTACCTCTCCCCCCCCCCTTTTTTGACAAGGGTGTGGGGGAGAGGGTGTTACCCCCTGCCACACACCCCTGAGGTGGCTTTCAGGGTATTTTGTAGAACCGTAGTATTTTCCCCAATACCCCCCTCGACATGTAACGTTGTCTCTACAAATGAAACTTTCAATTCAAAAATATTTTCTCAAGTATTAAGTGATTTTATTTTTAGGGAAAGGTTGATAGAAAAGTTTTGTCACGAGGTCGCTTATTAAGGTGGTGGACGAGTGAGATAGTTCCCTAGTCATAATGGAGACCATATTCAAATTTTATTTTTTGATTTAAGCGTCTGTAAGAAGTATGAAATAAATATTCTAATATTAATGGCGTAGAGATATAGTTATATAATACCAAAATTCTCAGTAATTAAATATATAAAGCTACATAAGTCACTCACATGACTCATTTTTTTCCGCCGTACGGCTGAATACCCTAGAAACAGCAGGTGTTATTGCCATTATTTAAAAATTACTTCAGTGAGCAATAGATTAATTATTATAAATGGTTTAGAAAACATGCAAACTATACACTATTAGATTTTAGACGAAATCTAGGTGCTAGAAGTTCCTATTTTTTTTTAATATTCTCTCTCTGGAACGTACACCCATTATCTATCCCATGTAAAACAACTTTCATTTTCAGGCAAATTGCTCCAAGAGTAATTCGGCATGGGACCAATATTTTGATATCATTGGACAGATGAATATTTATTTCCTTTTAAATGAGGCCAAATTCATCAAATTCTAGGTGAAGTGATTTTTCGCTCAAACTACCTTAACCGGCGAGAAGGTTATAATGTTAGCAATTTGATGGCATGAAGACTTGCAAAATTGTAGAAGAAACAGTTCTTTTACATTGAGTTATTGTAGAACCTTGGGGTGTATGAAACACCCTGTGCACCCTTCCTCATATTAAACTCTGTAGTATTGTCGACGCGATGTTGACGAGTAAGAAACGTAAACAGGCACATTGTGACAGCTACGTTTGATTATTACTTTGAGATTATTACTTCCCTCCCCTCTCCCTTGTTACCCACCGCAGGTTTTAAAGCGACTCTCCCCCACCCCCCCAAGTTGGTACTTTTGTTTATACACGTCCCCTTGGTTACGTCTTGATTTAAACGGGAACAAACGTAAGGGAAAAAATCTTGTTTGTTCTCAGTAATATTGCATTAATAGTCATACTATGTGGCAATATAGGTTTCAATTAATTAATGCCACATTACTGTCATCATGATGTAATGGTATTTCCTCATATTAACACTGAGTTGCTATTTAAAAGTTAGTTCTCTAAGTCACATTATTCCTGGGAAGCAGGCACATATATAAGGCTTTATTGACACAAGTTTCTGTGGTGGGTGCGAGAAAATGCATGCAGAGCCGTAGGATAATAGGGTATGTGATATAGACATAATATAGTTAGGTAGGTAAACGTAGGATTATTAAATACATTTAAGCATGCCATCGCATATTATTGATATTCATAGTCTTTAAAATGCATATTTCCTTTTTTTATTTTGGGAGAAAGAGGTCAAGGGAGTTTCAGTGTTGTAGGCAAAGGAGTTTCAGTGTAGAGAGCAAGGGAGTGCCAGGTCATTAGGCAGCAAGGGTGTGCCAGCCCATTACATTTACAAGGGTCTGTGGCCTCTGCGCCAGTGCAGTTGCAAGGCATTTTATTGCACTTCTTACCTGCTGCCACCCTACTTCCAAACTCTCTTGGTTTTGTTTCAATTTTTAAGGTAGTTTCAGCAGAGAAGCAAGGCAGTGTGATTCAAGAGAGTTTCAGCCCTGTTTCAGTTGAGTTTCAAGGGAGAAATTTTTACTTGAGTGGAACCTTTGATTCACTCTCTTGATTTAAAGAAGGGAAAACTTAAGTGCTCATGTTCACAGACATAATATACTATCCTATACAAAGAAACATTGCAATGAAAAATATGACTCTTGAATTGAGAATACTTTTTAGCACTCACAAATTGCTGAACTAACACCTATTTCAAGCTTTTAAACTAAAATCAAAATTTTACTTCCAAGTGTACTAACCCAGTAATTTTACAGTGAAAACAATATATGAAGGCTGGTACAGAGGCTTCCGCCGTGATTTGATGAGTTCCGTTAATAACCATACATTTTAAGGGACAACAGTTTTGCTTGCATTATAGCTAGTATTGTCAACAGCTTCGGGACCTGACGACGCTAGCTGTAACACAAGCAAAAATGCTGTCCCTTGAAATGAATCGACGCAGGAAAAACTTGAATAAACAGAATTAGGTACAGGCATTCCCCGAGTTACGTAAGCCTCGACTTATGTAAATCCATACTTACATAAGGGGCAACCTTACCCAAAAAAGGCGAGAATTACAAAAGTTACGGGTTTGGAAGGATAGTTGCCCACTTTCAAGGAGCGCATGTGCCGTAATGTTAGTAAGAGATGGCCTTCCCCGTATTTATCTGAATCGACCGTAATCTTGAGAGGTGACGGAGTAATTTCCGACTACTTTTTTTTCGAGTTAAGTAAATTTCGACCTATGCCACTAGTGACGGAACGCATCTATTATATAGCTCAGGGACTGCCTTAGGGTAAGGGCCTAGCCATGTTGAAACACCAGTTCCCATCAGAACACCGAAGTTAGGCAACGTTGGACAGAGGTTGGATGGGTTACCCTCTTCCATACCTGCACCAGGCGTGGATGGAGAGGATAATACTCCCTCCAGACCACCGGGAGATATACCCAGACCGGGAGAGTTAGAGGGAGTACACCCTCCATCCCTGGTACTGGGGCGAGGCGGAAGAGGTCAATCCTCTATACCTCTACCATATCGCTCTTGTCCCCTGTCTGCAAGTGGCAGACATGCATGGGGTTGGCACAATGGACCAAGAAAGGTCTAAGTGCCTGGGCTCCTGACGAAGGCCCCCCCAATAACAATCTAACAGGGACTGCCTGTATATGTAGGCTCACAAGCACTACATCCTTTTGCTACCAGAGGGAGGGCTATATTGGCCTTGGTTGAATGAGGGGAAACTGTCACTAACCTATATGTGGGATGGCATTTTTACACACAGAATTTAATTTTAAAATTAAAATACTTTAAAATGCAATCAATAAAATATGTGATCTAAAGTCAGCCTGCATCTAATGGGCCAAGGATATTTTTCTGACAACAGGAATAGTCATGCTTGTATTAAAATAATGAATGGTGAACTGGTCAGAAATAGAAAAACCTACCTATTTCCTTGATAGTAATTAACAAGCATTTCAATAAACCATTGATACATTTAAAACTGTACAGCACTTAGTTTAATGGTTCTATGTATGTTGATATTCATTCTTAAATCTAGACGCATTGTATCATCTTGAAACAGCTAACATTCACTTCCAGAGATTTATCACAACTTAAACATTCTATCTTTCCATTTTTGTCCAATAAACTTTTTACATAATATTTTAATAACTTTTTTCCTAAAATTACCTAAAATATCACAGCACATCTTTGGGATTCACTGTGATGCATCATGTAATGGGAAATGTTAAATGCATTATTTTTCCAAATTCAACTACCAAATCTTAACCTTTTAAAAAATTCAACATCAGTATAGTAAAACGATGGATTGGATTTAAAAAATTATAAGTATAACTATGGCACTAAAAACTATACAACATAAACTGGCTTATAACAAAAAATATAATAAAATAAATTAAATAAAATAAAAAGGCTTATAATAAAACAAACTGGCTTAGTACACCCGACCTGGAATTTACTTGCAGTGCAGGTGTCAACTGGATGATTTGTGAAATACATTCTCTGTTCCAATGTAAAATGTAATTTCTACAGCTCCAGAAGATGCACAAGTGGCACTTAAAATTGTAGATACAATTGACAACTTTCCAATCATTGTGACTGCACAAATGATGTGGTACGCAGTCACACGCACGGGTTTAAAGATATACACCAAAGAGAGTGAAATTTGCTATGAAAAAATCATTTCACTTGAACGGGATTCGAACCCGGATCTCTCCATTGCCAGTTAGGCGTGTTGAGCAACAATGTTGTGTTTACTCTCTGCGACCATGGCATATCATGCACAACAAAGTCTCCTTTGCTACAATGTGGACTGGGGACAAGAACAACTTGTTTGTTTAAACCCCTGCTGAAATTTGTCTTGAATCAAGAAGGCTTGGTTGTGTACCTGGTTAACACACCTGACCGGCAATTGGGAGATCTGGGTTCAAATTCAGGTCAAGTCATATGATATTTTCATGGCAAATTTCACTCTTTTTGTAAAAGTATACAATGCAACTGAAACTAGGAAAAAAGTACCCACTTAGCCTGGCTCACACAATGCATTTTTCTTTAAATGGTTAGCTGATGGGATTTAGTATGTGCCGCTCCACAGCCTGTCGGTTGTTTAATTTGCAGACAGACAGACAGCAGGTAACCGTATGCAATGAGGTGTTTAAGGCAGAGAAATTGAAATTTGAAATACAACTACGGTTTCACTTGCACCCTATCTGAAAATATTTTATAGGGTTGGTGCACTTCTTCTCCAAATAATACCTGAAGGAGTGTAATACCTAACAGGTTAAATCTTTTGCGCAATTCGAAGAAGACAATTTTTTGCCGGACCCTCAACACATATTGCTAGAGCCAACGTACAGCTCTCGCGAAAGCTTATGGCGTTCGGATGTGCAGAAGAAAACGTCGGGGAGGGGTAATGTTTGGTGGAAAGGGAAGGGAAAAGGGATGTCGGGGAAAGCGAAGTCATGGTGGCATTTGTGACATGCATGAGTTCATTTCAAAAAATGGAATTTGTATGACACTGACAACACAAACGCCGTGCATCCCAACGCCATAATCTTTCGCGAGAGCTGTACTGCGGTAGAAGCGATCACAGGAATAATATAAAGGAAATTGACTGCAGAACCGATAGATTTAAAATTTCATTTTCTCTACGTAAAATAAGGGATCATAATAGTTATGATAGATCAATCATACGAAACTCACTCCCTCAATTGGTATAGTAGAATTTTCACTTGTGTTTCATAACATAGTATCATTAATAACACTTCACACCACTTGATTTGTCCCGCATTTTTTTATTTTGTTCTCTGCATGTAGTAGTATCTCGTAGCATTCATAAATTAATAGTATTAGTAATATTAATTGCTAGATGTGTCTTTTGTATGGTAATGTATGTTTGCATGTTCATTTACGTAGCACTCTCCCAGTTTCTAGTTTGACTGCGCACTGTTCTCTTGGCTGCCTTTTATGGCCTGCGCTTAGCGGCAGGGGGAACGTGCGAGGTCCCAATTTGTGCTGGGAAGAGTGCAGCATGCCTGGTGTGGAATCACCCCGTGCCACACGTGGCTTGCAGGGTACTTCGTAGATGTAGATTTAGATGAAACTTTTACTAAAGATTTATGTATACTAGTTATAAAGCTAGAATTGGCACAATGGATCTAAAACTTGGACCATTGGAAAAGCTGACAAGAAGGGATTAGGAGCTTTCGAAATCTGGTGTTGGAGGAAGATGCTGAAGATCAAATGGACAGATGAAATAAGATAAAAGTATGCAGAATCTAGTAGAGGATAGGACCATATGGATCACAATACACAAAAAAAGAACCAGATTGTATAGATATAGATACTAAGGCACTATTACATTTTCAGGAATATAATAGAAGGTAATATCCCAAGAGAAAGTCCAAGGAATAAATTCATAGGGATGTAGAGATGCAGTCTACCACTCTTAGGATTGAACAACCAAAGAGTGGTTGAAAGATAGATCCGAGGTCAAATGATAGCACACGGTATAGGTTTGTCGAAAAATTGATTTAATTGCTATTCATACGAGAATATTTATTCACCAGCACCCTTGGCAATAAATAAAATTATAAAAAATATATTTTTAAATAAATTTTAATCCTGTGTCAAAATGATCACAGGTTCGAGCATCAACTATTTTCCAAATGGTAGGTTCGAATAGGAAAACATATGTTCACCACTTATTCCAATTCAATGGTATGTAAAAGAAACCCTAGAAATAATTATAAGTTTCTAAGACTCAAAATGGATAACCTTTCCTAGACACCGAATATACATTGCAAGTTAAAAGGAAAAACCACATTAAAAAAGAAACCTATTCATGCATGAATACACAAGCAAAATATTTCTTTCCGCCTAAGTACCAGTAGTGCAACCGTCAAAAAAATTACTACAAGGGTCCCTTAAAAGGCTGAGACGTGCTAATAGGCCCGGGGGGGGGGGGGTACGGAGGAATATAAATGGCAGACAGAAAATCACGATTGAAAAAGAAAGCAATTTAATAACAAAAAAAGAACGGTCGAAAACAAATCCATTCCCCGGACTGTGACCGGCACGAAGAAAACTATCAGACTCCGGGAATAAGGGGAGATCTCGGGGTACGTGGAGGTAGCGGTGGTCTTTAACAAAGGTGCCGTAGGTCATTCTCCCGGGAGCAGCTCTTCCCACGTCGAGCACTCGACAAGAGCCTCACCAAAGCAATGCTCGACGCTCGCCGAAAACCATTGCTTTATGTATGTGTGGCCAGAGTGCGAATCTAGCTTCTTGTTGAGGGGGGGAAATATTTAGCCAATCTGCTTCGTGCATGTACATCAAAATAAATGACATTTCCTCAGTTACGCTAATGAAAGGTCGCGCGAAAGGCTGCAATTTTAAGAGATTCGACTCCTACGCTACAGTTTCTTTAGTACACAGATAAATCGAACTATAAATTTTTTTATAACTTTCAATTAAATGATCTATGGGAAAAAATTTAAAAAATCGATCGATATTTTGTAATTTGCGATATTTAAAAAAATGCTGAATAACATTGTGTTTTTCAATGAATTTTGAAAACGTTTGCGTTGTTACACTTTAATTGAAGTAATACAACTTTTATAGCATGGAAATGATGCTTTTTAGAATACAAGTAGAATTGCATAATTTTTTAAAAGTCTTACAATTTTCAAGTTGAAAAAAATACAAATACATTTTTTAAGAAGTCAGTTTTACATGTACAGACTTTTGCATACATATGAACCTTATACATGGTGTCAAGATAAGATGGTAAACATTTCATTGTTCTTTCTCTTGCAGTACTTAAGAAATTAGTCAATTTCTTCGAAAATGCGTTGTAAGTGACGTAAAATCGTAATTATTTGAGTATGTGGGACAGTAACTTTTTCCAATTAGATCCCCCTCCTCCCTCACCATCCCCCTTCCCCCCCTCCGTGCTCGTTGAAGAAAACTTCGTTTTTCGGACAATATCTAGGGGTGCCGCCGGGGCCGTTTATACTGAGAGTGGGCAACCCGCAACACCCGCTCTGATTTGCCCCCTTTTAAGCTATTTAAGCCATTTCAGAGACTCTGGTGTGGTTTCTTCGGGTCGTTACGACTGATATGGCTCGGCTAGATGCTGAGGTAGGCCCAACAGGTCAGCGGGTCACTTGGTACACCAACAGGGCTGTAGAAACTAGGTAAGAAATTAGTCAATTTCTTCGAAAATGCGTTGTAAGTGATGTAAAATCGTAATTATTTGAGTATGTGGGACAGTAACTTCGTCCAATTAGTTTCCCCTCCTCCCTCACCATCCCCCTTCCCCCCTCCGTGCTCGTTGAAGAAAACTTCGTTTTTCGGACAATATCTAGGGGTTTCGCCGGGGCCGTTTATACTGAGAGTAGGCAACCCGCAACACCCGCTCTGATTTTCCCTCTTTTAAGCCATTTCATAGACTCTGGTGCGGTTTCTTTGGGTCGTTATGACTGATATGGCTCAGCTAGATGCTGAGGTAGACCAATTAGTTCCCCTCTCCTCCCCCTCCATGCTCGTTGAAGAAAACTTCGTTTTCGGCAGCAGCGGGGCTGAATGCTAGAATTATTTGTTATCTCAAAATGGCTTGTGGCTCTTATCTCACTCTTTAGGTGTTGTTGCACCTAGAGAGATCCGCAGGGCTCACCACGAGGAGGGAGCATAATCCTTTTCAGATTGAAATTCCTGCATCTCTTTCCTGGAGACGATTTTCTGGCGGATGTTTCCTTCTCCGTCATGTGGCGTGCAAGCCGTAACCGCTGCCTCAGTTACCATTTTGACGTGCCGCTAACTGCCTGGGTGTAGCAGGGAAAGGCATCTTAGGAGGGTTGCCTACTCTCAGTATAAACGTCCCCGGCGGCACCCCTAGATATTGACCGAAAAAAAAATTTTCTTTCGTTGTTCATCTGGTAGGACGGGCTACATTTTCCCGGATGTCGAAAATCGAATTTCAATATCGACCTCCTGACGATCGGGCCTACTGCAGAAGGAACAAATTATTTCACCAGATACACTATACGCAGGGCCGGCGCACCCATTAGGCGAACTAGGCGACCGCCTAGGGCGGTACTTTCCCGGGGGGCGGCAAAAAATGGAAAACTTTAAAAAATAATCTACGCCAAAATAAATATTTTTAAAATCTAACGAAACAAAAGTGAAAACATTTTTATAACAGGTCGGGGTAGGGGTGGGAGGGGGGGAAAGGAGGGTGGGGGGGGGGCGGCAAATGTAACCTTTGCCTAGGGCGGCAAAAGTGCTAGCGCCGGCCCTGACTATACGAAAGCCACGGCCTGCTACTTTTCCACTTTTCAAATTGCTGCAACTTGATACAGCCACCAATTAAGTTCGTAGAAGTACTAAACACATCCACATTATCTCCATCACTATGCAATGGATCAGTATTTTTTCAATGACTATGCACAGATTCCCTTAAATCACCACTGGTACTTGCTTTCTCGAATGAAGGAGAACATGAATTGCTGGTATTCTGTTGGACTGTTGTTGACGAAGTACCGGCAGAAATACTATCACCCACTGATTCCTTACTGTTTTTCTGTTTTTAAACAGATCAGATAAAACGGTTTTACGTTTCATTCTATAAATTTTACCTATACTGTTTACTACACTTGTACCAGCTTGTAGATTGTATATTAACTTAAATGTAAATAACCGAAACTAAGGGGGGTTTCATAGGTCGGCGGAGGCATAGCGGCAGAGCTCAGCCAATAAGAAAACCTCTTTAGAAATCATGACGCCAGGCCGCTCAGTGCTACTGACTAGCGCTGAATCGCCGTAAAATATTCATCCCGACTGAAATCCCCTGTGGAAATTTTCATGCCGTGGCTATTATATTCTGCATGTTCAACTTGTCTGGCATTTTTAATAAAAATCGATTTATTTCTTACGCACAAATATTACACTGGCAGCACTATAAAATGCTGGAATCCAGTCTCGAGACTTATATTTCAACTTATTTCAATGACCTTACGAAAACGATGGAGACATTGCACGTTGCCGTTAAAGCGAAACTATTGCCATCAAATTAGCTAAGTAAATGATTACCGACTTGAACTTTTTTGTAGATTTTCACAGCTCATTGTTTATGGCATTCAGGCTTTTGGTTCTGCGATTAAATTATTTAATATTATGCATCAGTTTCGCCGTGCTATGCTTCCGGCTTCGTCGGGCTTTTAAGAACAACAATCCCCAGTAGCATCATACGTCGGCCCAACATCGGCCCGACATCGTTTTCATGTCGGCAAAGTCGGCCGACGTATACGACATCGGGCCGACATTGGGCCGACATCGGTTTACAGCATTTCGGGCCGAGCTACAGCCGACTTATGCCGATGTTGGGCCGACATCAGAATACAACCTCGGTGTATGCCCTAGTAGTAGGTGTCGGCAAAGTCAGCCGACCTACAC
The DNA here is from genome assembly GCA_963573305.1 of Pyrrhosoma nymphula. NCBI lineage: Eukaryota > Metazoa > Arthropoda > Insecta > Odonata > Coenagrionidae > Pyrrhosoma > Pyrrhosoma nymphula. Next base: position 132,720,445 of record OY754334.1, on the reverse strand, counting down.
GACACTGTGCCGACAATGGCTTTGGACATTGAGCGGGATTGCGGGTGCGGAAAGAGGGTGCAGGATGCGCTCTATATAATAAAGTAAAATATATTTTCTATCTGCTCGGCAATGTCATTACATTTTGTCCTGTGGCGGTAATTCATTGACGACACTCATTAACAAAAAAGAATGGCATATACTCATGCATCATGCGAATGAAGCACAACTGTTTATGCTTTCTGTAACTTATAATGCTGAAGAATTTATTTCAAGAGTACATTTTATTATCTTCCCTGAGTTTAATCACGATTAAATATAATATTGCACAACATATGATCACGTATAGTGACATATGTCACAGCCGTTCCAACCCTACAAACTAGGAAAGGATTCAATCTAGATTCGTTTGGGATTTCTTGCGACATCCAATCTAGATTTCTAAATCCTTATTAAATCCATGTTTAATCTAGATATCCCAGAAAATTATTTTATCTAGATTTAAGTCAGATTTTATCATACTGAAGAATTTATTTCAAGAGTACATTTTATTATCTTCCCTGGGTTTAATCACGATTAAATATAATATTGCACAACATATGATCACGTATAGTGATGTATTTCATAGTGAAAAGGGCTTTTGGAAAAGTAATTAATTGCTCCGGATGTCACCACAAAAAATTATTTATGATTATCAAGGATCGCCTCTTTCTCAACAATGCCTGGTTATTGTACTATAGTACAATAACCAGGTAGTATAATAACCAACTATAGTTAGGTATGGCTCGAGTCACGGATTTACGTAATAATAAGCATTAAAATAATCGTGACTGTTGCCGCCACACATTGAGCGAACAAACCTTAAGTTCACGTAAACCCAGTGAATCCTAAATCACGACCCAAACATGTTAAGGAATTTAAAACGTACATTCTGAAAATCACGACGAAAACTTGTGATTTTGAAAAATCCGGGCCCGGATCGCAGCGCTGAACAAATGAAGAACGATATTTATTTCGCGTTTTGGTGGTTTTGGCAGGCACGCCGTTCAGATAATTGTCTTTTCCTGGTTAACTGAGTTTCTGACTATCACCTGTAGCTCATATAACCATGGATATTAGATATACGTCAAAAAAGTTTTTAGACACTATGCATGAATGTTTTACTCGTCCATTTTGGCATTTACGCGAGTTGGGATCAGTGGCGGCGATGACCACCAATGAATGGGGGGGCCAAGGGGTGGGCCAAGGTATTATTCAGGGGGCCAGAAATTAATAGCCCAAATTTCTAATATCTGATATATTCCGTTTCATTTGATAATATGATAAAAATTGAACAAATCTCATTTACTGCAATTTGAAATATATCAATGTATTTAGAATTACTCCAATAACCAAAAGTTCTCAAAAGGGTGAAATCTGCTCAAAATTCCAGTTCTATAGACTAATACAGTAAGCTTAGTTTATATATAAAATAAAGTAAAAATTTTTATGCATAGCATCAATGAAAAATATAAGAAATGAATAGGTAGCCAAAAGTTTACCTTGTTCAAAATAGATTAATTCTTCTATTGTTGTGGCTCACTGCAAAATCATCAACTATGTTCCCCAAGTCAAGATTTTTGGTGAGTTCTCTCTCCATTGCCAAAACAGCTAGATTGCTCAGTCGTTCATCACTCATTGTAGTTCTTTGATCTTTGGATTCGTCTACCATAATCGAGTAATGAATTGCTTGATTTACTTCATCTTTTATGGTTTCCAAAACTTTGTTAGCCATTGCTTGAAATATTTCATTTTGGAAGTTATGGTGAGTGTATTTGTGACTTCTAGATTCCAATTTTTTTTAAACAATTTTATTATGTTTGGCTATTAGGTCTAAAAGTTCTAGAAAATTTCCCTTGTTTTCTGCATCTTTGGTTTCCCGATGTCCCCTCTGTGCAATTCCTTGCAAAGCTGTAAACCTTAATGTATCAGCCAATGTTTCAATATAAGCTCTGTTCTCTTGAACTTCTTCTGCTTATACTTTATCAATTATAGTAGATATTGATGCATCTTGACCAGATGTTTTTCTCAAAGCCTTAAAAATTCTTCCCATGATGCCATACATTTTTTGTGTAACAAACTGTATTCATGCTGTTTCAATCCTGAATTTGATTCCATTGCTTTTTTCCAATTGACAAACCCTTCATTAACAAAGCCCAAAGACTCCGTTCTCATACCAGGTTCTTGAAAATTTGCTTTAAAAAATCTGCATGGGATGCAGAATGCAGCATCATGAGAAATACTGTACTCTAGCCATGGTCGACCTTTGTACCATGAAGGCTGGAAATTCCGTTTTCGATCACCAAACTGGCGGAAAGGGAAATGTTTCACAAAAGGCTGAAATGGGTCATCAGTTAGTTTTTTAGCAATGTCATTTGGTGATTGTAATCCTAATCCAACCTGATTAATGTCACATTGTGCACTTGATGATGATGATGAAGGTAAAATGTTACTTATGGGAATGTCTTCTTCAAATTTTTCACAGTCATCTTCTGTTTCATGATGATCCAAATCATCTTCAAAAACTATAATTTCACTTTCTGTTTCTGAAAGCAGAATTAATTCTTATTAGTAATTTATTACTATTTTAGGTACCTAAATTATGGTCGACAAGCAACATTTGACACCTGATTTCAAACTATCAATAGGTATATCAATCATCTCCATCGTCTCAGGCTCAACTTTGTGGAAGTTCATTATATATTAAATGAAAGGAAAACTTTGTTTTATTCCACCAATTCCATCCCTTTCAAAACTCTAACCTGCCAACGGTCATCCGCCCCCCCCCCCCCCATTCCGACCCACCACCCGCCACTACATTGTATCCACCCGCTAAACATTTCACTACTTTGTATCCTTGAGGTTTTCCACCCCTTCCACCTACCTTCTTCCTCCCCCACCCCAACGCCTATCCTGGATGGTATATAAAGATCAAATTTTTGCTTTCCACTTTGTACCTGAAGATGACGCCGCTGCGTCGAAACTAGTAGTACCGACAAATAAATTGGTGGAATAAAACAAAGTTTTCCTTTCATTTAATATAGGTATATCAATGTTAATGGTATCATGTTAGATTAGTTATACAGCGCCACCAGTCCAATCTTCAAAATATTTGTTCCTATGTACATTTGAAACAATTCTATGAATTCTTTTCCTCTAAAGTTCTTGTCTCTGATGAATTTTTCACAAAGAAAATTACATTTGAAAAATTAAATTATTGGTTAGTTCTTTGGGTAATTGGCTATCTAGAATCATGGTAAACAAGAAACAGCTGATTTCGATTTGAAAGTCTTGATGTCGATATATAGACATATTGTTATTGGTTAGTTAGGTTAGGTTCAGTTTATAAGTTTTGGAGGGCTTCACTCCCCAAACCCAAACAAAGGGAATCATCCATTTAAGAATAGCCAAACCGCAACAATAGGCATTCACCGCGGACAATTTTTGGCAATTATTATGAAAAATATTCTGGTGACAGTATGCTGAATAGCCTAAATATGGTGCTATTTACGTACAATTGTAAGTGCCAAATAGTAAAATATTTTTAACAGCCAAGAGAATACAATGCAATACTACGGAATTCTAGTTGTGTAGAAGTTTCTCTTATAGATCATCACCTTTATGGCCTTCATCCTTCATCACCTTCATCGACTTTTGCATTTGCTTTCTTAAGAACAAATTACGTCGCTATTACATCCATGAATATATGTTTATTCACTATTACAAGTATCAAATATCCCATTTCAGGCTAAAAATCCAAATTTATTATCAATTTGTTTTGGTGTTCCTCAAGCAAACCGTCTCATTCTCCGCCGCACCGACAGCTCTTGCGTGTAGGTGCGATCCACCGACTGGAGCTCGCTGGCGCACCGATCGGGTGCGTACAGAATCGCACGGCGGCTCTCTCTCGTCGGTGTGACGTCCCACCTGACGAAAAACCTACCGTACCGATCGGTTTGGAGTTACAGAATGACCCCCCTGAACCTAACCTAACCCACCCCCAAGCACTGGAAAATTGATTTGATGCCTTTTAATGGAAAATAACCCATATAATGGTGGTGACATATTATTTTTTCAAACGCCAATTTTTATATGAAAAACTCAGCAAAAAAAACAGTTAAGGAAAAAAGTGCTCAGATTTGTCTAAAATATTCATAGGAACAAGAATTACAAAGATTTGACTGGTGGCACTAATCTATATAATTACCGGAATATTTGCATGAACCCATAAAGCTTTTCCGCATGAAAATAGGTTAGCTAAAAACAAAAAATCACCGACCAATATCTTAATGCAACCAGTTACATCTATATCGATAGTTTGACATTAAAATCAGCTGTTTATCATCCATACCAGCTATAATTTGAGTAGCTAAAATAGTAACTTACCTTCTTTTCTATCACTAGCACCATGCACAATGTCTTGTCCAGATAGATTGCCACTTGTGTCTTTCAGTTTTAGCTTTTTTTGACTACCACTTTCAATGAAAAAGTCCTTAATGCTGCCACGCTTTGCCATAGTTGAATACTTTCAATTCAAACACAAAATTTAGATCGTTTTGTCAACGATGATCGAAAAGAAACGGTGTAGGCCAAATAAAACTTTGAAACGGAGAGTCTCCGGAGAGCGAAAATTTCCGTGCACCCCCTACCAGTGTCACTTCATTGTAGTTGCCAACTCTTTTCATTACGGTTTTGTTACGGCCAGTTATGTGCCTTTCTGTTTTCCTAAGCGCGCCGGAGTGAGGATAACTGGCAACACGGTTTGCCTCTCCTCCAGTGTAAAGAAGGGGAGGTAAGGCCGGGAGGTGGGGTGGGGGCTCCACCCACCGTTCACCGAGAAGGACCATTTCAACGCGGCTCGACTGGAAAAGAAACAGTGTAGGCCTAATGAAACTTTGAAACGCAGACACGCGACACAAACAAGAACAGTGAGCAGACATACAGTCGGCTAAATCAATGTTGCCAGTTGCTGTAAGGAAAAGCGGGAATATATGAATCCTAGATGACGTAGTACAGTTCTGCTAGTGGCTTCTAATTATCACCAAGCTAACAGATAATTTTTTTCTTGTAGAATTACTTCATTTGAAAGTTTTTCTTTATAATTAATAGTTTGTTAAATAATATGTATAGAAAATAATTTTTAAATGGAGTTTTAGTTCGGAATTTTGATTGGGTGGGCCAGTGGGGGGGCCAAGAGAATATTGGGGGGGCCCTGGCCCACCCTGGCCCCCCCTTGGCGCCGCCACTGGTTGGGATCAAACGTGCCTGTTACTGAAGGAATACTGAAGTGCCCTGCAGAATATCAAGGAAGACATTGAAATCACTTCGCCAAACTATTGAAGCAAGGTAAGTTGTTTTTCTTAGTTACTTCTTTGTATTACGCTGAACACTATAGCCCGTCTCTCCATCGCTGTTTAAGAAATCGTGCCCCTATTTAGATTAAGTTCTCCATGTTAGCTATTTGTTATGTAAGCGTCATTCTTTCTCTGTACCAACAGTTACTTTTTATCGTATTTACCGGTGTATTTTCACGTAATGTTGATGTGCGTCCATAACTTTTGCATGGTGTACAGAACTCATTTGCCTGTATGAAAAGCGAGATGATATCTGTGGTACCTAAATTAGTGGAATAGATGAGAAAATCAGTGAATACAACAATTTTTACTGTAATTTGCGTTGAATATTTTGTTGAATCGTGAACTGATTAATTGGTTTTTTTTTTTTTTAATACTTCAATCCTTTCAGGCGTAACTTTGTGGAAGTCCATTTCGAATTATGACAAGGAACTATGTTTAAATCCACCTTTTATTGGAGTTTTTTATTGGCACCTGATGATGACGCCGTAGCGTTGAAACTACTGGTACCAATAAAAAACTGTGTTTAAACATAGTTGGACTTGTGTTATCTCTCTTTTCCGTTTTTATCGGCTGTTACAACTTGAGAATGAATTTGTTATTTCCAAATGTAACCCGTGCATCTCACTTTTGAGGTGAGGTGCACTCGTGAATTCCTTCAGCTTTAACTTCTTGAATGCATTTTGGGTAATATTCTAAAAGCCTTTCTTACTAGGGAAACACAAATCTCAGTTAACTGGAATAATAAATTATTAGTCCAATGCCATGTACCTCATTTCATTTTTTCTGAGGTTAACAACTTTTCAAAAGTTTTGAGAGGTGTTCCTTGCAGTTGGTAACTGAAAATAACAGATTTTGCTTGTTTGGTTTACATTACCTGTGATGAACTATTAGGGCTACTTAGTGCATAGCGGTGCAGTGAGCATCATTGCTTAAGAATATGTGTTGATCAGCAAGTGTTTTATATAACCTAACATTATATGCTCTGTTGATTTTGATATTGTATTTCTAGCTGGGATCCGAGCAGTATGTCCTACTTCAACAGAAGCTGAAGTGAATATCAAAGTGGGTGTAAGTTTGGCACAGGCCCAAGACCGAGAGGGAGGAAGATCTCAGCAGCAAATGTGTGTGTGTGATGTAAGGACAATAGAGGGAAGAAGAGAAGTAAATGTGTGGATATGTGGTTTATTAACTCTCTCATTAATAGTCTTAATTTAGGTGCAGTCCAATCAAAAAATGTGCAATATTCTTTTTTTTTCATTATATACAAATACTAATCACTCAGGGCTACGCCTAGTGCCTTTCTGCACTGTGTTTTTTTGCTATTCAGTCCAAAACATCTTCATAAGAATGTATGTAATGAATTAATAACTTTTTTACTTTAATAAAAGTCATATTATTACTGTACCTAAGCATTTTAATTTCAAATATTTTATTCCTGTGATATTTTTGTTCTAACACTTGGTAAGAGGATCAAGTGAAGTTGTAATAATATATTTATTTTTATGGGATATTCACCATAGGATTGGGAATTTCTAGTATAACTAACTTGTTTGAATGATTTGACTGCTGCCATGGGTCTTGCAGAACATAAGCTTATCTGATAATTAGCTGAAGAATGAACAAATTTACAATAAGTTCCTTATTGCTGTTATGTTTAATCACCTACTTTAAGTTAAAGTGAGGATTTTATACCATATTTAGGTTAACTTTTATCCAGGTAATTCAATTCTCTCTGAATTATGTTCTCAATAGTATTTCAATAATTGATTAAGCATAGCACCGTATATTTTGTCATGATTCTAGTCTTCATTGGTGCACTGAATTCGATCTCATGTGATAGAATAATTTTAGAGTTTCAGAGAATTAATAATTGAACTTGTTGGTATGTTGATTTAATATCATTTTCATATGCTGCACCTAGGTTTATTTTATGTTGGGCCTATGTCAGGCATGTTGGCCTGATGTCGGCTTGATGTTGGGCCAATGTCGGCTTGATGTCGGGCCAATGTCGGCTCGATGCCGGGCCAGTGTTAGTTTGATGTCGGTCCGATGTCGGTTTGATGTCGGCCCAACGTCGGATGGTAATGTCGGCTGTAGCCCGGCCAAACGTTATCATTACGATGTCGGGCCGACGTCGGCTGCCGATGTCGGCCCGACCTACAGCCGACATATGCCAATGTTGGCCCGACATCGGACCGACATTGGAATGCTACCTGGGATGGTCTTTTTTAAAAAAAAAAATAAACAATTGCAGCAGTTGATGATTTTGAGAAGTAAAAAAAAACTTAATTTCGAAAAAGTCTCTTCCAGGTATAAGTGAGTTTATAACTATCCTAAAAAAACAAATAAAAGACCAAAAAACATCCATAGAGAGTGGGAGCTTAAAAGCCCGACGAAGCCGGCAGCATTGCACGGCGAAACCGATGCATAATATTTAATAATTTAATCGCAGAACCAAAAGTCTGAATACGATTACAGACTTATTTTATAACTAATTAATTCATTTGATCATGGAAATTGAACTAAAAAATCAAATAAAATTTCTTTTTCCAATGAAATACAAGTAATGCAATGCCAAATTTGTGACGCCTAACACCATTCATTTGTTTTCTAGCCGCCGAGCTATGAAGGGGTACATTTTCCGTCCGCGGTGATCGGCATCGCCGTCAGTCTCCGCTGCCGTCTTGTGAAGCCCCCCTTCGACAGTTATGTGGAATCACGATAGCAAACATGTGATAACGAACACACTGCTTCATAAAATTTACTGAATAATGCAGCGTTAACCGCTTTTGTTGAAGCACGGCCGACTTAATGCTTCACTTTCGCTCCGGCGCGGATCCAGCTGACGGAGTACGCAATTCTCGTGCATGCCGCTTGCTGTACACTGTACAAGTAACCAGTAGTTGCTAGGAGCAACAGAGGGGGGAAACAATTTTCCCTGGCAGGGAAAAATATTCCTGTCATCAGCCAGGGAAACAATTTTACGAGCCGGGGAATTCCCCCCTTCCCCCCCGTTGATTCGCACACTGTGTGTGGCCCATTTGCCACCAGCTACGTTAGGCTCCTACTGACCGTACTGTGGCGGAGGATTACACCACCCGCCAAGCTGCTCTACCGATATCCTTGAGTGAGGCACGGCTCATCCTCCCTCGCTTTTCCCAGCTGCTTCCCCTCGCTACCTCCATCAATCAGCCGGAATAAGGGAATTTGGAGAGGGTTCACACAAGTGAGCCATTTCATTTCAGGTCGATTAGGCAAAAAATACATATCTCTATTACGTCAAAATCGATCCACATTATCTTCAATTCGTAACAAAGGAACAGAGACATTTCCAAAAGACATCTACATACGCGTAAACACGTACGATTTCTTCGTCTTTTTTTTGGACCACACCAACACATCACTCGAATTTTCGAGGCACACCCATGACACTAGTTACAAAAGTAAATAACTTATCTAATTACAGTCAAATATCAAAATTAAGAGAAACCTTTTTTTTTAACAAAAAATCACTACTAGGGGCGAAAAACCCAAGGTTAAATTTAAAAAACTCTCTCCGAGCAGTGTTGCCCGAGCCAAGTAATAAACTGTTAACAATAACAAAACTTCCTTCAACAAGGTACAAGAATAACACAAAGGGACAAGAGAACCCAGACCAATTACATCACCCATCAAGACTCAAGGTTGAAATATTAGCAATCAGCAAAATTTAAAAACAAAATACGAGAGCGACACGGTTGCGCCTCTTCTCAGACCACCGCCGTCTCTCACGCAAACGTCTTCGGACGATTGACACGATGAAAAAGATAAATTTAAGGATACTGTTAAAGTTTATAAACATTGAAATGTACTGCACACGGTCAGTTTCGTGCGGCTCCCCTCCCGCTGCGGGGGCCGGGGCAGTGAGGGGACCCTAGGCCGAGCGAGGTATCACCACGAGCGAGGATTATCCCTTCGCGAGCAAGGGTCGACCCACACACCGGCTACCTGTGACCCAGAGTCCGAGTACCTGAGATGTGGCCCCGCTCAATCGACACTAACCGAAATTCCTTCTCCAGGAACCAAAGTCTTGCTCTGCCTTCTGTCGAGCAAGGATCTGCTCTCTTCCTGCCGTGTTGCCACGTGTTCTGCGTTTACATCAGCGATATTTAAAGAATGGCTGTTCGATTGCTGTGGTTGTGGCAACGCCTTGCTGGCGTCGTCCCTCCCCCACCTCGCCCATTCCACACATTTCCCCTGCCGTGCGAAAGTAAGCGAGAACGGCCGAATTCTCAGCCGCCAAGTCATTTGAAATGGACTATAGTAGTGCATGATAAAGGAGTTTCTAGGACTGGTCACAGTTTCTTGTTATGGCCATATTTTGGGCCAAAGACTAGAGTATGAGTATGATACTTTTGCACAACTGTGACAAGTCTTTTTTGTTTGTCATTTGTTTGAGTACAGCAAAACAGTCAGTTGTTCTAGCCGTAACTTAGGTAACATCGAAATATCGACCCATTGTGTGTCGCTCTTTTTTGTTGTAGTCACTAATGGTATGCGAAAAAGGGGAATTTTTGTATCAATCGGTTTGAGAAGGTATCTTTATCATTTTAATGTGATTCTATATGAATTATTTAATTCTTTAGCTCGGCATACGCCCTATAACTCTTAATTCCATCCAAAAATCCTACGAACCCCATAACTCGACGTCTTTTCATCTATCACTGGTCACTTTGCTTTTTTAAACAAATTCAAATACCTACATCTCCAACCTTGCTAAGAAACCAAGGAAAAGAATGATTTTTCCGCGTTCTCTCTATGCATATACCTCCGGGGGAATTTTTCGCATTGGATTTTTGTCACTTTTTCGTACTTCTGGGTTTTTTCGTCTCTATCATTTGTCAACAAAACGAGGTGAAAACATATGTGATTCATAATTTTGATTTTAGGCATCTCTATGTATTCAAAAACATCTCATTTCATTCAAGATTTCTACCAGCTGATTGGTAGGTTCTTGGACAGTCCCCATTCTGCATCCCAATTTCATACACATTGTCTCGCTTTCCCTCCTAAGTAAGTCCCGCCATTATATCCCCATTCAGTTCTTCATTTATTCTACCTCCTCTTATTTCGCCCAGAATTCCTATCCTCTTCCTTCCTCTCCCACGCTTCCCCAGTGTTCTCCCCTCTATCACTCTCTTCAACATGCCCTCTCCTCTCAAAACCTCCTCCATCCATCTCTTCTGCCTTCTCCGAACCTCTGCCACAAGCTTCCTCTCCTCTCTGACCATATCCAATGCCTCCTCGTTCGCCATCCAGCTCACCTTCTCCATCCTTCTCCAAATCCACATCACAAACGACTCTAGTCTACGCACATCCTCCATGCTCAATAACCAAGTTACCGACTCATATAGCGCCACGCTCCATATTAATGTTTTCACCCTCTTCTTCACGTCTCTTCTCAGACCCACCCTCATCAGTACCCTTCTCTTCGAAAATGCTTCTTTAGCAAGTGCCATTCTACATATGATGTCTTTACCATTAAACCCATTCTCCTCTAAATTAATACCCAGATACGTAAACTTCTCGACCTGCTCTTTCTTCAACCCTCCCGCCCTTATGTTCAGACCCGGCCTTCTTTCTTCTTGAAAATCTCATAACTTTCTTGAGGTTGATCTTCTTCCCATACCTTTCAAACTTCACCTCTAACGCATTCAGCATTGACCTTAACCCCTTGGCAGACTTATTAATCAATGCTTCATTATCTGCAAATCTCATTGATTTTATCAGCTCCGCTCCAACCTTTATTTCCACCTCGTTATCCCCCCATGCCTCCCATACTATTTCTTCTGAATACGCGTTAAAAAGCAACGGCGATAGTGAGCTCCCTAGCCCTACATATACATATTCAGAATCAGACGCCTGACCTCCAATCGACCACTAATTTCTTCAACACTCCCATTAATTTCGTCCATTCCACCCGATCAAACGTCTTCTCGAAATCTACGAAACATGCAAAAACATCCTACCCATACTTTAAGTTTCTTTCTACTAGCGTCCTCATCACCGCTAGAGCGTCTCGCGTTCCCGCCCCTCTCCTAAACCCGAACTGGTCGTCACTAAGGTATTCATTTGTCTTCTCCTCTAGCCTTCTGTTTATAATTTTAAGAGCTACTTTGGCCGCGTGGGAATAAAGACCAATGTCCTTTAATCCTCGCACGTCTTTGCCTTACTCTTCTTTGGTATACACTCTTCGCGAAGTCTTCCGGCCACGTTCCATTCTCATAAATGCTACGAATAAGCGCAAAACGTTTTCCTCTTCCGTTCTTCCACATGCTCTTTAAAAACTCGGCACGAATGTCATCTACTCCCACCGCCTTATTCCTTTTCATGCCTCGTTAAGCTCTTTTGATTTCACTATCTAGGACACTTGGTCCGATGGCATCTCTGTGTATATCGTTTTCTCTTTATATATCTAACCTATTTGGCCTTATTTCTTTACCAAACAGCTCTTCAACATGCTCCTACCACCTCTCCTGGATCTCTTTCGGCTCTACGATCACCTTTCCCGTCTTGTCTTCTATTGTTATAATTCCCCTTCCATATTACCCCGCTTCAGTTCCTTTACTTTCCTATATAATGCATCTGCTCTTCCCTCTTTTTGGTATTTCTCTAACCAGTCGATCGGTTCTCTCCATCACGCCTCTATTGCTTTCTTTGTTTCTCTTCTAAGCCTGTTCTTTAATTCTCAGTGTTTTCTCTTACCTAGCTCTGAGTTTACGCTCTACCATTTCCTTCTCTCCTGCATCTTCATTATCATCTCCTTCGTGATTCACAGTTTTCTAATTATAATTGGGCTGACTACGCCTAACGTTGATTTTGCCGCTTCTACAAAATCCATTTTTCAACTTCCTCATTCATCTTCCACTGATCTTATTCCAAGATACTCACCCATTATCTCAACAACCTTCTCTCGGTACTTCTTCTTCGTTTCCCTACTTAATAACTCCAAATTCCACTTTCGTACCCTTCTTTCCATTTTTTTTCAGTTTTACCCGACATTTCATGACTAATAACTTGTGGCCTGTGTCTGTATCAGCTCCTGGATAATTATGCGAGTTTTTAACACTATTCCTGTATCTGTGACGAACCATTATATAATCTATCTGGAACCTATCTGTGTCTCCCGGCTTCTTCCAAGTGTACCTACGTCGAGGATGATGTCTGAACTATCTATTTGTAATCACTAGGTTATTTCTACGGCAAAACTCTACAGCTTTCTCGCCCTGGTCGTTTCTCCTTCCTAGCCCGTAATACCCCACCTCCCGCCCATCTCTTCCTTCACCCACCACCTCGTTCCAATCCCATTATTACCAAGTGCTTACTCCCAGGATTCCTACCAGTTATTTCCTCTAGCTGATCGTATACACCATCTAACTCCTCCTCTCTATGATTAGAGGTAGGCATATAAACCTGGATTATAACTAAATTAATTGTATCTGCCTTCATTTCCACGACTATGATCCTATCACTCTCCTGTTTTGCATACACTACTTTTCTACCAAGTTTCCTATGCATTACGAATGCAACCGCGCTGACTTTCATTCCCTCCACTATATATTATACTCTATAGCCATCGCTTCAGTAGTCCCCGCCATCCTTCCATCACTTCCATCTTACTTCACCCAGAACTATCATGTCTACACCCCAGGAGTTGATCCAGGGAACAATTTGGAGGAAGGGAGGGAATTTGGAATTTTTCCGTGAGGGTATGGGTCAGTGCGTGCGCGCACGTTACTTCGCCCGCGCGCTTATGTGAATCTCATGTCATACATCTTTTATTTACTGATTACTATGCCTGTGTATTTTCCTATGCCAAATGGTAATTTATTTAACATCATTAACTTTTGGTTTAACAACTCCTCTCCGTCTATTCTATCCGCGATCTGGTGTTGCCTATACATGGTACAGGGAACGCCAGATTGGAAAAGAAGTAACATTGGACGAGTTAATAATCTACGTACGTCTTTCATCATCCTCCCACACCCGTCACTCACTAATGCTCAAGCCAAATACTAGTGTCACTACTCTATAACCTTCTTTGCCTGCATCCCACTTTCATATAATTGTAACGGGCAATAAAATTGTTACGGGATACATTACTTTTACATCAGATTTCGGAAGCTGTGGAAAAGTTAACACACCAGGTTCACAACTGATTCAATAGCAGCCTAAGTACATGTAAATGAATTTAGAGAGAGATTACACTAGTTAATGGAAAAGGTTATTCCGTTTTACGATATTGTTAAAAAGTATAGAAATGATCTTTGAAAATCATTTTGAACTAAATTAAAAGAGTGTTATATCTTCCAATTTCGCTAGAGAAGCCATGAACTTTTTACCAAAACAAAGAATTGTTTTCCACTTTACATGAAAATAAAGGTAAAATACTTTCTGATTAAGCACTAATAAGGGCTTTTAAAAATATATTTCAGTTGTGATCGGAAAAATATACCGAGAGTAGGTTTTAAAAGCGTATGGGGGAGTTGAAATAATTATCATGTGAAAGAGACTTGCTTTGCAAACATACAAGAAATACGTAACAATTTAAATGAGAGACGTCGAAACTAAAAGGCATGTTTCACAAAGTTTGACGAATTTTGATCTTCGGAATTTTAAAATACTAGTTGGCGCCTCAGGCATACTCACAAGGTGCGTTCACATTATTCATCTACATCTACATACTACCCCGCAAGCCGCCTCAATAGGCGTGTGGCGGGGGGTGTTAGGACACCAGCCGTTTACATATAAAACGGAAACGCTCTATGAAATTACGCCTTGCATTTATTCCCCTATAAAGTCCCTTATTGTTCTGGGGGAAAACGAATTCCCATACCTATCCGTTCGGCAAAATATCTCTCTTAATTTATCGTTTCTGTCGGACCTGGAAATATAGTGGGGTTCTAATATGATGTTCTCCGTGTCGCTCTGAAAGATATCTATTCTCAATTGCTCAAGTAATCTAAGCCTAGCGCGCAGCCTCCGAGTCTCTAGCGTCTCCCAGCCTAATTCGTTTAACATCTGTCTGTACGCCCGTAGCAGTTTTTGACGAATCGCGCAGCTTTCCTTTGTATTTTATTAAGTTCCCGAATTAAGTCTTTCTGCACCGGATCCCATATGCTTGCTGCATATTCAAGGTGTGGCCTGACGAGTGCGAAATAGCACCTCACTTTTACTTTTTCATCTGAGAATCTTCCCACAATACGCTTGACGAATCCAATCCGTGTTCCCCACGATAGGTTTGAGGTTGTCGTAACTCCCAGATACTTAACTTCATCTGTGGCCTTTATCTTAACGCCATCCACAGCATATACACGGGGATAGTTGGACGACCTCCGCAAGAAATGTACCGCCGCACATTTGCTCAGATTAAGTTCGAGTCCCCACTCTTTGCTCCACACATGAACGTTGTTTAAATCCGATGATAGAATTTCAAAGTCAGAGTGATCATTAATTTCGCGATAGATGACAGCGTCGTCAGCAAATAAACGTATTTTACTGCTAATTCGAGAGCATAGATCATTTATGTATATAATGAACAAAAGGTTACGCTTCCTTGTGGGACACCTGATGTCACTTTAACTGCATCAGAGCTAATTCCGTCAAGAACTACTTTTTGCTTACGATCACTCAGAAAGTCGCGTATCCAGTTTACTACTGTTTCGTTTAGACCGCATGACTGTAATTTGTATAAAAGTGTGTTGTGAGGTACCGTCTCGAAAGCTTTCTTAAAATCTATGAATAATGCGTCCACTTGTGTTTTCGATTCACCAGATTTGAGAAGGTCATGAAGAAAGAGCGCGAGCTGTGTTTCACATGATCTACCTTTCCGAAAGCCGTGCTGACAGCCATGAAGGAAGTTACGACTGTCCAGGAACGTCATGATATTGCTAACGACGATATGTTCGAGTATCTTGCCTATAATAGACGTTAATGAAATTGGTCGATAGTTCCCTGGGTCATGTCTGTTTCCCTTTTTGAATATCGGTGTAACGTTTGCAATTTTCCAGTCTATTGGTATCTTTCCTTCAGACAATGACTTCTTGAATATTATGTCTAAGAACGGTGCGATCTGTGGCGCTAATTCCTTGAGGACACGCGCGGGTATTCCCTCCGGTATTCCCTCCGGAATGAAATGTCGAAATAACATGGAGTATCGTCTGTAGTGTATACACTTTCGAAGTGGGAATTTAACGTGTTAGCTTTGTCAATATTATCGGTGACAAGTTTGCCATCTTTATCAAATAACGAATCTACGGTTGAAGATTTTCCCTGAAGCTCTCTCGCATATGACCAAAAAGATTTCGGATTTTCTTCGAGTAATTCACCAAGTACTTTTTTCTTGAAATTTCGCAATGCAGTACGCATTGATTTCTTGGTTTTTGAGCGTTGTGCAGCGTAACTTTCTTTTGCTTCAAGTTCCTTCGATTTGTCACCTAACGTAATGGACTTTTTGAATAAGTTTTACAGTTTTCTCTGTCTCTTAAGGTCCCTCCTAACATCACTGTTATACCAGCGAGGTTCTTTACTATCACATTTCAATTTTCGCGGAATATATTCGTTGATTCCCTGGCGTAGAAATTCTAAGAAATATTTCCATGATGCATCAGTGCTTTTGTCCTCTGTTTTAGCTACGAAGTCAGTGTACGAATCATTAAGCATCTCGCCAAATTTTATGAAGTTGCATTTATCAAATAAATAAATATTGCGGTTTTACAGCTCACTCTACTTCAAGTTTTAAGGCTGCAAAAAATTACTCTGTGATCACTTATGCCATCAATAATATCGAGTTGTTTTATCAACCTAGGATGGCTTACTGCAGAAAGGTCTAATATTTTATTTCCTCTCGTAGGCTTGTCAACTACTTGGGCGAGTGAGTGCTTAGTAAGCGTGTTGAGTAAGATTTCGCTGATTTCCCTATTCCTTGAATTTGGCTTTACAGTGTAAGAATCCCAATTTATAGATGGCAGATTAAAATCTCCCCCAATAATGATTACACTTTTACTGTCTCTCAAAGTAAATGCGGATATTTGATTTTCTAATTGGTAAATAATATCAGCTTCGGAGTTTGGAGGTCTATAAAAAGAGCAAACATGTATACTCCTTTTGTTTCGTTGTTTAATTGTACACCACACGCTTTCTATTTCATTATCAGTTATTTCATGGGTGGTGCTGTGTAAATGTGATTTAACTGCTATAAAAACTCCGCCACCTGTCCTATCGCATCTGTAGATTTTATATCCTGGAGGAAAAACTTCGCTGTCACTTATATCCTCTGTAAGCCCGCTCTCCGTTCCTATGACCACGTCTGCGTCCTGAAATATATGCTCGATTTCAGCGCGCTTGTTTTTAACGCTACGGCAAAATTAATTATTCTGTACAACTTGGAATTGCAATTTCTAACAAACAAGCTGGGAAGAATATAATTTGGCGAAAAGAATAACCAGTCCTAAAGCTAATGAAGGGACTACTTATAGCACTTATAGGAGAACATTTCTTGCAAACGGCTTACAGAAGCGTATTGCATTCGACTTTGGGCGCAGAAGAATTGCTTTGCACGATCAAGAGAATGGTTTTCCGGGTATCCATCTGCGTTTATCCATTTTTTATGGACAATATTTCGCCAGCGTTCCAGCTGACTTCCTCAGATATGTTGCCATGCTTGATATTCGCAGTGAATACTGGGATCTTAATTGGCTGTGTTTGAATGTAATGGCATAGATACATGTGACTCCGATAGACTAGTTCCCCCTAGACACTGTTGTCATGGATATTAGTCTTCTTATGAAATGTTTCTGAATATCTTGTTGTTAGAGGTGTGATTTCATCACCAGAAAAGAAAGCGGAGCTGTTTTTTGCTTTAAAAATGTTTTTTAAAAAACTAAGGTCACCGAGGTCAATGACTGTTTTGTGCTCCAAGGTATGAATCAAAGTTTCATTGGAATGACAGCCCAGCCACTATATAACCTGGGAAAGTGACAGGTACAATACGTTTTGAATAATGCCGTTGAATTTCCAATTTCTCATGTTATTTCTTATCGTCTCTCCCTCCAAAAATACTCCTATTTGAAAGAAACCTTGTACGTTTATAAGGCCATGTCTATATATATAGTTATTTATGTATAATCTTTAAAATAATACCTTACTGCTAGCTAAACCACTTAATACTATATGGTTAGCAAGGTAATTATGTCAATGGATGATACCGTGCCGCATTCATAGGAGAAAATAGTTATGAAAAATTATGCAGCTCCTTAAAAGGACTTAAATTAAACATCTTTGTCACCTCGTTTAACGAAGGAGCTGAAAAAATGCAAGCAAATCGACCGGGAATGATTATAAATATTAATGTATTCGTATATATTTTAAGTGTAAAAATATAAGCTTATTAATAACGAGATTTCGAGTGGTTCAACATCCATATTGCGAGAGCAAATTTTGTGATTAGTCCACATGGACTCCAACAGTATTTTGGCGATTTAGCACCTTATATATATTTGTTATTAGCTCAACTTCAGCACACAGAATTGATATGTGAGTATTGTTTCTTCTCGCCGATATTAATCCAATGTCCCTCAAGCCTAGGATGCCGCAAAAAATTTAAAAAACGAACATGCGAACACACATAAATTATTTTTTCTAGTAAGAAGTTACCATAACACAACTTGAAGGATGAATAGATAAGATATTTTGCTACCAAATATATAATATAGCAAGATAAGAAGGGGAATATATTTGCAAAAAAACGCGTTTGAAGTTTTCAAAATAATAATTGATGGAGAAATCCGAGAAACCGACCTTCCGTTCCAACAACAGAAGAAGTAGTCCTGATATCCTTGATTTTGCCCTTTTCGTCAACCAACTCTCTCATCAAGTTATCCATTCCTACTAGTGGGGGCGTTATATTCCTATTTCAGAGGGTACCTTGCATTTTGTGATTAAAGAATGGCACTTTGCACATGTGTTTCTGGGACCACATAGGACCATTTAAGATGTGTAGCCACTGCCAGCAACCGTGCAGGGGCCGTGTATTCCGGGTTGCATATATCACCGGCGAAGTACTTTTTTTTGGTCATACACGACTATGTTGCATGATTTGCACGCAGAAAGCATGGTTTCCGCATATATCTATCGCGCGTATTACGAATATGAATGCACAAATTAAGTGTTCTTTCGCTTAAAGTATACATTTTATATATACTTAAGACATAGTAACAATACTCAAAGGACCTGGCGCCTATGTCGTACGCTCATGGCTTGCCGGACGCTTGCGCTGTAGTAGCGCCGTTGCAAGTCACATAGTTTCCAGTCGTGTTTTGAGTGAGAAAAGTGGTGTTGACGGATAATAAGCTGTAAGTTCAGCGTGTGCAGTAGTGTGCGTTTGTAAGTTAGGTGTTTGTATGGATATTCCGATATAGTGTTGTGTATGTGTTGTTAAGCTCTACTTCGTACATGTATGTAAGAACGATCATTATTCTTCCTATTCACAGAGGTTTTCAGTGTGGCGTTTGCATGGTTTTAGTTGTTGATGGTGACAGTTACGAAACCTGCCTTCTTTTTTCCTTTAGTTTATGGTGGAGGATACTTTAAGTTTGAAGGGGGTTGGGAGTTATTTGCATAGTTGTATCATGTCAGACATCGAGTGGAAACGCTGCATGCTGTGTCAAATCAACACAAATGAAAGGATGATTAATCCTACAAAAAATACACAATCCACAATAGATGAAGGTTAAGATTCACTAGCGAAAAATCTACTTGCTCTCTACGAGATAGGAGAACTTCCTTCAGATCTGGAAATATCTTCCCTGAACAGCGACGCAGGTTTAAAGAAAACTATTATTGAAAACAAGGCATTGTGGCACAAATCATGTTACTTAAAGTGCAACAGCATAAAGCTTCAGAGAGCTCATGAGAGAGCTAACAAGACGAGACAAAAGGCATGTCCATTATATGCGTCACCAGTCAAATCTCGAAGGTGCCACTCTACCAAATACAAACAAGGAACCTGCCTCTTTTGTGATTTGCCGGGCTCCATATCAAATAACCTGAGTAACGTGAGGATGACATCTTGCTGTCAAACTATTACTGACTGAGCCCTTGCACTCAAAGATTCGAAGATTTGAGCAACATTTTCTGAACGCTCTGACTTCAAATATCATTAGAGACAAAATACCACAGTAAATATCTCACTGAGTAAAAAAACAGGAGAAGAGCCAGTGAAAAGAATGACTTAAGTGCTAACAACTCACGGCGTCAGATTCGCAGCATCACTTTCACGGGTATCGTGGCTTAGATCAACGTAACTCGCAAAACGGCCGGAGATAATACAGTCTTCAGCATGGCAGATCTTGCGAAGCTACAGGCAGGTGCTATGAAAGAGCTCGGGTGCCACTTTGGGTGAAGCTGCGAAAATAGTGAGATCTGACATGTTCGGCGGGAAACTGAAGACGGGAGCTGCAACGGCGGTGTACCTGCGTCTCTCGTAGCTTTGCTGAGAATGATTATCAACATCGGCATCAAAGTCTGCCCACAGTGATCACGATGAGGCAAAGCGTATAGCAGAGCTCATATTCTGCTATTCAGTCAAGAATACCAAGAGGGGTGAGGCAAAGTGACACAACAGAAGCCAAGAGACTGCTACACCTGTTTACCTAGCGACGAAACTTTATCCAGAAACTCGCAAGAAGGGACTTATCGACAGCTCCTATCGGATAGGTATGGGCATTTCCTATCACCGACTGCAGTCTATCATTACTGAATGATCTAATGAGGTGTGCGCGACTTCACATCGGGATGGTGTGGTGTGTCCCCAAAAAATCAAGAAAGGCCTATTCACAACTCCGGCTGTCGATAATGTAGAGCACAATACGTCAGCGGTCACAGCGCAAACTGCTTTCCATGGAACAGCTATCACTCTTGGATATCAGAGAATACTGAAAACAATTAAAAATAATCAATTACCCCCATTGCGTATAGCTAATGGCACAATACCTTGCTATGAAGCAGTTAAAAACCTAGGAGTAATTGTGGATGAATGTTTGTCCTGGTTATCTCATGTAACTAAGATATGCAAAGCAGTAAATAAGTCATTATTCCCTCTTCCCACACTAAGACACGTCATTCCTGCCTCCCTTAAGAAACAACTAATTTCCGCATTAATATTACCCCACTTTGACTACGCTGACTACTTTTCAAGATATATTTCAGGAACTTTCAGTAAAACTTCAACGGTCTTTCAACGCCTGCATTAGATTCATACTCAATCTGCAAATATCTGATCACAATACTTGTTTCATAAATAATATCTCCTGGATAAAACCTAGTTCCCGACGTCTGTTTCATACACCACCTCTACTCTATCAACTCCTTAACACAAATACGCTGAAGTACCTTACAGACGATTTTCAAAAACTCAACAAAGTGCATGGAACAAACACACGTGGGAATAAGAAACATACAATACCTCACCGTCATATTCAATAAATCATTTACTGTAACCGCTTGCCGTAGGTGGAATAATCTTGTCGTTACACTCTCATGGTTTTAGGCTTTACTTTCTAGGTTAGCTTAGCTACAATCCTGTCTTCTCCATGTGAGCGGTTACTCTTCATTTTCCTGAGGGTTTCATCCTCCTCTGTAGAGGGTTCGTAGGTCATTTCGTTCGTTCGAGCATTTCCACGATATCCTCATTTATTGCTTCTTGTACCTCTAGATCATAATTATCAATCCCCTCATCCTTGCTGAGGAGTTCCTGGAAATGCTCAGCCCATCTCTCAATTATTTTCTGCTCTTCATGAATAATATTTCCAGCCTTATCTTTACATTCTCCTAGTCTGCGGACGTATTCAGTTTTCATTTCATTTACCGCTATGCAACATTGCCTTACTTCATTTTGTTCATGCAGCTCCTTATTTTTTTCAATATTTCTTTTTAACATTTGTTTCTTTTTCATAATCTTATCAGCCTTCTTTCTTAGCTCCTTGTGCTCAATATAAATTTTTCTAGTTCTCCATTGATTCAACCTTTTCCAAGCAGTATTTTTCTCCTCCAAAGCCATCTTACATTCCTCATCAAACCAATGTTTGCTCCTTGTCTTCCTTGCCTCTCCTAGCACCCTGTCTGCAGACTCCTTAATACCTTGATCGATTTCATTCCACTCATCCTCCACATCTAAAGACTCTATGCCCTTGGCCAAGTTTCTCTTAGTTTCATTTTGAAACTGGGTTATTCCTTCTTTGTGTTTCAATAAATCTAGCCTCAACTTTTTCCTTTTCGAGGTTTCTGCCCTTTTTAGAGTGACTACCCTTTCCCTCACTGTGACTTTAACTAGAAAATGATCAGAATCGCAATTTGGCCCTCTGCAGCTGAGGACATCTATGATTGATGATGCATGTCTGCCTTTTGTTAAAAACATGGTCTATCTGTATGACAATTCCTGAGCCCAGGGCTGTCCATGTTCCCAGATAATTTATTTTGGGCGGGAAACATGTACTCTTAATCACTAAGTTATTTCTTGAGGCAAACTGTTCTAGGAGAACACCATTTTCATTGCTAGTTTGGTGTAGTGAGTAGCATCCCGAGTTTTTGAAGCTGGCAGAATCCTGCCCTACTTGCGCATTAAAATCCATTGTAAATATAAGCATATCATGATTGTTTATCCTTCTGGCATTCATTTTTATTCCGGTTCCATGCTGACCTGTCTCAGGCCCACTGTAGAGGAGTCTAAAATCAGGCTTGTGTATACGCCCCTGTCCTTACCCCCTTACTTCCTGGAGTGCAACCACATCAATTCTAAATTGACTGAATTCCGGGGAAATTTCTTTCATTCTCCGAGGCTTTATCATCGTCCTAACATTCCAAGTTGCGAATATGATATCCTTATTCATGTTTCTATTCGGTTGCCATTGCCGTAATCTATTATTCCTGTCCAGTATCCGAGGCTTTTGTGCAGTTTCCGTAACGTTATGTTTATTTCCGAGGTGAGGTTGTTGGCCTCACCATCAACTCCTGCTACATTTGAGGACCTTGGATATTCTCTTGGGGTTTACTACCTTAGCCAAGTTGATCCGGTTTATAGCACCGGAAACTTGCCTTCCACGATTAGTGTTACCCAGGGGATGCGACGAAGACGCTTCGGTTGCATTCGCTGGCAGAGCCTATAAGAGACGGACGGCATTTCTCAGCATTTTAGGCCTTGGCACCCTCAAAGTCACCAAGACCGCATTAGCAGTATTACCTCCCTTTTTATTTACTTTCATTTACACAGTTTATTTTACACAGAATACTTTTATTTACACAGAGATATTGGATAATAACAAATTTTTTCAAAGCGAGGATACGATCTGAAAACCCCTGCGCTACCGAAGAAGAGCAAACTTTGATTCGTGATTTAAAGCTACTGCTTAACTGACAATAAAGCAGATTTTTCATTTTAAACCTTAGATCTCCATCCTCCTCATGGACAGATACTTTTATTTATAAAGAGATATACAATCATAACCTATGCTTTCTTAGCGAAGTGTCGATCTGAAAAACCGCTGCTTTACCGAATAAGAGCTAACTTAGATTGGTGCATTTATGCTACTGATTATGAAGCGGATTTTGACTTTTAAACATGTATCAATATCCTCTGTATGAATGAATACTTTTATTTACACAGAGATAACACATAATATATTTTGTATGTAGAACTAATATCTAAGGACAACAATGCCGATAGCAGAAAAGGGCATCTTCGCATTCGTTGCTAGGGTTACTAGTTAGTACATTAGCGAATGCGGATAGGAGTTTGACCACAGAGTTTGACCAAACGCTATCTAGAATTACTGCTGAATAAAGATGGGAGCACTTTGTTGTAAGTACCTTCTCATTTCTAAAGAAACTTAATATATGCTTTAAGGAAAATTAATCGATTATTTCTATAACTAATGTTATTACTAAAAGATTTTGATACATCGTGCAAAAGTTATACAGTTGCCAAGGCTTACTTTAAAGCAAATGTAATGTAAGGGGATAATTTATACCAGAAGCTTAGAGTTTGAAGTCACTACTTGCGTGAATCAAAAATAAATAAGAAAGTTTTTACTTAGCTTAATCGAAAGAACCGTGTGTCTTAAATATCCCCGCGAGTCAAACTAAACGCGTATATCTCTAAGAAGAATGTGAGGTGTGGTGGTACGGAAAAATAATGATAATATATATCGGAGATCGGGAGCAGGTCATAAAGAGATTGTTGAGCAGATGACAGCACTTCCGTAATAGTCCTAATGTATCTCGAGCTGTTGACGTTCCAAACTTGTATCTCTCTAATGATATTAACCAAGGGCTCTCAGTTCTTAATTATAACAATATATCGCGCCCGCATGGCACTGCGTGTGTTGGCATTCTTGACAAGAGTTGTGTACTTTTGGTCAATTGTGTAGCCCTGAGGATGATAATAAATTTGGCAAATCATTAATGTTGAAATTTTTAATTTAATTTCACCAACACTAAATAACCATCTGCTATTTTAGTAATTAAAACATTTGCGTTCCAAGTGGCTCTCATTCAAAACCCTAGTCCTTAAATGGATACATACGGATGGATGGATATGTTGACCACACAGTGCTCCCGGAGTGATGTCAGTGACGCGTGTAGTGATTGTTAAGGCTTTGTTTTTTTCACTCTAGGCTCGAATAAAATGTGATTGTCAGTGTGGGCGAGGAGTTAAACATTTATCTTGCGTTGCAGGTTGTGCTCGTAAAAGAAAAGAGGATGAGGAGGAGAAGTATAGCCCCCCCGACCCCCAATCCCCCTCACCTCCCCGGCCAGTCACTGGGCACATCGATGAACATGGAATTGATCCGACTGGAGCTTACCACGGCGACTCAGATCTACAAATTGAACGAATTAATGTGTTTTACAACAAAGGGATAGGTAAGACAAATTTTCTTGCTTCCATATATTTGGTTATGCACAGAAGAGAAGTAAATCCAATTTTTTACAATATGAGATAGTCTTTGTATCTTCTGTCGGAATTAGGTTTTCAAAGCTCAATTAAGCTCCAAGTAACCTTGTTAAGGGTTATAATTTGTTAAAGTGCATTTCATTCATTCCTGAAGTGGCAAAGGTGAGTTTTCGTCTCGCCAGCGAAATTTCAATCTGCTAAAAACCCCCGTATCTCCGAATAGCCATCCAAATCAGAGGATTGTTTTCAAATGTACCTTGAAACATCATTTTGAATTTCAAAAGTCTTCCGGGACAGAATAACAGCTTAGTTAAAATTTTTCTTTAAAATTTACTTGATATTAACATCGAAAGTAGAGATGTACGCATTTATCTTTTTGTAAAATCTGAGCTTAATGTATAACATTCCGTTGTATCTAACACAAGAGTTTGAAAGTTGTTTGAAAAACTCGTTGGATTCGTTAAAAAGAACAGGACAGTAAAGCTAGCCTTGCGCGAGCTACCGACAACATCCACGAGAGCTACCGCGGCAGCTCCTGAACGACGGTTTTCCGGCCTTAAAATAGGTAACGAGGAGCGAGGGGATGCTAAAAGCCATGATCGAGGGAAGGATGACGGGTAAGCTGGGAAGTGAGAGAAAAAATAGGCTTTATGGACTTGATGAATAGAGGTAGGGCGGGTAGAACGCATGTCGAGCAGAAAAAGGATGTTTGAAGGGGACTGATACAAACCAGCGTAGAAGGAGCAGCTTCCGGGCAACGGCCTGCAACGATGGAAACACCGGTTCCCGATTAGACAACGAAATTAAGCATCATTGGGCTCGGCTCGAATTTGGAGTAGTGATCCACTGATTCGTCCGAGTTATCTTGCCCTTGTCTGCACGTGGCAGGCAGTATGTGCGAAATGACCTTAGCGGTCGAAGCACGTTTAGCAAAAATACTTCTAGTACCCGTTTCTATATAATCTTACCACCTAACAAGTAGTTCTCGGTAAATTTTGATTATGTGAAATGGATTTGCCCCCATACGCTTACAAGATACGCAGACAGATTAAACTCGCAAAATAAATGAAATACAAATGAAATCCACATGCTTCGTTATAAAATGCTACGAGCAAACAGTGTGATAAAGGTAATGGAAAGACTAGGTTGTAACCCGCTAATGACTCTGAGGCTACACGCTAGGCATAAATTACGATAGTAATTCAGAACTTGCGAGTTTCAGTACGACAAGGAAGATATATGCATAGAACTGATCGAAGCTCAAAAATTATAAAGATGCATACTTACGTATAGATATAAACGTTTCCTCTTTGCAGTCACCATTAGTGACTATAACAACAAACACAGAGCGTGACACTGCGACACGCCGTTTTCATGCAATTCATCTTTGTCCTTTCCCTCTTACTATTCCCTCTTTGCCATTCGCGGCCCCAAAGGAGTTAGGGCAATTGTCCGCCCCCCACCAAAAGGCGGCGAATTTGTCATAAACCTTAAAGTAAAAGCCTAAATTATTTTGTCACATTGTTGCTATTGAAGTGTTGGTTATTTTACTTTTATCCACTTAAATTTTATGTAAACCAAAACTGTTTTTAAAACCACAAGCTAAATGCGAATGTAAAATAAAATAATTTTGCAATTAGTCGAAACTTGGTGGTAATCAAAAAGAGAAATATGCATTTACTAAATAACTATGAAGGCAAACGTTTGCTACGAAACAACTAATAACGTGTCATTTTGCACATAGTTTGTTACAAATTTCCAGGACGAAACTCGCGAACTGTCTTTTTCCTGGGGGGGGTATTCCATACCCCAAGAGCCGCTGGTGCCGATCCTCTGGTCTGGAGCCGCTCTTTACCTTACTGTTGTCCTAATACCTCCAGTCCCACGTCTCGCAGGGTAGTAAGTAGACGTAGAATTGGCGGGTTGGCCAACAAAACTATCCGGGCGTCGCACCAATCCAATAGGTCCGAGGAGCAACCTTGTTTCAATGACATTGTTGGGGTTCAGCTGTGGACGAAATAAAGAGCCGCAAATTTCCCCTCACCCTCCTCCAGCTGGATTGCCGGTCAGTCTACCTGCCTTCAACGATTCAGCGTGGCTGCCGATGGCTTGCGACATTGAATTATAATGCGTAGAAGTTTTAATTCAGCAGTAACGCCCAACGTGCCCGATAAGTCCCTTTAAATGTTTTCGCTGCATGCCATGAATGCCAACATCCCGGCTCCGGGTATACGTCCACTAAATCCGACGGATAAAGGTTAAATTTATCTGGAAGGCGTAAGAGGTGGCTGTTTGGAAATAAAGGACAAGAGTATTAATCCTCAAACCTTAGTTCCTTATCCTTAAATACGACTAGAAAACGAACAAATCTGAACAATAAATAGAATGTATGAGCCTTTTTATATACTTTTGGCAGGAGAATACAACTTTATGTTCGCGTCCTTTTATGGTCAGGGGGCGGTTGAGGCTGCGGGGAAATGGTGGGCGGGATATCCACTTTTAATGGGTAAATACAATGCTTACCTCCAAAAATTGAGTTTTTAAAAGTGTAAGGCGTTGATAATTCATTTTGCCTACGCTGTCGTAAAATTAATCTAAAAAAAATAAGATCAATTGTAGTGCTCCCACAATGTTTTCACTTTAACTTGGGACATCTTTACTCGATAACCGTTACAAAAACGGCTAACGTGCAAAAGTTAAGAAATCCACGAATACGTATTTTCTAAAATCTTCCATTTTAGATAAAAAATTCTGCTATAAAAATGGATTAATATATTGTAGCAACTTAAGGACTATTAACGGCTATTAATTACAAAAACGGCTAACGTGCAGAAGTTAAGAAATCCACGAATACGTATTTTCTAAAATCTTCCATTTTAGATAAAAAATTCTGCTATAAAAATGGATTAATACTATTGTAGCAACTTAAGGACTATTAATGGCAAACACATGTAATTATAAAAAAATTCATGAGATCTGCTCAACGTTGTAATATAAATACAAGATAAAATTGGTTGATCCACATGACCTAGGTAACAGAAATTTTGACGGTCGAAAGCTGTCACAATTGTGTCAGCATTCGACCGTCAAAATCGAGCTCCATAACAGCCAAAGAAATCAGAAAAAATACCAGTATTCCTTGAATTTAGTGAAGGGATTACATAACCTCAACAAATGGGAGCCGAGAACGTCACTCGATAATTTGCAAGGGATATCGGGGGTATGCATGCATTGAAGAACTATCTTTATGAGGGGTATGGGAACCACAGGATCTGGGGGAGCATGCATGTGTTAAAGAATAACAATTTTTTCCATTTTCATAGGAATTACGTGGGGAGGGTGGGGGAGGGAGGTGACACCCTTCCTCACCCTACCTTTAATGTACCCCTATACTAAGATGCTTTCGAACCTGTAATAGAATGTATGGACTGACGTCACATTTCATCCAGACAGTTATTCTTAAAACTTCTAATACCTACCCCTCACCCAAGTCTCTTCTACCACATTCACCCATAACTTTCTTACCATACCCCTTCCTCTCACACAATTCACACCTCAATCAAATCTGTTTCATTATTGACCCTAATCCATTCTCTATTCCGTGGCTAAACCAAAAAATCACACTCCTTTTACATATGTACATATGTCATTTAGGGGCTATCCATAATCCACGTAGACACCAAAAAGGGGTGGGGGGTACAAGGGTTGTCAACGAAGGTCCACATTGGAGTTTGGGGTGGTTGGAGGGATGTCTACGTAGACAATAGTTATATGACGTGGCGAGAGTGACATTACCACGGCACAATCAGTGTTGTAAAAGGTTGCAAAGGATGTTGTATCGGTGGCCGGTTTCCTTAAAATTAGCCCTTAATTGCAGATAGTCCATGACAATCAATTAATAATCCGTTTCACAGCTTTTTCCACAATAAAAAGAAAAGCCTTCGTGGACAACAGGGAGGGACGAGGGAGGGGGGGGGGGTGTCCAGATGAAGTCCACGATGGGAGGTGGGGGGGTAAATAAATGGACTATTTTTTTCTACGTTGATTATGGAGAGTCCCTTACCAGAGCTCAAGACAGATTGCACAGTGGTCAGAAGCCGTGGGTAAATGATGAAATACAACAGATGCTTTAAAAATTGGTAATTTCCTGTAAAAGTTACGATGATCCACATGACAAACGCACCTATAATGATCAGAGACTTAATAGAGCATACAACAAATCCTAAGATACATGGGAAATAGTGAATTTGAATAAAGCACAAAAAAGGCAAATACTCGTTCAAATATTGAATCCATCTGGAAACATTATTACTGAATTTTCAATGTTAGCATCAAATTTTCTGGATTTTATCTCACAATCTGTATCATCTTTACATTGAATCAATACAAACTTCTTTGCTTTCACAAATTGCATTGGCTTCACTAATTGTTAAATATAAAGTTTAAATGAAGCTTGATCACATATTTTAACCCATTCCCTGCTATGCAGGCATTTATTTGTTCTGCCGGAGCAATGCCGCCAGCACTACACGTGCATATAAGCCTTTGGGTGGAGCATTGACATCAGTGCTACGTATGCATATATGTGCATTTTACATTCAAACGAGTTTGAATACCGAAAACATAATGCGCACTGGGGTATTTAAATGCCCAGTAGTGTTGCATGCTACAGTTAAGTCCTCTTTGGGATGAAGCTTAGTGGTGAATAGGTTAAGAAATTAATATACATATATTATTTAAACATTTTTAATATCTATGATATTGACTATGCTTCCAAGTATTCCTACATGCAAATAAATATTGAGTATATTGTTGTATTACGGTGGAATAAGAAGTAGTTATCAAAAGAGTACTCTTGAGAACTGTGACTAGTACAATAAGATTATAACTGCAACTTCTTATTTTCAGGAAGAAAATATGTTCCAAGAGCAGTACTTATTGATTTAGAGCCAGGAACTATGGACTCAGTAAGGGCAGGGCCATTTGGGCAAATAATCAGACCAGATAATTTTGTATTTGGTCAGAGTGGGGCTGGAAATAACTGGGCCAAAGGACACTACACAGAAGGAGCGGAGTTGGTGGATTCAGTGCTGAATGTCCTGAGTAAGGAAGCTGAGAACTGTGACTGCGTCCAAGGATTTCAGTTGACACACTCACTTGGAGGTGGGACAGGATATGGCATGGGAACTCTACTTATCTCCAAAATAGGGGAAGAGTACCCAGAGAGGATCATGAACACCTTCAGCGTTGTCCCTTCACCAAAGGTAAATTTTCTCTTACTTGAAGTAATAATGGCTAATCTTAAAATAGTTCCTTCGTCGTTAGGATTGAGCACTAATCATCATATTATTGCAGGTCTCAAATACTGTAGTAGAGCCCTGCAATGCCACCTGCTTATCCGTACACCAGCTCGTTGAAAACACAGATGAGACTTATCGCATTGATAATGAAGCTCTTTATGACATCTGCTTCGAAGCTCTGAAGCTGACAACTCCAAAATATGGGGACCTCAATCATCTTGTGTCAGCAACAGTGTCTGGAGTTAATACGTGTATCAGATTTCCTGGACAACTTAATTCTGACCTTCGCAAGCTAGGAGTAAATATGTCTCCTTTCACACGATTTCAATTTTTCATGCCAGGTTTTCCTCCACTCACAGCCCTTGGATCGCAATCATATAGACCCCTCACTATTCCTGAGCTGACTCAGCTAATGTTTGACTAAAAAAATGTTATAGCTGCACGTGACCCTCGCCATGGTCGTTATTTGACTGTGGCAGCAGTTTTCAGGGGGCGAATGTCAATGAAAGAGGTCGATGAGGAGATGCTAAATGTTCAGAATAAAAACAGTATCTACTTTGTAGAGTGGATTCCAAACACTGTGAAAACAGCTGTTTGTGACATTCCACTTCGAGGTCTCTAAATGTCAACCACATTCATAGGTAATTCCACAGCCATTCAGGAACTGTTCAAGAAAATATCGGAACAATTTACAGCTATTTTCAGGAGGAAGGTTTTCCTACACTGGTACACCAGAGATGGGATGGATGAAATGAAGTTCACAGAACTGAGTCAATCATGAATGACCTTGTTTCTGAGTATAACAGTATCAAGAGGCAACAGTGGATGATGAAGGTGAATTTGATGAAGAAGAGGGGGAGATCGAAGAGACTTAAAAGCCTCTCATTTCCTTCTATACAAAATTTTTAATCTCACTAATGTCTCATGTTTGTTTGATATATTCATATGTCCTGATACATGTTTACAGAAAAGTTAAGTGCACACAAGTTAATAAAAATTTCATGTCCATAGAGTCCACGTCTAGTAATAAATTACCTTATCATTTTGAGAAATCTATTGGAGATTCACAAAATACATATTGTAATAAATCATATAAGAATTGGGTGAAAATTAGATTTCTGGTAAATTTCTGGTTAGATTTTCACTTTCTTACTTTTCATTTGTTAATAATGCTCTCAAGACCTGACCTAATATGATAAAACTTTTTCAGTGATGTTAGTTTTCGAGTAGCATGAAATTATAGTACATAACTAAATGCTTTTCTTCATTAGTGCATAATAGTTTTTATAACTCATTTACCCCACAGTTGAGGTATGAGTTGAACTTCATCCTGAAATCAGCACTAAATTCTACAAGAAAACGGCCACTTCTCCGGAATTTTTAATAATGGAAGCATCCTAAAGACAACAAATTTTGAAGATTTTTTCAAACTCACTAAATTGATGATAATGAATTTCAGTAGCATTGCTTAACTTTCACCACCTCTGCATCAACCACACATTGCAATCTTCTTACAATCAAGGAAGAATGCAATATTTCGGTTTCAATTGCGTGAAAACTTTTGTGTGCTTTGAATACATATTTTTTTAAAATTCAATTATGCAGTTTTTAACCAGAAAAATGGAAGTGAAAATGCTTAGTCTTCTGAATTTGGTGGAATTATATATACAAATAAAATACATAGCAGTTTATAGATTCAAGGATAAGTCTAAATATATCATTACAGCCACAAGAATATTGTCTGTAACTTGTCTTAACAACATAGAAGACTGCCTAGGAGACAAACTAATGCAGAGTCATTTGCACTAAGGTCTGACAGCCTCCGGTGCTATGGTCAAACAGATAACTCTGCCCCCATCCAAAACTTTCGGTGAATTGACTGAAAAAGGCCCTACCCCAATTGCGGCCATTATATTCAGGAAAACATATGTTTTCCTGAATTTAATGGTCACAATTAGAAATTATTTGCCTCTTGTACTGTTCTGCCGAACCTCCTTTTACAGCACTGCAAAGGCTAAAGACTCGTCTATTATGTGCTCGGTGCTTGGACAAAATAAATGGAATGCCTTGATATGGGTATGCACGTTGAAAAAGACCTGCTTCATTATTTGTATGACGATCAATTAATCAATGAATTTGCATATAAGAAAGCGAGTCAGAAAAATAAAAAAAAACTAACATGGCCCCAGCAGAATTGATTAACACCTATGCACTAACTTAAGTTAGAATTAAGTCATCAAGATAGGCAAATAATTCTTTATTTGAATACATCATTAACTGTACATGTACCCCCTTCATTTCAAAGCATAGAAAGAGGTAGGCCAACATAGGGTGGAATGATATTCTCTAAGTTTCAAACTCAGTGGAGGTAGTTGAGGAGCAAACTGGTAAACTATTGTAAAAATTGGAAGGGGATAGCAGTTCTGATGCAAGGAAAATAAAAAGGAATGTGCTCAATGATCCATTCAGTAACAAGAATTTTAAGAAGAATCTACACTGTGTGTTTAGCACGTGGTCCATCTTTCACCTGAAATTTTGGCAAAAATGGTAAGCCTGCAAACGAATCGGAGATATAGTTCAGCCAGTAAACACTTCAATGAGAGCTTTGCATTATTAACTTCCGTTATACATTATGTTATTTCTATGTGTATATTGGTACATACATTCAGCAAATTTCTCTTTTCAACATTTCTGCAAGTTAGGGGTAGTACATAGACTGCGTTACCATTTCTGGTGATTTTTTACCTCTCCCCCCCCCCTTTTTTGACAAGGGTGTGGGGGAGAGGGTGTTACCCCCTGCCACACACCCCTGAGGTGGCTTTCAGGGTATTTTGTAGAACCGTAGTATTTTCCCCAATACCCCCCTCGACATGTAACGTTGTCTCTACAAATGAAACTTTCAATTCAAAAATATTTTCTCAAGTATTAAGTGATTTTATTTTTAGGGAAAGGTTGATAGAAAAGTTTTGTCACGAGGTCGCTTATTAAGGTGGTGGACGAGTGAGATAGTTCCCTAGTCATAATGGAGACCATATTCAAATTTTATTTTTTGATTTAAGCATCTGTAAGAAGTATGAAATAAATATTCTAATATTAATGGCGTAGAGATATAGTTATATAATACCAAAATTCTCAGTAATTAAATATATAAAGCTACATAAGTCACTAACATGACTCATTTTTTTCCGCCGTACGGCTGAATACCCTAGAAACAGCAGGTGTTATTGCCATTATTTAAAAATTACTTCAGTGAGCAATAGATTAATTATTATAAATGGTTTAGAAAACATGCAAACTATACACTATTAGATTTTAGACGAAATCTAGGTGCTAGAAGTTCCTATTTTTTTTAAATATTCTCTCTCTGGAACGTACACCCATTATCTATCCCATGTAAAACAACTTTCATTTTCAGGCAAATTGCTCCAAGAGTAATTCGGCATGGGACCAATATTTTGATATCATTGGACAGATGAATATTTATTTCCTTTTAAATGAGGCCAAATTCATCAAATTCTAGGTGAAGTGATTTTTCGCTCAAACTAACTTAACCGGCGAGAAGGTTATAATGTTAGCAATTTGATGGCATGAAGACTTGCAAAATTGTAGAAGAAACAGTTCTTTTACATTGAGTTATTGTAGAACCTTGGGGTGTATGAAACACCCTGTGCACCCTTCCTCATATTAAACTCTGTAGTATTGTCGACGCGATGTTGACGAGTAAGAAACGTAAACAGGCACATTGTGACAGCTACGTTTGATTATTACTTTGAGATTATTACTTCCCTCCCCTCTCCCTTGTTACCCACTGCAGGTTTTAAAGCGACTCTCCCCCACCCCCCCAAGTTGGTACTTTTGTTTATACACGTCCCCTTGGTTACGTCTTGATTTAAATGGGAACAAACGTAAGGGAAAAAAATCTTGTTTGTTCTCAGTAATATTGCATTAATAGTCATACTATGTGGCAATATAGGTTTCAATTAATTAATGCCACATTACTGTCATCATGATGTAATGGTATTTCCTCAGATTAACACTGAGTTGCTATTTAAAAGTTAGTTCTCGAAGTCACATTATTCCTGGGAAGCAGGCACATATATAAGGCTTTATTGACACAAGTTTCTGTGATGGGTGCGAGAAAATGCGTGCAGAGCCGTAGGATAATAGGGTATGTGATATAGACATAATATAGTTAGGTAGGTAAACGTAGGATTATTAAATACATTTAAGCATGCCATCGCATATTATTGATATTCATAGTCTTTAAAATGCATATATCCTTTTTTTATTTTGGGAGAAAGAGGTCAAGGGAGTTTCAGTGTTGTAGGCAAAGGAGTTTCAGTGTAGAGAGCAAGGGAGTGCCAGGTCATTAGGCAGCAAGGGTGTGCCAGCCCATTACATTTACAAGGGTCTGTGGCCTCTGCGCCAGTGCAGTTGCAAGGCATTTTATTGCACTTCTTACCTGCTGCCACCCTACTTCCAAACTCTCTTGGTTTTGTTTCAATTTTTAAGGTAGTTTCAGCAGAGAAGCAAGGCAGTGTGATTCAAGAGAGTTTCAGCCCTGTTTCAGTTGACTTTCAAGGGAGAAATTTTTACTTGAGTAGAACCTTTGATTCACTCTCTTGATTTAAAGAAGGGAAAACTTAAGTGCTCATGTTCACCGACATAATATACTATCCTATACAAAGAAACATTGCAATGAAAAATATGACTCTTGAATTGGGAATACTTTTTAGCACTCACAAATTGCTGAACTAACACCTATTTCAAGCTTTTAAACTAAAATCAAAATTTTACTTCCAAGTGTACTAACCCAGTAATTTTACAGTGAAAACAATATATGAAGGCTGGTACAGAGGCTTCCGCCGTGATTTGATGAGTTCCGTTAATAACCATACATTTTAAGGGACAACAGTTTTGCTTGCATTATAGCTAGTATTGTCAACAGCTTCGGGACCTGACGACGCTAGCTGTAACACAAGCAAAAATGCTGTCCCTTGAAATGAATCGACGCAGGAAAAACTTGAATAAACAGAATTAGGTACAGGCATTCCCCGAGTTACGTAAGCCTCGACTTACGTAAATCCATACTTACATAAGGGGCAACCTTACCCAAAAAAGGCGAGAATTACAAAAGTTACGGGTTTGGAAGGATAGTTGCCCACTTTCAAGGAGCGCATGTGCCGTAATGTTAGTAAGAGATGGCCTTCCCCGTATTTATCTGAATCGACCGTAATCTTGAGAGGTGACGGAGTAATTTCCGACTACTTTTTTTTCGAGTTAAGTAAATTTCGACCTATGCCACTAGTGACGGAACGCATCTATTATATAGCTCAGGGACTGCCTTAGGGTAAGGGCCTAGCCATGTTGAAACACCAGTTCCCATCAGAACACCGAAGTTAGGCAACGTTGGACAGAGGTTGGATGGGTTACCCTCTTCCATACCTGCACCAGGCGTGGATGGAGAGGATAATACTCCCTCCAGACCACCGGGAGATATACCCAGACCGGGAGAGTTAGAGGGAGTACACCCTCCATCCCTGGTACTGGGGCGAGGCGGAAGAGGTCAATCCTCTATACCTCTACCATATCGCTCTTGTCCCCTGTCTGCAAGTGGCAGACATGCATGGGGTTGGCACAATGGACCAAGAAAGGTCTAAGTGCCTGGGCTCCTGACGAAGGCCCCCCCAATAACAATCTAACAGGGACTGCCTGTATATGTAGGCTCTTTTCTCACAAGCACTACATCCTTTTGCTACCAGAGGGAGGGCTATATTGGCCTTGGTTGAATGAGGGGAAACTGTCACTAACCAATATGTGGGATGGCATTTTTACACACAGAATTTAATTTTAAAATTAAAATACTTTAAAATGCAATCAATAAAATATGTGATCTAAAGTCAGCCTGCATCTAATGGGCCAAGGATATTTTTCTGACAACAGGAATAGTCATGCTTGTATTAAAATAATGAATGGTGAACTGGTCAGAAATAGAAAAACCTACCTATTTCCTTGATAGTAATTAACCCGTTAACGCCTAGCGGTACCATATGGTACCAGGCGGTAGGGCAAAACTAAACGTTGGTTTTTTTGTTATTTGTCATAATGTATTTGGGTATTTGACAGTTTCAAATTGATGAGCATGAATGTGTTTACATGTTTTAGAAAAGTTTGCTCTTTTAAATATATATTTAACGCATTTATAGCCGTTTGAAAATCGACAATTTTCAATCATCCGAAAAAAACGGAATTTTTGTGCAAGCCTTAAGATTTTCTTTACTTACGCCTTATATACTTATATTACAAAGATACTGTTATGTAGGTATGATTGTTATAACATGCAAATTTCATAAAAAGCATGGTTTTTTGATGTGGGCATAATAACTAGGAAGTTATGATGCGAAGAATTTTGGTGGTACCATATGGTACCGCTAGGCGCTTGCACTACCGTGTTTTTGCGAAAAGCGTAAATACGAATATTTCTGGAGTTATTGTTTTCTCCCAGTATTTTATTTTGCAATGCTTTATTTTTTTATGATTTATATTATAACATTACTCTTATTTTAATGTTTTCTTGCATATAAATGTGTCTATAGGTTAATATTTTCATATAACGACGTCACGCAAATGCCTAAAGCCCTTAGTTGTCCCCATTCCATCAGAATTTCGTGCCCTTTGTGGACTACCGACGCACTACCTCACAATGTTCAAGAGGTGGGAGGTATGGTTGTAAACCAAAACAATGTTTAGAAAAGGAATAGTGGCCGCTTACTCTATTAGGAAGGGGGTCGGAGTGGGTGGATGCCCAAGGGTAACATTCATAGACGGCTCGCGGCAAGAGACGACCACGCGACCGGCGTCTCTTTGTCAAGGAGCAGCTTAATCCTTGAACTTCTTTCTGTCTATCGTATCTCAATAACACAACGACACTTTGCACTCTTCCATCGGTTCGCAAAACCGAAATTGTGACAGATACTGCTTACAAAGTAACACGTGCTACTGCAAAGGGAGATACGGTAGCGGCTCTTCCTGGGAGATAATGATCTGCCAGCGTCAAGAATTTCCGTGAAGGATTACACAGCCCCCAGCTTTATTGCACTCCGAGGTTTTTGGTTATTTGGTGAAGATTGTTATGACGTCTCTCTCTCAATTCTAAGAAGCGAAATGTTTCTTTGACCTCACCGCTTCTCTACTAGGATACGTTGAGCACTCCCGACTCGTTGTTCTTACATTCAGTGTCTTCTGCGACGGCGACAAGGATAGATCTTCGTCTGGTGTAAGTATTTTTTCCATTTATGAGAAATGAAATAACTTATTTAGTATATTTATCGAAGTAATAACTTTTTACGTAAAGGTAAAATAAATGCAACATCTATTTCAGGGATCTGACTCCTCAAGAGGCCATGCAAATTCTGGAGGACGATAACATCGACTTCGACGAAATATACATCGAACCACCGGTGGTAACAGAGTTATCGAATGAAGATTCAGCCGATGAAGATAGCGGTTGAAAGGTGGATAACTTGAGTGGACGCCAGTTGCGCGCGAATGTTGAAGTTGTCGTTCGCAAAGGTGTACAAGAAAGTGGTATGTCTCAAGAAATATGTGAGGATGTTCAAGAGTGCCCTGAAGCTGGGCCGAGCCGTAAAGCATCCAAGAGGTCTAAAAAGGGGGAGCAAGAAGCCGTTTGGGATGATGGAGACATCATAGTGCATGATAGAATTTTCCCTAATCCTGATTACTCCATGTTTCGCGAAGCGTCCCCTACCACGATTTTTTAACTGTTCTTTGACGAAGAAGTAATTGCACACTTAGTGCAAGAATCGAATAAGTATGCGCAATTCTGCAACTGTAATAACCCAATTATAACACCTGAGGAACTGAAAGTGCTTGTGGCAATTCTTTTTCTAAGTGGGTATAATACAGTTCCCAGTAAAAGGCACTATTGGTAAGCAACACAAGACACGAGAAACGAACTCGTGTATAACTCAATGAGACGTGACAGATTCCTACAAATAAATAGATTTATTCATTGCTGTGATAACACCGCTATGGATAAAGTAGACAAGATGTGGAAAATGCGCCCTTTTATGGACTTGGCAAAAGAAAGATTCGGCAGATTCTTCAGAGAAGAACAGTGCTTGAGTTTTGACGAGTCAATGATCTCCTATTTTGGAAGACATGGCTGCGAGCAATTCATCGGGGGGAAGCCAATAAGATTTGGCTACAAAGTGTGGTGCCTAAATACTTCAGATAGCTATTTGGTAAACTTTGACATTTACCAAGGAAATAATCCTAGGAAAGTGGAAACTTACGAAAAATAATTCGGAAAGGCAGCGGCACCCCTTGTAGGGATGATACATGAGCTGCATAAGAAAGAACTGCCTTTTCGATTCTATTTTGATAACTATTTTACGAGTTACAGATTGGTGAATTATCTTCGCGAAAGGAAATACGGTGCAACCGGCACTGTGAGGGAAAATAGAATTCCTAAGGACTGTCCTGTGAAATCAAATAAGGAATTAGCTAAGATGAAGCGAGGAAATTTTGATTCAGGAAGATGCGTACGGGACAATATTGTTGTAGTGAAATGGGTGGACAATGCAGTTGTGTCGGCAATATCGTCCTGTCATGGAATAAATCCGATAACAGGAGTGGGAAGATTTTCAAAGTCAGAAAAAAAAGGATTCTTGTGCCACGACCGGATATTTTCAAGGAATATAATTCATTCATGGGAGGTACAGACCGAATGGATTGGAACATATCCCTGTACCGCATAGGTGTGCGGGGAAAGAAATGGTGGTGGCCAATTTTTTCTTGGATTTTAGATGCAATGATGCACAACGCATGGATGCTGATGAGGAAATCTGGAAAAAAACATAAGTCAGCTTGAGTTCCGACGGGCAGTGGTGCAATCATACCTGAGAGGTACAGGGATCCCCCCAAGTCTCAAGGACGTGCACCAGTATCCAGAGGAAGCGTAACTGGAATGGCGTAAGTGGCTGAATAAATAAGTTTCTAATTTATCCATATTTCACAGAATGTATTCAACTGATATCGGTGTATCTTCTTTCCAATGTTCCTGACGAAATAAGGTATAACGGGCTCAATCACCTTGTAAAGCCCACACCCCAGCGGCGACGGTGTGCTAATGACAACTGCAACGCTAGAATAAGAACTGAATGTTTGAAATGTAATATAGGTTTATGCATTGACTGCTTTGTTCCATTCCATGTGCGGCAGTGATGGAGTAAAAAGCTAAAATCAAGCTATCATATTATTCTTACTCCATACTCTATATTAAAATTTAAGCATAAATTATTTTTCACAATCACTGGAATTTATTATTTATTTAAAAATTTTGATATTTATGTTTAATTTTGTATGAAAATGCATGTTTTTTGCGAAAAATAATAAATATTTAACTTTTTTGGCATAAAATTGGGCATTTCGAAATTTTTGTTAAATTTCAATTTTTTGACCCCGTAGGCGCCTAGCGGTACCATATGGTACCAGGCTGTATCTCCGTAACTATTAGTGCTAAAGAAATAAAATTTTCACCTAATTACTCAGAATGTGATTGGTATTAAAATATATGATCGCCACAAAATTCGGAGAAACTTTTTAATTCAGGCGTTACCGGGTTAACAAGCATTTCAATAAACCATTGATACATTTAAAACTGTGCAGCACTTAGTTTAATGGTTCTATGTATGTTGATATTCATTCTTAAATCTTGACTCATTGTATCATCTTGAAACAGCTAACATTCACTTCCAGAGATTTATCACAACTTAAACATTCTATCTTTCCATTTTTGTCCTATAAACTTTTTACATAATATTTTAATAACTTTTTTCCTAAAATTACCTAAAATATCACAGCACATCTTTGGGATTCACTGTGATGCATCATGTAATGGGAAATGTTAAATGCATTATTTTTCCAAATTCAACTACCAAATCTTAACCTTTTAAAAAATTCAACATCAGTATAGTAAAACGATGGATTGGATTTAAAAAATTATAAGTATAACTATGGCACTAAAAACTATACAACATAAACTGGCTTATAACAAAAAATATAATAAAATAAATTAAATAAAATAAAAAGGCTTATAATAAAACAAACTGGCTTAGTACACCCGACCTGGAATTTACTTGCAGTGCAGGTGTCAACTGGATGATTTGTGAAATACATTCTCTGTTCCAATGTAAAATGTAATTTCTACAGCTCCAGAAGATGCACAAGTGGCACTTAAAATTGTAGATACAATTGACAACTTTCCAATCATTGTGACTGCACAAATGATGTGGTACGCAGTCACACGCACGGGTTTAAAGATATACACCAAAGAGAGTGAAATTTGCTATGAAAAAATCATTTCACTTGAACGGGATTCGAACCCGGATCTCTCCATTGCCAGTTAGGCGTGTTGAGCAACAATGTTGTGTTTACTCTCTGCGACCATGGCATATCATGCACAACAAAGTCTCCTTTGCTACAATGTGGACTGGGGACAAGAACAACTTGTTTGTTTAAACCCCTGCTGAAATTTGTCTTGAATCAAGAAGGCTTGGTTGTGTACCTGGTTAACACACCTGACCGGCAATTGGGAGATCTGGGTTCAAATTCAGGTCAAGTCATATGATATTTTCATGGCAAATTTCACTCTTTTTGTAAAAGTATACAATGCAACTGAAACTAGGAAAAAAGTACCCACTTAGCCTGGCTCACACAATGCATTTTTCTTTAAATGGTTAGCTGATGGGATTTAGTATGTGCCGCTCCACAGCCTGTCGGTTGTTTAATTTGCAGACAGACAGACAGCAGGTAACCGTATGCAGTGAGGTGTTTAAGGCAGAGAAATTGAAATTTGAAATACAACTACGGTTTCACTTGCACCCTATCTGAAAATATTTTATAGGGTTGGTGCACTTCTCCAAATAATACCTGAAGGAGTGTAATACCTAACAGGTTAAATCTTTTGCGCAATTCGAAGAAGACAATTTTTTGCCGGACGCTCAACACATATTGCTAGAGCCAACGTACAGCTCTCGCGAAAGCTTATGGCGTTCGGATGTGCAGAAGATAACGTCGGGGAGGGGTAATGTTTGGTGGAAAGGGAAGGGAAAAGGGATGTCGGGGAAAGCGAAGTCATGGTGGCATTTGTGACATGCATGAGTTCATTTCAAAAAATGGAATTTGTATGACACTGACAACACAAACGCCGTGCATCCCAACGCCATAATCTTTCGCGAGAGCTGCACTGCGGTAGAAGCGATCACAGGAATAATATAAAGGAAATTGACTGCAGAACCGATAGATTTAAAATTTCATTTTCTCTACGTAAAATAAGGGATCATAATAGTTATGATAGATCAATCATACGAAACTCACTCCCTCAATTGGTATAGTAGAATTTTCACTTGTGTTTCATAACATAGTATCATTAATAACACTTCACACCACTTGATTTGTCCCGCATTTTTTTATTTTGTTCTCTGCATGTAGTAGTATCTCGTAGCATTCATAAATTAATAGTATTAGTAATATTAATTGCTAGATGTGTCTTTTGCATGGTAATGTATGTTTGCATGTTCATTTACGTAGCACTCTCCCAGTTTCTAGTTTGACTGCGCACTGTTCTCCTGGCTGCCTTTTATGGCCTGCGCTTAGCGGCAGGGGGAACGTGCGAGGTCCCAATTTGTGCTGGGAAGAGTGCAGCATGCCTGGTGTGGAATCACCCCGTGCCACACGTGGCTTGCAGGGTACTTCGTAGATGTAGATTTAGATGAAACTTTTACTATAGATTTATGTATACTAGTTATAAAGCTAGAATTGGCACAATGGATCTAAAACTTGGACCATTGGAAAAGCTGACAAGAATGGATTAGGAGCTTTCGAAATCTGGTGTTGGAGGAAGATGCTGAAGATCAAATGGACAGATGAAATAAGATAAAAGTATGCAGAATCTAGTAGAGGATAGGACCATATGGATCACAATACACAAAAAAAGAACCAGATTGTATAGATATAGATACTAAGGCACTATTACATTTTCAGGAATATAATAGAAGGTAATATCCCAAGAGAAAGTCCAAGGAATAAATTCATAGGGATGTAGAGATGCAGTCTACCACTCTTAGGATTGAACAACCAAAGAGTGGTTGAAAGATAGATCCGAGGTCAAATGATAGCACACGGTATAGGTTTGTCGAAAAATTGATTTAATTGCTATTCATACGAGAATATTTATTCACCAGCACCCTTGGCAATAAATAAAATTATAAAAAATATATTTTTAAATAAATTTTAATCCTGTGTCAAAATGATCACAGGTTCGAGCATCAACTATTTTCCAAATGGTAGGTTCGAATAGGAAAACATATGTTCACCACTTATTCCAATTCAATGGTATGTAAAAGAAACCCTAGAAATAATTATAAGTTTCTAAGACTCAAAATGGATAACCTTTCCTAGACACCGAATATACATTGCAAGTTAAAAGGAAAAACCACATTAAAAAAGAAACCTATTCATGCATGAATACACAAGCAAAATATTTCTTTCCGCCTAAGTACCAGTAGTGCAACCGTCAAAAAAATTACTACAAGGGTCCCTTAAAAGGCTGAGACGTGCTAATAGGCCCGGGGGGGGGGGGGTACGGAGGAATATAAATGGCAGACAGAAAATCACGATTGAAAAAGAAAGCAATTTAATAACAAAAAAAGAACGGTCGAAAAGAAATCCATTCCCCGGACTGTGACCGGCACGAAGAAAACTATCAGACTCCGGGGATAAGGGGAGATCTCGGGGTACGTGGAGGTAGCGGTGGTCTTTAACAAAGGTGCCGTAGGTCATTCTCCCGGGAGCAGCTCTTCCCACGTCGAGCACTCGACAAGAGCCTCACCAAAGCAATGCCAATGTATGTGTGGCCAGAGTGCGAATCTAGCTTCTTGTTGAGGGGGGGAAATATTTAGCCAATCTGCTTCGTGCATGTACATCAAAATAAATGACATTTCCTCAGTTACGCTAATGAAAGGTCGCGCGAAAGGCTGCAATTTTAAGAGATTCGACTCCTACGCTACAGTTTCTTTAGTACACAGATAAATCGAACTATAAATTTTTTTATAACTTTCAATTAAATGATCTATGGGAAAAAATTTAAAAAATCGATCGATATTTTGTAATTTGCGATATTTAAAAAAATGCTGAATAACATTGTGTTTTTCAATGAATTTTGAAAACGTTTGCGTTGTTACACTTTAATTGAAGTAATACAACTTTTATAGCATGGAAATGATGCTTTTTAGAATACAAGTAGAATTGCATAATTTTTTAAAAGTCTTACAATTTTCAAGTTGAAAAAAATACAAATACATTTTTTAAGAAGTCAGTTTTACATGTACAGACTTTTGCATACATATGAACCTTATACATGGTGTCAAGATAAGATGGTAAACATTTCATTGTTCTTTCTCTTGCAGTACTTAAGGTATTCAAAATTAGTACGCAAAACCGTGAAACTATTGATTTGCGGGAAATGGCATTAAAATTTTATATTTATAAAAACCAGTGTTCTACATTCTATAATGTACCTGTTCCATAGCTCAGAATGGCGTGGAATTCCACACACATGCTCATAAGAATATGTACTATTAGAATATGTCAAAATTGGAAAATAAAAAAAGTTCAAATATGTCATTTTGAAGGAGGCGAATCCCCATAAACAAATAGTTTGCTTGCATGAGATGATGTCCTTGATATTTCCCGACGATGAGGTATGTCTGTTACAGAGTGATGACCCTCCTTCACCAAATCTGATGCAAATCGTTTTGCTGGAAAATCTTCTAGAGCAGGTCCATTTACGGATATAAACATGAGATATGATAGTGTCTCAATATGCATTCTGTTGCTTAGCTTGGTCAGTGAATTGTTCATTATACTGAACCCTCTTTCACACTCTGATTAAGACACTGGCACTACTATAATTCTGTTAAATAGCTCATTTATTCAATTTCCTAAAAATTCCTGGATTTTTAGTTCCAAACGAAATTCTTCAATGGTTTTTGACACAAAAGAGTTTTCATCACCCCTGTCATAAATGTTTACTGAATTGCAGAGTGATTTAATTCTGTCATCACCAAACAGAAGCAGTTTACTGAAACTTTTAGGCCACCATGCTGGTTTAATACTTCACAGTCTTTAAAGAAGTGATTAGCACTGGAAGTGATTGGTGAACACAAGAAGTGATTAGCAGCTCTTTTACTAGTTACGTAAGCTGTACGGAAATTACTTGCGGTTACCTCAATTTTCTCTTCATTTTTTTCTTTCCACAGTCGAAATTCTGTTGCCAATGCCATTGGCAGCTATACATTTTTTCTTTCTTCCAATATTTCTGCATATTTTAGGTGAAACATGCCTCTCCATTAGTCACTGATTTTGTCGTTCAGTTTTTTATTGTTTTTAGCTTTCATGCCTTCAATGAACGCTGTTTCAATGTGTTTTGCTGTCTTTTAAGTCACCAAGTTCTTGCACATCACTGCAGAATAGGCCCGATCGTCAGGATTTGCCCCCTTTTAAGCCATTTCAGAGACTCTGGTGCCGTTTCTTCGGGTCGTTATGACTGATATGGCTCAGCTAGATGCTGAGGTAGGCCCAACAGGTCAGCGGGTCACTTGGTACACCAACAGGGCTGTAGAAACTAGGTAAGAAATTAGTCAATTTCTTCGAAAATGCGTTGTAAGTGACGTAAAATCGTAATTATTTGAGTATGTGGGACAGTAACTTTTTCCAATTAGATCCCCCTCCTCCCTCACCATCCCCCTTCCCCCCCTCCGTGCTCGTTGAAGAAAACTTCGTTTTTCGGACAATATCTAGGGGTGCCGCCGGGGCCGTTTATACTGAGAGTGGGCAACCCGCAACACCCGCTCTGATTTGCCCCCTTT
Source organism: Pyrrhosoma nymphula (assembly GCA_963573305.1). Classification (NCBI taxonomy): domain Eukaryota; kingdom Metazoa; phylum Arthropoda; class Insecta; order Odonata; family Coenagrionidae; genus Pyrrhosoma; species Pyrrhosoma nymphula. Next base: position 132,675,834 of record OY754334.1, on the reverse strand, counting down.
TAAGCTATTTAAGCCATTTCAGAGACTCTGGTGTGGTTTCTTCGGGTCGTTATGAATGATATGGCTCGGCTAGATGCTGAGGTAGGCCCAACAGGTCAGCGGGTCACTTGGTACACCAACAGGGCTGTAGAAACTAGGTAAGAAATTAGTCAATTTCTTCGAAAATGCGTTGTAAGTGATGTAAAATCGTAATTATTTGAGTATGTGGGACAGTAACTTTGTCCAATTAGTTTCCCCTCCTCCCTCACCATCCCCCTTCCCCCCTCCGTGCTCGTTGAAGAAAACATCGTTTTTCGGACAATATCTAGGGGTGTCGCCGGGGCCGTTTATACTGAGAGTAGGCAACCCGCAACACCCGCTCTGATTTGCCCTCTTTTAAGCCATTTCATAGACTCTGGTGCGGTTTCTTTGGGTCGTTATGACTGATATGGCTCAGCTAGATGCTGAGGCCGACCAATTAGTTCCCCTCTCCTCCCCCTCCATGCTCGTTGAAGAAAACTTCGTTTTCGGCAGCAGCGGGGCTGAATGCTAGAATTATTTGTTATCTCAAAATGGCTTGTGGCTCTTATCTCACTCTTTAGGTGTTGTTGCACCTAGAGAGATCCGCAGGGCTCACCACGAGGAGGGAGCATAATCCTTTTCAGATTGAAATTCCTGCATCCCTTTCCTGGAGACGATTTTCTGGCGGATGTTTCCTTCTCCGTCATGTGGCGTGCAAGCCGTAACCGCTGCCTCAGTTACCATTGTGACGTGCCTCTAACTGCCTGGGTGTAGCAGGGAAAGGCATCTTAGGAGGGTTGCCTACTCTCAGTATAAACGGCCCCAGCGGCTCCCCTAGATATTGACCGAAAAAAAAAATTTTCTTCCGTTGTTCATCTGGTAGGACGGGCTACATTTTCCCGGATGTCGAAAATCGAATTTCAATATCGACCTCCTGACGATCGGGCCTACTGCAGAAGGAACAAATTATTTCACCAGATACACTATACGCAGGGCCGGCGCACCCATTAGGCGAACTAGGCGACCGCCTAGGGCGGCACTTTCCCGGGGGGCGGCAAAAAATGGAAAACTTTAAAAAATAATCTACGCCAAAATAAATATTTTTAAAATCTAACGAAACAAAAGTGAAAACATTTTTATAACAGGTCGGGGTAGGGATGGGAGGGGGGAAAGGAGGGTGGGGGGGGGGGGCGGAAAATGTAACCTTTGCCTAGGGCGGCAAAAGTGCTAGCGCCGGCCCTGACTATACGAAAGCCACGGCCTGCTACTTTTCCACTTTTCAAATTGCTGCAACTTGATACAGCCACCAATTAAGTTCGTAGAAGTACTAAACACATCCACATTATCTCCATCACTATGCAATGGATCAGTATTTTTTCAATGACTATGCTCAGATTCCCTTAAATCACCACTGGTACTTGCTTTCACGAATGAAGGAGAACATGAATTGCCGGTATTCTGTTGGGCTGTTGTTGACGAATGTCCGGCAGAAATACTATCACCCACTGATTCCTTACTGTTTTTCTGTTTTTAAACAGATTAGATAAAACGGTTTTACGTTTCATTCTATAAATTTTACCTATACTGTTTACTACACTTGTACCAGCTTGTAGATTGTATATTAACTTAAATGTAAATAACCAAAACTAAGGGGGGTTTCATAGGTCGGCGGAGGCATAGCGGCAGAGCTCAGCCAATGAGAAAACCTCTTTAGAAATCATGACGCCAGGCCGCTCAGTGCTACTGACTAGCGCTGAATCGCCGTAAAATATTCATCCCGACTGAAATCCCCTGTGGAAATTTTCATGCCGTGGCTATTATATTCTGCATGTTCAACTTGTCTGGCATTTTTAATAAAAATCGATTTATTTCTTACGCACAAATATTACACTGGCAGCACTATAAAATGCTGGAATCCAGTCTCGAGACTTATATTTCAACTTATTTCAATGACCTTACGAAAACGATGGAGACATTGCACGTTGCCGTTAAAGCGAAACTATTGCCATCAAATTAGCTAAATAAATGATTACCGACTTGAACTTTTTTGTAGATTTTCACAGCTCATTGTTTATGGCATTCAGGCTTTTGGTTCTGCGATTAAATTATTTAATATTATGCATCAGTTTCGCCGTGCTATGCTTCCGGCTTCGTCGGGCTTTTAAGAACAACAATGGTCTTTTTTAAAAAAATAAATAAACAATTGCAGCAGTTGATGATTTTGAGAAGTAAAAAAAAACTTAATTTCGAAAAAGTCTCTTCCAGGTATAAGTGAGTTTATAACTATCCTAAAAAAACAAATAAAAGACCAAAAAACATCCATAGAGAGTGGGAGCTTAAAAGCCCGACGAAGCCGGCAGCATTGCACGGCGAAACTGATGCATAATATTTAATAATTTAATCGCAGAACCAAAAGTCTGAATACGATTACAGACTTATTTTATAACTAATTAATTCATTTGATCATGGAAATTGAACTAAAAAATCAAATAATTTTTCTTTTTCCAATGAAATACAAGTAATGCAATGCCAAATTTGTGACGCCTAACACCATTCATTTGTTTTCTAGCCGCCGAGCTATGAAGGGGTACATTTTCCGTCCGCGGTGGTCGGCATCGCCGTCAGTCTCCGCTGCCGTCTTGTGAAGCCCCCCTTCGACAGTTATGTGGAATCACGATAGCAAACATGTGATAACGAACACACTGCTTCATAAAATTTACTGAATAATGCAGTGTTAACCGCTTTTGTTGAAGCACGGCCGACTTAATGCTTCACTTTCGCTCCGGCGCGGATCCAGCTGACGGAGTACGCAATTCTCGTGCATGCCGCTTGCTGTACACTGTACATGTAACCAGTAGTTGCTAGGAGCAAGAGAGGGGGGAAACAATTTTCCCTGGCAGGGAAAAATATTCCTGTCATCAGCCAGGGAAACAATGTTACGAGCCGGGGAATTCCCCCCTTCCCCCCCGTTGATTCGCACACTGTGTGTGGCCCATTTGCCACCAGCTACGTTAGGCCCCTACTGACCGGAGGCTTTTTCCGGTACTGTGGCGGAGGATTACACCACCCGCCAAGCTGCTCTACCGATATCCTTGAGTGAGGCACGGCTCATCCTCCCTCGCTTTTCCCAGCTGCTTCCCCTCGCTACCTCCATCAATCAGCCGGAATAAGGGAATTTGGAGAGGGTTCACACAAGTGAGCCATTTCATTTCAGGTCGATTAGGCAAAAAATACATATCTCTATTACGTCAAAATCGATCCACATTATCTTCAATTCGTAACAAAGGAACAGAGACATTTCCAAAAGACATCTACATAGGCGTAAACACGTACGATTTCTTCGTCTTTTTTTTGGACCACACCAACACATCACTCGAATTTTCGAGGCACACCCATGACACTAGTTACAAAAGTAAATAACTTATCTAATTACAGTCAAATATCAAAATTAAGAGAAACCTTTTTTTTTAAACAAAAAACCACTACTAGGGGCGAAAAACCCAAGGTTAAATTAAAAAAACTCTCTCCGAGCAGTGTTGCCCGAGCCAAGTAATAAACTGTTAACAATAACAAAACTTCCTTCAACAAGGTACAAGAATAACACAAAGGGACAAGTGAACCCAGACCAATTACATCACCCATCAAGACTCAAGGTTGAAATATTAACAATCAGCAAAATTTAAAAACAAAATACGAGAGCGACACGGTTGCGCCTCTTCTCAGACCACCGCCGTCTCTCACGCAAACGTCTTCGGACGATTGACACGATGAAAAAGATAAATTTAAGGAAACTGTTAAAGTTTATAAACATTGAAATGTACTGCACACGGTCAGTTTTGTGCGGCTCCCCTCCCGCTGCGGGGGCCGGGGCAGTGAGGGGACCCTAGGCCGAGCGAGGTCTCACCACGAGCGAGGATTATCCCTTCGCGAGCAAGGGTCGACCCACACACCGGCTACCTGTGACCCAGAGTCCGAGTACCTCAGATGTGGCCCCGCTCAATCGACACTAACCGTTTTTGTTAACAAGTTCTGCATATCGAGGTGTCCCATAACTGAACTTACAACTATATGTTCAAGGAATTTGCAAGAGATAGATGTGAGAGATATCGGTCTGTAGTTTGATGGCTGTTCCTTATCACCGCTTTTGAATTTGGGAGTGACATTTGCAATTTTCCAGTCCATGGGTACTTAGTGTTCGTTGATGGATTTGCTAAATATATTCTGCAAGTAGGGTGATTTTTCATAAGCTTATTCTCTATACACGCGGGCAGGAATTTCTTCAGGACCTGGGGATTTTTTTGGACTTAACGATTTTAACAAGTTTTCTACTCCATGAGTGCAATTATCGATATGCGGCATCTTTTGCTGGAAGTGATCATCTACCTTTACGGATGTTATCTGTGATGACTTGGTGAACACCCTTTGAAAATGGGAGAAAAAATAATTTGGTTTTGTCCTAACTGCTTGTTAATAATTCGCCCTTTTAATTTCGTAGTGGAATAACTGTTGATCTATTGCCTTGAACTTCCTTTACGTATGACCAAAATGCCTTTGGGTTGTCCTGTAACTGTTCTACTAATGCTTTTCTTTTAAAATCCATGAATGTATTCCAAAATGCTTCCTTTGTAGTGGCTTTAGACAATTTGTATTGTCTCGTGTAAATGAAGTATATTCTCTAAAGCCTAGGGTGTATTTGTGCAGCGTCAAATGGGACCGTCATCGGGATTGATGGCAAATTTTGCCTTGGGTTTTTGACCCCGCAGGTTAAATGTTTATCGTGGAGCTATACGAAAATTTTCAAGGTGGAGGATTGATTCTCAGCTCCATGTGTATTGTTTTCAATACAAATTTCAACAAGAAGCATATTTTTAAAAAGGAGATTGTTACCCTTCCTTGAAGATTCTTCAGTTCATCGTGATAAAATGATGACAACCGGATTATCGTCACCTAATGCTCGGTAGCCTTCGGTTCATTCACCTTGGATGCTGAGGGAAATTAGTATTTGTTTTCACTTAGTAATTTCTCATGCAAAACTCCGCTGCTTTTTCTCCAAGATCATTTCTTTCTCCTGCCCCATAATTCACTCACACTTGCCGAACTCTTCCTTAACCCACCTCCGCGTTTCAATTACTAATTACGTTGATGGCCTTGGTGGCGGCAAGGTAACGTCCTCGCCCCGAAGGTCGCGGGTTCGAGTCCCACCTGGGGAGGATTTCTACATCTACAAAATATCCTGAAAGCCACCTCAGGGGGGTGTGGCAGGGGGTGAGTAATCACCAACATGCATTACACTATACCCTAAAGTTAGCGTAACTACGACTAATTATGCATTAGCATAAATCGCTAATGCTTGTCATGAGGCGAAGCCTCACAAGCATGCAACACTACTCTACAGATGTCATCAAAATGGAGAGTGACCTCAATATACATGCATTCTACAACTACACAGATGGACAGGGACTCAAGACCCATGTAGAAAACATGCTAGGCGTGCTGTTAGTATGTACTAGGTAACAGATAGGGATTCAAGTATTAGGAGTACTACTACTACTAAGAGCTACACTACCTAACGACAAACCTAGATAAAAGTCTCATGGCAGCTATTATAGTCCCTTATCGTTCGTGGGAAAAATGGCATCTTAAATCTGTCCGTTCTGCAGTCTAGTTCCCTAATTTTACTCTCATGATCTGATCTACCGTAGTATGTCGGATTTCGTAAAATATTATCAACGTCGTCAGAGAATAGACCGGTTTGGAACTTACATAATAGATTTAGTCTAAATTTTAATGGACGGTCTGAAAGCTTTTCCCATCCCAGTTGCTGCAAAATGTCAGTAATACTAACGAGATTATCATAACGGCCTTTAACATATCTTGCAGATCTTCGCTGCACGCGTTCTAACTCAGTTTCCAAGCCTATCTCATAAGGATCCCAAATACTTGTGGCATATTCTAAGTGGGGTCTAACGAGGGAGAAGTATCTGATTTTCCCAACTTCATCGTATCGTTTACTATGCATTCTTTATACCTGCTTGTGGGATTACGTTTGTTTTTTCCAGTATATGAGTTTTCGCAAGTGCTACATTTTATTTGATATATTCATGACACCTCTAATGGTGGAGTCTTATCTTTCGGATTTCCTAGTGGGTTACGAAGAGTAATATGGTTAGAGAGAGCTATGTTTACATCAACCTGTTTAAATATCTTTTGCACGCCTTTTTTTAATTTTGCGTAGTAAGGGAGGGCTAAGTAATTCTTTTTAATACCTTTTTCTAGTGGAATGAAAGTTGAGTGTGTGTCTCTCCTCCCAGACTCACCCATATACGTCGTCCTATCGTCAGCCAAGCGGAAATCGTCCCTGATACCAGCCTAGAATCTGTATGGTGCTCAATTAGATGCCCTAAATCAAAAACAATATTCGTGTGCGCGTACTACAGGCTACTTAACACCGACGTCACCTCAATTTTAGAACTAGAAACACGAATAAAGAGAATCATATCCAGGAACGCCGAAATAAATGTAATCATAGGTGGAGATTTCAATACCCACTCTATATATTGGAAGACCTACAGTTACATACCAGGGGGAAGAGACAAAGACATCTGAGAGTCCCTGCTGTACACGTTTTCATCAAATGCCTTACATCAGATAGCTACGACCTCTAAGAGAGGGGACAGTATTCTTGATTTACTGACAACTAATATATTCCACAACAAGTAATTAAGGTTAACACTGATGAGGGCATTAGTGACCATTGAGTAGTTATCGCAAAGTTCTCTTTGAATATCATTAAAAGCTTTCAACAAAGAAAAAATGATAAATATTTAAAAAATCCGATTTAAATGAATTCAAAACTTGTCTACAAAATTCTCTTCCCGACTTAAAAGAATCACGCGTAAAGTTAGACACGGAAGGTAGCTGGAAAAATTTTTTTTCGTTCATGCTTTCGGGGATCAGAAAATATATTCTAAGTAAATTCAAAAAAGAGGGCAGCGAAACAAAATGGTACATACAATGCAGAAGTGAGGAAATCATTAAGAGGACATAAAGTATGCCACGCCAAGATGAAAAAAACTCTGTAAATATTTGTCCTCCGATGATCACAATTTAATAATTGAAAAATACAAATTGTCTAAAGCCACCTCAGAGGAAGCGTTTCAGAATGCATTCATGGGTTTTAAGAGAAAAACATTTGTAGAACATTTACAGAATAACCCAAAAGCCTTTTGGTCATACGTAAACAATCCATTACAAAACGAAAAGGGAGAATTATTAACAAGCAGTTCGGAGAAAGCCAATTTATGTAACTCCTACTTTCAAAGTGTGTTCATCAAGTCATCAAATATTACACCCGTTACAATAAATGATCATTTCCAATAAAAAATGCCACCTATCGATATTTGCACTCACGAAATAGAATACTTGTTCAAATCCTTAAGTCCAAATAAATTCTCAAGAAATTCCTACCAGTGAACATAGAGAATTAGCACCCTACAATCAGAAAATATTTAGTACCTAAATTCATTAACGAACACAAAGTACCCATGGACTGGAAAATTGCAAATACCACTCCCATATTCAAGAGCGGTGATAAGGAACAGCCATCGAACTACCGACCGATGTATCTCAAATCTATCTCTTCCGAAGTCCTTGAACATGTAATTGTAAGTTCAGTTATAAGACACCTCGATATGCAGATCCTGTTAATAAAAACGTAACACGGATTCAGAAAGGGAAGATCTAGCGAAACTGAACTAGAACTTTTTGCCCATGATATTTTAGTCTCGGGTGAACACAACGTTCCAGTTGACACAAATTTTCTTTACTTTAAAAAGGATTTTGATAAAGTTTCCCACTGTAAGCTACTCATGAAATTAAAATCCTACGGGTTAGACGACGACGCAATTTCCTGGATTAGAGAATTCTTAAGCAATCGCGTGCAAAAGGTTGTAGGTATTAGACGGCGCTATCTCTAATGAAGTAAATGTCACATCAGGCGTACCACAGGGAAGAGTCATAGGCCCACTTCTGCTCCTTTTGTACATTAACGATATCGGTGAAGTAGTTAAAGTAAGATTCGATTATATACAGACGATGCTTGTGACCCAATGAACTTATTTTTTTATTTGCTTATTTATAATTTTATTAGTATTTGCACATTCACAGCTTATTTATTTGCGTAGCCATTGAAAATCTACCGCCATTCTTGAAAGATGCGTTGAACATACGTTTGTATTTACGATTAAAAGTGGAATTGTGGTATTCTGTTAAGTATCATAGGTTATTGGGAGAGAGGTGTACACATGGTGAATCCCAGGACCTTGCCAGTGTGCGAGAGGAGGAGCGAAACCTAGAAGAAAAAGGGAGGAAAGAGAAAGAATGCAGAGTAAGGTAAGAACGAGAGAGAGAGAGTTCCCTGATACGTTTTAAATGCATACAAGGTCATCTAACGTACCTCCGTTTGGAAGTCAGTGCGAATAACGCTCGGGGAATGCAAGCGGCCAGTAATCACGTCACTGGCTCCGACAATGAGTCCATCACCTCGAATTTTCCTCGTCCGTCGTTACCGAGACCTTTCATAAGAGAGAGAGCCGATTTTTCTGCAGAGCGATAGTTTTTGTTGGGAAACCCCCCCAAAGAACATACGAATGATATGTTAAATGACCTAGTCCAACCACTCCCCCCTTATGCTCACAATTAGTACCTGTCTCCCCACCACTATCCCCATAATCAGATAAGGTGCTCTTGCTCCCCTCGTCACCAGCTGTAGTCTTCTCCGCTTCCTTTCATGACATTCCCTTATCCCCCCCTCTTCTTAGCTTTCCACTCACCACTCTACTTGAATTCTCCCTCCCCCCCTTTCACCCGTTGTGAGAGCACAAGTTTAATAAAGGATACTTTTAACATGCGGCACGTGTTAACGATATCGCAACTCAACAAAAATTTCACGAATGAGTTTTTTCATCAAAATGAATGTTTTTACGGGTGGAACTTTTAGCTTTTCCGATTTTCGAAAAATAAGCCGCACCCTAATGCTCATGGGCGAAAGCGAAGCAAGAATAGGGGTGCTTGGGAAGGATTTTGTGCCGAGTAGGTGTTGCCTTTAAATAAGCTGCACGATTCGTCAAAAACTGCTACGGGCGTACAGACAGCGTTACACAGATGTAAAAAGAATTAGGTTGGGAGCCGCTAGAGACTCGGAGGCGCTAGGCTTAGATTGCTTGAACAATTGAGAATAGATATCTTTCAGAGTGACACGGAGAACATCATATTAGAACCCCACTATATTTCCAGGACCGACAGAGACGATGAATTAAGAGAGATATTTTGCCCAACGGATAGGTATGGGAATTCGTTTTTCACCCGAACAATAAGGGACTTCAATAAATGCTAGGCGTAATTTCATTAGAGCGTTTCCTTTTTATATGTAAACGGCTGGTGTCCTAACACCCCCCGCCACACGCCTATTGAGGTGGCTTGCGGGGTAGTATGTAGATGTAGATGAAGTATTGCTGGAATATTACTAAGTTTATTCTTAAAAAATCATGTATTTATTCCAAAAAGTAAACAACCATTGATTTGATAAGAGCATAGGCGACGTCATACAGAGTAAAATACAGTAACAATTCCATTAAGCGTCGTTTAGCACCTTGATTATGTCTTACGCATTATTCGAGAGTGCTCATTACTATTATTATTAATACCTGTTTGTTATCAGTCGTCCTAAATTGGTTCAGAAGAAAGAGTTCACCTATTTTTATTAACTTAGAACCCTACTTGCAAACTTAAGGTGTGTGGGAGGGGGACTACCCTTATGAGGTCCTTAATTGCGATAACCGTTGAAAAGCGCTATTTTATTTTTTCGAGGTAAACATGAAGTTCTCCATATTTGAGATTCAGACCATCATATGGAGTTAATCATGTTGTCCACAACTACCTCAGTCACACCTTTACATCCTCCCAACGGTTTACGGTGTGAATACGAAACTTAAACACTTCTGTACTAATTCCTCCAATGCGAGCAGATTTTGCAGGTTTTTTTACAACCTGTTTTTTATTCCGTACGTTTCTTTTGACCCTAGGAATTTGTATTCTTTGGTTAGCAATTTCGCTAGTTTGTATATCTACATCTACAAAATACCCTGCAAGCCACCTCAAGGGTGAGTGGTAAGGGGTGAGTAGTTACCAACATGCATTCCACTAAACCCTTAATTTAACTCAGTGTAACTACGACTTTTGATGCATTAGCATAAATCGCTAATGCTTGTCATGAGGCGAAGCCACACAAGCATGCACTACACTATAGGTATGTTACCAATGTTAGAGGGCTGAGGGAATGTCTAGCAATGAAGTTCACGCTACAATTGCGTGTTCTTCATTACTAAACATGTCCGCACTCTACACATCTTATGTTTAATCATCGATTAAAGTTACCATATTCCAATATGATTCATCCATATCCCGGTACGAATGACCGAAATTTAACATCACCTTTTAATTAGTTTTGTCTGTTGCTGGCTTTCTTGCCTGTCTGAAATTTCTCATACCAGTGAATTCCGAAGATTCCGGTGATGAGGCGTGAAATTTCAATATGATACGGTTGAAGAGTTTAAAGCAATTTTTCCCTAATTAAAAGTTTTTAAAAGACTTTATTACGACCTAGGTTTTAATTTTTACACATCATTTTCAGGTCCACATGCTTCAGGTACCATCTTCACCTGAAGATGTTGTGCAAAACATCGAAACCTTGGTCTTTTTAAAACTTTTATTTGTGGAAAATTGCTTTAAACTCTTCAACCGAATCATTCTCATACCAGCTTCATGGAGGATATTTCTCACTACACAGATGTTTTTTAGTTTAATGTCCTCTTTATCACAGCCTAAGGATACCAATAGGGCTGTCAGTAGGATGCTAACGAATGTAGTCATCATAATCTCGAGACTTAAATCTTGGTCTCCGCTTCTTTGTAGTGTTACCATCGTCGCAGCCCCCTCCCTTTAACGTTTTAACCAGCAGTTTACTGTTTTTATTTACATCTACATCCACGAAGTACCGTGCAAGCCACCACTAGGGTGCGTGGCCGATTCCACGACAGGCATGCAGCACTCGTCCCAGTACAATCGGGACCTCGCACGTTCCCCCGGCCACTAGGCATAGATCAAAAAACATTATTGGGTATTCATTTATATTTATTTACCTCCTTTTTGAGAATAATGGTTACTTAACCCGAAACTTACACCGATGGGTCCCGACCCAGGCAGTTATATTTTTTTGCATAACATTCGTCTTTGTCCTTGGATCTTCTTCAGAGTCTCACGTATTCTGCCATTGCTTGATATATAGGACTCTAGCCATCGTCTTATTCAATGTCATTTTAAAATATCTAGTTTATATCTGCGGAATTTTCATGCCTTCCATTGCTGCTAATAATTTCATACTGTCAAATGCTTGTATTTAAAGATGTGATTGCATATGTTATATATGTTACCTTGGGAATAAAATTAACAAGGTGCTAATCTTTATCCATTGTCCGATTGAAACCATTATTGCTCACATTTGCGTAGTATAATTAAAATAAAATTGAGGGTGGTCATGTGATTTTTGTGGCTATTTTGAAAATAAAGTGATATCTTGAATAATCATTTCCAAAATTGACGCAATCACTGCATCTGGTGCAAATGTATTACATATATATATATATATATATAGGTGTTTGGTGTGGTATAGTGGTGTGGCGTCGGACAATGGACAATACGCATCGGTCGACTTAAATTGCTTGGTCATCTTTTCGAGAACTCATCCTAAAATAAACTTTCTGTTCTTTCGCAAAACTTCAACACGGATACTTTTGAACAATGCATACTCCATTGCGACATTGAACTAAAGGTATCTCGCGTTTCAGGGCTATTAAAAAATATTCTTTAAACACCGGAAGACAAATTTTGCTCCCAGTAATGGCAAGTTCATGAAATGGACGCTTAGGCGTCATTTATAACTTCCTATATGCCCTGTGATAACGAAATTTGTGATTTAGTATAGATTGTTTCTGTATATAAGTGCACGTCTATGCCATATCCTTTTTTCCCAAATGTATCCAACTTTAATCTTTTTTGTTGGCGTTGTCTAGATTTTATACAGATTTAATATGTACTTACATATATAGATTAACAAGTATCCCTCTGGCCTAAATATATACAGATATCATCCTTTTTGTACTATTAGGGAGTATTGGACTTTTTTATGAAATTCAATTTTAGACTGACTTTTGTGGTATAGTTAATAAAGTAGCTTGTCTACTGGGTGATCAATCTTCATTTTATAATTTTCCTGGTATAGGATTGGGTGTGGATCACCGTTAAATGCCAAATCTATGTATAAAAAAAGAATATAAAATTTATACAGATATAGGATATAATCCTTGCTTAATATTTAGTACTGGGAGACCGAGTTTCGCTTCGCTTCGGTTCACTCGGCTAGAGGTTTGCTCGACATGAGCTTCGTTCAGCTTAAAATTTTAGGAAGATATTCAATGTTTTTGTTAATTGTGTTATAATACGATTGTCAATCAAAAATTTAAAAAAAATTATTTCTTTATATTGACTATAACAGTTATACACTCAAACACATTGTGAGCTCTTGGATACTGTACAGAAGCTGAAGGACATTTCCTCTGACTCCGGCTTCATGAAGTTTTTTTAGGAGTATGTCGTGGTCAAGGGTGGCAAAAGCCTTTTTGATATCAATGAACAAGGTTGCTGATCGTTTATTTTGATTAAGTGCATTATATGCAAATGATGTATTAATGATTTTGCTCAAGGATATTCAATAACCTTTTTTTAAACAAGTCTGTTAAACATTTTTGTGAATATTGAAAGGAGCGATGTCGGTTTATAATTTTCTAACTTTTTTGATCACCTTTCTTGAATAGAGGAATAGCGACAGCCTGTTTTTAGAGCCGAAGGAAATTCTCCGGTTAAAATGCTCAGGTTAAACACGTATTCCAAAACAGGTGTTGTACTGTTGTCTTCTTCAGAATGTTGATACTAATGCCATCAAAGTCAGGTGATTTGTTTGAGGGGAAACTTGTTACCAATGATTTCGTATCGAGTTACTGGCTCCAAATACAACGACTGACAGGAATCAATTATGGAGCATGGATTTTTTAATGAGGAGTGGGTAGTAGTTTCATAAATTTTTAATTGAAGCTGAGATAAAACATTCATTACATTCAGTTGCCAATATCATAGGATTAGTAATGACCGTGTTTTCCCTTTCAATATATAGATCAGGGGTTTTTGAAGTATTTTGTCCAGTTATTTCTTTCACTAGGTCCCATTGGGCTTTTGTATTACCGCGACTATTTTCGAACTTCCTAATATAGAAATCATTGCAGGCCTTTCTCAGCTTAACCCTTAAATTGTTTCTAAATTTTAAAAATTCCTCCTTCAAGGAGCTGGTATTGGGATTACGCCTATACTTTTTTAGGATATCATTTTTTGATTATATCTCTGTGAATAGAGAAGTAGCCATCCAAGGTTTTAATTTTCTTGTATTTTTATCGTGTTTGAATGTTATTTTGGCCTTGTAAATCACAGATTGCAACAAACCCAACATTATGGAAAAGGCTCTCAAGACGTTTGGCTCATTAAATACTCGCGTCCAGTCTATTTTGCTCGTTAGATCATACAACGTCATATTTTACATAGAGTTCGAGGTATTTCACATTCAACATAAACGTTATTTTTTACTTGTTTTTAACGACGAGAGTATTCATAGAATAATCAGTAATCCCCAAGTGACGGACATTTGCCCACATTTCTAGTTTAAATTAATTATATAATCTTACAAACATGTGGTCAATGTAGGTTGAAGAATACTGGCTAATCCTGGTAGCCTCGTTTACTAGACATGAGAATAGATACGTACACATCAAGTTATTAGAGTAATCAGAGTCATTATTTTAATTCATAAAATTAATATTTAGATTACCAACCAAAACCATATTTCTTCCTGCACTGCTCAGAGTGGGTTCCAACTCCTGTAAGAAATCAGTTACAGGAATGCTTTGATCCCTATAAATAACTAATAGATCAAATTCCACCACGTGAGTATTTGCGTTAAGATATACGCAGTCTGCTGTGTAACATTCGAGTGACATTTCTTCACACTGAATATATAAATTATATAAATATAAATTATCACACCTCTCGCTCGATTTGTAACACAGCTTTGACCAAATGTATTATAACCAAATATTTTATAAAAATTTACTTCATATACATTTATCCATATTTCTGATAGAACATTAATATTAAGTTTATTTTTCATTTGACTCAAATGAAACAATAAGTGTTCAAAGTTTCTGCGTAGGCTGCGGATATTTTGATGAACTAAGGAAACTAAGCTTTGCTATACCGCGTGAGAATCATGTTTACAGTTGTTTTAAGTCTTCGACATAATTTATCACAATAATATGTTCCTTTTCCGCTTTTCTCATGAGAATATTACCTCCCCTTATCCAGAATATGGCATATTTTTTAACCTTTTTATTTATTTCCTTCTCTCCTCCATCTCCCTGATCATCTCCTTCGTGATCCACGGTTTTCTAATTTTAGTTGCACTCACTACGCCTACCGTTGCTTTCGCCGCTTCTATAATTCCATTTTTCAAACTTCCCCATTTATCTTCCACTGATCTAACTCCATGGTCCTCACCCATTCTCTCATCCACCTTCTCCCAATACTTCTTCTTCATTGCCCCAGTTAATGCCTCCGTATTCCACTTTCGTACCCTCTTCCCATTCTTATCTTTTTCAGTTTTACCCGACATTTCATGACTAATAAGTTGTGGTCTGTGTCTGCATCAGCTCCTGGATAAGTATGCGAGTTTTTAACACTATTCCTGTATCTGTGACGTACCATTATATAATCTTTCTGGAACCTATCTGTGTCTCCCGGCTTCTTCCAAGTGTACCTACGTCGAGGATGATGTCTGAACCATGTATTCGTGATTACTAGGTTATTTCTGCGGCAAAACTCCACAGCTCTCTCGCGCCGGTCGTTTCTCCTTCCTGGCCCGTAATCGCCCACCTCCCGCCCATCTCTTCTTTCACCCACCACCGCGTTCCAATCCCCCATTACTACCAGGTGCTTACTTCCTGGTATCCTACCAATTATTTCCTCTAGCTGATCGTACACCCCATCTACCTCCTCCTCTTTATGATTAGAGGTAGGCATATAAACCTGGATTATAACTAAAATCGTTGGTTCTGCTTTTAGTTCCACGACTATTATCCTATCACTCACCTGTTCTGCATACACTACTTTTCTACCGAGTTTCCTATTCATTACGAATGCAACCCCGCGCTGACTTTCATTCCCTCCACTATAAATAACTCTATAGTCGCCGCTCCAGTAATCCTTCCATCTTACTTCACCCAGACCCATGATGTCTACACCCACCCTAACCATTTCTTGCTTTATATTCTCTAGCTTCCCCACCCTCAGCATAGTCCTAACATTCCACGTACATATTCTGATAGTTTCGTTCCTCTTCTTTATCTTCTTTTCCTCTGCTGCTGCTACGTCTGAGCAAGGGTTTCGTGTGATGACGACCGCAGGGGCCATGCTCCCACCGCTGCCGGGCACGACACCCGGCCCTCTTGGCCGAGTCCCGTAGTTGCAAGGACTCATTATCAATTGAGAACTGTCCACAATTTCAAGGTTTTAGTTTTAATTGAGATAGTATTCCGTGGCCTTACTCAATAGTGTTTTTTACGTGACACCGTCACTTCAGAGGCCGCCCCACTGGGGTCAGACGCCTTTTGCAGTCGCCTCACTGAGGTACAGACGCTGCGCGGACTACCATTCGTCTGTCTCCTTCGACCAATCTGGCATGGGTGACCCTACCAGGAGCAAATGCTGCCGCCAGTGCAGCTCTTGGGGTCATCTTAGCACGCAAGCCCTTCAACCACGACACGGCTGTAGTGCAAGAGAAGGGAATTACCTTGCATAAATTAACTGTGCCAGAAGACAGATTTTTCCTCTTCTCACATATCTGTTCGTTTTAACTAAGGGTTTCCTTCAACACATAACTCTACGATATGCTCAAACTAAGCTTTGTTGGTACATTGAAGTGTCTTTAAGTTAACAAGATCCCGGGAACTTAGGACTTAACTCAACTGGGAATCCTTGTCCCAAGTGTAATGGACTTAAATAATGGAGGAAAATTTGCACACGATCACCAAGATTTGGTAGATATTTGAAGAAATTACAAATGATAACTGTGAGAAGGAAACGGGGAAAATACATCGATGTTAATCAAATGCTATAAACAGAAATTAGAAGTTATATGGAAGACAATACAGTGGGATAATGAAAAATGAATTCCTTATGGTAAATAAAAGAAAGCACTTGGTGGAACAACAGTGGAACTTATAAAAGCATGCGCAGCTCAGTGACGTCCCCTCGAAACCCCCCCACCTCTCCACGGTGGTCGACAAAACGGGCTTTCCAGTCATAGTTTTAGATATTATGTAACACTTATAGTTTATTCACACGAGGCCCTCAAAATCAGGCAAATATTGGTCGCGGCAAAACATTACATGACACCGAGAACGAATCATAAGATGTTCATTCGCAAAGTCCCAGGCCCAAGCCATAATCCCTTTCTTCATGGGTTCTTAGGCAAGCGTATTATTTGATGCGCAAATCTGATGATATATACAAAACCTAAACTGTCAGTTAAATTCAAGTTGAGGAAAAGGGCTAAGTCATCTCACGGTAAATGTTTACGAGACATTATAAAACCGGGCCCTAATTTAATAATAGCACTGCGACAAATTTTCTCATTTTTTTTTAAATTCACACTGATAACCTTCATCTATTATTTTACATCAACATGCCATAAAGATATGCGTGACACTAATCACCAGTAACGTACGCAATCTATATACTAAACTATACAAGAAGAATGTCGTCACGGTGCGAATAAGAGAAACTCATTACTCGAAATACGAGCACAAAAGAAAATATGAGCACACAAGGAATAAACACGTTGCTCTCAGGCTGTGTCAAGCAAAATATGAAACGGACCACGTTTTCAACCCCCATTAATTGCCGATGACGGTGGCGGCGGGGTTTTATTCCCCGCCTGCTAACTTGAGGCCCAGGGTTCAATCCCAACCAGAGTCATTTTTCACAACCACCTTTTACTTTTTTTTCAATTTTCCGTGGTGATAATTTTACGCACAATTTTCCGAGTTTATTTTAATAATAGTTGATGGGGAGGAGTGGGTAGTTGGACTATTGGCTACTCGCTGTCGAAGAAGGAAGGTCACGCGAGGGTTCCTTAGCCATATAAAATAAAGTCATGATGTACTAGTCGTAGCGGTAAAATTGGCCCCCAGAACTCACGGAACGCATGTACAACGGCTTGATCCCTCCCCCCCTCCCATCTCCTCGGGCCATGACTAAGAAGCCCAATATGAGCACACAAGGAATTTTTATTCCCCGCCTGCTAACTTAAGGCCCAGGGTTCGATCCCAACCAGAGTCGTTCTTCACCACCACCTTTTACTTTTTTTTCGATTTTGTGTGGTGATAATTTTACACACTTTTTTTCCGGGTATTTATTTGCAATTTTACAAGATCATCATTGCCGTTAGTTATTTGAGTAATTAGTTCATTATCTTAGCTGGGGAGCTAAATTAAATAGAAGTATTTTATCAAGGAGCAGGAAAAAAATCCAGAATTAAATAAAAACCATAAATAACACAATGAGATGTACCGTCAACAATACAGTAGTGGTATTTGAAATTGACAAAAAATACTTAGGTATGTGCCAACATCAGGTGTGATCCAACATCAGGATTGCTGATGTTTAGACCAAGTGTCGTTTACTTGCAGGCAAAAATTGAATATTATGTCGTCCATCCTAACCTTTCATAATGATTCCACCGGTCATGGGTTTGATCCTTCCTAGAGGTGGACCACTTCGCGGCCCACTTCTCGCGCAACACATGAAATATATCTATCCGCTTCACAGCAGTTCCAAAAACTACGTCCTTGCACTCTCTTTCAGCTTGATTTACTAGTCCTGTCCTCTATACTGAACCCCAGTATATGTAATGTAATCGTAATGTAATGAAAATCAACTTATCCAGACGAATTTGTTGTCAGCACATTAGCTACAATCTTTCCTCCTCGATAAACACCCGCCCGGCGGCTACCCCCGAGCAGGCGCCTTTGTATTCAATGATAGGCCAAAATTGCTTAGGCGCACCTAGTTTCTTTAATAAAAAAAGATAAGGGTCACTAACTCTTTCTTTCATGAACAGATAATGATCATGCTTTTTGAAAAGGAGGGGGCCTGAGGGAAGTTTATTTTATTTCCCATGCTTTCTCATGGAATTATTAAGTTATGAACCATAGAGACTTACAACCATAACCAGACTTGTTTAACTATATTCCAACCTAAAATGGGAATCATCAAATGACTCCCTGAGAAATAGCCATTCCAGAAGTTTGAAAATGGCGCCAATTTACCTCCTGGCGACGAAGTTACTGCTTCTAGAAAGTAATTAGTGTTGTTTTTATGTTCTTTGGTGTGTTCTACGAAAAGTGCGTTCTGCGTGGAAGGTGTTGTCTACGATAAATGCGTTTCTTGAAAAGGAGCCAATAAAATATTCGGAAAATCGAATTTTGTCCTCCTTGAATTGATTTTTGCCCAACTGTGCGGTTCAGCGACCTTGCGAGGAGGCTGCGATTAGAGAGATAGCGAGGCACTTCGAGGTGAGGACTTCAATGTATCTTATGAGGTTTTCTGAACTGCACGGAAGATATGGGTCATTCCACCTTAATTCAACAAACGTTTGTCCCTTAGGCTCTCAGCCTGAAGCATATACCATCAACTGTACATGTTTTTCAAAAACTTCTTCTTAAATTCTTGAAATTGAAAGTTCCGAAGCTTCAAAAAGAAAAATGTTATTCAGATGGTAGCTGCTCATTATAAAACAAGTATAAATTCAGAACTTATCTCTTCACAGGAAAGATTTCACAGCCTCTGCAGAATGGCATTTCTTTGCTACATCGCATGGTAAAGGGCCAAGTGATGGACTGGGAGGAACTTTGAAAAGAATAGAAGCAAGAACAAGCCTTCAGCTTCCATACAAAAAACAAATACGTACACCTATATAACTCTTTAAACGGGCAAAAGATCATTTTTTAGGAGTGGATTTTGGCTACGCAAAGAAAGAAAAAATTGAAAAATATTCCTATGTACTTTCGAAAAGATTTCGTCAGGCAGTTAGTATACCAGGCATTAGGGAGTTTCACGCAGCAATACCCGAATCAAATGGAGTGGTTACAATGAAGAGACTTTCTTCGTCCAGCAAGGGACGAGGATTCAGCTGTAGTTGCATGCAGGAGTATTAGGAACCTCAAATAAAATATTTCGGAGAGGACCCCTTCCTACATGGTAGGACATCATATGCTTTCGGAAAGCATGCTAACTTAACCATTTTACATTTGTTATAAATACAAGGATTTTGTTTTCTCGTTAGTTTTCAATCGTTTGTGTCGGAGTAGTTAGAAAAAACTTCGCGCAGAGAAAGTGGGGCTCAATGGATAATTTTTCTGCAAACATCCATTTAACAGAAAAAATAACAATTGTTGTTAACATTCATAGTTTATAATATATTTTTATCTCATATAGCCACGACCTTGAGCAATTAGGGAAATGTTTAGGCTTGCATCACGTGTCTGCTGCATGTATTCCAAATGGGAAGCTGACGGGCCGCCCGAGAGAAAATTGTAAATGTTTAAATATTTATAAAAAACGCATTTATGAATTTCCACTAAATTTTATTTTTTTACTATATAGCTGGATATGTTTAGATTACGGAAAAACATTTTCGGCCGATTCTGAGATGGAGTATTTGAGAAAAGTGTATTAACAATTTTTGAAACACGGGCCGCGCGAGAGAAAATTGTAAATGTTTAAATATTTATAAAAAACGCATTTATGAGTTGCCACTAAATTTTATTTTTGGATAAGTTAGCTAAATATGTTTAGATAACGGAAAGAAAGTTTCGGCCGATTCTGAGATGGAGTATTTGAGAAAAGTTTATCAACAATTTTTAAAACATTAGTAATTTACAACAATAGGGTATAGATGAAAATAATTATTTATTGATATATTTGCATTTAATAAAGATTTAGCTTTAATAAAAGCTATTAATCATTGTTTTATGACAATTACAAGCGGAGATATAAGTGATAATATGATTTAAGGCACGGATTTTTGCTAAAAATGCGAAAAAATTAAAATATGCATAATTCACTCAAAAATTTTTTTTTCAAAAAACGGTTTGAGGGTATTCAGTTTGAGTTACCATTGTACCCATACGCCAATTTTTATCAAAATCTGAGACCCTAAGGGACAAACGTTTGTTGAATTGAGGTGGAATGACCCATATGGAACGGGATGGCAATATAGTATCACCTTGGATGCACTGGATTATTATGAAAGTAGGAATTCGAAGTGTTATTGTGGCATGTTGCGCAGCAGTGGATATAGGAAACAAAAGCGTGATAGATGAGTTTTAGGGGGAACAGAGATGTTATGAATGAATAATTACTTTCTTTAGGTAGTTGGTAAAATATGACCATTACGAAAAGGATTTAATAAGGTTAACTTTTAAAATACTACTTAATATATACAACTCACGACCCGAGTTTCAGCGCTTTAGCGTATTCATCCGGTGATTTTGTCAGATTTCAAATCCCTTATGTATACGAAGACCATGGAAGAAAGGGTGGGGGAAGAAAGAAGGGGGAGGAGGAAGGATTATGTGATTAGGGTGGTGGTGGGGGTTGAAGGTAAGACGAGGGATGTTCGGTGGAGGGGGAGGCTGCTTTTAGAATAGGGTAGGAGGAAAGGTACAAATATTCGTTTTAAACTGTTATATCAGGGTCGAATAATCTTTTTAAAATTTCTAGCTGCTAAAGTGAGTCAAGTTCACGTCTATTGTTTGAATTACATAAAATATTAACTTTAAAATCACTTTTGTCGCCGTGGATTATAAGATGTTTGGTAAAGTTACTATTTAGGTCATAGTAATTTCTGAATGCATGTAAATGTTCCTAAACTCTACAGGTTATGAACGACTATGATGGTCTCTAGTGGAGAGCGGAAAGCTGGAGAATGCGAAGATGGAGAGTAGATACCCTTGTAGTCAGAGAGATCAAGTGGGCTGGGGAAGACGACTACTGGAGAGAAGGATACCGAGTTCTCCACTACGATCTACGATAGACGACTATATCAAAGGGGAGGACTTTGTGAAATCAGTGTGATCGCTCTTCCGAAAAGAGAAAGTATCAAAATTCGAAGACTATTGAACAATTAGTTCCAACCTCGCACGCGGGAAAAGTTTAACTTAGGATCATGAAAAAAAGGTTACTGACAATTACTGTTTAGGTGATGACTAGTTTGAGTTCAGGAAAGGGAAGGAAACACTGAATGCAATTGCAGTGATAAGGTCAATTATAGAAAAGAATTCAGAGGACACACGAAATTGATTTTTTAAAGCGTTCGACAGAAAGAATTAGTAAAATGATAGATAAATGCATAGGGAAACGAGACTAAATTGGAGAAATAGAAGAGAAAATTGAAACTTACATTTGACCCAGAGGGCACAGGAAAGGTTTTGGCAGCCGGAGAATAAGGGTGGGCAGTCATCGGTCTCGGGGTCGTCATGGTTGCCCGTATTCTCCTGTCTCGGTGAGGCAGATATGTAGTTGCTATTTTTAGTTATGAAAAAAATCTTTAATAATTTTTTAGTCATGCAACTGGGTTCGGAAATAAATAACCATAGCACAGGTAAATATAGGTAACGAAACAGAAATATTTAATCCAGAGTGATTTCTATCACACTTTTACTACAGTGAAATTATTTACTATGATCTTATGACAAGACTTAAAAAACATCAACTGATGATATATACCAAACCTAAACTCTCAGTTAACTTCAAGTTGAGGAAAGGGCTACGTCATCTCACGGTAGGCATTATAAAACCGGGCCCTATTGTAATAATAACACTGGGACAATTTTTCACTTTTATTTTTTCAAATTCAGGCTGATAACCTTCACATATTATGTTACAGCAACATGCAATAAAGTTATGCGTGACTCCAATCACCAGTACCCTACGCAATCCATCCTTGTGCAAAATACTACGTAGGTGAAATAACTAGTTTTGATGGCTTTTTTAATTTTACCTTTAGTGGAAACATTCTCAATGCAACTCTATGTATGAAGTTCATAAGGGACAACCACCGTTGCCATCTTCATAGTAATGCTATCAGTAATGAGCTACGCCCTGGAGAAACAAAGAAACCTTCGGCGATATTTCCTTTAAAAGCTACACTGCTATTATTCTCATGTATAAATTTAAAATATCCTAAATAAGGCAACCATTATTTCAATCCTAGAGGAAATTCTGATAAATATACACGTATAGAGAAAATTTGTTCTTTACTACAATATTATTACAACCCTCTGGAAAATGTTCCGTTCAAAGTCGGCTCATTATCTACAATTATGAATTTTAAATAAAAATACAAAGGCCACCTGGAAATGTTGATTCGCCAACATTTCTTCGACGATTAATAACGCAGTGTCATTTTGCTGCAGACTTAATTTCTTTCAAGACTTCATGCAACTTGACATAACATATTTTATAGGAATGTTAGCTACGAGTTAACAATAATGAGTTTAGAAAAATCCATATGCTATAAACGAATGCTGCAATACTTGAAAGTTACAATTGAATCTTAAAAATGCGTAGTCTTAAATACATTTTCGGATTAAGAATAACTCGGTAAGCGCAAGTTAAACAACTAATGGCACCGAATTATCAAATGCAGAATCAAAAAAATGCTTAGGTGTGACCCTTAACTCAGGACCTCTCTTTTGGAGAAAATCATACGGGAAATCTACGGACACCCAATCATGAATTGGAATTTATCAAAAGAATACTATAAAAATGTGACAACAAGATTGATTCGAAATACTAAGCTGTGTCACTGAATTACTAAAGTATTTAGGGGGAATCTTACACTGATTGAAAGGGAATATATTGATTAATCCAAGGACATAAGCTCAAAGGGGACTTTTTTCCGGACGTTAAACGTATTTTATTAGAGCCAATGCATTACGGTAGAAACGAACATGAGCACAAGGTGAGGGAAATA
Organism: Pyrrhosoma nymphula; assembly: GCA_963573305.1. Taxonomy (NCBI): domain Eukaryota; kingdom Metazoa; phylum Arthropoda; class Insecta; order Odonata; family Coenagrionidae; genus Pyrrhosoma; species Pyrrhosoma nymphula. Next base: position 132,652,580 of record OY754334.1, on the reverse strand, counting down.
GATTGCGGAACCGAAAGATTTAATATGTCATTTTTACGCGGGCAATAAAGTACCATAATATTCCCACCGCCGCAAAGAAGGCTTTGTACTCGGGATGGAAATTATAAACATGTCAACTCGCTTGAAATTCCCCGCATTATCTGATTTTCTAGTTACTACTTATGAAATTCAAAAAGAAAATCAGCAACAAATGAATATCACGTGAGATCGATTGGTTGCGATAGATCAATCATATATCATTTCCACCCTCAATAGGTAGAGTAGAATTTACTCTCGTGTTTAATAACATAACATCAAACCTAACACTTCATTATTTTAAAAATGCGGTGGTTAAATGGTGCTTCAATATGCGGTGATTTTGTTAAAAAAAAGCTAGTTAAAGCTAAAAAAAGTTAAAGATGTCATATTGTATTAAGCTAGTTAACACTACGTAAGCTGGTTAAATTAAATCCTCATAACTCAAGGCTAAATATTACTCTCTAATCTCACTCTTAATTTTATTCTCGAATGCTATTTAATAAATTGTAAATAAGGTTTTGTAAATTAAGCAATTTATATTATGCTGGGGTACTTTTCTGTTGATTTATGTGAAATGTATTTAATTAAAAAAACGCATAAATATATCAATGGAAAATATTTATTTCTTAAGCAAAATAATATTCACGATGGGGTCAAAAGAGACCAAGTAGGTAGGGTGTAATTGTTTAATAACAGGTGGCGAGGGTTAAGATAGATATCAGTTTTCATATTAAAAACAAGATTATCTCTGCCACCGTAACGTAATTCAGCAAAATATTCTCATGACATTAATTTCATAACATTTTAACAGCCATGTGAATAGGGTTTACTATCAACATTGCCAAAATAAAATATGGATGAATAGATTAGACATGGCTTGACGACGATTTGCTTTCTTGGTGCATGAAAATAAAACTTAGTAATAAAAGTGTGCTTAAGAAAAGAAATAACTCAGCAACGAGATGAGACACTGCGTTTTTAATTGTCAAAGAAATGTTCGTGAATCCGCAACTTCAGGTAACTTTTGTATTTTGAGTTAACATTCTAAATTGTTAGGAATGGACGGAACATCCTGCCAAGTGTTACATTTGTGCTGTAGTAGCTGGCAAAAGTTGCCTAAAAACGTACGTATACCGTAATATCATAGGAATTGGGGGTGATGGCTAACTTCGGTTATTAAATTTCCAAATATCACTAGCTGTCAAAGGAATTTGGTAATAGCATAAGACTCCTTCGTTTCACCGGTGTAATTCACTTTGATTGTATGTATACAGGTCCAACCGAACCGGAGGCGGAGTATTTATAGCAGTAAATAAAACCATAGTCAGCCGAGCGGAAACCGTCCCTGATACCAGCATAGAATCTGTATGGTGCTCTATTAGATGCCCTAAATCAAAAACTATATTCGTGTGCGCGTACTACAGGCCACCTTACACCGACGTCACCTCAATTTCAGAACTCGAAACACAAATGAAGAACATCACATCATCCAGGAACACCGAAAGAAAATTAATCATAGGTGGAGATTTCAATACGCCCTCTATAGATTGGAGGACCTACAGTTACATATCAGGATGAAGAGACAAAAGATATATGCGAGTCCCTGCTGCACACGTTCTCAACAAATGCCCTACATCAGATAGCTACGACGCCTAACAGAGGGCACAAAATTCTTGATTTATTGGCAACAACTATACCGCAACAAGTAATTAAGGTTGAGGGCATTAGTGACCATAGAGTAGTTACCGTTAGGGTATTTTGTAGATGCAGATTTATACAACTCTAATAACTGGGGTTGCCTCATATAAGTTAATATTTCCTCATGTATTGATAATGCTTACAGCAGATGTATAGTAAATTAGTAATTATGATTCGCCTTTTTCTTTTCCTTCGTAATTTGGTATTCCCATAATACGATTACGAAGGTGCCAAATGTTTGCAATGGTGCCATCATTTATCGTAATCGTGAATCTGGATGTACACTTTACAGTCATGATAAGATAATTTAGTTATTTGCGTGTACATGATGTCAGTGAATGTTGGTAAACACCGATTCATAAAACTTGTGGTGACAGTAGTGGTGGAGCAGCACCGGAAAGAATTCCTTCGTAACTGGTTGTGAGTGGGGGCGGGAGGGGAGGTTCGTATGAGGCGGGGAGGGGAGATGGTCACGTGAGGGGAGGTAAGCGTTGGCTACTCGTTGTCGAAGAAGGAAGGTCACGCGAAGGTTTCTTTGTCATACAAAACAAAGACACGATGTGCATGTCGTAGCGGTAAAATTGGCCCCCAGAACTCACATAACGCATATACAACGGCTTGAGCCGCACCTCCCTCCCCCCTCCCATCTCATCGGGCCATGACTAAGAAGCCCAATATGAGCACACAAGGAATAAACACGTTGCTCTCAGGCTGTCAAGCAAAATACGAAACGGATCACGTTTACAACCCCCATTAATTGCCGATGACGGTGGTAGCGGGGTTTTATTCCCCGCCTGCTAACTTGAGGCCCGGGGTTCGATCCCAACCAGAGTCATTTTTCACAACCACCTTTTACTTTTTTTTCAATTTTGTGTGGTGTTAATTTCCCGGATATTTATCTGCAATTTTACAACATCATCATTGCCGTTAGTTATTTGAATAGTTCGTTCTTTTACCTTAGCTGGGAATTAACATTAAAGGAAAGCATATTATTAGGAAAAAATCCAGAATTAAACTAAAAATAATTAATACTACAATAAGTGAACCGTCAAAAATACAGTCGTTGTATTTGAAATTGAAAAAAATAACTTAAAAATTATATTCTTAGGAAATTTTTCTTTAGCCACAACAACGACTCATACATGCCGATTGAAATATCGAAAAGTTATAGCCACTGAAGTATTAACACCGAACGCAACAGAAGAGAGCGAGTTATGGCGTATGATTTTCGCAAAAAATAGAGAATGATGAATGATTTTCGCCTTCGGGCGGTCCGCAGTGGGGCAGAATGATGATGTGGGGAAAAAATTCAAATTTTTGTACTAGTCCCCCTTACTGGCCTCAGATTTATTTGCAAATGAATAAAATACGAATCGAAGCACAACGCATTAAATATGAGTAAATTTGACAAATTTTAGTCCGTTCGGTAGCCACCCCTTGAACTGAATATACCGAGGATCGATAGCAAGTAGGATGACACATTTTTAGCGACGAAAGCGGAAACTTTTTTGACTGAATGTATATTTAAACATAGGCTGCTGAGACTTGATTTTTTGTCCTTATGATAATTTAAACAAAATGTATTCAAAGTTTATTATTTCGTTGCAATAATAAACTTCCATTAATTTAAAAAATATAATGCCACAATGCTTTTGGATCACATCAACAAATATTTTGCACATAAACAAAAGTGATTAGCAATTTTTTTCCTCGGAATCATCAGTATCTGAATATACAATCTCTTCATTGCAAAGTATTGAATAGTCTGAATCAGGAGGGCCCAACAGGTTTAAAACATCAGGATGGATAGATAGAGGGATAGGTCACCTTCCTAATTCAATTACGAGTGGATCGGACTTAATGCGTAAAATATGCATTAAGTCTTCATTACAAGCAAACCTAGAAGATTTTCTCGTGTGGTTTTCCCTGAACCTCCTCGCATCTTTATTCCAAGCCTCTTGCGCTTCCTCCGAAAATTATCCGATTGGGAGTGGAAGCGCACTGATAAAATCTGCTCCATGAATTAGCACTTTACATAATGATGGTGGCATGGGGTACTAATTGTACAAGTCAAAGCTGGTCCTTTGTATACAATTATAGGTAAAAATTGCTTAGGCGCATCTGGTTTCTTTAATAAAAGAAAGATAAGGGTCTCTAACTCTTTCTTTCAAGAACTGATAATGATCATGCTTTTTAAAAAGGACGGGGGCCGAGTTTTTGTTCAGTGGATATACTGGTTTTAGTCGTAGATTTTTCATCTAAATCTACAAAATATCCTGCAAGCAACCTCAGGGGTGTGTGGCAGGGGGTTATCGTAGCAGCCTCTATCGAGTTAATACTCGAGAACTGGGCACTCGTAAACAAACATCCTAGTGGGCTCAGGGAAGAATCCTCTACGCCCTTGGGGTGACTTGCTGGGCATTAGGTGAGAGGAGCGGATGCATAATCGCTTTCCCTCCAGAGAACTTGGTGGATGACCGAAGAGTCCAGTGTGCCCCATCTCAATAAAGCTATAATGGCAATTATGGTGGCATAAACCAGGAGTAGAGCTTTGAATTCTCTTGAGGCACTATACAATTCATTTATTTAACTATTAATTTAACTATTTAATTACAGGCTGACTAATCTGGAGATGCCAGAATTGAAAAGGAGGAATTTTAGCTCCCTTCTTAGTCTTTTATAGAAAACTAGAAGCTTCACATTCCTGGTTAAGCACGGGAACCTGTGAATTAATTGCACCAATTGTGCATTAAAAAGACAGGGCTAATGTTGAGAATTTTACATTATCTCGTCAAAAAAATGTATACACGACAAGATAATTGATATGTAATTTAGAGAATATTTTAGAAGAAGAGATGAACAAATGGTACAAAAACCACATATTTGGTAATATTATTAACCAATCTTGGTCCAGAAATAGTGCTAAATATTATTCATAAGGGTAAGTTAATCATGCCCGTGGAATTTCAGTGGGAGATGCCATTTACCTTTGTCAATATGAATCAATGCATGACGCGTGATATATATTCACTTATCAGGTACTATCTATCAGTCATTAATCGCATCTTTGAATTTCGGAGTGAATTCTCATTGAAACTCGCTTATAAGTAATCAAAATCTTATAAATAATGTACAAAGTATGCATGTTCGTGTAAAACTCTAAAGCGAAATTTAGAACAATTTTAAAACTTTCAGGACTATAAAATGTATACTATGCACAGATAACTTTCTCCTTTTCATGTAACTCATGGCATCCAGTTCAATTTCTTTTCGTTCGTTTTTCTTGGAAAAATAAATGTTCCAACACAACATGATTTTATTTTCCAATTCTCAGAATATTTTTGATGGTATATATATGACATATTCTATAATAATTCGAGAAGCAGAAAAATACCAAGTATATTACTTTGTAATTTTAAACTTTTTATTTATTACTTTGTTTTATTTTAAATTTTCATATCAAATACTTCAACTAAAATATACTGCAGAACACCTTTAGTTAGCCATAAGAGAAGGAAATTTTACAACTTAATATACAATTTAAGAAATTAGCTAGCATTGTTGTAATTGGAATAAAACTGTGGTTCCGGGTATTACTCACACAAATGACACTTAATAACATAGATGACTTTAACCTGTAAACTCTGTGAAGAGCTTAAACATTAAGTATTGAAATAAATATCAGCAAGATTAGAGATATTGTTCTTTAGTAACTAAATGAGAAGTACCTAAAATCATTAGTATTCTAGTTACACAATTTTTATTAAGTTCCGGAAATGGCATGGTAAAGTTCCGGGTGTGACCTAAATACTCTTTCTGCTCTCCATTATGAGTAAAATTCAATTTTTACTCAGCTTTTGATTCATTAAGATATTGATATTATTGATTAATTAAGCTCTATTAAATTTGGTTAATTTAAAACAAAAATGTAAACACATTAAATTATAACGACTAGTATTTATGAAATATCTACTGCATTGATAGAAGCACTGTAATGTAGCAAAGGAATGCAAACTATTCTCAAACTGCCCAATATGAAGGTGGCAAGTAATCAAAATTGTTTGGAGAAATAGTGATGATACCCATGGAAAAGAAAAAGTACTACTTAGAACAATTCACAGAAGGCTATATGGGAGGATGAGTATAGCAATCGAAGGGGAACAGGAAGGTTTTAGGAGGAAGCAGGAACCAGAGATACAATAGGCTTGATAAGAGTAATTAGAGAGAGATATATGGAAAAATGAGGAAAGTATATGTATCTTTAACAGGAAAAGGAGTAAGACAAGGGTGCTGCATGCCCCCAATATTGTTCAACAAATATTTGGAAGAAATAATTCAAGGGTGTTATGACGGTAGCAAGGTGTTTGGGAGGGAAAAGAGTAAAATGTATAGGATTTGTAGATGACATGGCGATATTAGTGGAAACCAAATAGAAATAATAGGAACGTTACATGACCTTAACACCAAATATCTAGATTAAGGAATGAAGATGAACGAAAAGAAGACCAAGTGTATGGTCATCGGAGGAAAAGGGGAGAAAATTAAAATCAAACTAGAAAGGGCATTATAACAGAAGATATGTGTAGTAAAGCTATAGCATTAGCAAAATTAGGATTCTAAAATAAAAGGATGCTACTCTGTTGGTCTTTGAACATTGAATTGAGAAAAGTGAATATGGAGTATGGAACTATATGGGGCGGAAACTTGGGCAGTTAAGAACAGAAATGAAAAAAGACTGGAAGTCCTTGAGATTTGCATATGGACGAAGATGGAAAAAGTGAGTTGGAAGGATAAAGTTAGAAATGAGGAGGTACTGAGGAGAGTGGAAGAGGAAAGGAAAATGATGAAAACGATTAGATGAAGAAAGAGAAATTGGATTGGACATTCCGTACGAAGACACTGTCTGCGGACGACGGGTAAAGAAGGAAAGCGGGGAAGGAAAATCAAGTTAATCCTAGACAACATCAAAATAGGCGTAAGGTACGCGGACACAAAGCGTCTGGCTGAGAGAAGAGTGGAATGGAGGAAGAGCCATTGAGGAAACCTGCCATCTGGAGCAGAAAAACAAAAGTTACTTGGGGCTTGTCTGCTAATTCAATCTTTATTATAGAACTCATTAATGAAGTTTTTATTTTACTCTGAAATTTAAAAATGGGGTTTGGACACAGAAAATGAGAGGTCTACAAAGAATTACTAAACTTTATATGTTTTGAAGTACAATCAGAGAAATAAATATGTATATTTTTTTAAATTTTAAAATGAGAGAACATTACTTAGAAGATATAAAGTAAGGTTAGACCTACATGAAATGTCAAACAGTAAAAAATAACCGTTTAAAAGCAGAAGTAATGAAGTCTCTACGAATTTTGGTCACACCGGAAAGGCAATCAAAGGTCACACGTGGAATTATTAAATCACATATTGTAAACATTTATTTGATGTTTCAAGAAAGCCAAAAGTTTTAATTGCCTAAAAAAGGCATATCCCTGAATACTACTATTGTACTCTATAGATTACATTTATAATAGAAACTTTTTGATATTTTTGGTTCCGGGTGTGGCCAATTTACATTGATAATTAATTTTCACGGATTTTAAATAAAAACATCCCCATAATGAATCAAATTTTGTAGGATTAATACTCAAAAGGCCAAATAAACACTTCTACGGCTGATGGAGGGAAACAGGTGATCAAAAATGCAAATACTTGACATAAACAAAATGTATATCAACAGCTGATAAAAGGTCTACGTTTTTCGATGACACAAAGTTGACTTTTTAAAGCAGAAAATAATGACAAACTAAAAAATATATATGATGTGACATTTAATGTTTCATACTTAAAAATACCTATATTATTTATATTTTTTAAAAATTGTTTTATATTTTTTCCATATTTGGGGTCACTTGAAATGGAATGGCTGAAGAGAGTAAAGGACTGAGAAAAGTGATCAGCATCGTACATGTTGCCACATGCGTAAAAAATGCAGGAATACCTAATCATTCGAAGCATGGAAATAAAAATTGAAGGCAACCTCTCGGAAATCCTATTCGAATTTAGGCACAACAGAAAAACCAAGAATGTCACACACTGCATGAGAGTACAGGTAAAGAGAACGACACATATAAGAAGAAACTTGAGGCATCACTTTGTGAAAATTCCTATCGTCTATGATGAACAATCAATCAAAACTTTGCGCTATTTTCACTCTTCTTTTGTTTGACTTCCGTGGTGAGTCATTTCTGATGCATTAATAATCATAATAATGTGATGAAACCTTGGTCGACCAATAAAACAAGCCTGTAATTAGTACAAAATTTTGATTGTTCATAATGAAGAACGATATAAGCTAATAAGCCACTGTAGGTGGATTCGTGGCCGTGGAGAAAGCCGAACTACGTTGAGTGGAACAAAATGTTCAGTCTGTTGTAACAACTAGGAATGGATTAAAAAGACATAAGGATAATCTGTCAACTATACAAGAGGAATGTCGTCACACTGCGAATCACAGATACTCATTACTCGACATGCGTTTCGCGTCCCGCTCCCTTAACTTAACACATTATTAAAATTATTTCTTCCCACACAGTAACGAGGCTACTATATGTCTCCTTCGTGCAGGACTGAAATGCGCTTGGCCACGACGACCATAGTCATGAAGCTACTGAAGGGAATTTCTCACCATCTTCCTCGCACAAAAAATACCAATAATTCCCAGGCCAAAGCCAAAAGTTCTTAAATTTCTTAGTTCTTACGCAGGCGAATTTTTTTGGGGGTGGGGTTTGACTATTGGCTACTCGTTGTCGAAGAAGGAATGTCACGCGAGGGTTTCTTAGCCATACAAAATAAAGTCATGATGTACTAGTCGTAGCGGTAAAATTGGCCCCCAGAACTCACGGAACGCATATACAACGGCTTGAGCCGCACCTCCCTCCCCCCTCCCATCTCATCTCATCGGGCCTTGATGCTCGTGTATGCTCTCAAGCAAAGTATGAAACGGACCACGTTTTCAACCTTCATTAATTGCCGATGACGGTGGCGGCGGGGTTTTATTCCCCGCCTGCTAACTTGAGGTCCAGGGTCCGATCCCAACCAGAGTCATTATTCACCACCACCTTTTACCTTTTTTTCGATTTTGCGTGGTGATAATTTTACACATTTTTTTCCGGGTTTTTATTTCCAATTTTACAAGATCATCATTGCCGTTTGTTATTTGAGTAATTAGTTCATTATCTTAGCTGGGGAGCTACATTAAAGTATTTTATCAAGGAGCAGGAAAAAAATCAAGAATTAAATAAAAGCAATTAATACCACAATGAGATGTACCGTCAACAATACAGTAGTGGTATTTGGAATTGACACAAAATACTTAGGTATGTGCCAAAATCAGGTGTGATCCAACATCAGGATTGCTGATGTTTAGACCAAGTGTCGTCCTACTTGCAGGTAAAAATTGAATATTATGTCGTCCATCCTAACCTTTCATAATGATTCCACAGGTCATGGATTTGATCCTTCCTAGAGGTGGACCACTTCGCGGCCCACTTCTCGCGCAACACATGAAATATATCAATCCGCTTCACAGCAGTTCCAAAAACTACGTCCTTGCACTCTCTTTCAGCTTGCTTTATTAGTCCTGTCCTCTATACTGAACCCCAGGGTCGTAATGTAATGAAAATCAACTTATCCAGACGAATTTGTTGTCAGCACATTAGCTACAATCTTTCCTCCTCGATAAACACCCGCCCGGCGGCTACCCCGAGCAGGCGCCTTTGTATTCAATGATAGGCCAAAATTGCTTAGGCGCACCTAGTTTCTTTAATAAAAAAAGATAAGGGTCACTAACTCTTTCTTTCATGAACTGATAATGATCATGCTTTTTGAAAAGGAGGGGGCCTGAGGGAAGTTTATTTTATTTCCCATGCTTTCTCATGGAAATATTAAGTTATGAACCATAGAGACTTACAACCATAACCAGACTTGTTTAACTATATTCCAACCTAAAATGGGAATCATCAAATGACTCCCTGAGAAATAGCCATTCCAGAAGTTTGAAAATGGCGCCAATTTTCCTCCTGGCGACGAAGTTACTGCTTCTAGAAAGTAATTAGTGTTGTTTTTATGTGCTTTGGTGTGTTCTACGATAAGTGCGTTTCTTGAAAAGTAGCCAATAAAATATTCGGAAAATCGAAAATTGTCCTTGAATTGATTTTTGCCCCACTGTGCGGTTCAGGAGATTAGAGAGATAGCGAGGCATTTCCAGGTGAGGACTTCCATGTATTTTATGAGGTTTTCTGAACTGCACGGAAGAGATGGAACGGGATGGTATTATAGTATTACCTTGGATGTACCGGGTTAGTATGAATGCAGGAATTCGAAGTGTTGTGTTTGTGGCATGCTGCGCAACAGTGGATATAGGGAACAAAAGCGTGATAGGTGTGTTTTAGGGGGAGACAGACATGTTATGAATGAATAAATTCTTTCTTTCTTAAGTACTTGGTAAAATATGACCATTACGAAAAGGATTTAATAAGGTTAACTTTTAAAATACTACTTAATATATACAACTCACGACCCGGGTTTCAGCGCTTTAGCGTATTCATCAGGTGATTTTGTCAGATTTCAAATCTCTTATGTATACGAAGACCATGGAAAAAAGGGTGGGGGTAAGGAAGAAGGGTGAGGAGGAAGGATTCTGTGATTAGGGTGGTGGTGGGGGTTGAATGTGAGTGGGGGAAGGTAAGACGAGGAATGTTCGGTGGAGGGGGGAGGGCTAAGCGGGAGGTGGCTTTGAGAATAGGGGAGGAGGCAGGGTACAAATATTCATTTTAAACTGTTATATTAGGGTCGAACTATCTTTTTAAAATTTCTAGCTGCTAAAGTGAGTCAAGTTCACGTCTATTGTATGCATTACATAAAATATTAACTTTAAAATCACTTTTGTGGCCATGGATTATAATATGATTGGTAAAGTTACTATTTAGGTCATAGTAATTTCTGAATGCAAGTCAATGTTCCTAAACTCTAAAGGTTATGAACGACTATGAACCAGGTGAGAGAGTAATAGTTTTAGGCAACAAGAAAAGCTGGGCTGGTGTACGGAGATAAAACGATTCTGAAAACTTGGCGAATGAGAGCCTGGAAAAAGGTTTGCTTCTCTTGAATACATCGTTAAAGCAAAAGATAATGAATGTGTAATTATAGCAAAGAGGCAATTGTAGGAGCGTGGCTGATTTTATTTTGCATGATGAGGGATTGGGAGAGTTATAAAGAACAGAAGGTGATGATGGGTCGTGGGTTCGAAACTTACCACCGTCTGCTGTCTGTCCATATAGCTGTCTATCTGTAGTGAATCTGGGAAGAAAGTGGGTCCCAAGGAAAAATGTTGTGCCAGCGAAAATGAGATTTAAAGTGGAAAATTTGTTGGATAATGAGGCAAAAATACGGTATGGGTGAATTCTCGAGGATGCAATATCTTCTAAGCACGGGGAATGAATACCTGGGTAGATACCTGGAAGGTTACATGAGTACTCAGATGAATACACGAATACCCTTCTTCTCAAATGAATACACGAATACACGAATTCTTGCGGAGGTCGTCCAACTATTCCCATGTGTATGCTGTGGATGGTGTTAACATTAAGGCCACAGATGAAGTGAAGCATCTAGGAGTTACGATAACTTCGGACCTATCGTGGGGAGCATATATAGGAAATATTTGTGGCAGAGCTCTGAAGAAGCTAGGATTCGTCAAGCGTATTGTGGGAAGATTTTCGGATGAAAAAGTAAAAGAGAGGTGCTATTTCGCACTCGTCCGGCCACACCTTGAATATGCAGCGAGCATATGGGATCCGGTGCAGAAAGACTTAATTCGGGAACTTAATAAAATACAAAGGAAAGCTGCGCGATTCGTCAAAAACTGCTACGGGCGTACAGACAGCGTTACACAGATGTTAAACGAATTAGGCTGGGAGCCGCTAGAGACTCGGAGGCTGCGCGCTAGGCTTAGATTGCTTGAACAATTGAGAATAGATATCTTTAAAAGCGACACGGAGAACATCATATTAGAACCCCACTATATTTCCAGGTCCGACAGAAACGATAAATTAAGAGAGATATTTTGCCGAACGGATAGATATGGGAATTCGTTTTTCCCCCGAACAATAAGGGACTATAATAAATGCTAGGCGTAATTTCATTAGAGCGTGTCCATTTTATATGTAAACGGCTGGTGTCCTAACACCCCCCGCCACACGCCTATGGAGGCGGCTTGCGGGGTAATATGTAGATGTAGATACCCAGACCTTATAAGCCCTGGGCAACTACTTCAGTGCCGCACTGGTACTACGGTTAAATGGTATAAAAACCACATATTTGGTAATATTATTAACCAATCTTGGTCCAGAACTAGTGCTTTCATAAGGCTAAGATGATCATGCCCGTGGAATTTCAGTGGGAGATGCCATTTACCTTTGTCAATATGAATCAATGCATGACTATATTCACTTATCAGGAACTATCTATCAGTTATTTATCGCATGTTGGAACTTCGGAGTAAATATTTTTGAAATTTACTTATGTGTAATGAAAATCGTGTAAATAATGTAGAAAGTATAAATGCTCGTGTAAAATTCAAAAAAACAAAATGTAGTACAATTTTCAAACTTTCAGGACTCTAAATTGTCTACTATGCACAGATAACTGACTACTTTTCATATAACTCATGACAACCAGTTTGATATCTTTTCGTTCGTTTTTTTGGAAAAATAATTGTTCCCACGCATTATAATTTTAAGTTCAAATTCTCAGAATATTTTTGATGGTATACATATTATATGATAATTCCATAGACAGAAAAATACCCAGTACATTACTTTGTAATTTGATTACATACTACGGCCATAAATAACGCTAATAAGGGTAAGATTAGGGTGCCCGTTAACATTCAGCGCGAGAAAGAAAAAATAAAAGCCGTTGTATGTGACGAAAAGAATCAATGTGACGTGCTAAATGCTGACAATACGTAAAAGCCATTAAACGCAAATAGTGAGGTTGCGGTAAAAACAATCAACTTAGTCACTGAACCTGGCCAATAAATTCTGCAGGCATGAATGGCCATTCATGAAATAGGTATTATATGGATATTCACGCTTAGTTGCCAAGGAAATTTCTATTGTCGAAAAGGAAGAAAAATTGATGAATTTAGGGCCAGTTTCACTAACTCGGATAATATTCACTGTTACCGGAGTTACTGTTACGAAAACTCGGATAAAATAATTATCCCAGTAATCTGGTGAACGTGTTTCACCAACGTCATTGTCGTCATTATTATCCGAGTTTTCGAAAACCGAGATTATTGAAAGAAACCCTTTGGATTGTAAATTTTTCATACTTCTACGTCAGGAAAAGAAAAGACGGTATCCATCCGCATTGTTACTGACAAGAGCGTGGTTTAAAGGGAAGGGTATTCTCTCATCTGTAGATTACTTTACAATTAAACGTTAGATTGTGTAAGTTTTGTATAATTTCCGGAATTCATCTCGTATGATTGCTTTAATCACAACGATAGTTTTTGCAATTTCATGGGAAATCAATTGATATTAATGAGGTGAGGAATATATGGTGTATATGCTACAGTCTAGCTTGCATTTACCCAATTACACCTTACTGTAATATCCCCAGGAAATTCTTATCAAATATTTCATTATTATCGTCGTTGAAACAGGCAGATGAAAACTATTTCCATATTTCTGGCAATATTACAGATTTACCTATACTCACTGGAGCGACCCTGGATTACGTTTCTGTTCTATGACGGAGCTTAAATCACAAATGATGGCACAACAAGTGCAACAAATGCTCGGATCATACTCTGATGTTTGAAATGAAAACACACCAGACCTGCACTAGACTTTGTCCGGGGAAAAAACCAATCTTTCTTCTTCTTGATCTTCATAGAAACCAATATAAACAGTATATTATTTCATAACCTACACTTTTAAATGGCCAAAATAATATGATTATTATAATGCTTTACCATCAATGTAACATTTTGCAAACAACACGTAATGAACTGATGATAACATGAGCATGCTTTACCCGTCTGACAGGGGGGGTATACGACCGTCGGGCGGCCAATCGAGCTATAATTTTATGATTCCGTAGTTCATGATTAATAATTCAATATGCTGAAGCGAGACAACGATTTTTTAGAAAAAAGCATTTAAAAATCGTAAAAAGCATGAATAAAAAATCGTAGAAGCAGGCAAAGCAGAATGATTGCCGGCTACAAGAAATAATGGAGAACGCGTTCGGAATGATTAGGTACTGTTCTTCCACATCCTATTCTCGGGTACGAATTTCAGAGCATTCCAAAATTCAATCTGATCCTTGGTGTAATGTGGATTACACCAATAGTGCAGACCAGACCGCACAGTTTTCCATCAAATGGATGGAAAACTGTGCGGTCTGGTCTGCACTATTGGTGTAATCCACATTACACCAAGGATCAGATTGAATTTTGGAATGGAAAACTGATGGAAAAACCATTTGATGGAAAACTGTGGTCCTCTTGGCGCCATTCATTAAGCGTAGGCTAATGCCGACGCCGAGTTGCTATCCACAGTTTATCTTCTGTCCCCAATCCCTAGCTGATCCATTCTCAATTCCCAATGAAAGCATAAGCAGTCTTTAGGGTGGATTTCACCCCCAATTACGTATTAAAATGACATTATTCTGTCCCCTATAAATGATAAATTACCATTGCAATACCCTTACATATATTTTAATATAAAAAATAAATATGGAACCGCATTTGAAAAGACTTCTTCAGCCCTGGCTCCAATCCCTACCCTGTTAACGACTCAATAATTTTAAAAAATTACCTAAAAATATTTTTTATTGAAGTATCGATGATAATAACAAAATACATAAAAATTAAAGCAATGAAAAAGAGAGTAAAAATGCTGGCGACGGCGAGGATGGATCTCCTGCCTGTGATCGATTGCCTGTTCCAGCCGAACGCCTTAACCACTGTGCTATCACCATCAGTTTATATACTATTACACCCTTTGTGAGTGAACAGTGAAATTCCAAGTTACATTCGATGAGAACGTGCCGCCTGTCATTTGTTGATCACTTGATTTTTTCCCGAGGATTGTGGGTCATCTTCAGATAGTTGAACTTTGGCGGGACCGTGGTCTGTGATGATTCCCTCGCTGTCTTTGAATTGATTGTGAAGGAGCTGCGTTTAATGACAATTTGAGACGTGGGAATAGAGTATGTACATTCACTAAAATGAAAGAGGTAAATAAGAAAGCCAAGACTTGTCCTTGACATTCTTGTTTTGAATTAAAAAAGGTATTGATGAAGCGCACATTGCTATAGTTGCATTTTCATTGTAACTGAAGCGGTGGAACTACATTCAAAAGCTTCCAAAGAAATCTTATCAGGATTTGAAACGGGAATTGGCAATGACGAAGGCGTGCATTAGGAACATAAATTTCATTTCTCGAACTGGAGACGAGGGATCCCGTATCATTCACTTAGAATCGCAGAGACAATTTTCACCTTAAAAACATTCTAAGCAACAGATATAATTAATGTTTTGGTCCTACTCTCCGACACTGTTTTTGAAAATTCAGAAATTCCAGATGAATGTATTCCAACTGAAAGCCCAGAGCGTAAAAAAATTACTTCTGTCGTGCGCAAACAGATATACTTCGTACCCGGAGTCGAGAACACTAACCACTAGCCCACGACGCCACATTTAAACAATCGAGAAATATGTCATTTTATATCCTCAAGAATGCGTCATCACGGCATGGCATTACATGTTTGCCTCCGATTTCAGTTATTTTAGGCGCATATGGTTCTTCATAATGTTCTCAAGGGTATTATTTACTCACCAAAACTATCACTGTTTACATATATCAAGTCGCACTTAATACGCACTTAACATTTGCGATTTGATGGTCATGGGCCTGCAATAGTAGAAAGGGGCAACCCTTTCTACTATTGCAGGCCCATGACCATCAAATCGCAAATGTTTTCAATGAAAGGAATGCCCATAGGGAAATCGAGGAAAGGAAGACAGCTCACACTCGTGAATACTCAAACTTTGCGGCCCTCAAGACGGTACGAAGTGGACACGTTTCAAGATCGAGGTGCTTGGATCCATTACCTCTTGTTTTATGAATAAATAACGGTCGGTGTATGAAATTCATTGTTTGAAAAAGTTTCTAAATTCCAACCATATACACTTTTGGACCTGGGTACCTTGGTACTTTACGGAGAATAGGGCATAGGTCATTTGTCTTTCACTGTACTTATGGAAAATATTTCCAATGAGCGGTAATTATCTGATGCTTAAAGCTATTCTTTTAATAATTACAGTACATGCACTTGAACGCGCTGTTTTCCAATTACCTTTCTTGCAATGGTATGCACTCAATTTTGCACTTCAGACATTTTTCTAGTTTAAAATGGCATAAGATAAACGTTAACTAACAGAGAAGTGTTATCGTTTTCCCAATATTATTTATTGTCATGTAATTATTACGTAAAGGTGTCCGTCTTGTGTGTGTGTGTTTTTAAATGAATGAAGTGTGTGGGAATAGATAAAATCCACTCGAAGTTACAAGAAATTTATGAAATAACGAGAGACGATTAGTTTTCGAACTAATTATTAGGATGAAAGGGGAGGGAACATGGTGGTAGGACTTCGTGAAATCAGTGTGATAGCTATTCCGAAAAGGAAACTATCAAAATTCTAAGACTATAGAACAATTAGTTCCAACCTCGCACGCGGAAAAGGTTTTACTTAGGATCATAAATAAAATGTTACCGACAATTACTATTTAGGCGATTACTAGTTTGAGTTCAGGAAAGGGAAGGAAACTCTGAATGCAATTGCAGTGATGAGGTAACTTATGGAAAAGAATTCAGAGGATACATGAAATTGATTTTTCAAAGCGTTCGACAGAAAGAATTAGGATAGATAAATGCATAAGGAAACGATAATAAATTGGAGAAATAGAAGAGAAAATCGAAACTTACATATGACCCAGAGGGCACAAGAGAGGTTTTGGCAGCCGGAGAATAAGGGTGGGCAGTCATCGGTCTCAGGGTCGTTATGGTTACCCGTATTCTCCTGTCTCGGTGAGGCAGACATGCTGAAGTCGCGAAGACATGATGGTAACAATTTTTAATTATGAAAAAAAAATCTTTAATAGTTTTTTTGCCATGCAATTGGGTGCGGTAATAAATAACCATAGCACAGTCAAATATATGTAATGAAACTGAAATATTTATTCCAGAGTGATTTCTATCACACTTTTACAACAGTGAAATCATTCACTATGATCTCATGACAAGGCTTATAAAACATCAACATTATGCATAGGCATAAAGTTAAAATAATATATATTCGGGTATATGTCGTTATATAAAACTTTGTTGTTCTCCAATTAAACACCGACCAAATTTTAAGTTTAGACAACAACAGTTACTCATGTAAGCAATTAAATGCTAGTTCACGGGTAATTCATACATGCCCACTAATTTTTAGATTAAAAACTAATTATTTTCCCTGATGTATGTCCATCAATTTTTAGATTAAAAACTAATTATTTTCCCTCTGTCACAGAGATGACCTTATTTTATGGCGACTCAATACCAGTAAGACAATACATGTTACAAAAAATAGGGATTACCTATGTGTAAGTTTACAATCATGTGGCTAATAGAACACTTTTTTTTGGAATAACTCGTCGTCAACTGAATGAAACACATGGTTTTTATATTCACACTTCTCTACCCGGATTGATAATCTCTGGTTCAAATTTACCTAACCTGTAATCCTTGGCTAAATGGTTCTCCCACCAATACGATTTCGTCAACTAAGTGAAAATCTGATGATATATACAAAACTTAAACTATCAGTAAAATTCAAGTTGAGGAAAGAGCTACGTCATCTCACGGAGAATGTTTACCAGACATTATAAAACCGGGCCCTATTGTAATAATAACATTGCGACAATTTTTCTCTTTTATTTATTTAAATTCAGACTGATAACCTTCATCTATTATTTTACAGCAACATTCCATAAAGTTACGCGTGACTCTAATCACCAGTGACCTACGCAATCCATTCTTGTGCAAAATATTACGTGGGTAAAATAATTAGTTTTGATGGCTTATTTAATTTTACCTTTAGTGGAAACATTCTCAATGCAACCCTATGTATGAAGTTCAAAAGGGACAACCACCGTTGCCATCTTCATAGTAATGCAATCAGTAATGAGCTACGACCTGGAGAAACAAAGAAACCTTCGGCGATATTTCCTTTAAAAGCTACACTGCTATTATTCTCATGTATAAATTTAAAATATCCTAAATAAGGCAACCGATATTTCAATCCTAGAGGAAATTCTGATAAATATACACTTCGAGAGAAAATTTGTTCTTTACTACAATATTATTACAACCCTCTGGAGAATGTTCCGTTCAAAGTCGGTTCATTATTTACAATTATTAATTTTAACTAAGGCCACCTGGAAATGTTGATTCGACAACATTTCTTCGACGATTAATAACGCAGTGTCATTTTGCTGCAGTCTTAATTTCTTTGAAGACTTCATGCATCTTTACATAACTTTTTATAGGAATGTTAGCTACGAGTCTAACAATAATGAGTTTAAAAAGACCCATATGCTATAAACGAATGTTGCAATACTTGAAAGTTACAATTGAATCTTAAAAATGCGTAGTCTTAAATACATTTTCGATAAAGAATAACTCGGTAAGCTAAGGTTAAACAACTAATGGCATCGAATTATCAAATGCAGATTCAAATAAATGCTTAGGTGTGACCCTTAACTCAGGACCTCTCTTTTGGAGAAAATCATGCGGGAAATCTACGGACACCCAATCATGAATCGGAATTTATCAAAAGAATACTAGAAAAATGTGACAACAAGTTTGATTCGAAATACTAAGCTGTGTCACTGAATTACTAAAGTATTTATGGGAGAATCTAATACTGATCGAAAGGGAATATATTGATTAATCCATGGACTTAAGCTCGAAGGGGACTTTTTTCCGGACGTTAAACGCATTTAATTAGAGCCAATGCATTACGGTAGAAACGATCATGAGCACAAGTTGTGGGAAATAGATTGCGGAACCGAAAGATTTAAAATGTCATTTTTATGCGGGCAATAAAGGACCATAATAGCTGTGATAGAACATTTCCATAATATTCCCACCGCCGCAAGGTGGGCTTTGTACTCGGGAAGGAAATTATAAATACCTCAACCCGCTTGAAATGCCGCGCATGATCTGATTTGCTAGTTACTACTTATGAAAGTCAAAAAGAAAATCTGCAACCAATGAATATCACGCGAGACCGATTGGTTGCGATAGATCAATCATATGTCATTCCCACCCTCAATACGTAGAGTAGAATTTACTCTTGTGTTTAATAACATAACATCAAACCTAACACTTCACACCACTTGATATATCCAACATTATTTTATTTTGTTCTCTGCATGAAGTAGCATCTCGTAGCACTAAAAAATTAACAGTATTAGTAATATTAACCATTTAAAGTGTCTATAGCATTTTTTGCATGTTCATTTACGTATCACTCTCCCAGTTTCTAGTTTGACTGTGCACTGTTCTCCTGACTGCTTTTTGGCCTTTGCCAAGCGGCCGTGGGAACGTACGAGGTTCTGATTTGTGCTGGGTCGAGTGCTGAATGCCTGGTTTGGAATCATCCCGAGCCACACACACCCTAGTGGTGACTTGAACGGTACTTCGTTGATGTAGATAAATATAAGTATAAATTATCAATATTTCCAGTTAAAATACCATTAACAATATTATGTACCGTTGATTAAATCTTTAATCGGCGCGATTATGACGGAAAAACACGATTGAATACATCAGGAAAAACTAAACAGTATGTAAAATATTTCAAGTCGAATAAATTGACTGATACGTGAAAGAAAGTAAAGGAAGATGAATAATATTGGCACGACCATATGTTGTAAGCAACGCTCACCTTATTCTGTCGTGAAATTTGCTTCCTCAGCCATGGTATAAAAGGGACTGCTGGCCAACATTATTAACCGCCAATTATTAGACAAACTATAATTGATAACTTTGTCTCTCCGATGACCGCCATTTCGGTCCTGTTAGTCGCAGAACAAATACCGTATGGCTCCGACTATAAGCCGCACCCCACTTTTGGGGTATCAAACAAAGAAAAAAGTTATACGCGAATTTAAGCCGCACCCTTTTTAGTGCTTCCCGTAATACCTACAGTATTATGCATTAGAATTTTATCTGTTTTTATATCATCTATGTAACTGTGACACAATGTTAACTATATTATCCTTAAATATATGAATATATTGTGCACCAATTTGACCTTTTTCAGCGTTATTTCTTACTTTCCCCGTGGCTTAGGCGAGTTTAGCTGGCGTCCACGTGAATCCAAATGGCTGGTTTGCTCAAATCGGTCATTTTTCGATTTTTTTAAGAAAGTTCTCGAATTTAAGCCACACCTTAAATATAAGCCACACCCCGATTTTGAGGCCCCAAAATCGGGAAAAAAGTGCCGCTTATACTCGAAGAAATACGGTATTCCTAAATTTTCTATATATTTAAAAATCTACTCAAGTGATTCAACATGATTTAAAATACATCGGTGATTATCTTCGTACGAAACAAGTCACGCGCTTATGGAATCGGGAAAACAAACAACATTCATGGAATAGGTAAAATTAACAATTCTTAAATTCTCTGGCGTTATATGGAGGAACTGCATTTTAGTATCTACTTAAATAAAACTGCAGTAATTGTACTGTCCACTTAAATTTTAATTTAAAATATTACACAACACGTTTCGCTGTTTCTTTGGGCGTCATCAACAGGTCTACACCTAGAAGGTGTAGACCTGTTGATGATTAGGCCCTAATAAACGTCGAAACGTGTTGTGTAATATTTTACCTTAAAATTTAAGTGGGCAATACAACTGCTGCAGTTTTATTTAAGTACTAACTATTCTTAATGAGAAACACTGCAATGCCTTAGAATAGAGAATAATTTCGATAAATTTACATAATTTCTCTGATCTGCCCTATGAAAAATATAATTAGATACACTCTCGACTATATCTGTGTAACATAGATAAGGTGGGTTGGAAACTATTGGTACAGTCTTCCATATAAGTTGGCTGATAATAAAATATATTCACCAAACAATTGAATTAGCTCAAATGGTCGAACAAAGCAGCTAGCTTTCATTATTGATCACGGAAAAAGTGAAAAGGGGAGCACTTCAAGCGGCCCACCACTGAAACAGCTAAATTATCGAGGGAGTATCAATGGGATTAAAAAAATCGTTGACCTTACCATTACATCGATCCAGAAGTCAGTACTTTTCGCAGTCATTGCCATGAGGTCCTTAGACGCTGCTGTTTTTCGCAAAATCTTGTCTGCACTGCACGACATTGAAAAAAGCCCGAGTCCATTGGCATACTTTTCTGCAGATGCACGGGAACTTTGTCCTGAAAGAATTTCCCCACATAAGTACATCCATGCCACCATTCTCCTGTAAATTATGTCTAAACTGCTCTGCCATGATTGATAGTAATCGTACCTGCAACGCAGATTGCAGAAAATAAGTGATATACTACCTGAGAGTGAACGACCATAAGTATTTGAGGTCAAGAAGCAAGAGAACAGTCCATCTCTGAGATATTAAAAAATGACATTGAGGTCAAAAGCCACAGTGCATTTAAAAAGCATTTTCCACAGATTAATATAATGTAATGTCAAAGGAAATTTTCATATTTTCGGCTAGTCAACATCGAAATTTATAATGACATTCCTAAAAATAATGTTTTGCTACTAACATAATAGAGGGATTGATACTATCTACAATCAGTAAAGATAGTATAGAGGGAATTTTTTACAAATTCAATAGTAAATATTTACACGAAATAGTATAAAAAATCCGTACCTGGAACTACCTACATTCTTGGAATATGAAGAAGATAGAATAACAACACATTTGTACCAATCCCGCGTCCCGACGATAACTGAAGTTTCCGTCGGGAATCTTGGGTAGTTATTTACGTGACGTCGTCGGCTGTTTTTAAAAACATAATTTTATAGTTCTAATAATATATCAGTGATGATTTGTCCCCCATAAATGAAATCTGCCGGTATTTTTTAATTTATTAATATCTGAAATCATTAAATTGTTAAAAATTACATATTTGATTAACAACGAGATATATGGCAGGTCGATCTGCCATTCGCTGTGTAAATAACTTCCGGTCTTGGCGAGAGATGGCACATCAGCGAATATCAATCATTCTTGAGAAGCAATTTTTTAAATTAGCAATTCTCGTAGGTATTATTTCCAATACGTTTTCTATTCATATCATTTTACTAATTTGATGAAACTAAAATTGGAATTATTTAAAATGTATGCATAGTTCTTACATTTACTGATCCAGGAAAAATATTCGGCGTTCAAGCAATTGTAATAAACAACAAATTTAGCACGTAACTTTAAAGCAATATTCATTTACGTATCTCTCTGGAGTCTCAAAAAAGTTGACTTCAGCAAATTCTCTTTGTCGAATAGGTAAGTTGTGACTCGATGAGTGAACACGACATCTTAGCTAGTTTAACAATATAACCCGATTCATCAACAAGAATGCCACCGTCAAGAGTAAATAAAGCTTACCGAATTAGTCATTCTAATTCGAAATATTAATACCCAGGCGAAGTAAGGCTAGTCACGCACTCAGCGGATAAGGTTTTCTCTGAAGCAACTCCGAGGCGAGCGACGCCAGGCACGGGAAAGCCAGCTCATATAAATCGGAAAACTTCTATTTTAGTGTTCCCTTTCTAGCTAAAACATTTTGCCTTCCCTGGTATTTTTATGCGATTGAGTACCGGTATCCGAAAGAAAAAACGCTATTCTGTTTTAGTATGCGGGCCTCATTATCAAGTAGCAATGAAACAAAGAAGTCTCCAGTGTTAGCAATCGAATAGTGTACAGTAAAGAGAAATTTAGTAATAATTTCACCAACACAATTCCTAAACCCTGAAAATATTTTTTTTTGATGTTCAACGGGGTTTCGGGTTGAAACTATGTAAACGCCGCATTTCTATACACCTCTGACTTCAAAACAATCGCTCCGCCCTGACCCCAAAATCAATACACAAATAGGGTGTGTGCACCCTCTATTATAAAATGCTCGAATAACTTTTACATACCTATATATGAGAAATATCACCCCTTCTGAAGGTCCGCGAATGATCGCGTGACTATTCCATTGTTTGAACGAAGGCACAAATCTTGAGACTTGTAATCACCTCCAGGCAAAGCCGCTGAAAAACAAAAGACACTGTGATCTTACGCCAGATAAATTAGGACGGGATAAATTCTCATCAATACGAAGTATGTAAGCATTGGATGTGATTATTAGAGAAAACACGTCACTAGAAAATTATGTATCTGAATCACTTATTCACAATGTGCAAAAATAGGACTGAATGCTCCACTCAACGAGCGCGAAACTTGGTTGAAATATATTGACACATCCGTTTACGTAGAGATTCAAGCACGGTAAGATTAATTAACGAAAAAAACCATCAGCAGAACCCATTAGTAAACTCTCAAAACTTACGACACAGACGAGTTTGTTGAACATAGGATGAATAGTTTTCAATAATCATTTCATGGCTCGGCTCTTTTGTACTGTTATCATCCTCCCGGGAAAAACATCTTGGCTATATCAATTGCACACCGAGGATATTTTGTTCACTTCCACTACAATTCGAAACACAGGTATCCTCGTTCACTTCAAAAAATCCACCACTGCTTCATGTAACGCCGAACAGCACAGACTATTCGCTTGCATCCCACACCTCAGCCGGTCTTCATGACAATGAGTTCCTTCTAAACACCAGCTTCGTCGTTGGTCTGACGCGAGGGAATCCTTCGTCCCCGAGCAAGAGAATCCTCACAATGCAATGAGAAAGCCACTCCTCATAATCTAGGGCTGCCTCGGATAGAATACCAACGGACGAGGAAAGGTGACTCATGTCGAAAACATACGAAGAACTCGGAATAAGAACAGATGTTGTAAAATCCAATCTTGGTGGTCCCATCAGATCCCCAAGCCAACCAACCTTCATAACTTGTAAGGTCTTGACCCTTACGTATTTCTGGGTACTTTATTGCGCCGTGTTTGTCAAGAAGCATTCAAAGCACTTCTAAAAAATGCTCTTCACCTCGAATAGCAAACCGTAGGAAGAAATTCATTCTATTGATTATCCAAAACCCTCTCAGTGCCAACTTTTCCCCGTGAAATTTACTTCTAAAATATAAAATTATCTTCCCAACTATGTCAATAAAGGCTTTTGCTAATTCTTATGCATAACATAAAATAATGTTTTTGCCCATAAATCTTACTCTGATGGAAAGGAATAAGTTAATGGGAAAATAACCGTTTCTAAATTAATTGTATTGAACTGTTTTATAGTAAGTTATTTGCTGTACCAATATGGTTTATTATGTTTTTTCCCATTGCTATATTTTTCATACCATGATTTTTCGGTGCCTTTTGACTCACAACCGATTAAACTATTAAATTATGCGTAACATTTGATGCCATACCATTCCTGTAAAGACCAAATTCACTACGTGAACAAATATTTTTCTAAAAACTTCTTGAAAGACTTCCTGATTGATTCATAATAATCGGAAACTATTACACATTTACATGCAAAACCTTGCGTTTCAATAAGTCTCTTCAAAGTTTGCATTTTGAATGGTGGGGTAAATAATGACTAATTGTTTATTTTGGGAGGCGACCAATATTTGAGGTCATTTCCACCATTGAAAATAGTTGAGTTGGCTGGTAAGTGAGAGGTTCAAAAAAATGTATCCTTGCGGAAAATATGGCTATGAAATACGCAGAAATTGCCGCGAGAAGATTAGGACCATGAATCGACACATTGACTTGGCTTTATTAAGCTTGGATAGCGTGGTGGTCTTGCCAAGGGAGGGAATATTTGAGGAATGGAAGAAGAGTGGAGAGAAACCCGGCGCCGGTATTAGCCTACTAAAAGTATTATAGGCGCAAAGGGGACCAGACTTCAACGTCCCATCCGACGGACGGAGTACTGCACCTTGAAATCTCCGCACTAGGCACCCAAGTAGGGATCGGGATTCCACTGAAAATTCTCTGCCAGCGTCGGGGTTCAAACCCGGACCATCAGGATGGGAGGCCAGTTCTATTGCCACCACACCATCCCGATCCACTCGGAGAAAGCCAAAAATCTCAGTATGGCCCGTTGGGAGTCGTATTTTAAAACGTAAATTTATTTCGTTGAGTCGTTATGAGTGCCTGTGTCACATTTCATAATGCCCAACGTAAGATAATTACGCTGTCAATAACTTGCGGTTGACTTACCCTTAATCTCTTGCCGTAAAAAAAATTGTTACTGTCTTGAGACGGTAGATAGAAGTGAAAACTTCAACTAATAAATTTTGATTGATGGTGTATATTAAAGTAAAATATGGCAGGTTTATTTAAGATGAAAAAGCATAATTAATTTTGCATAAAATTTGTTATTTTTCATTTTTTATTCATTTTTATATATTTTATTGTTCCTCAATTGACAAATTATTTACATCATTATTACAATCTTTAATTAAAGGAATTATTGGCTTATGATAACTAAAATGGGATACAAAAATATGTGATTTAACAATTTGTATATATCTAGAAAATACAGCATCTATTGTCGTTCCACCTTTTGTTGTTGCGTCGTTTCTATTATTATTCATTGTCAAACCTAATTCATTTTCAATGAAATCTAGCAATGGCTGGGCATTATCTTTTCCAAAATCAACATTAAAGTCTCCGCTTATTATTAATGGTATTTTATCATAGTCTTCGCCGAGAATCCGCGAACCAATTTTTGTATACGGTAATAATTGGAAATGTAAGAATTTTATTACATTTTGTACAGTATTATTTGGTGAAATGTAAACGCAGATTATGATTACAGTATCTTTCTTATTTATTTTACATTGTACAGAACATAAATCTCCTACAATATTGCTCGCGGCAATTTCATTGACACTCTGTCTGGCATTAAGTGTTATATTTGGAGTGACGACGTTGACGATGTCACTATTATTGTGGTTGATCGAAACTCCACCAGATCTTATATATTTTTGCTTAAATTGAGATATACAAGTGAAGTTATCAATATTGACGTCATTTTCATTAATAACATTTGTTTCCGATAATAATAATAAGGTACTATTCTTGAAAACTGAATCTTTTAAATCACTGGCGTGCATTCCCAAACTTTTATTTACAAACAAAATTTTAAAGTGAATTAACATAATAATAAATAAATTCGTATGTACTATAGCTATTGCCTCTTCGCGGCAATAGCTATAGCACACGCTCTCCTAAGCCTAACATATTCGTATGTACTATATATATAGAGCGCGCATTCTCTTTCTCTTCTCTTCGCCGTACTATATTCGTATGTGCTAAGGATAGAGGGAACGGAACGCTTAAAATTTAACGCTTCGAGTGTCACGCTTTTGAGTTTACTCCCATGGAAATCAAGCCGAGAGCAGGCGTAGAGTAGACCCTCCCAAGAGAAGTTTTCACTTAAAAATGAAGGATGATTCCCATAATTTAACAGCAGACGCAGACGCTGCCAACGGGCTGAAACGTTATAAGAGAGAGTAGTGGAGCTGTCGACCGCAGTGGAAGGGGTGCGAAAAGGAAATGCCTCAACACCAGCTGTCTTCACCACCTTCGAATTGGGCACCAATCATCAGTTTCCGAATACGATAAAATGCCCCGAGGTTGTCGACGGAAACCCGTCCGAAGGCTGACCTACCGGTTGCGCGATTCTCAGTCGTCGCCCGTCGCGGCATCGAAAGGCTCACTTCAGAGAGACATTCGTCGAGGAGAGTATTACATAAGCGGGGGAAGTTAAACCTAGAGGGGTTGTGTGATAATGTGGGTATTTTTATTGGTTGTACGATATTTTGAACGTCATTATGACGCGCATTACTTCCATTAGTGGGCCGATTCTATAGCGTTCGAGCGTAAGAGTCTTTCCAGCTGGAATTTAGGTAATATTTCGATATCAATTGCCAATCACATTTTTTTCAACTTCACGCTCTAACGTATTTTGCCTTACGCTCTGATCCAAGGCTTCGGCAACAAAGTACCTACCGAAACGGATTTTTTCGGTCGAAGACGGGTTTGTTTTGGTTTATACTTTGCATAAAATTTTAATAATTATCCCAATACGGCATATTTGATGGACGAAAATCTTTTAAAACACATTGTTATCGGACTTCAATGATAAATAGTGGTGTAGAATGCTTTCCAACAATATATTGGAAGATAGTTTCAATCGCATGCCTTGCTTGGTTTTTTCCTGCAAGGGGTGAATGCAAATCGTCTGACTAGTGAATTTAATTTTTTCTTTTAATTACCGTGTACATCATTAATTTTCACATGTGAAGGAAGCAGCGATGTCATATTTGGTGAAGATATTAAAACGAAGATTTATCGTGTGTTACTGACTGTGTAAATTGTGGTTTGCCTGTGCTAACAAATGTTATATTTTTGACATGACGGTTTGCGTCTGTACATGGTTATAATTATGTCAATTAATGTTTATATTAGGTAATTTGGACTTTAGCTCCGAAATGGATGTGTTACATTAAGCTCTGCGATTTATGTGTAGAAAAAACCTGGCAAAAGTCGAAGAATACTGATCACTGCAATCATTTCAACAATTGGCATTTCAGTAGTTGAGTCTAAATTAATTGGAATGAAGTTGGTGACTGTGTGGATTGATTTTGAATTGTAAGTAAATGTGATTGTTTTCTGTAATTTTATACTTTTGTTTAACGTGCTAAGGTCATTTCGCACATACTGTCTGCCACGTGCAGACAGGGGCAACAGCTCTCGGACGAATCGGAGGATCACCCCTCCAAACTCGAGCAGAGCTCAACGATTCCTAACTTCGGTGAATGATCGGGAACCGGTGTTTCCATCGTGGCATGCCGTTGCCGTGGTAATTATCATCTCAGTGAAAAGATGTTTGTTTTGTGTACTTATGGCATGAAAGGTGCTTTGTCATGCTTCCTTCAGTAAAATTTGCCTACTCGGAGTCATCCTTTTACTTATTCATCTTATTTTCCAGGGAATAGGATTTTTTGGCGTTGGATTTATTTGCCGCCTAATTTAAAGGGATGTTATGATTCAGCATTAGGCATCGGAGGCGATGCATTGATTTGCCTTTATCTAGGATTATTCCATCATTTGAGTCAAAATCAGAAGAAACTTTGAAAGATGATACTGTATGCAATTGAAATAATGCACTCTTGAATAACTTACAAATTGGATTTTTAAATATTTTCCAAGTAAAATGGTATTTTTATTAATTTAAATGTTCTTATTAGTATACGTATATTGAGGTTAAAATCTGTTTCCAATTTGCTGTGTCATGAAAATCTAAACGTCTTTAAAGTGGTTAAATCTGAGCCAATGAGATTAATGAGAGGTTTTAAATGCTGATAGTTAATAAATCATATTGAATATGGATTAGGTTACATCAGCAATTAATCCTTAAAATTGTCACAGTATTGTATTTTTTCATTGTTGAGAGATAATATATTATATTAACTGTCCCAATTTACAGTTATTTTAACAATTTTTTATCCCAAAGGGTATTGAAAATGTAAATAAACGACATAAAAAAGTGTTATTAGAATGTGTGGAAATTTACACCTATTTTGAACTCAAATAAGCGTCAATTTTAATAAATATAAATCTCTTGACTACATTTTTCATTTCTAATTTAATTTTTTTACCACACATATTACACAGTTTCAGCTAAGCTCTCCACGAAAAATCCATAAAAATAAATCATTGCTTCTAATTGAGCCTTTTATAATTTTAGACTGCGTACACATTGACACAGTTTTCTTATACCCGATACTGTGCGTTTTCAAGCATGTACCATGTTACCATCATAGTACCTTATGTATAGTGAACGGCAAAAGTAAATGTGGGAAGCTCGGCCGCGCCACAACTTGGAGCAAACTCGAAGCACGTACCGAAACTGTGTACCGAAAACCAATGCACACCGACCTATACCTCAACGGGAGGAGCCATTATCATCCGGCGCAGAAAATGAGTCATCTCACTACGCTTTTCCATCGAGCAAAAACCATTACGGACTCAAACAGCCTTCAGACGGAATTAATACACCTTAAAGACACCTTCCATGCGAATGGCTATAGCCTTCGAGCAATACATTTGGCCTTAAAAAGAACTTTCACCGCCAATGGAGCGGATATGTTGGAAGAGGAAGAAAAACCCTTCGCTAAGGCTTGCCTTCCTTATATATCATCTATGTCTAACAAGATATCGAGGATATTAAAACGACGCAGAGTGGAAACGATACATAAACCGCATGCTAAACTCAAAAATTTCCTATCACCTCTAATGACAACCTCGGTGTGAAAACAACCGGGGTATACTGCATACAATGTGGGTGTGTTAAGGCGTAGATTGGCGAGACAGAAAGGACCATCGAGAAAATAATCAAAGAGCACGAACGGAGCTTTAGCCTTTTACAACCGGAAAAGTCTACATTAGCAGATCTTATCTTAGATCTGCAGATATTATCATAGCCTTACCCTTGGTATTCGTGTCGATTTCCCTAATTCCACGCTACTTTCCCGGGCGTCCAGAATTTTTGGGAAAGAATAACAAAAGAAGCGATATTGTTACAGGTGGAACAAAATAACATCAATAGAGTTAACGGCTTCAACTTAAAAGTAAGACTTGGAGATCGGTAATTAACGAAATTCAAAGAATTCGTAACGGCCCCCACAGCAATGGGGCGTATGCGGCTATATATAACCGCCAGCATCCTAGAGCGAATTTGTACGCGCTCCTCCGTTTGAAGTTTCCAATTCAGTTTTTCAAGCGCGCGGCAGCTCCGTGATTCACCGCCGCTCTCTACCCCCTCCACGCGTCCCATTGTTTGCTTCCGCGTCCGCTGTGAATACGCTCCACTTTGTTCACGCAATTTTATAAGAAAAGATAAGGTATACAAATAAAAGTAATTGCAATAATCAAATATAAGCCTTTTTTTGTGTAACGCCGTTGAAATAGTTTCTTAACTTTTATAAATGAAGCCACTGCGATTTAAAGAAAAAAATCTTATCTCGGCTCCTATTGGTCGTAGGATTTTTTGTTTTACATAAATCTGCACAATCAAACCAGCTTTCAGCATATCTAAGTTAGAAACTCGTGCAACCAATAGCCGACGCCGTAGCTCTATTTGTTTATAAAAAAAGCTAGTCTGAAAAAGTATGCTTTTTAAACGTTTATTTCTATGACCTTTTAATAATTTTTCGAATTGATTTTAATACTACATGTAATATAAGTCCTTGGTAGTAGAATGCCGTTGTATTTGACTCAACAATTCCGCGACAAGATAGCAATTATTAACTTTAAAAACTGTCTCCGGATAAACAATAGGCCATATCTCCGCAAATAATTCAACAATCACCTTATACAAAATATCGTTGTATTAATAATTACGAGCGCTTTCTTTCAAAGCAATAAAAAAAGTAAATAGATTATTTTTGCAATAAATATTTAATTTACAAAATAACTCCCATTTTCACCGTTTTTTTTTGCTTTTTTGCAATAATTAATTCACCGATTTCGATTTATTACGACTCAAGTTGAAGGTTATTTGATTACCCACAACTTTTGTTTAAAACATGTTTTCGTAAGTTCATTAGTTATTGAAATAATAACAAGAAAGTCATTTCGGCGCCCTATAAATAGTGATTATTTAGCAACCACCCATAATCTCGAGTCGAACGCACATGGGGGGGTCATTTCATGCCCACCTCCACACCTCTGAGCACATTTCATCCACTATAGAATTGGAGTAAAATTTACATTGGGTTTATACCTATTGATTGGACTAATATATAACCGCCAGCATCCTCGCTCGACTCATTATCCTAATGACAATGGCTGAGTCAACCATCGAAACGTTGATCAACTTCAATAAACTTACCCGGTGTCAAACCCGAGAAACCTTCACGTATATAAACTTTGTACTTTTCCACTTACTATTAAAAACAGCGACCGATTTCACTTTGACAAGGTATCTTCTGGCACATTCTGAAGCTTCAGCTATTCTACGTATACAAAGATAAATTCGTTAAAAAAATGATGGGGGTTGATTTGAGATGGGGAAGGGGAGCAGAGTGAGAAAAAAAACATGTAAAAGAGAATTTTTTATACACCTAGCAGGATTGAGGACGAGGACTATTAGTAGTTGGGTAAAGATTTGAAGTACACGCAGGCTTGCTTCAAATCTTCACCCAGTTAGAATGTATGAAGCTTCAGAATGTGCCAAAATATGCCTTACCAAGGTGAAAACGGTCGCAGTTTTAAATAAAGTGTGGAAAAGTACAAAGTTTTTTTATTAAAAAATGGATATCGTTCACTTCCACGAAGTCAAGCCTGAAACAATCAACTTTATTTATAATAGCATATAAGGGCAAATATCACCCGGATTCACCAGTTGAAATATTTAAGTCCTTTACTCGCAAAACGAACTTTTTTATTTGTCCATATTTGCATAGGATTTTGGTTTCATTTTATGCAATCTGTGCACATAATTTTGCTATCATTTCACTTTTTTTGCATGTAATCGTGATTACATTTTTTTAATGTAGCCCGTGATGCATTAGTGATTGTCTATTCTACATGAGTATAATGATAATTAGAAGCTTTAATTCATGTAAATTCCCTTCAGGGGCAGATTAATGGGGGGAGAGTGGCGGCCGCATCCCCGTTATAGGAAACATTGTGGCCATTCCATACCCCCTAGATCCCCGGAAAGTAGCAATTTGCACCCCGAAAAATAACGACCTCATCCGCCATTGATTCCTTTCCACGTTCGATACTCCATTTAACATATCAGCATTTTTATTAAAATAGATACTGTATGCTAGCGTGTTCAACGGTTGTTGCATGCCAGATGTGGATTAACCCCTATAGCTAATCCTTTAGGTGGCTTGCAGGGTATCAATTAGACGAAGGAGTTAAAAAAAACCTCACACTAGGTCGACGCTGACCATACCGAATAATCCGCCTATCGGCCATCGGCGCCCACCTCTTGGTGTTTTTTAAAAGGAAAAAGTTCTCCATTCACCAGATACGGTAGTGCTTCGATCGTCAACCCCGTTTCAGTCAACTTTCCCCCACCTGACTGTTGAACCAGATTGACCTCATTTTTATTTTTATTGATGAATTCCTGGAGATGCCAGTGACCTTCAGACGGTCTTCGATTAGTTTACCAACTGATTGTCACGAGTTGCCAAAGAGAGAAGGTGACCCGGAGTGAGAGGTTTTGTAATGCCCTCGAGGGGAAGAGAAACGGTCTCGTTTGCGTTACATGGGGGACTTCTGAGAATTTGACGCTTTGCCCACAATAGAGTAATAGAGGCTTGAAGCTAATTGGGGAACATACATTATTTAAAAACAACTATTTCTATTTAAAGTACGCATTCAGAAATATACAGAACAAACATTTTATCAGAATACACTGTTGTATAATTGAAATATTTCCTATTAAACACTACGCGCGTTAGGCAGCTTGGAAACACTGAGACGAGCACGTGGGATGATGTCACGGAACGGTATCGTTAACAGCAATATGACGTGTGAATATGACCTTGTGAATTTCGGGTTGTTTTTCGTAATTTTTCGGAGTTATCGTTTGAGTTTCTTTTGCGGAAGACAATGAACTAGTATGATTTAATTCTTCGCGTTGCAATGCGTGTGGATTAGAGAAGCGATACCGTGCGGTGACGTCAAGCCAACGAGATGACGTTTTGGATCACGTGACTTGTTCAAAATATTTGTAGACTTTTGAAAGGCAATTATTTATGTATGCGGTTAATGCATCCACATACGTGTTATATATTTCAGTTTTTTAGTAGATGTTTTGTCGAGTAAACTACTTAAGGATGAAAAAATAATATTTTTGCATATTCCGCATTGGAGAAATAAAAGAGTCAAGCAATATCAAGTCTTTGTAGGTGCCGTTTTTTCTGAAGACTTTTTTAGACTTATTCGCATAGGTCCAGGACCCTGATCAAATAAATATGAAAAATTAACTGAGTGCTCCACACAGTATATTATTTGAGCCGAATAACAAAACTTATATATGATAAGAGGAGTGAGTAATGTGAGAATTAAGACTGAATGTGCCGGAAGAGGCTCTTAAAAGGAGGAATATTAAAAGTTTTATGAATAGGAAGGCATAAATAGAAGTAGAGTCCATGGAAAAACAGACGCGTTACAAAAGAAGCAGAACTATTTACCATTTTATAAGTCATGAAAATGTTATATGTATATCGTAAAAGCCTCATAAAAATACAACGCAGTCTATGGGATATTTGGTGGTAACAACCAGATATGAAGGGGAGAGGCGTTGTCGGACAATCCCTCCTTATTACTTGCCAACATGATTTATAACTCAAATTAAATAAGTACATTTCGCTATTTTCACTAACGGTGAGTTTATAGAACGAATATGGAAAATAGGATTCCAAAATTAAAATAATTGTGAAAATAAGTGATGAGTCTCTGCCCCGTAAATCTCTAAAATAAATGTCAACGGGCTGTATCTTCGTAATTTACGAAAATAATTTTAATATAAGTCTTGCTTTGTGCATGCTGGGAAGCAATGCATGAAAATAGAAGAAGTGAAAGAGGTACATACGCAAGGAGAAGGCATTATGAATTGAAAACTATTAACTGCGAGCCAGGTTCCTCGGCCGAACAGCAACAACTTAGCTCTTTGAATATGCCTTCCCCGAAAGTGAATGGAGTGACGGAGGTTCATGTATGTACGTAGTCATAATACATGGGTGATTCCATGTCCAAGTGGGCAAAAATTGACCTTACCTCCCCCGGTTTTAAAATGTTTTTTTTTACAAAACCCTTTTGAGAAACGTAGAAATATGAACTTTTAGTCAGGTATCGATAAATTTTTTTGATATTTCGGGATTCACAGTATACGGGACTCGCAAAACACTAGATCTTCACAAATGCGATGTCGTCAAACAAATGAACGCAAGGAATTGATCAATCCTTTTTCTATAGTTTAGCATAAGTTCAGGCGTACTACCGCAGCGGTAATCTTACAAAGTAAGATTTTTCGTCTGACGATAATTTAACAAGTTGATAAAAATACGATCTCGGAAGAAACTTAAATCTTATGTAAGATAGTCTCGGACCCCCTACGTAAGAAAAGCTCAACCCCCCCCTCCCTCCCCAAAACGTCTTACCTAATATTTGAATGTCCCATTATCAAGTTCCCATGTATGACTGCTGTCTGTTGACTCACCAAATAACCAATAAAGCAATAATTGGAACAAGACTAGCAATCAATATATTTAAAAACCGATTATTATCAGTATTTCTTTTAGTAAATCACTGTGCTCCCGGTGCCTTGTTGTCTTAAACGTTACTGCCTACTTTAATCAGCTTAAGTGTGAAATGTATCTCTCATAATGAGAGAAAATATTTATCATCTATATAAGATTATTAAAATACCTATTCATATCTGCTGACT
This sequence comes from Pyrrhosoma nymphula, assembly GCA_963573305.1. Taxonomy (NCBI): domain Eukaryota; kingdom Metazoa; phylum Arthropoda; class Insecta; order Odonata; family Coenagrionidae; genus Pyrrhosoma; species Pyrrhosoma nymphula. The sequence goes on along the minus strand of OY754334.1, from coordinate 132,618,099 downwards.
TTCAATTGTAAGCGGTGCGACTATCGGTTACATATAGGCCACCAATTCATCAAACTCTCCAAAAACATGTTGAAATAATATTTTCTCCCCTCACTCATTTCGTAAAAGGCTAACAGGAGATACATGCGTTGCGTATTTGTGCTCTTCATATTTTTTACAGTGTTTTCGTAATCACGTTAATGTGATGAGAGACGGAACCGCCGACACTTATAGTTTGGTGTTTCTCACAGAACCGGGTCATTACCGTAATCATCCCTGTTTCATAACTTATCGTTCCATTGGACATGGCCACCGTTCTTTTTTATAATCGTTTTCGGAATGAAAGCACGAAAATATCGCTTCATGAAATCTTACAGTATCTCAGTTCAGATTGGAAGTGAGGAAAGGCTTGGTGTGCGACAGACGAACAATATTTCCAATAAGTAGTCCACGAGTGTGATCCACTACGGTTCCAGCGTATGTGTCGTATAACGGGCTGTAAAGCATTTTTAAGGAGTTTTAAAGGGGTATTACTTGGAATAGTGCCTAAAATGCAAGTTGAGTGAACATTCGGAATATTTTGAGGGAACAAGAATTCGCCATCAGTGGTAGCGGCAAGAGTTGAGGCAATTCTTCAAACGTCCAACGACATCCCAAAAAGGTACGTGTGCAGTTTTATCTTCAAGAGTATTCATGAATTCGGGTGCCATTGAGAAATAATTTGATTAAAAATTGACGATGGTATTTTTTACAGTATTTCAATGCTATTTTAAAATAAAATGTATTATTCACTTTAGACTTCATGCAGTAAAAACGCGTAGGCACATGACTACGTTTGCTTGAATTTTGCAATCCATTGACATTATCGGACATGATTTCGTTTAAAAGTCATAACACAAAAGTATAATCTTTCCTATTTATTGATTTTGAAATGTAATCGATTGCTCTAATTTATGATTTACCTAAAGGACTTGGAGTATTTCTAGTACGACGACAGCATTCATCGTTGGCACGAGCGGTTGGAGAAAAAACAGGTTGCGGAAAATAACTCCCATTTGTAGCAATGTTATTGTGGGATGGGGCGATAAACCGAGGCGATCCATTCGGATCTTTTGTTAGGAGTAGGCTAAGGCCGGCACTCTGGGCTCACAGGCTCCCCTCCACCTTATCTTCCACTCCTATTCTCCCGGTACGAAGCGCAAAATGAGGACATTTTCCCATTTTTCGGAAAAAATTGAAGTAATAGAGTACGTTAAGTGCAGCACTATACTGAAAACCATAAGTCCTAAGTAAATCCTAGTTTCGGGAATAAAAATTCGCAAAGTAATCAAAATTTAAATGCTTCGAAAAACGGCCAGAAAGGAAATCCCCGTTTGACGTCACAACTGCCCTCGATAGCAAGCAGCTTGCCCCGTCTCATAGCGTGCCCAGCGGAATCCCAAAGGCGTGCATGGGGGACGATGAAATGGAGGACTTAACATTGATTCATGGATATTTAAGGAAAGTGAAAAATTCAGTAGATAAATGTTTCTTTGTGTAACAACTTGAAAAAAAAAACCATTTTCCTTATAACATCAGCGGATAAATAGGAAATCTAATCTCGTGCCCCACAGCCGTCGGGAGAACCGTAGAAATGTTCCCGTGAAGGCCAAGTTTTTCCGAATATTATTAATATATCTTAATACGACGACCTATATTGCAAATGTTGAATATTCTTTAGACTTTTGGTGCTTTTATTGAGAGAATGTGTCTTTTCTGTGGCGAATATCATCAAAGCAACAATGTATTTTTTTAATCGATTATTAGCTCGTAGGCTTCCGCGGATGTAGTGTTGACAGTTTATTTTTTCGAGATCATTCCGCGATGTTAAAATTGTAAAAAACAATATTTCGCTGGTCCTCCTGCCAGCTTCATCAGGTTAACTGAACTGATTCCTTAGTCTCGCTCGTCTTTATATATATGTGCCAAGATTTAGACTAAGGAATCAGTTCAGTTAAGCCAGATGAAGCTGGCAGGAGGACCAGCGAAATATTGTTTTTTGCAATTTTAACATCGCGGAATGAATCCCGAAAAAATAAACAGTCAAAATCGATTATTGATTGCTTTGAATTTTCATTGCTATCTGTGCAATGGTCATCGCGCATATCTCTGACAGTTTTTCTGGCATGAGTGATATTTGGTACAAATGTGGCTTGGTACCAAGTTGCCCAAGTACGACGTTTACAGTTGCAAAGAAATTATTCCTATGATTACCGAACGAGAGAGAATGCGGTGCTTGTGGTTTAAGGCAATAATAAGAAATCCCGTATGTGATGATTGTTTGAATTCAAGTAATAAAATTACGCGATATTTACCTAAATAAAGGTGGTTATTGTATTATATAATGCGCAATGAATATTAAACCCTTTTTGCGGAAACAAAAAAATTCACGTAATCCGCAACATGAATTGTAAAGATCCAATGCGCATTAATTGGCCTACAGATAAAAATTAACAAATAGTTAGCGCCCATTAATTTTCATAAAAAAATTAAACGCACGAAAATAAAAATGGTTAATTTTGCTCAATACATTAGTAGCTGATAAAAATGTTTACACTGCATAATGTATACGACTGTTAAAAATTGGCCAAAGGCCAACATAAGAGTCCAGTGATTTCTGAAGCTGGCAAATGTAATGTCAACAACATCGACTCCTGATTTACCTGCACTTTCAACTAAATTATTTAAAATGAACTCTTCCTGAGTTAACACTTAATCTATTTTTAATTTTAAAATACTTTCTGTAGTTGTCTTATTATATATCGCAGTGCAGAACGAGCTTCTATTATATTGATGGTACATGTATGAATCCCGGAATCGATTTCTTAATTTGAGTGCTCCGCTCTTGAGTAATTATATTATAGGCATAGCAACACTTGGTGGCATTCGCTAGTGGAGAGTTTGAGGTCAGTGAGGACGAATCAAGCGTTGATGAGCGGATGGATGTACCGAAAGATTCCGGCGGGGATCAATAGAGGGGCCCTTGGCACCTTTTTTCCACCAATTTCTGTTGCTTCTCTCTCACTGACGTCAAGCTCTCCACAAGCGAGTAAAACAAAGTTTCTATTTTCTATATTCCTATACTATATCCATCAAAATATTTAATATCTTTATCACTAACATCGAAAACTGAAGGCGTGGACATTTCTGAGTGAGGCACGTGAAATCAGGAGTAAAACCTACCAATTAGCTGGCAAAATATTTAATAAGATGATATAGATCATGAGTAGAAAATAAGTGTATCTTTAAGCCATCAATAGCATCACGTCATCCAAAGATTAGTTGGAAATACGTCATCCGAACTTCACCGCAATCAAAATGTTCACGTTTTAAAATTTCGCTCACGAAAATATATTATGTCGGTACTCACTAAGGAGTTACGACTCGGAAGACATTCAACGTTCTAGACATCAAACTGCCTTTTCATATGCAAAACTTGTGTTTTTCGTTTTACCTCTAACGATTTCGAACTATTCGGTCATTATCTAGAGGATTACATAGTTTTGGAACGCAGTAAGGTAGCCACGAGTATACCAAAAAGGTGGAACGGGGTTGGGGTAGTTACCTACTTATCCATTTGGTATACTTACCTGTGACTCGCCGAGTTATTAAAATGTTGTAATCCACTTGATATTAACCGAATATGTCCAAACCAGTCGAGAGAGAAGGAAAAATACCCGAGGAGCATTTACCAGAGGCATTCCATTATGTTTGAATTCCAAAATGCTGATTCGCCGACCTTTGAATCCACTCCAACCTAAGCCGAAGAGGATTTTGAATGGAGAACATCAATAAAATTTATTTCTCATATTTAATTATTGTATGTACACGAAAAAAACCCCACAAGAACTCAAAACATTTAATCCATAAGTATATGTATAAAACGCAGGCATTTAATTGCCTTTCAAAAGTGCATACAAATTTGAAAAAGTCAAATTACGAAAACAAAAACATAACTTCTTAAATTGTGCCCGATACAGAATTCAAACAGAACCTACAACCAACTATACACTCCACCACCTTACGGAACCGACGCCAAAACAATAGGATGCGCTGACAAGAAAGCAGGTTGCCTGCTTACAGGCTACGACCGGTGCCGTTGGTCCGAGTTGATGGGTCATTTTGTAACTTATCGGATCTGAATCGAAAAATATATTCGGTTATTAAAGGCCGGCGTACACTTCTCCTACCACATCCCACCGACCCCTCCCTCCCAAATATACATATATAACTAACTGAAGTGCAGGCTATCCCGAAATTTGGCGCACACTACACCCCTTCGCCTCACATGAGTTTCACATACTGGAAATTATCTGTCTTCTACAAGCTTCCCTAGGGAGCGCAGGATGCTGTCGGAGAAAGCGACCACCTAATATTTACTAGTGTATAAATGAACGTGAAGAAACCAATGACCGTAGTAACAGCATCTTATTCAAACCTAACTTATCTCCATCAAAGAAATATTGGTGAATATTTTCGGTTATTTCATTTATCAGAGCTTTTTATTTCGGGATGTTCTACATAACTGATGTCATTTACAAACATCGGCGCCCTACTAACTAAATGAGACTGTGAACGAGGTACTTAACATGACAGTGGCGAATATAGGTAATAACTTCGGGGGGAGGGGGGGACCTGCTAGCTAGCGGCGACCGGCTGTAGTTTAGGTATCCGCCCATGCGCCTCTCGCCGCGGCCTAATATTTCTAATCATATATACGCCACTGTAACATGATAAATATTACGTTTTTAATATTCTTTTGGTACACGAGCCTAGCTGTATTCTTAACTTTCACTGGGCAATTACGACGCACAATAATACTGTGAAAGCGAAAAAACTTATTTGTAGCATTGAAATGGAATGGGTGAACAAATGGGTACAAATAAGACACGATAAAACTTCCTCCTCATTACATTTTTCTCACGGACTAACGAGTGACAAATACACGCGACTATGCTTTGGGAAGCGCTATCATTACCAATGTCACGTGGCCGGTGGGGAAAAGGTCTTGGTGCCGCTTCTGATGACGTCAAGCGCACTCTACCTTTTTTAGTAATTCGCCAAGGTGGGTACGCTACGCGCGGTCGAGAATCTGTGACGCGGATTCTGAGGAACGGTTAAGTGTGCACTAGCTTCTGCCTATCTCCTCCCAAAACTCACGGAGGCCCTGCGAATGCCCAACAAAAAACTTCTGGCTTTCCATCAAAACGACTTTTGAACCAAATTTAATTTCGCGTTTCCACCCAATGCTGAACTCCACTGAATTATTCCATTCCACTCAATGCTCCTTCGACTCCAAGAAAACATTCCAGCATCATGAGCGATGCCCGACGATCTGTTATTCATTGTGCAAATGCCGAGTCTTAGTGACACACTTCTTCTAACGCTATATATTTTATTCAAATAGGCTACCATAATTTATTAATAAAGCCTTAAAAATATATTATTAAATATTATATAATTTTCCTTAAAACTCTAGAAACCTACCTCAGATAAACAGCGAGACTCTATAGTGGTCCAATAGCTTGACGGATTGGATTTCGAAAATTAATCGGTAGATATAGTTGCACAATAGCACGATTCAGACATTCCGCACATCAGTGACGTAGATCTCCATTTGTACCAATAAATGATCGGAGCGTATGCGTTAAAATAACTCTCATGGCAGCGCAGGCAGAATAAGCAAGTGAAGGCCTCAGGATTAGCTGATGATGGCGTTATTCGCTGCCACCTATGCCATTGACTCTGCGTAAACAGGCCTACCGTCACGGGTAACTACCGCGAAGGGACTATTCGCTCATCGCAGTAAAATTGCCAGCGCGGTTAGCGTGCTAACGACAGCTTTCATTGTATCCGCCCCCATTCGAATGGGACATTTGGGCGCGGCCACCTTATGTTGCTGACGCCGGCTCGCGTCGTTTGGAGCCATAACCTACTAACGATAACGTGTCGTAACGTGTAACTTCTCTAACGTGTGTACGACTTTATGTGGAAAGCAGTGGCGTAGCCAGGTTTTGGGAGTGGGGGGGAGCAGGAAATTTTTAGGGGGCGCCGACTCATAAATTAACCAGTTTACTAAACTTTACAAATTTTGGTGATGCATTAGGCGGATGGGTTTGTACAAAATATGACAATTGACAACGTATTATACTAAGGTGACCTACTTTTTTTTACAAAGAAAAGGAGGACAGAAATTATGTTTTATTACAATGAAAAGGAAGATGCAAATAAAAAAATACAATTATCGTAAATAAAAGAAACATTTCATTCATTGCAACAATAATACACTACACATAATTTGATAAATGCATAAGAAAACATTTGTGACCGTTTATATTGTGATTAGGCTTACATATATATTAATTATTATTTAAATGAATACTTTTCCATTGAATGAATATTTTAATCAATGTAGTATCTTCTAAGAATATACTGGAAATATCTGAACTAAAATTATCTTTCATATTGAATTTTACGGTAAGAGCTACAGCTAGAGTATCAACATTCAATTTCGATTTTTCACTTGCCAAAAACTCATTAGCAATTGAAAAAAAACTCTTTTAACTGCTGCATTAGTTCCAGGGCAGCACTACGTAAATAGAACAAGAACAAATAAATGTTCACGTGAAATATGATTGTTTGAAATGGCAGAATATTTCCACCCATCTTTGATCAATTTCAACATGCTGATTTTCCCATTCAACCTGTTCATTTCAACATGTTGATTGTCTCTCGCCGCACTGTACCTACCGAGCCTTGACGAATCGTCATATCAATGTACATTTACGTCACATCACGCGTAACGGACTGGCTTGGCATCGATCAAATACAGAGATTTACAGATTAGTCTTCAAATATCGAAAAGGAGAACTTGTCGGAGGACACTTTTCGAGGGAGGACAGAACTTAAAAAATAAGAACTGTCCTCCCTAAATGAGGACGGATGGTCACCTTATTTATACACATTTATTCATACGTATTTGGGTCTTTCGAGTGGAAAAATACACAGGCTTAGGGGCGCCGGAACTCGGGTGGGGGGGGGCCTTTGCCCCCCCCCCCCCCCGCCCCGTGCTCCCCCCCGTTCCCCCCAGGCTATGCTACTGGTGGGAAGTCAGTGATAGGCTGAAGTTTGTCGGTCTCCTGTCTCATGGAATATATCACGTGCACTATAAAACAATGCATCGTTAAACTGAATCATATTTGGAACTGGGTATTTAAAATGCAAAACCATGCATGAGTCGAGATAATGAGGAACGAGGGGTTACTTAAGGCTGTGGTAGAGTGGAGGATATTGGGTAAGCAGGGAAGAGAAAGGAAGAGAGTAGGTTTTATGGATGAGGAGAGGAAGGTTAGGCCGTACCTATGCTGAGATCTGGTAGTTAGTGCCCTGCAGTAGTAAAAATGTTGAGGAAACCCCCGCCGAGAGCAAAACCTTTTTCCGAATGACACAGGTATTCGTTTATCTGAGGTTTCGCTTATAACCTAGGTTTCACTCTATACCTACTTAAACACACCTCCACACACCAAAATTGATTTTAAAAACGAACTAGTTAACCGCTAGAGAAAACTATATAATTGTTCATCGTTCAAAAATAGAGTATAAAGCTCCACCAAACTTCACGAAAAATTAACTTTTTGATGATTTTTGGATGACAAGCCAATGAGAAATGGAAAGCCTGGCCATCTAGAGGTGACTTGAATATAGATTTATCAAGCGAATAGGGGAAAGATCCCCTGATCACATAGTGAAAGAGGGTTGCTACTTTGCTCTATATAGATCAGATCCAGAGTATGCCGTGAGTATTACGAATCCTTCACCGAGAAACAAAATACGCACAACAAATAAAATACACGCTACCCTGAGATTTCTTGAAAAATTCCAATCACGCGAGTTTCACGATGACACGGAGGATATTTTTTTTAAATCCCGCTACGACTGATGGAAGGGGGAAGAAATAGAGATGTTCTCCGCCGAACTGATTGCAACAACAATGCCTTCTTTCCACGCACAATTAATGACTGTAACAAACACAGAACGAGAAACTAAGACACTCCGTGTACTCCAGAGCTTTAACCGCGTAAACTCCTTAATCCTGCGTTAACTCCTGAGCGGTAATCGTGAGTCATTGAGTACACATTTAAATAACTTTTCAAGTATGTCTAAATAAAATTCTTGGATCACATTTCACTAAAGTACAATGTTTTTACGGAAATAGCCGTACATGCAGTGATGTAAATGATGCAATAATTTTTTGCCTTCATTAAAGCATTGTTATGCATTGGATTTTCGGCGCGGAATACGAAATGTAAGCGAAAATCATATCTAAATACGCCTTTATTTTTACTCAGAATGATACCTTGATATTTGTTGGCAACCAATATAAAAAAATGAAACGTACTATTTCGCGTTTAGGAGAAAATGTGTACGTGATTAATAGAATTATTTCAAAATAATATGTTATGTCATAATAATATATATGTCATAAGGCTATGTGTTAAAATAGCTGTGAATTTCCAAGAAACTAAATCGGCAACATGCAATTTTTTCACTTTCATCTATAGGTATTACTAATAAGGAAACGCGTGCAAAGTTTCACGCGAATCTGTTCATACACAAAAATTGCCCAAACCACCGTAATCTATCACTGTTATAGCGACTATATAGTCGCAAATGGAAATCGCTCCACATGTGGGGAGCGCGACCTGTACACCGTGCATACGTGTTTCTTGGTGGGTAAGGTGAAGTGGGTAATGTGGGTAAGGTCATCTGCCGCGGTTCTCTGTTTCTTCTGGATGCTATTCGATTCTAGACACACATTTTATCATTTTCGCATCTTTTTGCTTCATTTACCTTCTGGAGATTAATTACAGTGCGTAATGTATCTTGGGCTCGTTTTATCATTGAATTTTGCATCTGTTTAAACCTTTTCGTTTCATTAGATATTTATAGTTTCATTAAAAGTTTCATCTTGATACCGTTAAATAAGTTTATTTATTTTTCAGGTGCCATTGGAAACATTCCCATCTACTGATCTCCGAGCAATCATGGCAGTACAAATAGATTTTCTCATAATTGTTGGATTAATATTGATTTTTTTATGGCTGCTAGTGAGAAAACCACCAAATTATCCTCCTGGTGAGTAAATCTTGATGCATTCTAACACACTGTAATATCCTTGTAAATTTTGGATCCGATGATGTATACATTTTTGCACCATTTCCAAGCATATGTCAGGCGAAGACCTGAAAATTCATAAGTTATCACACCAATGCTGCAGATATTTACAGACGAATAATACCTCATCTACTGATAAGGTATTATAGAAGCGGGAATTACAGAATACAACTGATGATCTCAGGCCTGACCTCGTGGAAATTATGGATATCCATGATGAGAAAACCACCTTTGTTATTTCCACAAAACTTTATTACACTGGCACGACGCGCGTTTCACCACACTGTGGCATACTATGAGTATGCCACAGTGTGGTGAAACGCGCGTCGTGCCAGCGTAATAAAGTTTTGTGGAAATAACAAAGGTGGTTTTCTCATCATGCCTTCCCTCTAACTATCTTCTCTCTTGTGAGTTTAGGATCACTAAGACACCAGAACCTAGAAATAATGGAAGTCTTGGATATTAAAATGAACTCAAAATTCAAGGAAATTAGTGAAAGTTCTACAAAGGTTTGACAGGATCCAAGCAGACTCGAAGCTTTTCAATATTTACTTGGGACACCAGCCTGACCATCACCCAAGCAATCATGGCAGTACAAATAGATATTCTAATAATGGTTGGATTAGTACTGATTTTCTGTATAGCTACTGATGAGGAAACCACCGAATTATCCTCCTACATGAAAATATGGTAATGCTGTGCTGATATTAAGAAAAAAGAATGGTGTTGTAAGTCCAGAGGATGAAAAAGCTCAGGGAAATTGAAAATAATAAAAATTATCCCAGAGAATCAGTTTATGATTCCAACGCAACTGCTGAAATTTTGTATTACAAATTAGTTTTTATTGTTAGATATTTTTTTAATTATTATATGTTATTTTTTATTACTCATTATAAAAAAGAGGTTGATGAAGAGTTTTATATGGAGTGTAGTGTTAATTTGGGTAGAAACGTCGACACTGAGTAAGGAAGATGAGAACAGGCTTCCGGCGTTTGAGATGTAAGTTTGGAGAAGATACAGTGGAGGGAAAGTAAGGCTAATGAGGAATTGCTGTGTATGGTGGATGAGGTAAGAAAAATCCTAGATGAGATTAGGAGGCGTCAAAGTGGGTGGTTGAAAGGGATAATGAGGGGCGAATCATTGTTGAAGCCCATAATAGAGGGGGGGATGTTGGGTAAGCAGGGAAGGGAAGAGAGAGAATATGCTTCATGGATGGGATGAAGAGAGGAAGATCGTTTGCTGAGACTTAAAAAAATTGTGTAGATTAATAGAGCACTGCAGCTGTAAAAATCCACAGGATGTTTACTCACTTCCATTCGAACCGGCCTTAACTGGGAGATCACCTTTATAATAGTAATAGGTGATCTAGTGGTTAAGTTAGGTTTAGGTGGAAAAAGTTTAACCCTACTAATCTTTCATAGCCGCAGGCCCCTCAGCTTCCTCCATGAAGGAGAAAAGGAGAGGGTTTTTGCAGTCTTCAAAAAATGACTCAATCATTCCTTAGTAAAAACTTGGGGCATCCTGGCAGCTTTTTAAAAAGAGGTTTATCGCCATATTTTTTCCACTCTTTAAGCCAATTCTTTGCTCAAACACTATGGTGATTTCTCTTTCCTGGGCCCTTTAAGAACATTACACCTCCTAAGATGGTTGCCATTGCTTTAAGATCCATTTTGATGTCGGAAGATTGGACCCAAAACCTTATCTAAAGTTGGTTCTATGATTCAATCCTGTATGGGAATCATTGGCCATGCTCGGCTTGAGGTTGGGCTTGAAGAACTTTCTCCCAAGGCAAGCATATTTGACCTAGTATGGCTTGCTTCAGCCTGCAATGCAGCGAGTTCTTCAAAGATTGGGGGTAGAAAAGGAATGAAAAACTGAAAGAAACTGCCACTTGGCATTGGGCATGACATGGTGACAACCACAGTTCATAGAAACCTCAGCAGACCTGTTGGTTAAATCAAATATCAATTGACTATGAGTCAATATTTTACTGGGTTTTTAATTTGTGGACATAAGGGCTCGTGCATAAACTACATTACCAACTTAAGGGGGGAGGGGTCTACTAAAAACCTACAGCAGGTAATGAGGGGAAAGGTTCACTCAAAGTAACGTAGCTGTCACAATACGCCTGTTTATGTTTCTTATTCCTCAACATCGCGTCGACAATAATACAGAGTTTAACATGAGGATCAAAGTGCACCTAGGGTGTTTCTTACACCCCAAGCTTCTACTTTAAATCAATATACTTAACTGAACCATTGCCTCTACAATTTTGCAAGTAATAATATTTATTTTTTATTTGTCCAAGGATCATTATACATGATATAGGACACGTCAGTTAAACACATAAAAACATTTGAACTCAGTAATATACAATCATTAGTCGTCATCTATGAGGTATTCGTTGACTGAGTAGTATGTACAACTTTTTTAGAAGCATTTCTTTAATTTTACACTTAAAAATAACAATTTTTTCAATGTCTTTGTATTTTGTTGGGAGTTTATTATTAAGGTGAATCCCCATAGCTCTAGGACCAACTGAAGTATTACTCATCCTTACAAATGGAATATGTAAGTTATTCCTCAGTCTTGTTGAATAATTATGTACATTTGAGTTCTTTTCAAATTCAGCAATATTAGTCTGTACATACATTAAAACATAATATATATAAATACAAGGTAAAGGCAGTAATCCCAATGCCTTGAAGATAGGTCGACATGGAGCAATGATTGAAGCATTTACAATTAGTCTAACAGCTTTCTCCTGCAGTTTAAATATCACAGTAGTACGGGAGGAAGAACCCCAAAACAAAATACCATATACTATGCGAGAGTAAAACTCTCCAAAATACAGAGAAAGCAGAACATCGATAGAAACAGTATGTCTTACAAATCTAATCATATAACATTTTGAACTAAGCTTACTAGCTAATTCACAAATATGAGGTTCCCAGGTCATATAAGAGTCTAGATGAAGTCCAAGAAATTTAGCCTGGGTGACCTGGAGAACATTGCTCTGGTTAATATTCACATGGATATCTTTGTGTTGTTTGCCTCTGTTCATGATGTAAATAATTTGTGATTTATCAACATTAAGGTGCAAGGAAATGTATTTACACCAATCGCTTAAAGTTTGGGCAGCTAATTTGCATTGCTGTAGGATACTGCAATAGTTATTGGAGGAGACTATTTTATTAGTATCATCGGCATAAAGAATTGGGGTGATGTTATTAATGTTGGAGTATATCCCTGGCAGATCATTAATATATAATAAGAATAAAACAGGCCCCAGAACAGAGCCTTGGGGAACACCATGGGGTACAGAATTGTTATGTGAGGAATGACTATACCCCTTCTCTTTAATGATGACCATTTGTTTCCTCTCGTGAAGGTAAGACCTAATCCAATTGTTAGCAATGCCATGAATGCCAAGCCTATCAAGTTTAACCAGAAGCAGCTCGTGATTTACACTATCAAAGGCTTTACTGAAATCAAAAAGCATAGTGCATGCTTCAAGTTTGTTATCTAAGGATGACAGTAACTGGTTCATGGCATTTTCCATGGCAGAGATTGTAGATTTATTTTTCCTGAAACCATGCTGGCTAGGAGAAAAGAGATTAGTGGAATGTGCGAAAAAAAACAAGTTTCACAAAAAACACTTTTTTGAAGAGCTTTGCAAACTGAGATTAAATTGAAATAGGATGATATGAGTTCATGTCAGATTTACTTCCTTTTCTTTTGTATAAAGGGATGACTTTGGATGTTTTCAAACGATTAGGAAACCCCCCTTGCTGGAAGGAATCATTAATAAGGAAGAGAAGCAATGATTTTATTATGCTAAAGCAACGAGATATCAAAAAGGCAGGTACCTTATCGATGCCAGAGCACCTTTTGGATCCCAAACTCTTGATAGTATTGATCAGTTCATTCTCAGTACAAGGAGAGAGAAAAAAGGACTTTGGTTGAGGTGGAAGACTTGAGGTCATAGGCTTAGGGGGCACTTGGGAGAAAACTGGCAGACTGAGGAAGTAGATAGGAACACCAACATTATCTATGATTTTAGAAGTGGAATAGAAAGAGGATGAATTTTTGTTTTTAGAGCTGTTAATGATGCTCCATATTTCCTTGGATCGATTATTGGAGGTTAACACTCTGTTGTTATTATAAGACCTTTTGGTGTCTCTAATTATTTTAAGATAAGAAGATTTATTGCATTTGTAACGAGCCTTCAGCTCAGGATCATCACTATACTTGCCGGAGATGGTAAGAGATTTTAATTCGACAGCCATCAGCCGGATTTCATCAGTTATCCATCATTTAAGATTCCTTTTGTTGGTTACTCGCCTGGTAGTTACAGGAAAAGCTACATCAAAATAATACAAGAATTTATCATAGAACACACTACTTAAATCTAGCATTATAATTTTGTGCAGAGTAAACATCTGACCAATTTTCATCATTTAAAAGATTTAAAAAGTACAAAGTGTTTGCTTCAAAAAAACACAGAGAAGAAATTTCCCTGGCATTAGTAGGGGTGATAGTTGAAAAAGTAGATAAAACAGGATAATTATCAGAAAGATCAGAGATGATAACTTTTGTATGAACTGAACTAGGTTCAAGATTAGTTACCACATAGTCAAGTAAAGTTTGTGAGTGGTTTGTGTAGTGTGTGTTCATGCTATCAAATTGCTTACATTTTAACCTTCTCGTGGGCTAAATGGTGACCTCGGGATTACACTTTTCAAGGCAGCAGTCAGAAATGTGGGGAGGGGAGAGAACAAAGTAGATGAGCACAGCACCTTGTGCTGTGATTCATCGTTGATTTTTAGCATTTAAAAATGAATATGTATTACTTGTTCCAATCGAGAATAGATAGTTCTATTATATCTAGTTCGGCTACTTTATTTGTCTTATTTCAACCTATCCCTAAAAATAAACTCACTCAATACTTGAGAAAATATTTTTGAATTGAAAGTTTCATTTGTAGAGACGACGTTACATGTCGGGGGGGAGGGGGGTTGGGAAAAATAATACAGGTGTCACTGAAGGGGTAAGGGGGTAAAAAAAATCACCTAAAACTGTAACGCAGTTTATGCATGACCGTTAACTGTAGTAGTACCGGAAAAAAATTACATTTACATTGCTCATGTCTTTTACTTCAGGTCCTCCAAGATGGCCAATAGTGGGAAACCTATTTCAGATGAAGGTTAATGGACAATTGCACCCATTTCTTTCACAAATGCACCAAAGATATGGAGAAGTTGTTGGATTTTTTTGCGGTGGGACTCCAGTAGTGCTGGTGTCAGGATTGGATGCAATCCGTGAAGTGCTCTTTAGGGAGGATATGAGCGGACGGTCAGAAAATGTAATCAACAGAATTTTGAGTGGAGGACACCAATATGGTATGTATGTAACATAAATCAGTTCTTATTTCAAAATGATGGAAACAGTCGATGCTTTTAAGTGGTATTGTAAACCAATGCTTTTTTCACAATACTCAGCTTCAATTTCTGGAGAGGATGAGGAAGTTAATAGGGTCCGAAAAGGTAAATAGTGTGCTGCAAATATCCTCTTGGGTCTTCCATGGGTTCAAGGGCTGCATTACGTCTCCTTTTGACTTCTGACTCTAGTATCACCTTTAGGGTTCATGAGCTCCTCTGAAGACAATGTTTGAGTCAATTGTCGAAACATCGGTTGACATACTCAGTTACCCAGTGGATGATGCTCAACTCAAGTTTCAAACGTCTATTGGCATACATCTCCAGTTTTGAGTAATTGATGCAGCAGGAAAGCACCAGATTACTAATTGTCAGAATGCTGTTCCATCATGCTAAAATATTTAAAAACAAATCTATGGGCCATGATGTATTCTGGAGTTAACAAATGAGGAATGAACATGAAAATTACGAATTCCATCTATAAAAGTAACAAGTTGTAAAAACATTGCATGAGGTAGCAGGAGGTTGCAATGTGGTTCCGGTCATTTTTCGGCATTATTTCAATTCCTTCATTAAGTCACAAGTGCCTCTGCAGAGCTCAAAAAATTTTTAAACAGAGCAGTTGAAGTAGAAAAATACCTTTGACAATGCAGTTTTAAAAGTGCTTCTTGATCTTCTGAAGTGATTGAGCTCTTGCCAGGCAGGATCGATATATTTCTAATGCCCTAAAATCGATTTAAGACTTAGAAAAAATTCCACTGCAAATCTTGGAAAATGGTAACAGATGGAACTAAATGGGATAAGAAGTATCAATTTATGTATTAGGGATTTCTATCGACAAGTGATTGATACTATTTAACAAAGTGGAGGTAAAATGCAAAAATCATCTTCTTACAATCAGTCAGTATCAAATATACGTGCAGAAAAAAATTATTATAAATTTGTCTCCTAAAATGGAAAACCCTGCTACAATTTCTGCAAGCCCAAAATTGAGATTAGTGTTGGAACATGTGCCAACAATTTCTACAAAAAAGGATGTTAAATGGGTTAGGGCAGTAAAGGGTTATGGGCTGCAAAGGGGTTGCCATTATGTTGCACCAACAGATACGATTATCTTGCAAAAACACTGTCAAGACATTCCTCTTTGGAGCATTAAGAGTTTTATTTTAGAGTTTTACTTTGCTTTAGATATATGCTTCAGACATTGGCAACTTTGAAACACTACAACTATGTACTTGGTGGAAACTCATCAATGGTGGTTGCAGTAAAATTCAGCTGTAAAATTTTGACAACTACATTGTTTACAGGGTCAATGCAACACTATCTTTCTATCACTATCAACACATTTAGGTCTCATGTAACAACTCAGGTTCTTGGTTCACTCTGTGCTACTATATAGTGGGTTCACAAACTTCTATGATTTTTGTTCTGTAAAAATGTGATTTTTTCATTTTTAATGAGACATCCTGTTTTACTTTGCTTCCAAAAGGAATATCAAACACAGATGGACATGAATGGAGAGTTCAGAGGAGATTCACACTACAAAACTTACGTAATTTAGGTTTTGGCAAGCGGACAATGGAAGGTATCACAATGGAAGAGATTCATGCCATTTTTGATGACATAGAAAACTTTTCCGGAGGTCCAAGCAAACATTATGCCAATCCAGTGAGTGATGGTAAAATAAAAGGCTCACATTTGATAGTTAACTACAAGGTTTTCGTTGCTATAATGAAATGTTTAGATTTCCTTCCATGAAATCCTGGGAGCAGCCAGTATTAACGTACTATGGCAAATAATGTCTGGCCAGAGATATGACCATAATGATCCAGAATTCAAAAAACTAATTAACGGAGTGAAATATTTCCTGGAAGGATTAGATCTGGGAGGAATTCTATTTGCATATCCAAGTTTGGCAATACACTTTCCAATGTTGACTCCGATGAAGAAGATGAAAGCATTACGCCATCCTTTGTTAAATTTCATTGATGTAAGTTGGTAACTTTTTCCGAGCATTATTACTTAATATGTTACATTAGCCATCCATTAACAGCTCTAAAAAAGCATGGATAGAGAGCAAAATTTTAATTATTTCACCAGATGTTGAAAGCAAAATTATAAATTTTCACTATACCCTAGTAGCAGAGGACGTTGTCACAATGTTGTATCAATGTGCACGATGTTACTTGACAATGTGCACGTTGCCACAATGTTGTATCAATGTCCAAGCACAATGCTATCAGTCGACGTACAGTCAACGTGCATGCAATGCTGACGTAAGCTATGATTTAAATTATACTTTATCTATACTTATACCACATGGGTTGGCAAACTGCGGCTCTTTGGATTTGTGCACGTGAACATTGTCTTCAGGTATAAATATATATTTAATGTTGAGAATAATTTATTTTACTGGTTGGTTTTCTGCTTCTGAACGTGAATATAAACATGTGGGAATTGGAAAAAATCTTGTTTATTCTCAGTAATATTGTACTTACATTCATACTAGGTGGCAATATAGATTTCAGTTAATTAATGCCTGATAACTGTTAACGTGATTGGATGGTATTTCCTCAAACCATCGCACGGCATTGACATTTAAAAATTAGTTCTCAAAGTGACTTTAATCCACGGGAGTAGCCATATATACGACTTTCACGATGCTAGTTTTTAATTTTGGGGGCAAGGATATATCTATATATGCACTAAGAGCCGTAGGATATATAATATTATGAGATAGATACAATGTAGTTAGGTAGATACAAGGTAGGACGATACCATATGCTAAAACATGCCATCGCGTGATGATAACCTACATAGTATTTAAAACGTAAATTCTTTTTTTTATTTTGAGAGGGCAGGGAAGAGTCAGGGGAGAGGGCAAGGGAGTTTCAAGGGAGAAAGTTTTGCCTGAGTAACTAGGAAAGAACCATCTGTTGACAAGTTATCATCATTAATGTTAATTATGGGATAATTTCACTGATGGCTAAAGCTAGACAAATTTTTTAAAAGTTGCCTTTACAATGTAGCACCGATAACATTGCAGCGATGTTGCACTGATAACGTTGCAGCAACGTGGTTTTTCGGGAAATTCGGTTGTTGAGGCAACATGAATGCAACGTTGCGACAACCAACATCAACGTTGTGTGCACTTCTATCTTTTCCCATTGAAACGTTGTCACAACGTTGTGACAATGTCCTCTGCTACTAAGGTAAATGATCACATGACTCCCAATAAAATAAATTAGAAAAGTTACTTATGGTATGTAGTGATAGCAAATGCCCCAAAATTTCATCATAATGATTGACAAGAATTTACAACGTAGAATATATGTACTCACAATATGTCTATGCATAAGGTGCATGTTGGTCAGGACATTTACAGATTGCTACATTTTTGCTAACATCAGCTAACTCATTTGTACTTTACTGTGGAATAGGAGCAACTAAATATTCACAAGAAAACAATTGATCATTGTCACCCACGTGACTTCATGGACATCTATTTGACAAAAATTGAGCAAGAGAAGGGGGAAGGGGGTTCACCATTTAATGGTGAGTTGAGTAAAATATTCATTCTATTTTAATGTAATTAACATTAGTACCATTTTCATTCTAGCATGAATAAATACTACGATACTCAAAAGACTATTTTTTTCAGAAAAATCTCTCCGGCAAATATGCGCAGAATTGTTCACTGGTGGAACTGATACAACCATGAACACACTTTTATTTGCTTTTCTCTATATGATACTCCACCCAGGTGCACAGAAGAAAGTTCAAGAGGCCTTAGATACAGTAATTGGAAAAGATCGACCTCCTTCACTAGAAGACAAACCTAAGTAATATATGACAGATAAACGCAGCCAATGAGTTAAGGGGAATTTTCACTTAGGATATTTTATAGCACTCCCATCATAATTACTTAGCACGTACAAAGAAAATGGCATAAATGATACTTGAGAGTAGGGAATGTAAACAAAATTTAAAATAACACATAGTAAGTACAAAAGAACATAGAAATAAAATAGCAATTGAGCAAGTATTCTGAGAATTAAACATTTTTCTCTGTCACACAATGCATTCCTAAAGAAGAAATTGACCCAATTTCAGATGGCCAGATTCATGGCAGACCTTACAGATTCAGTGTGAGAGAAATGGGATGAATGCACCCACGTCATAATAAAGCAAAAGAATCCAATAAAAAGAAAATAATGGCCTTGTTTGACAATTGAAAATAAATTGTCTTCTGAGGTGTCTCATTTCACACATTTTTTGTTCGAAATCATTATTTTATCAAAAGAGTGAAAGAAATATATTATTATTTTTTAAATCAATGCAGAACATAGAGAAAACATAAAATAATAGAATGTTCTCTTCTCTTATTTGAATGAAATTTTTGGAATAAAAATTACTTACAATAATACATTGGAAAATAAGCTTTTTTACTACCTACCAATTTGAAGTACGGGAATGGTCACACCGTGCAAGGGCAGATGTCATGAAGCACCACGGTGACAATGCATATCCACTTTATCCCTTGTATCCAATGTATATCCACTTTAACCCTTGAGCTGCAGCAGCTAGATTTTTCACATGTTACTCTGTGTGGAAGAAAATTAATTAAGGGGCTGGAGATTATCCCTCCCTTCCAAAGGAAGAGTCTGAGCAGGCCCTTATAATATCCTCGGAGTTAAACACTGTCAAAAGTAAAAGAACATCTATCCCGCAGTTGCCCGTGAATACATACATGTACATTTACCACAGCTTAAGCGAAAACTTTCCCATTTCTTCAAAAGGAAGATAATATGTAGTATAATGACATTATATGCATTAGACAAGGCTAGAACAATGAAATAATCACTAGGAAATGATAAACAGAAATATATAAGCCTGATGTACATACATAGGTGGTAAATTGAAAGGTTAGTAATTAATTTAAAAGATTAATAAAATTAAAAAAAGAAGGTATACCATCTTATCTGAAACAAAAAAAGATATTTCTATGCAGTGGTAATGTGAAGGATTATATATATATATATATATATATATATATATATATATACATACATACAACAAAATTATTATGAAGCTGTATTGACCATAATTTATGAGATATTATTTTGAATTCATGAGTCTAAAAATATATGATTAAAATTTTGAATGTTTTGAATTCATATAGACTTCCTTATGTGGAGGCCACAATCCTAGAAAGTCAACGCTTGGGCACCATTGCACCCATATTAATACCACATGCTCCTTTGACAAGGGAAAAGGAAATATCATTTCGAGGATACAGAATTCCAAAGGTAAGAATATAATTTTCACATGCCTATCTTCGACATAAATTACACAAGTTTACCCTTTTGCACCATCAGACTATGCCGGGATATGCCTCCCTTGACCTTAGTTCCCCTTGACGCTACACACACATCAGTAAGCACTTTTTAGAGATGATTATTTCACAGGTATATGGTTTTAACCACCGGGACTCAGCTGGTTGGGACACCAAATTCTTTATAAATGAAAAGGAAAACTTTGTCTTATTCCACCAATTTATTTTACAGTACGTCTAGTTTCGACGCAGCAGTGTCATCTTCAGGTACAAAGAGTAAAAACAAAAAAATGATCCATATATACCATTCAGGGTAGGCATTGGGGAAAGGAGGGGAGGGGGTAGGAAGAAGGGAGGGGGGTGGAAAGCCCCAAGGACACAATGTAGGGTTATGAGCGGGAGGTGGGGCTTAGTGAGGGAGGGGGGGATACCTGCCAAAGATCATCTGCCCCAATTCCTCCCCCCCCTTCCCTCACCAAGACCCACCTCCCGCTCACAACACTGCATTGTATCCTTGGAGTTTTCCACCCCCCTCCCCTCCTTTCCCCAACACCTACCCTGGGTGGTATGTATGGATCATGTTTTTGCCTTTACTCTTTGTACCTGAAGATGACACCACTGTGTCGAAACTAGTCGTACTGTAAAATAAATTGGTGGAATAAGACAAAGTTTTCCTTTTCATTTTTAAAATGAACTTCGACAAAGTTGAGCCTGAGACGATTTAGATAACCAAATCCTTTCTTTCAAATCTGGTTAACAGCAAGTTCCACCCTTTATTGTATTGGCAGCTCTCCTCAAAGCTTGTGTCCATGGTCAACCAACTAATAGCTATTCAAAGAGGCAATTGTGCAAAAATATTATTCATTGTATGAACTAAAAAGGAAAAGTATTTTCCATTAATGATATGCAATTTTCAAAAAAAATTCAACTATCAACAATAATGCAATATAGTGACTAAATTATTGCTATTGCCAGGTTATGAGCACATTAGCTATTATGGCTGAAAGGTGGATAAATATGAATAGGCAACTTTGCTATTCAGTAAAACATTTTTGTTTTGCTTCAAGAGCCCATTTATGTAGAACTTTAATGAATTCAAGGGAAAAAGTTCCAATATTTTTATTATGTACTTTGTCACGTTCTTTTAGTTAAACTTAAAAACTGATTTTAAAATTACCCATGAAATTTATCACTGCACTCCTATAAATTCTAATTCTCTTCGAACACAGAAAAATACAGGCATATAAGCAGAGTAATATTAATCTTTCAGAATGCCAGCATTATGGTGAATGGATATGATTTGCATCATGATCCAAAACTATGGAACAAGCCATTTGAGTTTATGCCTGAAAGGTTTTTGGGAGAAGATGGACGAGTCATTCATCACAATGCATTTATGCCTTTTGGAGCTGGTAAGTGCCTTGCTTTCAATGTTAATATAGTAGACCTTTGCTAATTTGGACCCCCACTTAATCTGGACACACCTCCAGAGTAAAGTGCGGGTGATTTATTGAGGGGTTGTGAGACGGCATTACTTCCGCATCATCCAAAATTATTTCCTGAACCAATTTAAATGGCTGATATGGTTGACTTGCCATGGAATATCTAAAAATTGATTTTTCTATTGATACTTCTAATGGTTAAATGTGGTTAAATGCAAAAAATACCAGCGAGGGGCACCCTACGAAATTCACACGGAATATCACTGGGAGGTAGCCAAGGGCCGAGTCACATTGAAACACCCGTTCCCATCAGATCACCGAAGTGAAGCAATGTTGGGCCCAGATGGGGGTTGGAGGGGTGACCCACCTCACCTTCGCGTCTCTACCGTGGTGCTCTTGTCCCATCTGCAAGTGGTGGGCAGATTTAATGTGGGATGCCATAATGGACCCAAAGGGGTCGAATTGCCAAGAGGTCTCCAGAGGTGCCTTGCCCAACCAATCAATCAATCACTGGTAGTTAAAACTATCGTTAATAATTTCACCACTTCACAATCGCCTGACATGCTTTGTACACTGCATTTTATTCTTCATCACATTAGAAAAGGATTAATTTCGTCAGCATTAAAAATTTTTTAATGCACTTTAATTATACTTCGCTGGCATTATTGAATGGCATTTTACCACAGCTGACCAGAGACGTGAGACACAGGAAATTCAGGCACTGGCATGCCACAATGGAAACACCAGTTCCCACTCAGCTACCGACCTTAAGCATCAATGGGCTCGTCACAAATACAGAGGGGTGATCTTCCTATTTATTTGAGAGCTGTTGCCTTTGTCTGCAAGAGGCAGAAAGTAATGCCCCATTTCGACTAGGCTCATCTTATGCTGATTACATATTATATTGGAAACACCAGTTAGCCAACCGTGGTAGGATTTCTAACCACAACCAGCTGATCCTGTTTGGCAGGTTATGTCGGTTAAAAAGTCACATTGGGAATGCTAGTCATATGACTCCAATAAACAAAAGATTTATCTCCGATGCCTCCTTTGCCTAATTTCTTGTTCCCTGGTAACCTGGAGATTGAGAAAATTCCCTTACATTCTTAAGCACGAGCTTACCAGTGCAGTTACTTGTTTCTCCATCCTTTTGCTTGGCAACTTACCTTCGTCCTTCCCCACTACACCAATCATGGCTCCCAGAGGGCTGTTCATTACACAGGGTGGAAAGTTCCCTTAAGAATGCTGGTTGGTTGCTCATAATTTTTGAAGCACAATAAAATTAAGAAATAATACTAGGATAACCCCTTAGAGAGAAATGACATTGATTGGCTACCGCCATCTCACATTCAACCGAGTGAGATTTTCTTTGGCTTGTGGATCCGATATTGCGCCATTTTAATTCCTCCCACCAGAATGTCGATCCTGCGTACAGTAAGCTATAATTTAAAAAAGTTAGCAAAAATGATTTTCTCAGGGAGAAAGTTATAACAAATATTTTCTAACAAATGAAATACAAAAAAATATTTATAGGCCTATACAGGAAAATTTATTCATCTCACGAGACTCTACTGAGACTTAGGAGCATTACTTTTAAGAAAAAAGAAGCAACCATTGTTAATGCCGAAAATTGAATATAATTTTTGCCCATGTGATATAGTAAGGGTGCTTCTGTCGGTAGCGGGGCATAAATTGACACAGCTACTGCATTGTTACACTACTGACACATATTAATCTGCAAACTGGCACAACAATTTCAAAACCATACGGCAATAATTAAAGTTTTCCCTATAAGTCATCGGTGGGAGAGGGTACACTAAATAAAACCCCCATACCAATGTTTCTTTTGAACAATAGATTGATAATCTGGCCTTAGCTGAATCCAGACAATCCCTTGCCCCATATAACCGAATTAGCAAGGGTCTACTGTAGTTTATGTTAATAATGAAGAAGATTTGAATGTAAAGAATCAAAATGATTGGGATAAAACGCTAACAGGAAATACTTTTAGTAGCCATGCTGCCCAGATCATTTACAATATAACACAGGGTATTCATAATGCCTGTAACTTCACTGAAAAATTTTGTGTGTTAAAATGCCACTACCCACGCATATATAGTCATTTGCAACCACTCAAAGGAATTCACTAATTTCAATGAATCTACTAGGTAATTCAAATTTCAAAATTTTGTCTTAGTTTTAAAATATTTTTTATAGTGAAAATTGGAATTAATTTTAACTAAATAAATCTTAGTTATGGTAATGCAAGTAAGGATTTTTAAAATGAAAATTTAGTTTGGTTGAAATTAGTTTGTTTGAAAAAACAAACATAGGAACGTGGGAGACTTCGCTTGGGCCCACCTTCAAGACCGCATGGTGCTTGACTTTCTCTTCATTTGAAATTAAATACCAGAAATGATATTTGAAATGTACTGGGCACAGGCAAAATAGAAATGATAAACAGGAACAACTAATATTTTCATGAATCATGCTTTGATATACATATATGCAACTCTATGTAGAGATGGGCCACTTTGAAAATTACCACGGTAATTTTCGTAAATTACCAATGTATTTTTCGTAATTTACCGCGCCCCTTGAAAATTACCGTAATTTTCGGTAATTTTCTAAATAATTCACCCATGTTTGAGATAATTTTTCATACAGATAAATTCCCAACATGTTCTTTTAAGCTAAGTCCACATTTCTGACGTGTTTAATTATAAATTGAGGAATGTTCAACTCATTTTTGGCATATTTTACTTAAATTATAACATTATTGAGTAATTATTAGTAGAATATTCTTCTTGAAAATTTCTCATACTTTGACAAAAGAAAGCCAGATTGCGTGTTGCTGCCGTATTTCTTTTTACAATTTTGAAAATTTCTAATAGATTAATGTTGCATTAGGTATGGCTTAAACATCGTATCTTCCCCTTTTTGCTATTGGCTATCTTATTTAACCATACATTTTCTGTTTTATGCTTAAAACTGAAAAATACTGGAAAATTACGGTAATTTTCGAAAATTACCGTAATTTACCTCGGTAATTTACCTCAGATGAAAATTACGGTAATTTTCCCATCTCTAACTCTATGTGAAACTTTTACAGGTAAAAGATCTTGCCCAGGAGAGTCATTGGCAAAAAACAACCTTTTCCTGATATTTGCATCTGTGATGCAAAGATACGCCTTACAAGTACCAGAGGACCAGGAAAAACTATCAACAGAGCCAGCTGGAAGTTTTGTACTTTACCCTAAACCATATTATGCAAAGGTTAAATTAAGAGTCTAAATTACAACATATGTCTGAGGTTATTAATTAAAGATACCTACATAGAAATTGCAATAAAATTCTGCACTGGCCCAGGGTTCTTAGTGCTGTAAAGATTAGTGAAATGGCTATAAGGATGTCATGAAGGAAGTTTCACTTAACCCTTTCGCGCCGGACGTCGACCATAGCCGACAAGCATTTTCATACGCAAGCGACCGAACGTCGGCTATAGCTGGCGTGGGTTTTTCAGCGCAAACGAACGGACGTCGGCTATAGCTGTCGCGGGGGATGGGAAGTGACCGCTGAGGTAGCAATGGTCGGAGGTATTCAGGCCCTGCCTGAGACCCAGCTTAGCGAGACCTTAGAGCTAATCCTCGGCCGTTAGGCCCGACCCTCCTACTCATTTACGATCCTCATCAAAGCAGGAATCCGTGGTGAAGTGGTTGAATTGTCAATGATTTTTGCAAAGAAAAATTTATTGCAAACTCCAATTTTTTATACCTTGAAATTAATTTTTCGTTTTTTTTCTGTGCATAAGCAATCTTTAAACGAAATTTTAGTGTTATTTTTAACGGACTTCTTGTGTGAAAGCCCTGTGTTCATATACGATGAAAAATACGCAAAAAGAGAAATGTTATCGATTTATTGTCTATATCGTACGTGTTTGTTACAATCTGAATGCCTATTTACACTATATGTCTTCTATTTTCCGATTCCTTCATTGATCCCCTTAGTAATTACTCATATTCCGGTATTTTTAGGTAATGTATATTGAATAGCCAATATCATTCTTACGCTGGTGCACTAATGTTAGCTACTCAGTCTGGGTTGAAAATTTGCTTGGCTGCCTGGCGATGTCTCTTATAATCGAGACGTCCTAACTAGCTGTAAAAATGGAAAAGTCCTAACTTTGTTATTATTAACGCTAGAAATCCATTTAAAATTCTACAATGCTTAAAAAAATGTAAGTTATTCTTATATAAGTGTAAACTGTTGAAACTCATAGACAATATTTAATTTTAAAAAACACTGCTAATGCAATGAGTTGACCGTGGACTCCCACTAAGAAAGGGTTAGAGGGCCGAGTCCAGTGGCCGGGGTAATAGCCGGGCCCCGTTAAGTAGGGTCCCAAATCGGAGGGACAAGAGTACCTGGGCCACTCCACCCCAAAAAAGTGCTTCGCAGAGCAGGGTCTAAAATTTTCGCAAGCTACCCGTAGCACGGAAAACATTTTCCTTTCGTAGTCGCCGGCAGGAAAGGGTTAAACTTCTCAGGATTTTGTACCTGTTATTCAACAGTTCAGGATCTTCTATTCCTCATATCACCTTGTAATATGTATTTCCCTTTGAATGCCCTAATTTGCAAGAAGAACGATAACTCATTAATGTTTACACTTCATATCAAACTATCAGTCAAATATCTGGAGTGAACGTGATAATAATTTTCTTCCTAATATGGGTCTGGCATAAAATCACATATTTTGTAAAAATTCTTTCCAAAGAGTATATATACATACATGTATTATCATATGCATGCATTTTAAATGAAGTAAAAAATGTTCAGCCAAATTTTGTAAGGTTAAAAGAGATACTACAAGAAAAAGAAAAACCCCTTCCCAAAGACAGTTAAAAATGTGAAGAATGTATTATGATAGATTCAGTAACTGAGAGAAAATGCTTTTTCAACCCTGTTCCCAAACTGAAATACAAGCATATTGATGAAAAACCCATGAGGACCATACAAAATTCAGGACAAAGGTAACCCTTTCATGTTGATCGCTGTACATACTCAAGGAAGATTTTTTATGTCAAATACTGAAAAGATAAACCTATATGATAGGTTTGTTTTGTGGCCAAAAAAAAACTTAGTTCCAGCAGGATGGTGGGGTAGGATTAGGTGACCGTGGAAGCAAAACTCCTGAATATGCAATTCTACCTTCTAGAACCTATTTAAATAGCTACAACATTGATTTTATGTACCCTGATTTCGATCCCTACGGCCAAAATTTCCTCGTTTTTTCATAGTACCTATTTTCAATACTTTTTCTCAACTATAGTGAATGCTGATTTGTTGAAAGTTCGTCTGTCAGTACAAGGATGAAAAGCAGGTTTATTAGAAAAATGGATTAATAATTCCACCTGGGAATAATTTCACTTGTATCTTATGGCAACTCATTTATTTATTTAAAAGGAATTTAAATATTTAATGCACAATATCTGTTAATATCATTCACATGAGGCCACAAAGATATGGTTAAGTTCAAGACTTCTCTTTTTATTACATTTCCAAGAATAATGTCGTATCATTTGTTTCTCTTCCTCTTCAAAATTTTCCTCAAAAATGACCAAATCCTTAAAATGTGATTATGAGGAGAAATAATACTACATGTGTACAAAGTTTCATTTTTTATATTAATTCCAAAAAATAGAAATGCAAAAATAACAACATCACTCAAAATTACCAGCATAAGTCTACAGAAAGCTCCAACTCAAACTTTTCCTTATTTTTGCAATGGCATAAATGGAAATCATTAATAGGTCAGTTAGTAAAAATAATAAAGCCTATAAAATATATTTTTAGAATTTTTAAGAGGCTTTGATCTTTTTTAAAGATATAATGGCAATAATACTAATAACATCCAAATGAAAACAGTGATAATCGTGGCGAAAATGCTTCAAGGCTTCCAATTAAGAGACATTCACACCATTTGATAAAAGAATATTTACTTTGATAAAGAACCAAGTCATTTCACACAATCACAATGGATATTAGATCTGTAAATTTATTTATAAATAATTTATGATAAACATAACATATCATATAGTTTGAGGGAATAAACTCTCCATATTATCTTGATTTAATTAAGTTTCGTACAAATATAAGGCATATCATTTTTACCAAAAT
Organism: Pyrrhosoma nymphula; assembly: GCA_963573305.1. Taxonomy (NCBI): domain Eukaryota; kingdom Metazoa; phylum Arthropoda; class Insecta; order Odonata; family Coenagrionidae; genus Pyrrhosoma; species Pyrrhosoma nymphula. The sequence continues at coordinate 132,590,515 of OY754334.1, read as the reverse complement.
AACTCCTTTCCAATAAAGGGATTAAAGATAACCCCAAAATTGCTAATTATTCACAAGAATATATAAAGAGGTGCAAGTATATGGACATGTGAGTTCATGATAGAATGAAATATCTCACCAACAAACATCAATACCATTTATACACATATTTATATATTTGTTTTTATAGTAGGATTTTTATTAGGCTAGTACTGTTGATTGACCTTATATCATTTGCTTCAGCATGATTTTAATTTAATAGGCTCAATGTTGACAACAATTTTCTCACAATCTCTCCCTCAAAGCATGTAATGCTAAATTTCCCAGTATTTTCCCTTAAATAATACATTTTATTTACATTGTAATGCATATTTGACAAATAATTGGGAATTCTTCAGCTTTAGTGCAGAAAAGCTATAATTGACATAACCCATAAGAATAATTGAATAATACGAACATATTATTCATGAATGTACATAACACTTTGACAAATACACTTATTAGTCTCAGATCACTCAGGGATAATGCTAACCTTCCATGAATATATATACATATATGCATGGAATGAAGTCACAATATCCTTTATATCCTATGACTATGAAGCTTTGATGAGTTTCCCAACTATTAGGTGTGCTGCGACGATTCAAGATATTTTTTTTACTTTAATTTTAAAAATAATAAAAATTGGTTCTACAAAGAGGCTTTCAGAACTGAAGAGTGCTGACTTAGTAGGGATTCTCACAATGACATACTTAGAATGAAGCCCAATTATTTACGTCCTCCACTGCTAATTTTCCTAACTAAATTAATGAAAATTTAACTCCTTCATATTCATATTTTTCCTTTAAAAAAGTTGTAGTAAGGGTCATATAACATTATGCACAACCTCAAGTTTACACAGTCAAAGTCTCCCAAAACAAAATACGATTGAAATCTGGTCAAATTTCAACAACAGCCTTTATATACCTAAGTAACATCAAAAATGGTAATTTCTCATAAGAGACAGGAAAAATATAATGTGCTGATCACATGCTTACAAGCTCGACATTATCAAACAAAAAATATAGCTAAATTTTAATTTCAAATTTAGATTGAAACATAAAACAAGGAATGTGAATGTCAGGGCTCTCTTTTTCACATAGGAAGTCATATTACGTCAACTAAAATGAATATCCTCTGAGGCTATAAGTTAGGAAGCCCATTGACCAAATAAAATGAAAATTTAATTTTTACCTATGTTTCAAAATATGAAACAATATTCCAGCCCAAGAGGTGAAGCAAATATCAGTGGAAGAAAATACTATGAGTTGTATGCATTTATTTTTACAAACATGAAAGGGCTTAATCACATCACAGGCTAAATGTTTTCTTCTAATCCTCAAAACTGCAGAAACCTGAGTTCTAATGCCTGCTCTCAAGACAGGAAAGATCACCTAAAAAGTAGAGACCCTTGAATTTATGGAAGGAGTATATAATCACAATAGGCAATTGTATGGGTTATGTAGGTATGCAGTAAACACAGCTTAGTGGAATGTTAACACAAATATTCGAGTGCATCAGTATAATCAAATGTGAGATATGATTGAACAACAGTACTGAACCTAAACACTCATCAATAAGTAACTTTAAAAGTCATCTACACCACTAATATAGGGTAAATTATGTCATAATAATGTCACAATAGTGACACTATGTATCCATGTCGCCAAATTATTGACTAGCTTTGCTCTTGAACCTTTTCAAGGTAAAATTATTAAAGGGATCAATGACGTAAAATGAACATTACCGAGCTTGTTATCAACAATCAAAAAAATGTATCCGATAAATAATGCGATAATATGTTAAAATGAGCACCACTTGATCTATCTTCTTTTTTATTACCACTCCCTTATCTCAAAATTAAATTAACAAATTAGCTCCTTTAAGGCTTTGGTTCAACTTTTTTTTTCTTTCCGTATTTCAGGTAAGATCTCGATATTCCCCACAAACATCAGATTAGGCGCTAAAAGAAAACCTTTACATCTCAAAATGGCAAATCTATTTTTTTGTACTGGAAAGACAACTTTTTCGTATAAATGACACATTTTTTTCAACACCAGTGTAATATTTAACCACATATCCCTTTGAGTTCATAAAATTTATTTTATACACAGGAGAAAGTAATCAGTGTTAGGTTAATGATTTTTCAGTGTTGCATACGAGAAAGGCTCACTCACAATTACTGAGAAATATGCCAGAAAAAAATCTTCTGTGGTATTAGGAACTCCTCACATTACTCCTCACTGTTCTCACATTTTCTCGGAAAACAGAGATTCATTGATTTAATTATATTTTTAGATAAGGAAAGCTGTATCCACATGCCCATTTCAAATATGATGTTTTAAAAAATCATTAAAATTCTGCTAGTTAATGAAGTCAAGAAACTGGAATACATAAGTAAGTTTTAATAAGTGAATAAAATATCTCCTGTCACCTCACTTCCTTTTCTCACCTTTCCAAAAAGAAAGCCCTCTTTAAAGCAAAGAATGTCCAATCAATTGTTTGGTGTTTATAACAGGGAAAACTTAAGGGCAGAGGCTGCCTGGGTAATGGCAACAAAATTGTTTTTCCCATCAGAGTATTAATCAGGGAAAAATATTACAGCCTCCATTGTTTATTCTAGTCCATATAACACATAACACACTCATAACACAAGCATTATATGATGCTTGTTGAAAGATTCACTAACCATGAGAGTTTAACATAATTTTTGCCAGTTAGGAACATTAAGCGAGATAAAACACTAAATTAGATTCATATGTATAATACTTTGGAAATAACTGAATTTAGTTTAGCCTTTTATCTAACTGTTAATTACCAACAGGCATATACGATGTAAGCCACCCATAGTAATTTTTTGTGCAGAAAATGAAGTTAACATTGCATGAATAGCATAAATTTTGGAAGTTTCTAATTATATATATTTACTATTTCATTTTTTTATAACTTTCCTTCATTCTAGTATTTCCCATCTAAAAATGCATCCCATTGCATTCATAAAATATGTACTCCTTCTGGAATAGACTCCTTGGCAATATTTTACAAGGTAAAAGAAGCAAATAAGAAATTTTATCCTTTAAACTGAATACTTCATGATTCAAAAAGTTAACTCTGGGTAAGAATAGACACACTATACAACAAACCAACAATTTCTACAGTGAGGCATGTACATATTAGGATCCATGACCATAAATCACTCCTTGGAAGAATATATCCACCACACCCAAAAGAATAATGTACAATGACAGAAACAAAGGAATGGTCTAGTATATGGAATTGTTATTTTTTCCCAATCATTACAATATCATTCCTCCACCTAACATAAATTACCATTGAAGATGAATTTCTACAAGAAAGATACCTAGTACAAACTTAGGCACCTGTGGAAAATCCATTAATGTCAAGTAGTGGAATCCTGTTAGAATGTGAGGTCCTAAAATAAAATGAAAGAGAAGAAAGTTTTTTTCTTTCCTTCGTTATCGCTTATTCTACCCTCTTGATGAAGCAAGGCATGGACAACCTTGTCCAAATTAAAAATGCAGGTAATATTTATACACACATTTGAGAATAAATAGATAGTTAAAATACGTTTGCAGCCTCAAGAGTTAATATATTTACAGTGCACTCAAATGAATTAACTCGGTCAAATCCACCTGTAAATCAGGGGTGGCTCCAGACCAGAGGTTTGGGGGGCACCAGCGGCTCTTGGGGCATGGAATACCCCCCAGGAAAAGGGGGAACGTGGGTCTTGTCCCGGAAATTCGTAACAAACTATATGCCAAATGGTTTAGGGGGGGGGGGGGGGGACAATTGCCCCTACTACCCCCTTGAAGCCCCCTTGGGGCCGCCAATGCTCTGAATTATAAACTTTCCATCTATTTACGCAAATGTTCCCCACTCTCTTAAACTGGCATAAACCCCTCAGTGGTACCTCAATAGTCATGTAATTAAGACTTCGCCATTAAAAAGAGTAAAGCAACATAAAAATAATGAATGAAAAAAATAAAAAGATCAGTATAACATGCATATGAAACATTAGTTTTGTTTGGTATTTATCAAGGTTTACAGTTTTAAAACAGTTGGGTGCTCACATTATCATTCATTAAATTTGATTATTTAGGTTATAAATAGGTATGAACATCAATGAAGCCACCAAGCATCCGACTGGAAGAAGAAAGCACCACAGATGGAATTTTATAATATGGGATGCAACCTGCCTATAGATAATTTTAGCATATGTATTTCTTTGAAAGTAATATGCAATACAAAATATCTACGAGAAAAAGCCATTTCAAAACTCTTAAATGGAAAAACTTTAATCATTAATGGGCAACCTAATTGATTGCCATGGTGCAAGAATTCATCACTATCTCTTTAATGCTACAACATGCAGTCCCATTTTAAGCTGCGTAAAATGGCATTGACATTTGTTGGACAATATTCTTTGCCCTATACTGCTTAGCTGTAAATGAAAATGATTAGTTTCCTCTTTCGCTAGGTTATGGCCCCAACAACAATTTTCAAATTACATCACAGTACCTGTGAAAACAAAAAATACAAATAGAACACCTACATCGTTCGATACATGAAATAATATAATTATGAAAATGTAACTATTTAATAAAGAGATGCATAATGACTTCATGTAAGCTCTAGATAGAGAGTATTTTGTAAAGTAGAAACTGAATACAATAATAACACACTCCATACATGTACAAATACATAATATTAAAGGTGAGCATTGACTTCATAATAAAATCCAACTCTAGAAACTGAAAATGATTAGAGTATCTAACGTACACATGCTACTGGGTTGACTTATATCAAAATAAAAAATATACAAGGAGAAAGCTTTTACAGAAAAACATAAGCTGTCATTTTCTGCAATAAAGTGTATCATATGACGAGAAGTTTTAAATGGATGTGAAGTCAATCATTCACTTCTTGCACAAATTCTTCTCCAGTTATTTAAAAACAATTTGCTCCTTGATATTTTCTTAAAAAATAACTTCCAATATGAATGACTTTTGGCAAAAAATAAAATTTAACAAAAGAATATTATTTGAATAAAAAAGGAAACTCATAATGCTTACCATCTAATTTCACAAATAAATGATAACCTCAGTGCGGCAATAGTTGTGAGAGAAAAAGAACATTTCCCTCAAATACTGAAGAAGTGTGTTGTCTACCGTGTTCCAATCATCCATAATGTATCAGAGATACAATACACATACATATGGGCTGGATGAGTGATGTCCCCATCTCCTATCCCAAAGGGTGTCAGTCCCAATTCAAACAATGATTTACACAGGGGTTTCAGCTCCTAGGGAACTAGACGACTCACTGATATATGCTTATTAGGATTCCAGAGGCATACAGGCTACCAGAGGAGTTTAAAGAGAAAAAAGCTTATTTAAAAAGAAAATTCAAATATAAATAGATTGGATCATCAAGCAGTCAATCAATGTCTTCTTGTTGATCTTGAGCTTTTGCTACCACTGCAGGCAGCATCTTCAGGAGTAAGATACTGACTCCAATGGCAGCGAAAGCTCGATATCAATGAACAAAGATGCAGCATAACCCAAGAGCTATTTCTAAATATCTATTTGCCCCATTCTTTTGACAACAATCTGAACCAAAGAAATGGCTTGGATAGTAAAATAGGTGTACTCAAGAATACATACGATGCACTGTAATTAAATAAAATAAACTATGACAAATTTTCCTTTGCACTGTATTCGTTTATGAAGTAGGAGAGGTGGAAATTAGATATTGTGTGATTAGAATTGATGTGATCAACTACAATGGTGACCCTGGCTCCATCTTTGCGCACATGATACAGTCTATTGTATTTTACCACGCATACATTTGATTGAGAGCTGAGCAACTGGTGGCCAGAGCCCAACTAAGGAGGATTTTAAAATAAGATAATAAGGCTATCAGCAACTCTGTTCCTTATCCAAGAATGATTAAATGATTGAAATTGATTTGAAAAATGATGATTGAAAACTAAATTAGAATTGCCACATCCATGATACCTTTTGCAATATTCGGAATGGTTTCAAAAGCAAATGAAATTCTTCTCCGTTTATCAAATGCAGTAATATCTTGCTATTATCCATTTTGTCTTCCCCTTCTGAGCATTGCGCTTCATATTTCCGGTTCCTTCCACGCAACGCCGACCGATGTAGGATTGGCAGCGTTAGGAACTACGTTTTCCAGCTAAAAGGATGCGTGCACCCCCTCGGTAATTTGGGTAAGGGGTAACTACTTTGGTCCATATAGTGTTGTGGAAGCAGGGCCTTGATGAGCACTGGACAATAACAGAACTGTGAGCATTCCATCCGTAATTGTTTTTTCATTGATTTCCCGTCAAGGTGTCATACAAGGACAATCAAAGGTTTTTAACTACCATGTGGTTAAAAGCTAACATTTTAAAATATGCATGTTGAAGGAATTCGATAACTTTACACAAAACATTCGCGAGTAACTTTTGTGAATACTACTTACTATCTACCGGCAGATTACTGAACGTTTCTTTGGCACACATCGCACCATTCATCGCTGTTCATTGATGTTTTCTAATCTGAACTTATTTCCTTGTTTTAATTTCTTTGTCATTTCTATTGTAATTTACTTTGAATTATGTGTTTGAAAATGATTTTTTATTTCATTTCAATATGACTCTTTTATTTTTAATAACTGTGTTTTTTCAATTTTAGTATTTTCATCCAAACACCGTAATGTCAACACATCTTGACCTATTTTAACCATTATTAAGCCAGAAAACCGACATATCTACAGGATCAGCATAACTTTGAAAAAGCATAAGTCAAGGTATACCTGTATATTTCTATATTTCTGATAATAAAAAAACATAAGAACCTATGCACTTGGATCTGCAGTTTTCTTCCCCTATTTCATCTTTGGATTACACATGCAAAATTGCATGAAAAATATTATTAACGTTTTGTAAAACTCAATTTATTTTCATTATTCTAGCTTTAGGAATCATTAATTATCACAATGGAATGATTTGTAGAAATTAACGAAAGAATATTACTTCTCAAGAGTGTAATGTTGTATCTCTTTATTCATATTAGCACCTTTTATCTGTCTGAACACTCTAACAGGATTCCACAAGGAATTACAAAACAGTTCAAACATAGGATAAAATTAAGCATTTTGAAGTTTGCATTAACAGCCACTTGCTAAACAGGAACATTGTCACAAATCATCACAATTGGAGAAAACCAAACTTATTAATGCACAGTTTCATTTGGAGATTCATGGAATATTACTCTGTAGATAATGCTGATTACATGTATCACTTCTAATACCAGGTGTCATGATGACATATATACATCCAATTAATGTTTACATCTTTGGCATTAAAAATTAAGTGAACTGAGTGACATTTGGCTTAAGGAACATTTCATGATTCAAAAATAGTATTCACAAATAGATGGATGACACACAATAAAAACAGGGAAGGGAAAGTATGAAAATGATTCTTCACTCATTACATATGAATGCTGGATTTTCCTGACAAATTCTTTGGCATAGGTACTTAGGTATGTAAAAACCAAAGACCATCATATGCATGAATCGGATAACATATCATATACTAGCACAGTACTGACCACAGCATCCACACAATCCATGGTGACACACCAAAACAACAGTTAATGGTGCCTCCCTGAGAACTAAATATAACAACTCACATACCACCTGGTTTGGGAAGATTGGTATTGTAAGCTCGAATCACTTCTGACTGAGTCACTGCCCCATGCTCCTCTTGGGAAAATGCAAATCCGTCTGTAGAAACAAAATGAGAATATAGCTCTAGAATCAAATCAATCATTTTCATCTTTTATTGATGTATTATACATCTTTCCAAAGTTATGGTTGACTCTATTTCTACCCACAGAAAGAAATTTGCTTTTGATTTCACTGAGAAAAATGATTTATTTTGAACTTAGCAAGGCCAATAAAAACAGGAGTGAATATAATGGACTTACTACTTTAATCAATGGAGAAGAATTGTCTCATATAAATTTATCGTATTGTACTTAAAATATGTTGATTTTCATATCAAATTCAAAGTAAAAATAAAGTTAGAGGGATCAGTGCAATTTTTTTATCAAGATACATAAAAACGTGCGTGCTCATTCCCAGGCAAAATATGCAAATGCTGTACAATTTTTTTTCTAAATAAAACTGTACATAATAATGATGAAAGAGTATTTCCAAACATTTTATGTTCAAAATTCATTACAGCTTGATTTACATGTATCCAAAACTTGGTCATATTATTGACAGCAATATCTACACATTACTCTACCAATACAATCAAGTGTTACATGACCGAGTTTCAACTTATCATTTCAGTCAATTGTTATTGTCAATTAACATAAAGTGCAAGTACTTTTACTAAAAATTCTATACAACATGACCTAAAAGCATAAAAGTATTCAAGTTAATGTGAATATCAACATTGCAAAAATAAGGAATAATAATGTGATACATGCAGTGAAACCTGCAGCTTTATCCTGGATTTATTTTACTTCACAAAAAATAAGTTGGTGAGAAAATCAAAGAATACATTAATGATCAAGGAAATTACAATATACTTGTGTAGACCTTATTTTTAGTTCTATCAATTAAAATTTATTTGCAAACTAAAAAATATTTAAATTCTAACATGTGACTAGCACTTCCATTATTGTTATTAATGTGCACACTAAAATGTTTCCCTGCTACATATTTTGAGCATGCACTTTTATCCATGACAGAAAAGGTTTATTCCATTAAAAATATTTATGAAACAAAATAGGTTGTTAAAATAACTGAATCTACAAAAAGTCCTAATTGCTGCCATCATTAACTAATCTTATTTAGTTTGATGTATTGGCATGCTAAATCAAAGCATGATACTTTAAAGGCTGACATATTACTTCTCATTCATGGACCTGCTGGCTGGAATTTTCCCTCGCATTCAATTTAAACTTAAGTAACCAAGTGATCCCCAAGTTCCCATTTAGTAAAGGGATACATTTTTGTAAGATTTAAGGCCTTCCCTGTGAATGCTTGTAATGTTGAGTTCTCAGGTATCCATCCGGGTGATCCGTCATTTGCACCGATGTTTCGACGGCGTAGCATGTCATCGTCCTCAGGGATTTACCCTGAATTAATTTGGACTGAATTAATCACCAATTAATTCAGTCCAAAACCACCTGGTGAACAAATCACCGTTAATGTCCGAGCATAAACCCCACATTGTTGACCAAAGAGCTCGTAGAAAGTGCGAGGGGCTATTATCGAGCAAGATGACAGAAAATTACTCAGAAATTTGATGCTATTTATCCAAAGCAACCCAGAAAAAGAGGTAATAGGTAATACGCCAATATTACTCGTGTCAATAGATTATGTATTATTTTTTTAGGATTTATGAAAAGGTTTTTTTTCATCATTTATCGTAATCTTTCCTCATGGCAATGTTGTTAACGGTTGTATTAAAACTATGTAAAGAATGTATGTATGCAACCCGCAATGCAACTGCGTTGTGGAAATTTTGGTGCTGAGGTACACGTCGAAAGAAGACTAATAAATTTGCTTAGGTCACAAGAGTTTCACGAATTTACGAACAAATTTTATTATCTCATTAACTTCCCTTCTTCATTATATCGTTATAGACAAGACGGCACGAAAAGGGACTTATGCAACCCGCGATACAATTGTGTTGTGAATTTTTTCTTTCCACATACTAGATCTAAGTATACATTGAAGAAATACAACCAGCGATTTGAAAAATGGCAGATTAATACAAAGGAAATACGTGATAAGTGAGGAAATATGAATCGCCAATGATATTTACGATGTTATTCATGCCAAATTTTTAGTTCCGTTCAGACATGAATAATGTGAGCACTTGATAGGAATAAAAATGAAGAAACTGAGATAAAAAGTAATGCGTACATCACATTAATCTATGTCTGTAAATAACAAAGTTGCATCTTCAGTATTTATCGATTAACATCAATAAATGCCATCAATGTTGGAGGTAGATTCCTTTTAGGGCCATGTTACAGATTGATTGAAAAAGAATACAGGGCAGGTAATTCCGATTTGGTGGAAATCCCTATTGGATCAACAAGCCTCCGCAGCCCCTAGATATTTAAATTAAAAAGCCCTCTAATTTAACAGCTTAAATGCCGCATGTATCTGCGGAGTGGATACCGGCTATGCTAGTCATTTGTTTGTGTATTCAAAAATAGTTAAATAAGGGAAATCTACATAATTACATAGTATAATTTGCCTAACAAAAATAGCTCATGATAGTTAATAGACATTTCCAAAAATGTAGATGAAAATTTGAGAGAAAAATATTCGGAGGGGGGCTATATCCAGACAAATAAAGAAAGGTTAAATAATAAATCGAAGGTAGGTAGGAACGTAGGTAGACGTTTAAATATCAAATTAATTGTGCAGTTAAAAGTGTAACTTTAATGGAACTAAGTAAAGATGAACGAACACTCCAACCCCATCCCCTTAAGTACTTTGAGGGGAAAGAAATTATCTTTCAGCAAAATGGAACAGAAGCAATGTTACCAATCACCGTTACGTCATTTGTTTCAAAGACAGTGCTTGCCCAAGGCATTGGCAACGTGGGGAAAAGCCATAGGTGGCTGGTCATAAGGGTGGCCAGTCTGCAACTAATTGATGAATGAAAAACGGGACAAAAAGTACGAAAATAGGAAAATGTGACTAACTTCTAGCAGGTATTTCCATCCAAAATGACATTTTATTAGTCAATCACAAAAGTGACTTGACACTTGTAACTAACTTAGAAAAAAAGCACAATGAAACCTTTGGAGTAAAAATTTCCTTCATCAGCATTCTTGCCACCAACCCACTGAGAAGAAATGAGACTGAAATACCATGATATTTAATGGTTAAAATTACACCCACCCACAAGGAGGAGGTAAAATGTGAATAATTCCAAAAAAAAAACACTTATCCTCGTAAAACTCTGAACTTTATTTCTCCATTCACATTCCCCTTTTTCAAGGCACACATGACTTATTAATGCATAGATACCTTTTTCCTCCCACAGATACTAGCACATGCTCTCCCCAATGTATGTACACAAGATTTCATGCAGGTTTCACTGTAGTGCGTATCTCATACCTACATACTTCTTATGAAACAAGCATATTAAATTATCACTGGCTTGATAAGTTAATTACAGGAAAGTCAGTGAGGATACATATATAAAAATCTTGATTACTTACGTGATAATTCCACTTCCATATTTACCCGAGTTGTAGTTCTTTTGAAGACATTCCTCACATTCTTGAGAAGCCTGGCTGTTTCAGTCAGTCTGAAATTGGCGTCACATGTCATTCCATAGCAACTAGTAAGGCAGCTTTTAGTGCAGTTAGGTAATTATTTGCAACTACAATACGTGGTTATCTATAAGCTAATGGCTTTGGGAACTTACATAAAACACTTAAAATGTTTTCCCAATGAAACCTCTATCAAAGAATTTTTCTATGAATGGGAGAAGGGCCAACCTGTGTCATAAACAATGCAAAGAAGCATGAACAAAATTCTTAACAAGTTTGAAGTGCACATTCAAAGTTAAAATATTTTTCACCAGTGCATTTGAAAAATACCACCCTCAACTAAAATTCCATATTTCAAAACTAATGAGTTCTCTAATCATCAAACATCCTCTCATGAAGCCCTTAATTTTCAATGCATTGCATGTCACAAGTTTGTTTTGGCCTTCAAGTGCTTAATGAAAGTAAACCAAAACATAAAAGCGAACATGCTCAATCAGCTTGCAAGGCCTACAGCAGTATGGTGCAAACGAAATAAAACAGAAATGTGTGGAGGTGAAAATGAAAAGAAAAATCAACTCATTCAACAAAAACCCATTGACAAACCCATGTACTTACACCTCGTGAGTTGTTCCAGAGCATGCATTGGGCTGAAGGAGGAGGGAAAATTCAAACGCAGTTATCAAAACAGCCACGTATTAACCAGACAATACTGATCTGTTTGACAAAAACTACACTTTTCATTGAAATATTGTAAAGAACACTGAACTTTGAGCATTGAAATAATTTGAAGCCAATAAATGAGAGAAAACCCCTCAAGCTGATGAAGAAATTGACAACAAAACACAATATGTAAATAAAAAAATCATTTTCAAAAGCTCTCTAAATACAAACACTGACAAGAAGTTCTTGTAACTTTTATGTAGATATAATGTAAACTTATAAGTTTTTTTTTACATAAAATACAAACTTAAACATAAAAAGACATATTTTAAACTTAGAGGTAAGAATGCCTGAGACTTTCACATCCCATGCTTTAAAGAGTATAATATTTCATATTCCCTTATTTTGTGGCAGTTTTCTTTGATCAATACTTAAATGCTCCCTTTCTTTAGATAGGGCCATTTGATGTAGGTTCTGCGGTGAATCTATACCATCAATGCTACAACATGCAACAAGCGACAGAAGCACAGTGGTCACCTAGAAGTTGGAATGATTGACCATATCTAGGAGCCAGGACTTTTGTCAATTTCATTTTCAAATGATGTACTCTGAGAAATGTACTGATAAATGATGTACTCTGAGAAAAAATCACTCCCGATTGTGAAATTTGACTGTATATTATGGTCAATAATTCAAATACTACCACAGAAAAGAAATGTGTACACAACACATAAGTGAAAACATATGTATAAAATAATCTGGGTACAGTGTAATATTATGGCATACTATCATTGAACTTCTTTTCTAATGGCACAAAAAAATTCAAATATATGCCAAAATAGCTCAGTCCAATGAAAATCATCATGAACAACTAGAATCAGCAATACTATATTCAAATCACAAGTTCTCCAAGCAAATTTTAATTTATGTGAAAACTAAATTTACACTTTAATTGATTTCAATTATGCATCAAGGATTCAGATGTGAAGGACTAAGAAAAATACAAGAGTTATGTTTGCAACTAATAATTATGTCCAAAATATTTTGCACATGCATCAACAGGTGATAAGTGACATTCAATGCAAACATTGTGGCAACAATTGGTATGTACACATCTAAATATTGTTATTCTCTCTATACACTTAACCTATGACAGTTATAAAAAAGAAATAAAACAACAATGGGCACAAGGTTTCTCTAATTTGCACTACCAACTCCAATTATAGTAAAACCTTGATATAACAAACTTTTTAATAATGAATCTCTTGCAATAGTGAGACTTACGACAAACCATGCCTGAAGTCTAAAAAAAATTACAGCAGGTCTTGCTCTTGTTTGAAAAATTATAGTATCTAGTGACAATACATTTGTTAAACTAAGGCTTCACTATATTAGCAGTTGCATCACTAAATTATATACATTAATCTTAAATAATTATACATCTTAATCAACTCATACTAAATACATAACATATTTTTCAATTAACTAACTCTAGGAAAAAATTCTACAGGACTATTTATAGTGATCATAGAAATATTTCAAAATTACTAAAATATGATTCTATAGCTACTAGGAAAAAGCATTCTTTATAACCATTAAATATAGCATTATATATAGCGATAATAGGAATTACTATTATTGTAGGGAGATTATGGCTGTAGTGATTATGCATAGCTATAAGAATAGGGATAGAGTGATTAGAGCAATTCCAATAGCGAATGAGGAATTTTCCATAATCATTACAGAAAATGCTATAATCAATATATCCATTGTCTCATAATCACTAATGGAACAACTATAATCACTGTATATAACCCTATAATTGCTGTTGATGGTTTTATATAACGACTGTTCCAAGTAGGTCAACTTTAAAGCTAAATACAGTTATGTAAGAAACATTTCTGTAATCAAAATTATAGTCCTGTGGTAATTTTTAAGGGAATACCAAGACTAGAATACATATTTCTACATTACCTAGGTACTTCTCAGAAACCTTTAGAGACTATAGGAAGTATCACTCATAACAACGTCCACTATGATATTGAGATGAATGACAATACCTGAAGATAGTTGGCGCCAAAACATAGTTTCAATTTGCGTATGTTATTCGAATACCAATAGGAAATCACATACCTAATAAAAACTGTAATTGTTCCTACCCACTGATGACAGAACATTTTCAATCCATCTATGAAAATGTCATTGATTGTCACTGAAGGGTCTATTCTACTTAAAATATAAAAGTCTCTACTTTAGAAATGGTTCAAGGTATACACTTCTCAGTAAATATTGAGTTGGAAGAGTAATTTTACAACATTATCCACAAAAGCATATGAAATACATACTACCAATAAAAGCTCGGACTATTGAATAAATCCATTAAAAAAATTAAAATTTAGCTAAAAGTTTTACATGAACTAATAATAATAATAACTCTCTCCAGCATTGAACCAGAATTAGATAGCCTCTACCAGACACAATTCCAAATATGTACATGAGTGAACTCAAAAACACCAGATCAGCCATAGTATGCGTAAAGAACATCATTTGATGAATTAATTTATCTAACACTGATTAGCAAAAAATTGATAAAATAAAAATCTTTAATAGGCACCTTCATTTAGTTGCATCCAATAGAATTTATTAAGTTGAATCCACAATTACAACAAAAATCCATCAAATACGAAGTTCTGAATCATGCATTTAGCATGAGTTTCAGATTAGCCTCACTAAGGTTACAACAGATTTTCAAAATCATGGCACATTTAATTTTATACCAGTTATTGCAAAACCTGTTTCTCCATCTCCTCAATGAGGCTATTATTCCTTTCTCAGATACTAAGTGTTGGGCATCCAAAATTTCCATTTGCCATTCTTACTTTAATAGTTATTATAGACATTATGCATTCTAATCCAAGTCAAGTGATTCAAAATGTGAAAGAATCACATTTTAAATCACTTGACTGAAAAATTAAGATCAATAGTCGAAGTCCATTCATGCCTACATTATTTCCTGACTTGCTAAACAAAAAGGCAATAGGGTAAACATTCACTTGTTGCCTACATTATTTTCTGACTTCCTAAACAAAAATGCAATAGGGTTAACATTCACCTGTTCAACACGAGTATACCTATATAGCACACTCACTAGCGTGACATCAAATGTGCTTCCAGAAGCTCTATTAAACTGAATTTCAGAAGATATTTTTGCTTATTCATGAAAAATCATAATGACTAGAAGAGAGACCCAAGTTTAAACAAGAAAGTAATTGTGTTATTTGACCACAGAAAAGCATGGTGAAAGATCTAAGAGTTGTTCACATTCTAATTGATTCTTTATCACCAGTAAATTAAGTAAAGCAAGTTACAGGAGTAGTCATGAATAGAAATGTATCAATCAAAAACGTCAAAAGAATAAATGTATAGACCCATTCCCAAAGGCATCAAAAAGGAGAATGTTTGAATAAGGATAGAACATACTTTTGACTCACCCTCAACATATAACTCAACAGCAAGCCTTAAGTATGAACACTCAACAGGGAGTATGAGCTATCAATACCATGTATTACCTACTTGTGGGTGTAAATCAAGCAAATTTTTGTCAACAAGAACAGTAAAATTTGTGGAATTGAAATGTCGGAGCCCTGAGACTTTGAGGAATAGTTTAAAAAAAAACAACTCTTAGGGTTTAAGAATTGTATAGGTGAAGCCGTTAAAAATGCAGATTTTCTTTTCAATTTGGTTTCTAACAGAAAGAGAGATTGATGCTTCACTGGCACACATTAATGAGCCACATATGCGATGATAAAGCCATATCTTCTTCTCCCACACATCCATTTTCTGTTGCAAAATATACCATGGATGCAGGTCATTTTATTAAGATAGATGAAAATTAAAGGATTTCTAGGCTACATCGGCTGTGTTCCTGGGTCTAATGTCACCTACCTAGGAGTTGCTATGGAGACACTGAGGGTGTCTCTAGCTTATACATGCTCAATATGGCAAATCAAAACATTTTTCGACCAAATATCAATGGTAAAAATTGTATCTCAAATGAACGCGCTAGAAAATATGGCCATTAAAATGTGAAGAATATGAGTCTGTGCTCATGGATTTAACTATAAAAGAAATGCACATGGATCTATTGCAGCCAAGAAATTTCTGCTGGATGAATGAAAATAGGGCCAAAGAAAAGCAGCCTATGCAACAGCTGATAAGAATCTCTAAACCTTGAAAATCATGGCGCCTGTAACACATCTAGCAGCATTACCAATCATTTGAGTAGACTAACTAATAGTTGACCGCGACCACATGTCGTAATGCGGAAAGGGGGGAAGATTATCTCCACCCAGTGGAAAAGTGTTTGACACCCAGCTAAAAGCGGTCCCAAGCTGAGAAAAAACACACCTGAGCTATTCCTCGTCGATTGAGAGCTCCATAAGGGGAGTGCAAAGATATTTTAGTGGCATTCGTGAGGAGAGAAGCTTTTTCCAAATTGAGATGCCAGCACAAAAGGGTTAAGGGGTTTCCGACATGGAAGAACTTTTCTGGTAACATCTGTTGCAGGAGAGTCTTTTGCTCACTGTCCAATAAACATAACTACTACTAATATCATTGAGTCACTGGCCCAGCAGAAAATAAATGAAAAGAATCATTGAGTCAAAGAACTGTTAAGAGCACAAATATCTATTATTTGTGGCTCTCACTTAGCAGCCACAGAGGCATTAGTATGCACTTTAGGAACTAAGGACATTATATTCTAAAAGAAGCAACAGGCCTTGTGTTTCAGATAAATGTTAATACATTTTATGGAAAGAATTGTTACCAGTTAATGTCTACTACAAGAATAACTCTGTGTTAAAGACACTGTTGTACATAAAGCTTAAAAATAATTAATTTATTGACTGTAAATATACAAAAGTGAATTTAAATAAATGTTCAAAGACTGGAATTTTCCCACAAAATACTTTAATTATTTTCCTCATTGTTCGATTTCAATTTAAATACATTCATTAATATTACCGCTAAATAATTATGCATGACATGCATGCATTTTGATGCTGGAGGCTCAATTAGGTCACGGACCTTGAAGACCAATAATAGCTTCTAAGTTAATATTATTAATCATTGATTTTGATGTAAAGAATGCAGAAGTAAGTATATAATATCACATCATATCATTTCATATAATAACAGCAGGATTCCATAGTTAGGATATTGATCACATTTTGCATTTCAGATATTATCATTCAATACATTACAATTCGTTAATTGAGGTAGTTTTCACAACAACATAGTCAAATTACTTAAGTGTGCCAGGAGGCCAATCAATTAGTGCTCCACTATGTGCTATATAATTTCACTTAATTCATCAATCCACTCTCATATGAAAAACATAAATGATAAACACTAAAAATTGATCGAACAGCGATCGAGTGTAGTAGCTAGCCCGAACAATTCCTGAAGAGTTTCTAAAAAATTACTCCTGATAAGGAGTCACACTACCTGCTTCCTAAGGCTCAGTAAATGTGGACATGTAATAAAGAGAACTATTTATCATATATTTTTAAAAAATTGATACTTCAAAAAAAATATCAGGTGAAAATAGTTAAAATTGGTAATAACACTACCAATATATTTGTTCACATTTCATTAAGTCCTGAAATTTTTCAGGTATGTAGTATCCAATATAGACTTAATTTGTAAAAATTTTAATTATTTTTACTTGTCATTCTAAAAATATTCAATAATTTGCTTTTATAAAGCTGTGAAATGCACAGCCAGTATTCCAAATATTAAGAGGCACATAAATTTGAACCAATTCTCGTCAACTCAATAGCAGTACATTTATATCTTTACAAATCTCATGTAAAATTACTATTAATACGTTAACACTCAGCTTTAGAATTTCTAAAACCATCAACAAGGTCATTGGATGAAGTTTATTTACGTGCAACAATATGATAACAGTAATAAGAATATCACAGACATTGACAGGGAAGGCAAAGTTCAACTACGTATTTTGGTAATGGTTGCACCACTTGAAAACATTTCAACATTACCTCCAATCCTTTAATTCAACATGAAGTTTGAAAATTTTCAAAAATGATTATACTTGTGCTGTCCCAGTCACATACAGTGAGGATAGCACTATACATGTACATATAAGGTTCCCTGAGATTCTGACAAACTCCTTTCAGTAAATTTAATGCTCTCAGTTTTGCCAATTTTTTAACTCTGGTTCAATAGTATCATCAATGTATAATCCAGCTGATTGGTAGGTTTTTGAACAGTCCTCATCTATGACAAAGTTTCCAACCAATACAGTGCCCCGCTCCATTGTAGAGTTTTTACCATCTTTTCTTTCTCTCTCTCCTCAGCCCCCTCATCAACTACCTTCTATTCGAAAATGCTTCATTGGCTAGGGAAATTGTTCATCTGATGTGTCTACCACTTAAGCCATTTTCCCCTAAAATAATACTTTGTATGTTAACTTTTCCACCTGCTCTTTTCTATGCCCACTCTCATATTCAGCTTCATCCACTTAATTCTAGAAAATCTCATTACTGTCATTTTTTATGATTTATCTTCATCATATACCCATTGCATGGTACATCTAATACACAAATCATTGCCTGCAACCCCTTGGCTGACTGGCTAACCAGGACTTGGTCATCTGTGAATCTCACTGACTTTTTCAGCTCCCTTCCTACCTTCATTATCACCTCCATCTCTCCCAATGCTTGCCTAATAAGTTCTTCTGAATAAACATTAAAAACCAAAGGTTAGAGTGGGCACTGCTTTACTCCCCTATCCGATCATGGTCCTATCCAATTCTCCAACAGCTAACCTTATTTGTGCTGTCTGTTGCATGCAAAGATTCCAAATGAGACACCAGTCCCTCCAATTTACCCATAATTTCTTCAGCACTTCCATTAATTATGTCCAACTTACTCTGTCAAAGGTGTTCTCGAAATCAACAAAGCAAACAAAAACATCTTGGCCATATATATTCTAAGTTTCTTTCAACTATGGTCCTCATCCCTCCTGCAGTGTCCTGTATTCCCATCCCTCCCCTACACCCAATATCCCTCCCCTACACCCAATCTGGTTGTCACCCAAGTATTTGTTAGCCTTGCTCTCTAGCCTCCAATTTATAACTCAAAGAACTACTTTAGCTGTATGCGATGTTAAAATTATTGCCCTTTAATCTTTACGTTTTTTCCCTGTTCTTCTTTGGTATAGCAATTAGTAACAACAGCATAGCATAGTACAAAAATACAGTTGGCTCATTTTCACCAACTGGCATCAATATCATGAGCACAGAGATCCATCTACACTAATGATAAGTTATGGACCATCTGAGGGAATAGTAATAAAAAAGACTGATTATCCTGAAAACGGCAATATTTCACAAACCTCAAGCTTAGGCCCAAGAAATAAATGCTTTTGATTAGGTATTTCCGGGAATTTCCAAGAATTAAAATTGAAGTTTATAAATTTTTTCTTAGATATCCCAGGGTTTTCAAAACCTCCGTGGATCCTTCATTCCCAGTTTCAGGAGCCATTATCCATCTCCATGTCACTTCAAAAATTCAATTCACTTCTTGCAGTTTCAGAGAGAAAGCCAAACAATTTTTCAACATCAATTATTTGGTGCGTATGTGCAACATATTTATTGCTTTCACAGGAAAGTGGAAAGTGCTTTATGATTGAACGTACTGACTGGATCCAATGGCCATAGAAAAAAGAAATTTCTTCATACTCATTTCCAGTTACTAACTCTTATTCCTTTGGTTTGTCATAAGCAATGATCCAGTTTTGTCTCTTCTCGTGAGGAAAATGATCCAGTAAATGATTCCTTACAGAATCTGAACCAAAATGGTTTCCTGGGGCAATAAAAAGAGATTTCAATGAGTTTATTCATCTCACTCATCAAAATAACAAATTAACTCAAATTAAAGTAAAGGTTGAAAAGAAAAAAATTAATGATAATCATAATGATTCCAGGAAATTATAACCTTTCAACTCTCATTTGGAGTATTGCTTGAATGAACAGGATACAGACAATCATAAATATTGTAAAGCAAACATTTCTGTGGTGAAATTAGGGAAAAAACAGGTTGGTATTTCTTAGAGATGATTTGAAACTGAACCTAATTTTTAGGCCTTTTAGAAATATGACTTTTGGAGAATATTTCCTTCTTTCACTGAGTTTACTAGATTATTGCTCAGGTGGGTTAGCTTATTCATCCAGCTGATTCAAGTATTTAGATTCCACATAATTTTAACGACATGGACTCTTTACATAATTAAACACAAACTTGACTGTAGCAGGCTTCACTACGTAGATGTTCTTAATGTTCGTATTCATGATAAAGTTTGTATTTTTCTACAATATTTTATATAGTATGATGCATTTTGCCAATTTATGGCAACATCACACACAGAATCTTCATTTGTTTTTGTTTATTTGTTGTTGTAGTAACAGGGAATGAGGACGAGAAAAAAATACCAGTAATTGGGCAGGGTTGAGAAAGATAGGTTGAAATTCGTTGTACTTATAAAATATTGTAGAAAAGTGTGTACTAAGTATTTTACTTTATCATGTTTACGATTATTAAACACATTTTCATTCACATTCAATTTGAGGAATGTGCTCATTTTCCTTAACACATTCAGCGCACAGCACGTCTATTGTCTATGCCAAACGGCAGGACCACGTCAATAGACATGGTCCTTTTACTTTAGGCCCTTTAAAAAATGGGTTCCGTTTCTAGCGTCTCCCTTAAATTCGCGACCCGCATTGAATATGTTAACCTATACAATATTCTGTGATTATTTATACAACAAGGAGGCCCATAAATCTTCTTTACATGTAATTTAGAGCCACTGAAACCCAAATGAGATCGAGAAAAGTTTTAAGGCCTAAGTATACCACCCAGCATGCAAATTTTTTATGCTATGAAAACAAGTGAGCGAGATTTGATCATATCAAAAGTGCTTACACCACAAGTCCATTTAGAAATAGAAAAAAGAAAAGAATAAGGTGATGTGCAATTTTTGTTTTCGAGTATATGCGATATTTTGTAAGTAAGTATAAATATATGTAATCAAATATCTTTTGGTGCCGTGATTAGAGAATACCACATACTTTTCTTAAATTAATTGAAAATCCCACAAGTTTTCAATTATGAGTGGAGTACACCAACTATCGAGACAACCGGAGAAAAATAATTACCTCTGTTAAACATGAAAACACAAAATCCTGATGGCTTCAAACAAGCTTTGTTCAATATGCATGCTTGAACCAGCAGCCAAGGACTATTCGGCTGTTGGAAGCAGGATGTTTGACACAAGAGCAAATTACAAACATAAAAAGTAGATGGCTGAGGAGCAATTTTGGTAACTATTACAAGCATATGCCATCCATTTAATAAATTCTCAGGAGAACAGGTGAAAGCTGAAAGATTAATTACAGCAGGTACATGCACCTTGGTAGTTTGAAAATATGTAGCAACAACAGACAGACAAGGCTGTTGGATATTCTGCCCTAATGATAGAAGCATTGCAAGATAGCATTAAAAAGGAAGCAAAGTAATTAGCAGCTAAATGAAGCTCTCTTTCAGTCCCTGGCAATCACATATATGTATTATAAATTTTTATGATTAATTCCTTAAAGAAGGTACAAGATGCAGAAGAAATATGTCAATCATAGCTAGTGTGACTGGTTTATGACAAGCACATAAATAAGAACTTGCCACAATAATTAATAGTCTGGAATAGGAACTTCTAGACGAAATAAACAATGAGAATTAATTTTTGAAGAGGAATAAATAAGTCAAGGACTTAATTTCAAGAACTCTTGAGAGGAACACAGTGCAGAGTGAGAACTAAATTTAAGTAGCATTGCAGAAAGAAGGACATCCAAAGAGGAAATATACTAAAAAATTCAAAAATGGTCTATGGCCAAAAGGCGAAGGACAGATAGACTGAAATTTTGGCAAAACATCATCCCTTAAGACACACATTGTGTATGCTGACATTCAATGAGGAATGAGGCACAGAGCAAAGATTCTGGCAACAAGATCAAACGTGGGAGGCTGATACACTTAGCACCAAGATCTTTCAGATAAAAATTTAAACAAGACAGTGGCCAGGTAGAGGGAGAATAATGCAACAAAACAAAAGCTACACAATGCAATTTTTGTGTAAGCTTTTTCACATTTGAATTACTAGCGATAAAAAAATCAAGAGCATACACTGAACAGCAAACGCATATCAGAGTTTCCAAAAGAACCACTTTCAAATCCATTTCTTGTGAGGATGAGAAATGGATGGTGAAGTGAATAAAGTAAGTTCTTCAGAAAAGTGAGGAAATGAGTGTGTACCCAAAAGCACATGGTTGACAGAAAACTTAGAAGTGCATTTTGAAGTATGCTATAATGAGGACATGCAATTCAAAGAGATGTACAATTCAACAATAAAACTGAGAGGTTAGCTGCATGAAATGAAGCCAATGATGATAGCAGTAAATCGATGCAGCAGAGGTATTTATTTAATTAGGTTGATTAAAAAGATGAACACCTACAAACAGACATGAGTATTTCTGAAAAACTTGAGATATACATACGTATAATGAGAACCCTGATAGACACTTCTGAGGACAGGGTAAAAAAATAAAATGAAAAACTTGGGATTAATCGTACATGTACGAATATAAGCCCCTCATTTATTTCAAATATAGGCTGTAAAAATTTGGGGGGGGGGAATTTTTGAGCATTATGAAAGAAAACCACTCAAAAATCCATGACTGGTGACCCAAAAAAGCAGGGAAAAATTAATAATAATGTGTTAATATAATCAATATCAGCAAATAGCCAAACTGATGAAGAATTTGAGAAACATTTTTTATTGCATGATTAATTGTTCTTCCTGATGATGTCTCAATTATAGCTATAAAAACTCTGCAAGGGCATTATGCAACCCGCACCACAGCAGAATCGCAAATATTTTTCTGATCATGAACAACCGTGGTACAGATTAAAAAAGGCGAACAGCTTCACTAATGCGTTAAACATGAGTTTGATAGATATGAAACCTTCTCATTAATATTCTTCATGACGATGTTGTTATAGCCTTATTACGCCACAGTCAGTATCATACGCAACCCGCAACACTGGAATGTCGTAAATACTTTCCGCACATGAAAACTATCTAGGTTTACATTGAAAAACTAAACGTGATGGTATTTATTATTATTATTAATTTGTTCATGTACTCATAAATTCAGATTTAATGGTAGTAAATCACTTGATTGTAGAGTAAATTGTAAAATGATTGTAGAGTGCCGTTCATGAAGAGGATAGCTGGTGATGGAAATTAATTTTTTTCAATAATGGTGATTAAAAGTTTGAGGGGGGATTTGTATCTACATAATTATATGTAACTCCAATACAAAACGACCGTTAATATGTACTTAACTGGCCATTTTTATAATGGAAAAATTATTCCATAGGCAACCTCCTAAATCCATGTTCAGACTGACAGGTCATTAATTATAAAATGGTAAAAGGTTGATCGTCTATCAATATGTAAGTATAATCATACAGTCCTTTTCAAATTTCTCTTACTGAATCAAGATCTATTAATTGGATTGTTCCCCCCCAAAAAATACATTTGAGTTTCTCTATATTTAAGCCACTGTTCTATTCAGATCATAAAAAGAATGTGCTTGGTTAGCAAGAAAAGATGAACTTGGCATGGGGGAGAGGAAGTTCCCATTCATCAAGAACATTAAGAAGACTTTGAGGCTAGCATATTCCAACTACTCAGGACTCCGATAAATATATCACATAATGATGTCAATGTAAAGGATGTCTGATTTGTGGCATATGTTGCCATTCTGAAGTCACTTGTGGTAATACTACAGTCCTTTGCATCATATATTTTTTTTTTTTTACTACAACAACCTAGACACAGCTTAGTGGTATTAGCAACACTACCAACAAACCAGGGTCAACGTTATTTATTACCTCACAGGGTCGAGACTGATCAGCAGGCATCAATCTCAAGACTGGTTGGCTGCAGCACTCCACTCCATTCTTCTTACAGTTAACCACTACATTCTTTCAAAATTCTTCATTTAGGGAATCATTCAAAATTTGATTGATTTGTCGTCTTCTCAGAAATTCTTTCCATCCATTGCCCCTTCCATTATAGCTTTCAGATGACTGTTACACCTCAGAATGGGTTCAATAAGTTTCTCTCTTCCACATTGCAGGGTTTTCACTGTGTTCTTCCCAACCATTCATAGAACTTATTCATTGGCTGTTCTCTCTGTCCACATGATCATTTTTCTATAGCACCACACATCCATTGCTTCCAATCTCCATTGTTCTGCTGCTGTCATCGTCCAAGCTTCAAAAATATATTATTATGTAATTAAAATGCTCTACAGGTATGCTATCATGAAGATCTTTCTTACTTCCAAGTTTGTTCTGCTAACTGCTTATATGCTAATATTGTGATAGAATGCCTTTTCTACTTGTTTTATCCTGTTTGCTAAAACATCTTGCTCCTTTCGTTACTCCGCATCCTGTTTCCCAAACAGTAAAATTCTTTAACTACCTTCAGATTTTGCTGTCCCAGTCTGACAGTGACATTGTCTTCTCGACTTCTTCCAAAACATACCTTACTCTACATCAACGTAAAAAAATTTCAAAAGAGCACTAAATTTCTAGATAGTAAATAAGATAGGATATCTCCCAACCACTCTTTCACAAAGTATCCTATACAGCCTGAACCATGCATTCCACAGCTCACTGCTTAGGAGATTCCATAGGAAATTCAGCAGCTCTTCTGATTTAGCAGTTAACAATAATGCCATATTTTGCCCCCAAAAAATGAAATAACAGCAGAGGGTAGTTTATTTGTGGAAATGAGTGTTGCACAATGATGAGAACTTAGAATTATTGCTCTGTATAATATACTTTGGACAAAAGTTTTGAAATTTGGTGGCACAGAAAAATTTTCCGACCTTAAGCATGATCGGAAGAAGACAAAACTTAAGATATTTTTGTCTTTCAAATGGAAATATTGCATAAATCACAGAGCTCAAATTTGGTACAAAAATAAAAAAAATTAAAGTTTAAAAATGAGAATTGGCTGAAATTAGCCTGATGCATTACCAGAAATATCTAATTCTCAGGGTAAATACCTAGACCATAATTCTGAATGCAAATAAAACTTTTTTCCCAAATTAAGAACCAATCCGAATTTATAGGCCTGCCATGCAGATCACAGAGAATGTTACTCTACTAATACATTTACACTTCTACAGATTTTTATAAGAAAATAGGTAAATATTTAAGAGTTTATCTAATATTCTTAACAGAAAAAGGGTCAATCTATCATCTTAAAAATATTACAACACTAAACAAAAATGGCCAAATATATTTTGGATCCCAAATTAGAAAGAATGATACCCTCATACTTGGAAGAGTCAATTTAAAGGAAAAACCGGCCAGAATTGTTGATGAAATAACATCGAACTTATGAGTGCAAGAAATCATGATGACAGATTTCCCCTGACTTCTTCATAAAAAATTCTAACTAGCCATGTTACAGTATCTATATTGTTTACTAACCTCTGACTAATTATTAAGGCTGTACAAAAAGGAGGAAATAGATAAATTTCTTAGATTACATAAAAGCTTTACATGACATCCATATTCGTGCCAGAGAATTATTAATACTGACAGACATAATGTACATACTTACAAAGAAAATTATATAAGGCACATCTTCAAGTTTTTGCAGCATTAATTCCATCAATAACTTTTAATCTGAAAAAATTACCAGCAGCGATATCATAATGATGACATTGCTTACAAAATGTATGAAAAAAACCTACCTATGATGCCTCATGGTTCATTTAATCATACTTGTTCTACATTCATCTCAAAAGTTACAAAATAAAAAAATCAACTGAAAGTGTTGAATAACTTAAACCCACAAAGGGAAATTGATAAATACTGACATGGTAAAATAGAGACCATGGAAATACATCATATTTATCAAATGCATACACACTCATTACCACATTTTGAGAGAAATATAACTACCTCTCTTATGTATATTTAATGGAATCAAAATGAGACTTAATTAAGGAAACAGTACCTAATCATTGATATTTTCAAAGTTCAAATGACACTCCTTGAAACTGCATGGAAAAAACATGACACAAAATGAATAGTAGGGGTGATATTATTTAATTTGCAATGATTTACCAACATTCCTAGGGCAAAACAGTCTATAAACATCACAAAAAATAACTGATTAAGTGATTGGGACCAAATTTAACATGACTAAATTATATAAATGATATTTTTTCAGATAAAGCCTCCGTGAAATACAAGATAGAAGCAATTTTTTACAAATCTGACCTTCGCTATGCTTTCAATTCACCCACGCAAATCATATTTGTGCAAAAACAAGACAGCCATGTTTTGGACCACCAATTCAGCAATGAATTCTGAGCTTCTCAGCCAGCATGATTAATGGTGATAGGTGATTAACCCTGAACAATAAACCCCAGCCAAAACTTGAAGATATGCCCTCATTTCTTTTCTGGAATATTACTCTCATATTAATTATTTTAAAACTATAATGTATCTCACTTTAGTTTGAACAATAGGTACGGACCATACCTGGAGCACAAACTTCAAATATCACAGTGACCACTGGATGCTGCTATTTTAATGAAGCAGCCAATAATTGATAAAAAAATGCCATATGTACACTGGAATTCAATGCATCAACATATACAATCTTCAGGAAAATAATTTTCAATTGGAAATACAAACTAGACTACCTAAATTTTCAATCATATGCCTACATAACAGATGTGAAATGCAGATACGATCTAAGTTTCTATATACCATCTCTCAGCTAAGCTTCATCACTCACTTTTGGTTCTCCTAATGGGGTAGTATAAATGACTATTTCGTTCATGAAGTTGTGAGATGTAGGCTAAACATGAATTCTGGTAAAATTTACTGTACCCAAGGGTCCAATCCATTTAGTCAAGAATAAAAAACTATAGCGTACAAAAGTTCCCACCCACTGAACTGAGTTACCTACATCATTATATGATGTTCTGATAAGAATTTACCCTCATTAACTCACACAGATATTTTGCTTCGTGATATTCCTCAATTCAGATGTACTTTTAGCTGCAATTATTGTGAAAGCTTGGGCTTTAAAAAAAGCAAATTTCACTAAGTAGCATAGATTTGCGAGGCCATAATGTTGCAAATTTATATTTGGTGTTGTAAATTAATAATGGCACATATTCTTCCAAAAATCATTCTATGTAACAAGCATCATATCTGTTGCATAGAAAATAAATGCCTCCTTAAATATACCTACTCATAAAGTGATGTTCACAAAAAAAGTCAATAAATCTCTCATTAGAGTAAGACTGTACTGAGTATATTGTTGAACAGATATTGTTTGTTATAAAGCAGGTTACGAATTGTGAAATACATATATAGCAATCACCAAAAGGAAGGGTGAGTCCTAAAGTGCCATTATGAACCTCCTGAGAACACCTACCCATTGTTGGAGCATTAATAGCTGGAAACTAAGAGACCACAGCCTTGGTATAATGTATTCAGGATACTTGGGCATCAAGGCTAATACAAATTTCATCTTTCACAGTTGATTTTCAGACACTTGTGTAGATTATTATTATTATTATCACTGTAGAATATTATATCTAATGAGAATATTAACGGTACTTGTACAAAGCTGAGAAAAGGCTTCACTCAAACTAGTGTTTGCACCACACAGCAGTCTCGTGGATACAAATTTTTCATTGGGGGGGGGGGGGGATCAATCAATATTTTATGAATTGATATTGCCTATTTCACAGGGGTGTAACAAACTTGTATCAAATTGTTGAGAGACATGGGTCAAGCCATGTTCATCCTAAAATTACGACAAACAACAGTGATGTTCTTGGGATTCCAGTACTCCCATTGCTCATATAAGTAGAACCAATGAGTTTTATTCCTAAAAAATATATGTAGCTGGAAAACAATTATGTACATATCCTCAGCCACCCATGACATGTAGGCAACATAAACTCTGGCCTAAGGGGGAGGATTGATCCCCATGATCCAATGAACTCATGCCCCAGCCATACAGCATAATTGCATATCTCGAGTGAAACTGGAATTTTATCCACTATTTTTTGGCTATGAATGTTAACCCTGGAACAAATTATCCCTTCTTAAGAGGATTTTGAATCACAATACTATGGATATCACTACCAAATTGCATTATTGTCAATATCATTTGATAGAGATTTACAGTTCAAATTGGTCCCAAACCTGCCAATATATGTACCTGCTAAATGATGATTTACTTCATAGATCAGGAGAAAAGTGAAGGATTCAATATTTGAAAGGAGTAACTTAACGCAAACTTGGAAATTCTTTTACATCTATTACTTTTGCAAATTATTCAAACTGTATCCATTAAAGCAATCTTATTTATAAAACAAACATTAGTCAATTGAATTAACTAGCTCAAATCTCTTCATGTACTATCTACTTTCAGTAACTTTGCAAAACTGCCTAAATGATAGTTCAAATATTTAAAAAATGCAACACGCATGATTTAAGTATTTAAACTACTTCATATGAATTTATGGTTAATGTCTATAAGAAATCTGTCATATTACTGTCTACACTCCTATACTACAATAAAGGACAAAAGGCTTCTTTTATTTATTTACTCAAAAATTTAACAATAGTTCCCCATCAATGTGATTCACTATTGGCATTAAATTACAGCAAATTTTTACAGATTATGCTATTCCCTGAGATCACATCAACAAACATTTTCCCACAGCACAAACTTTTTCCAGAGGCTCTCACTCTCTCTCATGTATATATACTAACTGATAAGTTTGAATAATTATTCAGCAAAAACTTGTTTCATAAAATTGAACTGACTCTATGTCCCTGATCAATTAGAAAATTATGATATCTGAGTAACAAGAAAAATTGAACAAATGAAATTTTAAAAAAAACAATTCTTTATGTACAAAAGAAAAAATAATCGATAAATTGATTTTAACACTTTTTTTCTTCTGAGATGTGAGGAAAAAAGAAAAAAAATTGTTTTTATACACAATAAATCAAAATCATATGAGGAAACAAAAGGCTTTTTGTAAGTAAAGCAGATAGATGGAAGACATTTGTACAAAAGATTGTTAAAGTCAGTGGAAGACATGTATGCAGACTGTGTGGATTGACTCAAGAAGCAAATGGCCAGACATTTTAGGGAGGTATTGCCACATGGGTTGAATCGGAATTAAGTTATCTTAATAAGTAAAACTGCTCACACAACCATCAGCATCAAATATTTTATTAATATATGAGATAATAAATATTATATATCTAAGCGTAATAATACCAATATCTCATGTGCCCATTACACTAGAGTTGATCAATATCACCAATTCATCAAAGCATCCATGCATATGAATTAACTCCAGTTAAGATTAGTATACATGCAAAATAACAATATCACCATATAATTAGTTACTCATCAAAAATTAGCATTAAAAATTAGTCACACATATTGTTAGAATTAAATCAAATTTCTTAACCTGGAATATGAAACCCATGAATTGGTTGTGTGGAAAAA
Organism: Pyrrhosoma nymphula; assembly: GCA_963573305.1. Taxonomy (NCBI): domain Eukaryota; kingdom Metazoa; phylum Arthropoda; class Insecta; order Odonata; family Coenagrionidae; genus Pyrrhosoma; species Pyrrhosoma nymphula. The sequence continues at coordinate 132,560,768 of OY754334.1, read as the reverse complement.
GTAAACAAAACAATAAAGTACTCACTTGTGTCGAGGTTCTTTTAGAATGACCTTCTCTGGATCAGTTTTTCTTATCTCACTTTCCCGAACCCTCTCCGTTGTAGATTTGAAGGCAGTATTATATATCCTGAGATAAGAAAGCAATAAAAATAAGAACACTATAAAATAATGGCCACATAACTTGGACAAGAATAATGTAATGCTTAAATATAGATACATTGTCTGATGGCCAATAGCATCACAATGTCATACATATCAGTGTTAGTTAAACATTTCTCGCTTTAAGCAACTGATGAAAATTTACCTTTGATTTTTGGAGTAGTCACTAAATAAGGTGACTTTTTTGAACTCACAATTTCATCAGGTAACCAGTTTAAATTGTGCCAATCTCCTTCATGCAAAGGCCACTTAGAACATTCCCCACAAAGTATATGAAACTTGGCACTAGGATTATTCCTCCCCATTACAGAACTGCACTAGGAATTTAATAATTAAATACTGTGGGTATGCGTAAAGATGCTGACTTCCATTCTCACCGTTCCTACACCCCCTCCCCCTGGCTACCCATTACCCCCAAATGACCGGGGCAAATGTAAGGCCGGGTGCACACGAGCAGTTAAGTACGCCGTGTCAACGCTGCGCTTCAGCCGCATCAGTAAGTCTCGGCAGTGCACACGACAACGTCCGTAGCACGTTGATGCCGACTGGAAGCAATAGAGTCCCGTGCCAGGGATGACTAAGGATGGACGTGTATGCATGAAAAGATGTAGTTTTTGATACCTTATCGTACGAATATGTATTCAAAGGACAAAAAAGGAAGTGTTGGGCTCGCGACTTCTGAAGGGAGCGACAATGTTTACAGATTTAAGAAAAGATGAAACCAAACTCTTCACATCCTCGATGAAAAATTCGACATCGAATGAGTTTTCAGCGGCGTCCATCGCTGGTTCATAAGCACGTGTGCACTGTCTGGCGCTCTCTCACACACTGCTTCACCACAAAACTCGGCCCCGATGATGAGTTGCAGCAGTGGCTGGCGGTCGAAATTCAACCGCCGAGTAGACGTAGCGACAACGAGGCTTCACCGCGTGTCGTGTGTATTAGCCCATAACAATAGGCCTACTGCTAAAACGTGCGGTAGACTGACGCTGCATCAACGCTAACACAAAACGCTTGTGTGCACCTGGCCTAAGCGGATCGTATGTCTACACCTCTCCCCCTGTCCTTCCAACTCCCCCCCTCCCCAATCCTCACTCCACAGCACCCAGTACTGGGAGAGTGTTAGAGTGACATTTTCACACGAGCTGCGGAGCAGGGGGTGGGAAAGGAAGCAGGAGGAGGAGTAGACGACAGAGGATGCCACGGGGGGCAGTCGGAGTGGGGACTTGAGTGACGTAGTCTACGAGAATGAAATAAAAGATTGTCAACCCTCTTTTGGGAGTTTCCTTAACAAAATCCCTGCCGATTTCCCCGATAGTCTTGAACACCATTTGGAGACTTGCAACATCCACAATTTTAGGAATAATGTTGTGAGTATTGTGAAGTGAACCCTAATGTTACAAGAGGATTTAGTTCTGACAGGCAACACACTAAACCATAATCAAATGGTTACTTCATACTTATGTATCATATTAAAACACATTGATACCAAATAAATCTGGTGGCAAGGTGGTATTTACATGTTGAATGAGTGATAGCAAATCCCATTGATGATAAGCAAGGGAATTTTGACAATGCTGAGGGCCACAAGTCAATTGAGTTACAATTCCTCAGCAAAAACAAGATTGTCAAAATAACAGGGGGTGATCTAATTGGCTTTTTGGCACTCGTGCACTGCTGAAGAGGGCCCTAAAATGACAATTCCCTTGCATTGATGATTTTTGCCATATCACACTACCAAGGGAAAAATTTCATCAGTGAAATTGACATTGGTGACATCTACATGGTATATTTTAAGGCAAATAAAAAATGCTATCCTGAAATTGATGGACACCCTGATCTTTACCATTCCCATGTGTGTCAGCGTATTTTCGAATCTTGAGGGATGAAAAAACTAAGCATACTTTACTACCTAAAGGTGTACAAAAGTCACTGTTTTTATTAATATTTTTACCTTAAAAGATTACTTCATCAAGCACTTTATTATATTCAATGTGGTGCTGTTTAAATGCAGTGATGCAGGTGTTGGAAATAGACTTTGAAAGCAATCCTGTAAGCCAATTTGTAGCTCCGTTAGAGCCTACTATGAGGGACTCAATGATGAAATATTCCTGGCAGTTACCCAAGGGATTGGCCATGAACAGAGGACATTCCTGAGTGCTGTCGGTATTAAATGGCTGTTTATATTACTAGTCCATGTGACAAGAGGAGATCTGGTATTCATTCTTCCTATTCAAGATTAATTTCAACATACATAAAGGCAAAACTATTCAGTAAGGCAAAACCATTTCACTTGATATGGATTTCAATGCATTAATCCCACACTACCAAAACAATGACTATAGAGGTCAGCTGAAACATTTCGATGCCAATTACAATAGCAGGATAAGAAGAACTTACACTTTGACAAAAATGTCAAGAAGCAGAGAAGAGAATGGAATGAGAACTAGGCCAAGCCAGAACACTGGTGATGAGAAAATCATCCTGTCCATCCCAAGCATTATGGCACCCAATGGAATTGTAGGCCAGAAGTTGCTGGAAAGGATAAATGAAAGAATGCATAAATAGTAACGATAACACTAGCGAGATTATTATCATAATTTATCCTTCAAGTAAAATCAAGTACCTACGACAGTCATATTGTTTCACAAAACTCATCACATGAAAACAATTGAGAGAATTTTACATACTATAATGACAGAAACAAAACACTTGCAGTTATCTATAAATAAAAATAATTAAATGTTTAATAGTGGAAAACTGCAAGTGTTTTGTTTCTGTCATTATAGAACAGTTCCATCACATTATACAGCAGCAATTTTATACTGAATGAAATCTGATAAAACAGAGGTACAAATAATACAAAATCGATGAGATTTGGAATGTGCAACAAGCATGAGTATAATTCCTCAACTACATATTAAGTTTTGCGCTCTGAGGGAATTTCACAGAGTCAAAATAGAAATACTGTATTTGTCAGCATATACAAAGCCCTTTTTCCCCCTCTAAATGCACCTAAAAGTGAGGTGTGTCTTATGCACCGGTAATCAAAATTACGAATGGAAATTTTAATCTGTCTTAAACTAAATTTCAATGAAACAGGTTCATATTGATATAGATGTATCAGTTTTATATTGCACTTTCATTCATGAAATTTCCCTGTCTCTATGATGCACTTATTTACTCGAAAACACATTTTAAAATTGGCTGGCGCCTAATTGGGCGACAGCAAAGCATTGTTTAATGTATTTGACTTTGTGTTGCCATCAAAGGTTTCCATCTTTCTATTTTTGCTGCAGACTGCATTATGGCAACGAGCTAATGGTGCACTCTCCATCATGCATTTGTTTCTGGGATTTGATGACTAATTACTTTAATACAGCAGCTATTTTTAAAAATAACTAACCCTTTTTCGCCATAAATTTTTAAAATAAACAAGTGTTGATTATATTCTTCTAAAATATAACCAAAAACATCAAGGTGCATCTTATGCGCCGGACAATCCAATAGGCTGGGAAATATGATAGTTTCGCGAGGAGAGCCTTGTTTTAAAGTAAAAATTACAATCACCTTTACCCTCATGGGAAGTTATTAAACCATACCAGAAAACCATTGAAGATAAAGTGAAAAAAAGCCTGATAATATTCAAACCATAGAATAGCGTGCTTTGATGACATCCATTCCTTGCCTTACTTTTAAAAAATTCACCTGATCAGGGATTTTTTCCGGGGATTATTTTTAATCCTTTCACTCCCATCAAACTCCAGGTAGTGTGTCCTAAGACTTCAATAGCCATATTTGTACAGTTTTTAATGATTTAGTTCTTGAATTAAAAAAATCAATATTTACATTTATTCTACTAAGGTCAACTTTTTAAAAGATTAGGTACATATTGCAAATTGGTTGGTAAAACATTATGAATTTGGATTGCACTTTTGAAACCATTGAAAATTAGCAATATACACTCACATGTATAAAAATGCCAGCAGATATAGTGGCCAGTAATAGTTTTTGCAAACACAGTAAAGGCCGATAATCACTGAGACACAGGTAGCAAAAGGGTTATAAGCAACAAAACTCTTCAGTCAAAATGATTTTACCATTTACTACTATTGCTTACACACAGAAAACATATGATGTGACAGCAATGTCAGAGAAAATTTAACTTACCTGTATATTAATATGAAAAGAAACCAAGCTACTATTGATCCCCAAATGGCCAGGTGAGTAAGCCACGTCCAAGCATTTGTAATAAGGCCTGCTTTAAGGCAAACGGTCACCACAACATACTGAAAATAAATTAAATATATGAAAAACTTGCATCAAATTATAATTTCAATGAATTGTGAGGTGATAAATGGGAAATATGGATTCAAAAGTTTCCATTTCTAAAAAAACTAAACACCACCAATTTTTAAATCTGTGAAGTACCCTTTACTATTTAACTAGTTCTTACAGCAAAACGAAACTACCACATGATGCTTTACAAAATAATAATTTTTAAATTAACTAAGTAATACCATCACTAGAAAAAATTGCAGAGCTATGTTAACTATGAATTCAAAAACAAATCCTTGCTGAATGTAAAATTGAAATGAATTTCATGATCTTCAAAAAAAGACTGAAATCCCGTGCAGTACTTTTTATGCTTGCCACTGACTAATGTTCAGCAAAAAGATAGATACTACTGGAAGATATCTCATAACATACTTGACTACTTTTGAGCAGTATCTCACTGAAAAGCTAAAACCAGTAATACAAATTGTTTTATTTAAAATATATCAGAGAAAAAACAGAACCATTTAGAATAATCATTATTGATGAGCAACTCAAAAGGTAAATCTTAAGAATAACTAAAATCTTTAACTGTGAAGAAGACACTACCCTTTCCACATTTTTTAACCTAAAAGCATAAGTCTAGATTGGACATTGTCAAAGGCTTAGCTTACCAGCGAAAGGTGTATGTAATACCTAAGATTCACATTAAAAAATGAAGCAATACATACATGCTATTTTTATTCAAGCTCTTAAGAAGAGTAGAAACTCACCGTGTATACTATATTACCAAGAAGGAGATAGCCACCTTCTCTACCGTTGCCCCAGATGACATCCTTCTGGAGAGCTAGAAAAGGCAGCCAGTAAAGTAGCACAGAATGGATAAGTGCATTTCCAATCCAAACCCAAAACACACGAACATTAAAAAATTGTGAGGATTGTGTTGTTTTATAAAGACTAGGATATTTCATCATGGTTTCTGCACTACAAAGTCTATCAAAAAGTCCCATGGCCAATGGTGGAGCAGCTGTAAATAACTGAAAATAAAGACAATAATTAAAAAGGTATGATAGCACAATGATAATACATATAAAGTAATTATTTTTGCTTCTTCAATTGCTTTCACAAGAATTATTTGAAAAGGGGTCATCTCTGCTGCAGGATGACACTTCTGAGTTAATTAAAATTCTATTAAATAACAAGAATCAAGTACAGTAGACCTCTGGGCAAGTGCCTAGCCATGCTGAAACACCGGTTCCTATCAGATCACCAAAGTTTAGCAATGCTGGGCATGGACAGGGGTTGGAGGACTCCATTATATCTCTACCGTGGTGCTCTTTTCCCCAGTCTGCAAGTGGCGAGCAAGTTAAATGTGGGATGGCACAATGGACCCAAAGGGGTATAAGAGCCAGGAGGGCTCCAGAAGGCCCTTGCTCACCCAAACAATCAATCGCCTCTGCTAAACCAACTCCGGAAAACCTGGACACCAGCATAATATGAACAGGCCTAAGGGTGGTTTATTCAGAGATGCTGAGATGGCATCACCCCTGCATCATTCAGAATTATTTACCCAACCTTCTTTAGTGTACCATAAAAGTGACTAGCACTCATAACTAACTTCAACATAGAGCACAGTGAAGCCTACAGACTAACAATGTCCTTTATTATCATTCTAGATGTCAACCCATTGAAAGAAACTGTGGTTGATATTCTACAACAATTTATGGTTGAAATTACACCCACCCTCGAGAAGTAGGTATAATGTTAATAATCCCAGTAACCACTATTCCATGTAAAACTCTAAGCTTGGAAGCTACTTTCAAAGAGACAACTTAAAACTTGAGTTCCCGGCAGGAAAGGAAACAACAATGTCAACAGGATAATTCTGAAACCTCATAAATAAAATCATAAATAACAACCGGTATATAAATTCTTTGCTAGGGGTGGTCAAATAAAATGTTTCCCACATTTGTAAAATTGCTTGGGCCAGCACTGATTACAGGCTATTTGATAATTTAATATTTGCATTTACTAAATGGGAATATTACATAATATATTTTCTATACATATGACTGCCATATGCAAGCCACCATTTTCACTCATGAGGGCATCCTACCTCATCATAAGTGAATATGAGCCATCGACGACAGAGGGTTCACTACAGAAAGCTCCATGAATGCTCCTTTTGCGAAATCCCAGGATAACTCAGACTTATCTTCATTCAGACAATTCCTAGCCCCATATAATCCGGGTGAGTGACGGTCTACTGTACTATGAGATTAGTAAACTTGAGAGTGAGGATTATGAAAAGGGATTACATAAGCATTACTGTAATACTACTGGAAATAATTTACTCACCACATTGTACAAACCAATAGACCACCGCTCAAAGAGAATTTGCCCTGACCAGCCAGAATAAATGGCAAACCACAATTCGATAACATATAGGCAAATATTTTTGTAAAAACTGTACAGGATGAGTTTGCACATGCGACTGTAATTCCAGGCTCCATGAACGAAAAGAAGTTTCGTCAGAAAGCGAAACTGTAAAAAAAAACAAGAATTTATCATAAATTTGAAACACATGAAATAACTCATGGAGAGGGCAAATGCCAGAATAAATTATGCAACTAACTCAATTTGAATCTGTAAGTCATGTACCATCTTTATCTTTTGGTTTCACAGACACTATAATGCTTAAACAGAATAACAATAAAGATAACTGATGAATGATTGCAAGACCACATGTACTCCAACTTCCAATACCTACGGCACCGTGTACAATTGTTGTGATAGAGAATTTTCAAAGGTATTTTACTTACACTAGAGTAGCATGATATCACATCAACTGTTCATCATTCAATTGCATGGTAAATAAGGTCCTTTATTAGTAAACTCTTCTCAGGCTCTCCACTGCTTTGAACTATTCATAATTGCCGACATTTCGAGGAATGTAAAACGAAGAAATTTCCTTGGTCCTGAAGAGAGCTATTCTTCCAAAACCAAACATCTCGAGAGAGGAGCTTTTAGCCCTTCGTACTTTGCGTGATAACAAGGGGAAACATCCAAGACCATTTACCCACAGGCACCAGCTCCTCCCAGGGCCACCATATGGATTACCAAAAATCCACAAGGAAGGGGTTCCTTTAAGAATTATTGTGAGTGCCGTCGGCTCTCCTACTTACAATTTGGCTAAATACCTCACGGGAATCTTAGCTTCGTATGCTGGTGCTGGTGAACACCACATAAAAAACTCAGTCAAGTTTGTGAAGACTCTTGCTAACATTCATGTGAATGAAACAGACATTTTGGTTAGCTTCGATGTTATTTCTCTCTTCACCCACATTCCTCTTACCGAAACCTTCAAGCTACTGGATGCCAAATTTGATATCAAAACGGTTGAACTTTTCAACCATGCACTTACATCGACATATTTCAAGTATGATGGTTGTTTCTATGAACAGGCAGATGGAGTAGCAATGGGATATCCTTTATCACCAGCCATAGTCAATTATTATATGCAAGACTTCAAGGAGAAAGCACTTTCATCAGCCCTCTACGCGCTAAGTGCTACTTTAGATATATGATTGACACTTTTATTATTTGGCCTCATGGACCAGATGCCCTTTCGTTATTCTTAGATCACATGAACAGCCAATATCCAAATATCAAATTCACAATGGAGACAGAGAAAAACAACAGGATTGCATTACTCCACATCCTTGTCCAGCAGAAGGATAATGGCAGGCTCGGGCAGTGTTTACCGCAAGCCTACACTCACAGATCGTTCATCTGAACAGCCACAGCCATCATCACCCCTCACAATGAGAAGCTGTCCTTTCAACATTTATACACCATGCGAAAACCATTTCCAATTCCGATATTTTGCATAAAGAGTTAGAGCACCTCAGAAGGACCTTCCACCAAAAGGGATATGCAGAACGACAAATCTCGTTGGCCTTCATTAAGTCCCTCAAAGCTCGGAATGTGGATGAAGACAAAGAATGCCATAAAACAGCTTATAGGGCCTTTCCACCCTATATCTCCACAATTTCCAGAAAAATCTAAAGGATTCTGAAGAGATACGACATAGGAGCAGTCCACAAACCTATGGCTAAACTTAGAGACCATCTACTCAGAGGGAAGAACCCAATAGGCCACATGACTCCTGGATTCTACCAAATTCCATGTGAATGTAGCCAAGTCTACATGGGTGAGATGGGTAGAACAATTGCCATGAGACTGAAGGAACACCGCAGATATTTCAAGCTTGGTCAACCAGTGATAATTGAACACGGCATTAATTTGGACCATAGGATTAAGTGGGTCAACAAAACCTTCTTTGGCGTTCAGGAAATTTTTGGGATTGACTAACTAAAGAAGCCATTGAGGTTTGGATAGAGAATAAAAATTTTTGAATCACGATTCCGGTTACAACATCAGCAATGCTTATAATACAATTTTGAAAAGAATTAAGAACGCAAGAGCTAAGCCTCCGCTGATTAACGGTCTCTGGAGTCAAAAATAAGCTTCCGACCAATCAAAAAAGACCTAGCCTTAGTATTTGATCTGGCTGAAATTTAAGATTTGCGACTTTCTTGCCTTGAGAATGAGTGATGAGTCATCTCTCGAAACGTCGGCAATTATGAATAGTTTAAAAACTGGTGGAGAGCCCAAGAAGAGTTTACTCTTATTATTCACCAGGAAAGCATTAGATCCTTCTTCAAGGTCCTTTATTGTTAAACAAGCAGATTATGGTTTAATTTAAACTCCTGGCTACTTTTCCTTCCATCCAATTTGGTTTTCTTAAAACCTGATATATCCAAAATGATAACTAATACTTGATGGATGATATCCATATAACTAGAGCTAGGGGATTTATGTGACCGCATAAATGCATAATTTCTCAGAAACGTACAAAATGTACCAAAAATGATATTTTTGACATGTGTGACCAAAATCTGATCTAAATTCAATCGCATAAAAACGCATAATCACGAGGTATTTGCAGCATACCCAAATTCTCCCACATAATCTCGCATAATGACCCGAAATGTGATGGTGTGTGCTATTTTTGTCACAGTTTGATGTTAAGAAAGGCATTTTCGGGCCCCGGGAAATATCTGTGCAAGTTTCGAGACCTGAAGCACATTAAGTATCATGCTGCATGCAGATAGGATAGGAGTATTTCCTACGCACTGCTATACTTTACTCCATGCACGTCTGTCCACTGCAGAGCTAGGCGGCTACACTCGGCGAGGAGTGGGGGAGTAAGGGGAGGGGGGACCAAATGAAGGCGGCCGGATGCTCTCTCGTTTATTTTCTTCGAATGCACCTGCTCAGCTGCCCTTAGCATCCCGCCGAAAACCAATTTGGATGTTTTGCTCGGCTAGCATGGTGCTACGTTGTTGCTAGACTGCACTTCCCTTTGTAGACGACGAACGAAAGAAGAGAACGCGATGGCCTCATGTGGCATCTATCCGCGTAAAATCAGATGTATGCACAATTTAAATCTAAAGTTAATTTACATTATGTATTAAAATGTAAAATCAAATGTACCTATTGATAAAAATGCAGATTAAAGAGGGGTAAACGAGAGTACATACCCTCAGATATAATGCATAAATAGATGTTTTTTTCGTTGGACTTCATGTTGTAACATGTCCGGGAGAGCCAAAACAACTATTTCCTCGCGTGCCTTCAAGTTTTCTGGAGAAGGCATGTACGTTTTCGACAAATCGAAGCAGATTATGATGTGCAGATTTTGCAACGTTAGAGTGGCGTGGGACAGGAAAAGTACTGTTGGCAACCATTGTGCGTCAGCAACTCACAAGTCAGCTAAAATTGGTGTCAAATCGCTATCTCAGAAAAAATGGCATATATCTGGTAAAATAGTATCTGTGGGAGAATCCCTATTGAATGCGAAGCACATCAAAACAGAAAAGCAGAAGTTTATTAAAAATACAGCTGTTGCCTTCGCTCTTTAAAAAGAAATATTGTAAAAACAGCAGTCTAGTCTCCTAATGTGATGCTGTAATGGTTGATGCTTTTGTTCCAAAATTGTATTTTAAACACACTAGTAGTGTGATATACGATGTTTGAATGTGTGGTATACACATAGATCATTAACTAAAAGTAGTTATTTTTATTTCATTTTACACAAAGATATCTCTATCATGTTGTGTAACTATGTAATTATTTTAATTTGTCATTCAACTTACAATATAAAGGTTCTGTTATTTTCCTTTTTTCAGGCAGTATCATTTTACTTCCTTTTTATCGGTCCTGTTAGTATATGTTTATGCTTTTATCAATATCATGAAGTGCTTTGAGGAAGATTTGGCAAATGGCCATTTAGGGAAACTTATATCGGTCAGTACAAGCTGCATATGTGCTGCGTACGTGAGCGCTAGAAAATCAATTTTTTGGCATAATTTCGCAGTTTTGGAAATTTTCCCGCATAAAAGACGCATAATGGCCATTTCTTGGCCGCTTAAATAGATCAAATTTTGGTGCATAATTTTATGTTCGAAAATGCATAAATCCCCTAGCTCTACATATAACTTCAACATTTAGTCATCACCCTAAATAAATACTAATGCCCCTGCCTTGAGTAAGAACTAGATTCTTATTCCAATTACTTAAATCATTAACTTTACTAATATCTCTTAGACACACCTGTGAACCACAAGATATCCGATTAATTTTCTTGATAGGTACCATGGGTACACACTAAAAACTGACCCGCGTTTACATTTGCCCATAAATCTACTCCTTAATGATCACAACCAATCACTTATACTACAAATTGTACTGAGTTTCAGTAAGAACAGGTAAATGCAATATAGTTCATGTAAATTTTCATATTATGGTCATTCTTTTACTCAAGCATTTTACCATCTGTACCAGAAATCATAATTAAGTATAAATCTCTTTCTGGAAAAAATCCATACAATAAACATACCTGAGCAATAGAATAATCCGATGCACAGCAAGCTTGTAAGCCTTCTTCACCAGATATTCCAATACCAACATGTGCTTTCTGAATCATTGCTACATCATTGGCACCATCTCCTATTGCTAATGTGACTGTCTTGGTGTGTATAGTCACATACTCCACCACCTAGAAACACCAAATGTGATAGTTTACCTCAATGAAAAAAATGGGAATGCATACCTTTATTGGTTACCAGATAAAAGAGGTAGAGCAAAAAATATTCCCAGTATTGCAGATTTGGTGAATTTCGGGTCTTAAAGCTTCCAAAATTTCCTTAAAATCATAGAGGCTATGAAAAATTCATGACAATTTATCATTTGCCAATTGCTGAAATATCATATGTTATTGTTCAGCTGGTCAAGTGACATAGAGCATTCAATGGAAGATGATTTATGTTCATAGTCAAAACATTCCCACAGCTTATATTAACGTATAGATTATCAAATACACAGAGTCCCCAATTAATGCTCAATTCGTTCCAGGAAATTCAAGCACTAATTGAAACATTGTTACTCGAAGCAAAAAACTGCTTAAGGAATACTGCCATGATAAATAATATGTTCCCAAGAATCGTTGAGTGATTTGAAACTCTACGAGTACTATTATAAAGGGTGATTCTGTGGAAACTATGTCATGGCTGTGGTTTAACCATCATAGATTCTTACAATTTTTTATACAAAAAGACATTTTGCAAATTATCACCCCTTAATATTAATAAATTTTAAAGAAAGAGTGCTTCCAGATTCTAAGTCAGTAAAAAATGGTGCCCTACCGCTCCGAACTGTGATCCCAATTTAGGTTGATCTAATGATCACATTTAGAATACAATGACAGTTTCGTAATGAGGAGATATTAATCTAAGTTTTCTATCAAAATTTGGAGACATCTACTATTATGAGCTCTTGCATGAGTTAAATTTCATTATTTTTTTTCAAATTTGTTTCGTTTAGGAACTAATAACACATTTTATAATTCTTTGAAAGACCAGCCAGTATCACTCTGAACAGTCATGATGCAGGACTATTTCCAAAGTGCATAAACTTTTATTTGTGGCACACAACCATGGTACGATGGATGAACAACATCAGAAAGGTGAAAATTTTGCAAATTTATCTGAGAGAAAACAGCGATGTTTGACCATTTGTTGAATGTTGATACAATTTTTTTTCGATAATAAAACACTTCATCATTCAAAAATAAATTTTTTGAGTTTTTTTGGCAACACAAACAAAAAAGGGCAAATATAATGGACTGTAATGAGCACGGAACTTTGAAAATGGCACATTGGGAGGTTATGAGTGGTCTGTTCATGTGCCGCTCGCTGATACTATGCATCTAATGCCAATTTAATCTCCGCTTTAACCCAAACGATAATGAATAATGAACTACGAACAGAGTTATGAGACACATTATTTCTTCTACATCATCATGACATTATTAGTTTTGTAATAGTTTTGGAAGAAATACTTCTGTTTTTTCTGACGATGCTTAGTCCCAAAAATTAGGTCTTCCATAGATATTTGAGACATCTTAAGTTCAGCAGAATGCCCTAAGTCTGGCAGCTATAATAAAAAATAAGGCTTCCATTGGAAATCAAGGAATAAGTTTGTAATTTCGACCGTAGAGTTGACTTCGAGGACTAGTATATGGCGGCAGCAGATATAGATACTGCAGTTTCTGATAACTTCCGTATTGAGTGCAGCGATTGCTGTGAATTTTTACGAAATGCTATGAAGTTTTGGTGAGCGCTGATGTAAAGCGTGAACATTTGAGGTACAAAATCGAATTAAATTTTAAACAGTGCTAATGCGAAACAGCGCTAATTGAGGAAGCATTATTCGGAGACTGGGTGTATGTATAACTATAAAACTAGTTTCACAGAAAATTCACAGAATTTATACCATCAATATGTCCTCTTACAAAATTGATTTCATCTTAAATAAGTAAATAACAGAAAGGAACTTTTTCAATAACTTTTTTCATCATTGAAAAAAGTGAGTGGCTATATGACATATAGGTAAGAAGGGCTAATTTTGACCATTCATACTTCACCGAAATAAAAATATTACCTCAGCTTTCTGGATTGGAGAAACCCTGCAACAAATTACAACTCGACAGCAAATACAGAGGTCCAGGAAATCTTTGCGAATTTCACAACCAAGAGCATACTTCAAAGTCTTCCCATCAATGATAACTGCAACTTCAGTCTCAGCCCTCATCTCTCTCATTTCCTTTAGTTCTGCCATATGTTTATTAATTGCGTCACGGGTACTCTGCAATAATGAACAAAAACAATTACGAAAGATAAGAATTAGGCTCATGAGTAATACGACAAAGAAAAGAATAATCTAGTTCAGTGGCAGATTAAACGGTGGGCAGCTTGAGGAGATGCCTCGGGCCTGTGGACCTGGAGGGGCCCATAGAATCTCAAGGCAAGATATTGAAATATTATTCTCAGAATAATTTTTAACATTGAACAAATCTTAGTTTTTATCAAGTCTCCTGCACACATTTTACATGCAGAATTGCAATCCTTGTGCATGATTTTTTACATGTGATTACACTATGTGATTTTTATTTTTATACAAGTAATTTTTTGTACATTACCAAAAAAATAATGGAAAAATAAAAGTGCCATTTCCATTCAATCTCATGTTGCTAGGTAAAAAAAATAAAACTAAAAAATGCAGTCATTTTGTAAGTGCATTGTTATGGATCTCATAAATGGCATTTATAAAGTTACCAAATCCATAAATTTAAAAAAATAACTTCCATATTTAGTTCTACTGCCCAGAGCCCCCAAACACTGAATTCCATCACTGATCTAGTTCACAAACTACGTAATTGGTGACAGGAAACTCTTAATGAGTGAGTCATCAATGTAAATATGAATAAATGATCAATTCCGCCAGATTTAAGAGACTATTCAATTTTCAACAAACCATATAGCTGCAAACTAAGCTTCAAATAAATATATCATGTGAGATCACTGAGATCACCAAAATATGCTTGTTGTAAAAAGTATTTTAAGCTTTCTATTCATGCCGGTTAGCCATTTGGGGAGGCAACTGACAATTGAGGTCATTGGTGCCATGGAGGGTGGGTTGCTAGGTAAGAGAAGGATTGTACAGATTTCCCTCATCATCCTAAGTTTTGTCCACTGCAGCCCTTGATTACCCCGTGACCTGTGTTTTAAGTATTACATTTCTTAACTGTGGGGGTTGCTCTTTATTTTCTGTGGTCTAATCTTTGAGTTAAGGTGGTTTGAGCGAGATCCTAGTCATAATGGAGACCATATTTAAATTTTATTTTCTTAATTTCTGCGTCTGTAATAGTTATGGGCCATTTCGAAACGATTCGTTCGTTCCTTTGGAACGAATCGTTTTGAAATGTTCCATTTGTTCGAAATCCAGTCGTTTCGAACTCCAGTTCGAAATCCAGTCGTTTCCATTTGTTCCAGTCGTTTCGAAATGTTCCAGTTCCTTTGGAACGAATCGTTCCGTACCAATGGTTATTTCCACAACTTTTCTTCAAAATATCACAACCTATTAAATAATAACTTGCCAAAGTCAACTTTTGATTTTAAATCAATTAGGAGCCCTATTAAGAAAAAAACCAATGTTTCTATAACAGAATAAACCCATAATATCAAATGAACTTTGAGAAGGAAATTCAACTGCATCATATGCATGGTAGTACTACATTAATGCATCGCGCATAAGAACCATAAAGAAGGTAAAAAAATATACTTGTCCTCATGTTTTTGAATTCCTTGTAAATGAAAATCAGCAATTTCCCAAAAACTTAGTACAGTAGAATCCTGATTTAAGGTTTTTCAGGGGGGACAAAATTTAAAACACTAAATGCGGATCAACACTAAATGAGGACTTGTCATTTTTTTGAGGTTTTAGGGTCTGTAATGACTAGAACAGCTTTATACGAAAAGAAAATATAATTTCAAGTCACTAAAAGGGGTCACATAAAACAATAAAAAATTTTCATTAGTTTTATATGCTCTTCCCAAAGAAGGTTGGATTCAGTGACAAAATGAAAAATGAACCAAAAATGAAAATGCCTTAACAAAAAATACAATGCATTAGCCTTCTGACTACTCAGGAATTCAATATCAATTTTAAAACTTTTAGGAGAGACTAATTATATTTCTGAACAGCTACTTTTTAAGTTCCTCAAACGGGGACTTTTTTGAGTGCTTACGACGCTTAGATAAAACACCCAATGCTGTGGATTCTCTTAAAATTGCTTCCCTTTTCATTATGATGTCGTTCAATGTTGTTACTGGCATGAACAGCTTCTTCGCCTCGTCAATTCTCTTTAAGTGAGGATTTTTATCCACCTCCTCAATAATTTTTCTCTGCTCTCTATAAACCAATAGCACCCAGGAGACTGGTACTAGTCGATCAGTGGTCTTGTTGAAGAGTTTTTTCTTGTAACACTGCTGACTCGACTGCTGTGGAACATATGATTTTCAAAGAAGTCGCCAACTCTCTTTTCTGAGCCACTTCTCACTGGCCTCAAATGTGGCTATACAATACATTGTATTTTTTAAATCTGTTACGCAACTAACTAAAACCTTACTACCGACCATCCAACCCTAACTCGTACATGCTGTAATTTGAACCTTCAGGTAAAACACATTGTAATTCAACCCTCCCGCCTTTTTTTGTGTGGCCGTAACTTAATAATGGCATGAAGCTAACGTCAGCATTTTTTGGGGTTAAATTTTACTGTCGTCACTGTGGCACCTAATAGACGTTGGCAATTTTCCTAAGAAAAATGGATTTAAGGAAAATTCCCACTGGGAATGTTAGTGTGGATGGTTATCAACGTTAAAAATTTGCATTTTTGCGCATTTCTCAGTAGTCTCGATGCATTTTTACTACCCATTTTCTTCTGTAAAAGCGAGGTGTAGGCGGCTATGAACTCGAAAAATCATCATTAAAGACGAACGAAAGATAGACATTTCATTTCGCAAAATATTGATACTTTCCAATTATGAGAATATTAAGGATGGTACGACATAATGAGAATGCCTTATTTAGCTATCAATTATGATTTGTAGCTCCGAGAAATTAAGCTGCTGTTGCGCATGCAAGTTTCTCACATGGCGTGCAGTGCGACATTCATTTTTTCTACACAGCGCCCGGGAAAATTTCAACGATTTCAACTGCGTAATATGGCATATCATCATTGAGTTAAACTTACTATCGGGGAAAATGCGGTTTTACATTTATGTATGTATTACCAAGAGCATACAATATCTTATTGTTGGTATGTTCATTATACATTCATTCATTGTACATATACAAGCATCTTAAAGCGAAACCTTAAGGATCGTCGACCTATTGAAAACTAATACTGGTGATAGTCATCACTGATGTATGGATAATCATTTGCATGAATCATCATGAATAAACCTTAAATCGGGTAAAAAATGTTGGGCGGGATAATTTTTTACAACCTAGAATGCGGAAAAACGCAGAATGCGGAGACGCTAAATTAGGACAATTTTTACATTGTTTTTATAGGGAATGAATCGGGACCTCAAAAAATAAACGTTAAATGCGGAAAAGCGTTAAATGCGAAGACATTAAATCCGGATCCGACTGTATTTCCTTATGTTCTATGATATTGATTAAGAGTTTCTGAAACATTTACTAACATTAAACACTTTGGGAGAAAAAAAGTCTTGCATTTATGAGCTTAAGCTCATAAATTTATATTGATAAGACCCCTTTAACGTGTCACCCAGATGTAAAAATATGAGAACTCATAAACTTTTCAATCTGCCAGATAATTATACATTATCTTATATCAAAAGGTAATGTACAGATCTATTTTGTAGAATTTTTTTTGGTTAAAGAATTTCATGTTACACTGATCCATACTTACATCTAAGCTGTCAGCATTCAATAGAAAAAGAGTTGTGTCAGTGTTAATCAATTTGCAAGAATAGCCAATGTTGATAGCAGTTTCTTGCTTGTCACCAGTTAAAACCCACAGATGGATGTCAGCTTTCAACAGTGCAAAAATGGTGTCACCCACCTGAAATAGAAGGGCAATAAAGCAGGTAAGATAATGTGAGCATCATCAAAAAATATATTAGAATTTAAATAACCAGAATAGAATAGAAAAATTAAAAATCATAAAATTAATGTGGGGTGCTTAATAATAATACAGACATCCCACTGATGGAAATAAATTCTGCTTTGAAACAAATGAGATAAATTTCAATGCCTACTAATGAACAAGCACAAATATTTGTAATGTACTCAATTGAAAGACACTAAGTACACAAAACAATCTGACAGCTGTCCTCAGATTCCACCAAAGTCACTATAAATGAAGATAGATATTATTTACCCAGGTATTTCTTTAAGAGCAGATGCCCAATGCTAGAATGTTCTTATTCTTAGGTGTATTGTAATGCATTGAGAAGCCTACAAATAAAACAATGAATCACAGGGTAAATAACAATACATCAGTGAACTCTCGATTATCTGGGCTAATAATGGGGAGAGGACGCACGGATAATCAGAAAACACGGATAATCCAAACTTTTACTGTTATTTCTTATAATTTTCATAATATGTATAAGTAAAAAAAACATGTATAAAAGGAGGAGCAACCACTTTTGAAGTTGTGAAGTGAGCCCTGATTTGTTGTCCAAATTTAACATCTGCATGATGACATAACTTTTTAATTTAGAGAATAATAGTTATTTTCGATCACAACTTGCATGCATAGCAATTTACAGATCTGGAGATAGTAATGGACTGTGCTACCCCGTATGGTAATAATGCACTAATATTATTTTTGTAGGAAGAGCTTCTAGTATTAGAGCATCACATCGAAAGTGGCAGCATTTGATTTCTGGCTTTTTCAAGTGAAACTACATTTGTGTGAAAGGAGTCTGTAAATATTCATCACTGGAATTTAATCTATCACCATTCATGGAGGAATTACTTACCCCTTCTTGTAATTTATCTTCAATAGCAGTGGCTCCAAGAATAACCAAATTGTTTTCTATGAGATTTGCAGCATCCTCTATTTTTCTTTCCCGGTAATGAATGGCTGTAGATGCTTTGTAATATGTATTTTTCCACTCCTGTATCATAGTATAAGTAAAGGAAGAAAAATTGAGATTACAATGCTAAAAAACCTACATGAAAACATTCCCTTATGCAAAAAAAATAGTATATTAACCAAGGCAAAGCTAATTTGGGAAAATGCAGATTAATAGAACATAGAAAAATATTCCAAATTTCAATTTAAAAAATAATAATTTGCAATTATTCAGTATCATACGTGATTCACATTGTTTCATCTACCCTGGATGATCCGTTAAAATAATTTTTAAGGATTTTGAAGAGAAGATAAAGTAATTAGAATTAAGTGAGCTAACAATTAGATTTTTAATTAATAAAGTAACAAAAGAAGTAAATTTAGTTTCTCCAATAAAGCTACCCTCTGATGAACATGAACAGCAGTCCAAATTTAGACTATATTGTGTATGTTGCATGAGCTGGTGGCTTTAATGATGAGTGGGGTCTCTGTGTTGGAACTATTGAGGATGGTTTCTGTTTGATAAAAGTAGGAGAGGGACTTGAGGCCTTCTTGGTGAGGAATTGAGGTGTAAAGTGAGGTCACATCCACCGTGGCCAAGATGAAGCTGTTATCGAAGGTTATTTGACGGCCTTAAGGATGTCTAGGAAATGGTATGAGTCATGAAGGAAGGGAGTTGAGATACAATAAGTTGAAGGTAGAAGTTCACAAAGGCAGATATGCACTCGGTGGGAGAGTTCCTGTTGGAGATTATAGGATGCCCAGGGATGTCAATCTAGTGGATTTTAGGGAGAAGGTCCGCTGTGACTAATATTTTTATACTGCTTTCCCTTGAATTTATTTACCACTTTTCAGGATGCCTACTAATAAGTTGGAAATATAATAATAGATTAGAATAAAATAAAAATAGCTTTAGTAACAATAAAGATTCAGCAAAACTCCAAAGCTTACTCAATCAACTGAAGCAATCATACAGTGGTTTGTTTCCGGCACATATCTGCACAGTAGAAACTTGGCTTATGACTTCATTTGCAAAGGTGATTTTCACAGCAATATAATTCTGACATCTCATAATTGTACACTTGGGAAAAATCACTACTAATCAAATTTCAATTTTTGAACTGACCTCATAAAACTCATCAGACACATCAGCCACAGCACAGCATAATGTTCTTAGCCCGTCAGAAGCAAAATGCTCTAAGTGCTTCAGAGTCACATCCTTAATATGCTGAGATTCTTCCGCACTTATACCTCCTGCTTCACCCAATGTTCCTGGCCCAGGGCCACCCCATGCACCTGGGCCTCCTCCTGCAGGAGCTAGCCTCTCATATATTACAGTGTCAGCTCCCTTGCAATAAAGTCTTATGCGACCGTTGGGTAAACGCACTACTACGGACATTCTTTTCCTCGTCGAAGTAAATTCCAAAATGTGAAGCACTTCAAACAGTTTCTTTTCGCCTAAAGCATCCACCTCCACTATTTCAGGTGTCCTTGTCTTCAACACATAACCAAATTTACGAGCACCATTAACCAAAGCTCGCTCATCTGAAAAGAAATAATACACATGATTAGATTCACCAGCAAAATGATTTTCATGCCTTTTTGTTTAGCACTGCAGTGTAAAATTTTTGAAGTTCTATTTATTTGAATTACAAAGGCTAATATTTCAGAGAATAGGTACATAATTGGGTTGGATGGTTGAAAATAATGCATTTAGATTAAACTTCGCAGGTACTGAAATCAACAAATTTCTTCAACAGCAGTCATTAATCCAAAGATTGATTTGCAGCCACTCTCCATTCCACACACCAATAAACTATCCACTTCATTCCTACAAAATTTTTCACTCCGATTTCCTTCATCAAACAAATTTATATTTATAAAAATGCCAGTTGCTCCATCTGCTGGTGGCAGTTTTTACACAGGAACCAAATCTCAATAGATTAGCCCTCTGACAGCAAAAGGCTTTAACAATAATGAACACAAATGGGAAAGAAAGAATGAAACTGCACAATACCTACCAGGTGAAGCAGCATAGTAAGTAAGAGGCCCATCTTCCTTGCCCCCGCTCTCAGGGATGACTGTGTGGCAGACAGCCATTAGAGTAAGAAACTCCCGAATGAATGGTGCAGCTTGGTCATTATGC
Organism: Pyrrhosoma nymphula; assembly: GCA_963573305.1. Taxonomy (NCBI): domain Eukaryota; kingdom Metazoa; phylum Arthropoda; class Insecta; order Odonata; family Coenagrionidae; genus Pyrrhosoma; species Pyrrhosoma nymphula. The sequence goes on along the minus strand of OY754334.1, from coordinate 132,540,108 downwards.
CGCAAGCTCTGAAAGAATACACAAGAGGTGAAAAAGAATAGCACCAACATGACTCGTAAGAGAGAGTGGTTATTAAAAGAAAAGCTTCATCTTCAGGTAGTGGCGATATTTTGCCGTCTAAATACGGACCATGTTTTAAATACTGATTTTATTTAAGTTGTGTGTGGACTAAACAAGTTTATTTCAATAATAATGAAAGTAGCCAATTCCATAAAGTTATATTTCAAACAGCAGACTTTTGTACGAGAGATACAGTTTAGTATGATCAATACTTCCTGATATGATGAGAGAGGTCCTTGAGCAAATAAAACTCCACGGAAATATTCACATTTTACAAATTTCACATGGGAAATTCAGAGTACATATGCCTATTAACAAACCAGCCTAAAACTTGTGTACTTCCCTTAACTCAATCCTTTTTGATATGTAAAACAGTCAACAAATGTACTTAAGTACGATAGATGACCAAATATCACAAATTTTCAAGACAATTATCAGGTCACCTGAAGATGAAACAGTACATTGGAACCTAGATTGGAATAAAAGTGTTTTTAAGAGGAAAACTGTTACCATATTAGCCCAAATATGGGGCTATGTTTTTTCTCAAACAGATACCTTTGAAAGTCACATCCTCACAATATTTGTGTACTTATAACCATATATACATAAGTGTGAATTGCTTATCTCCACACTGATTTCAGCATATGTATACATGTATTAAATATTACTACATTGTACATAAGCCAGCCAATCGTCCCAGATAAGGCAGGATAGTACCGGATTTTGATAGTTTGTCCTGCATTGTGATGAGTCCCAAGAAAATGTCCCGCATTAGTATAATTTGTTACGACCCTAATTTCACAAGCAATGACACTTGATAATTCTTAAGAGTTCGTACACTTGTACTCTCTGATCAAAAGCAGTGAGGCATCAGTTCTAATTATAATGTATGCTCTTGACTAAATACATTGTAGCAGGACAATAAATTACTCAACTTAATGCTCACCAACTGTGGTATGATCTCACATTTTATCAATCATTCATAATCTGGAGCTTTCAGTAGGTATTGATATCATACAATACCCATATACATATATATAATTCGGTTACTGAAGATTCATTTCAAAGCAGAGTTTAATTTTTCTATAGATATCGTATGTCTTAATGTCATAATATTATATGTAGTTTACATTATTTTAGTTTGAATATTAGTTCTTATTGAGCAGTTTTTCTGGGGGAACTGGAACCCCTATCATTGTTTTATCCAGAAATTGCATAAAGAATTGCTCTTTTAAAAAAGGAAATATCATTTATGATTTGATATGCCACAAATGCAATTGACTTTTCCATTTCTCGGGGGGCAATACACAATATTCTGAGACTTTTTGCTTCAGATAAACACAAAAAGTCGTTGCATTTTTCTGCTTCAACTTCCAAATTATCAGTATTTTAGTAGTTTTAGTATATTTTGTAGGTGCCCCACATTTCCCACATTGGCTACCTAATCTAGTATTTGTAAATGTCCTGCATTGACTACCTTAAAATATGTCTTCTTTAATTGTACAAATAAACTGGAAAAAAGCACCTTGAAGACAATATTTAAAAAAATATAAGATTAAAAAGAGAAAATTTCACTTTTTTTAACTTTACTTAAAAACAATAGGAGTCGCAATGAATTTGGGCTAGTACAGAAAATATTTGGTCATCCACTATTTTCCAGTTCCACCACACCAATCCTGACTCGATCACTTTCTGTAAGTAAAATGTTATTCTTTCCTTCCAGATCATAAAGCCTTTAATATTTACCTCAATTATTGGGCCTTGAGTAGGATCATTATCTTCAAGGGTATAAATCTGAGCTGCAATAGAGCACTTCTTGAAGTCCATTACATTTCTTGTGAGTGTTCCAGTCTTATCTGAGAAAATATACTTAACCTGAAAGGTAATAAACACAAATTAAGTGAGTGAAACAAATTAAGTGAAAAACTTAGCAGTAGAAATTTAGCAGAATTTATAACTACCTGTCCTAGTTCTTCATTGAGGTTGGATGTTCTTGCCATTGCAGGAGTATTACTCTCTTTATGGTACATATCAATATCCATATTAATAAATGTAGCCTGTAAAAAATATCCATCGATTCACAGAGTATATTTCTACTCATCTTCAACCATGCTAAATTAAAGGCAAAATATCATATAAAAGAAAAATGTAAAAAATCCTATTTTTTTGAAATCATTGTCCATTATCAGGCCCTATTAAATTTGAAAGTTGAACTTATTTAAAAATGTGATGACATCATTACGTGTATTGTTTTCTAATCTTACTGATTTGCAACTTGGCATTTGCTCAAAAAAGGGCAGATTTTTGGGCCTTGAACTGGATTGCACTTCAGGAAAAGTTATGAGTGAAATAAAAAAATATCTTAAATTCTAATTTACACAACAAACAAGAGTGGTGAACATAGGATTCGTTCAAAAATTACATTTCATCTTCAATTGCAATGAACTGAGCAAACTGTCTGAGGAACATGAATATTTTATACCTTTCCAATTGGATACTGCCAAAGGAGGCATATAAATTACATACAACTTCGAGAATCTTCTTTTCAACAGAAATATTAAGAAACATCTATTACAGATTGCAATTTTTTCCTCTCAGTAATCTCTCAGTAACAATATCTCAGCACACAGTACAGTACAATCTCAGTAACCCATGCATCCAGAATTAGTGAATATGTATTCATGAGAATATGGTTATTTTATTCTCTTGAATTCCTGTATCACAGAATATCAGCAATATCCAATTAAGAAATACTCATTGACAACAATTTACGTGGTATTAATAAATTTATCTCAAGATATCACAAAAATTATGTTTTGCAACCCAACAGAACTCATAATTTAGGGAAAATATCCATACATGGATTTCTTAGAAAAATGTTGCATCAGCTGCTATTTCCACTAAGTATCTATTGAAAATTACTTAGAGAAGATGAAAATCTACTTGAGATCTCAACGCATACAATGCTTCTGCACCTACCTGAATATATCTCACCACTTCCAGCGACACTTGAAGGGATATGGGAATGAGGTTGTTAAATAAAATGATGAATGTGAGGAGATTGTAACCAAAATTTACACTGACTAGGTCTGCAAAGAAAAAATTATATTCCATCAAAATCAGGGAGAGACAATGAAGTAAAATATAGTTCTCTAAGGTCAAGAAAATAAGCTTGAATTTGAAATGCTCTCTCAATCACAGGCATTAACACTGAAGTACTATGATTTTCATTTGATATTTTGTTGCATGTCTGATCAATCTTGTGCCATTTACTCACCATCTAAGCCAAGGTACCAGTCATTTGACATGTGAGATTTCGTCCAAAATTCATTGAATATAGCTGAGGCTAAGCATAACACAATCAGGATAAAAAATAGCCACAGGATCTGAAGATTTGTTATTCGATCCACAGTGGAGCGCTTAAGAGGGGCAGAGGTCGAGTTCATCATGAGTTTGGTCTCATGACCGGTGTACACCACCACTCCAAACACCCAATTGGTATTCTGTAGTTTGGCCCCTCGAAGGAGGATCTGATCAGGTCCCAAAGGTACAATCCTTTAAGTAAAATAAATAAGAACACACATAAGTATTCTTTTAGTGGAATAACATGCATAGATATGTCATAAAATTAATATGTACATTCATTCTGTACCCATAGAAACAACTTCTGAACATTTGTTTAAATAAACCCCTTTAAGGGTTACGATGAAACATTTTCAGATGGTCGACAAAGTTTTACGCTAACAAAATTAACATGTTCAAGTGCAACTTTGTGGTATATAATTGTAATTTTTAAATAATTAAACTTTTACAGAAACCACTTCTTTTCGAAATAACATACACCACCCGGGTTTCGATGAGCAATCATCATCATCAGGCGCTTGTATTAATGTTTTGTGTATCTATGGTAGTCGTCGTTATGTATCGTCAGAGGAAGGGGGTATATGAGGAGAGTAGATGAGGTTGTTCAAAACGGAGGCCAGGATAGGGAAGAAGGATGGGTACAGGTAATCATTAATGAGGGTGATGTCTGGGTCATTCATAATTTTCAAAATCTCTAGCTGTTCTCGTGAGTCCAGTTCGCGTTGGTCATTGCAAAATTTTAAAAACTCCAGTTCAAAATCACTCTTGTGGTTCTAACATAATAAGTGTTGAGCAAAATTACTTTTGCTATCATTGTTATTTTTATAAGCACTTAAATGTTCTTTTCTTCTCACACCGAAGCTTCTTCCTGTCTGTCCCACGTAGACACTTTTACACTCACTGCACTCATCAAAACCCGGGTCGTGTATGGGTCATTCCACGCCACTTCGAACCCCTGACCTCTCAGATTTTGATGAAAATTGGTAAAATTGTTTACCTCTCCAAAATAAGAAATGTAATTTCAAGCATTTTGCAAAAATCAAAAAAACAGATGAATAACGGACATTTTACAAAAGGCTGTTTTCGATGCCACGAAATATTCGTTATCATATATCACGGGGAAGAAACTAGGTAAAAAAGTGCATGATGGCTCATTTCCAATTAAAATTCTTTGAAAAATCTCAAATTGCTGTAAAAATAGCGACAAAATGATAATTTGTTTAAATATTTTAATTTTAAACAATTAAAAGTTTAAACTTTTGAAGTTGTTCACTTTTAATTTTTCTCATTTTTTAAACTATGATACCTTGTTTTCTTATAAATGTTATATAAAAATTTTGAGAGGGTGATTTTCCATTTAAGAGAGAAAAAAAAATTTAATTTTCCCCTGCAATGACCATTTGATGTAAACTTACGAAGATAACTCCACATATGCCTAGTTTTTATCACTTATCTATCAAATTCACACTTCTGCGAGACAGACCAATGGCAGATGAACTTATATTTAAAAAATATATGGTTAAAATTTTATACCAAAAACTTCTTAAGGTATGTTTTTAACAAAAAATGGAACAATGTTGTCCTGTGAAAAACGATCTCATAACCGATGACTTCAGGTCATATGTACTTCTCAGTTATTCTTTCCTGGAATTTCTTAAGCGGCCGTTCATTGGTTCAATGTTATTAAATACTTATTATACACATTGTATGCGACAGGTTTTAAGGATTAAAATACGTCAATACAAATTAAAAACAAAAATTGTTAACATTGTGTGGCGTGGAGCACCAGCTGTACAGGCGATTGCTTCCCACAACTATTCCTCTACCCAGTCTACATTTTAGTCTTGAATTTTTCTGAAATCTCTTTGGTTATAGTCCTAGCCATTATATCTGTGCTTTGATATATGGTGAAGTGTTATTACGAATTGTGTCGTATTTTGTGGCATGAAATGGGTCGCAATGGAGGCTCACTAGGAAAAGTTTTAAAAACACCATTGATCAACAGGGCCACCAAATATTCCACCCAACAACTTATCCAAAACATTTGCACCCAACAATAGTGTTGCTTGCCATGACTTCTTAAGTTAAAAGCTCCCTTCTGAGTGGCTCAAAGTGGATTTAACGTAATCCATTGAAATCCCTTGCAGTGATTAGTGATTCTTAACACGTGGGCACTAATGGAGACTTAGAGGAAACGGCGTGTTCACAGAAGACGTCTGAATAGAGAGACCAGAATCACTCGAATGGAAACAGCGCTCACCTAAAAAAAAAGTCACTTAGGTAGTTGCAGCAAATGACTGCCCATAACAAAACTGAGAGGAGTGTTACAGAGTGTGCTTGATTCAAATTTCATAGAAGACGTATCTTACCAGCAATGGGTGTAAGTAGACTCATTCACAATGGAAATGGTTAGCAAGACCTCAGATGAATTTAATGACTTTTTCGTGGAGAAAGTCCCAAATTTGGTGAGGCATGATCACGTGGCGAAACAGCAGGCTGAATGTTTTCAATACACCAGGGAAAACTTAGCAGTGGGGGAAGCGATAGTTGTTGCTGACTTCTCAGAAAATTATTCCATTGTACTTCAGGAGAGCGTGCGAGGGGTGCATTGGAACAATAGGCTATCTAGATTACACCCATTTGCCTGCTACTATCGCCTAGTCGAAGGAAAGGAAGTAAGCCCTCTGAAGCTTGTTGTCATATCTGAATGCACTGCTCATGTTACTGCGACTGTGCATTGTTTCCAACATTAACTAGTTCACTTTCTGAGAAGAACTGTAGCAAATTTGAAAAAAGTTATATACTTTTCTGATGGATCCACTGCACAATATAAAAATAGATATAATCTCCTTAACCTAGTGCATCACAAAAAGGATTTTAAAGTTGCAGCGGAGTGGCATTTCTTTGCCACCTCCCATGGGAAACGCCCAAGTGACGGGTTGGGCGGAACAGTGAAACGGTTAGCCGCGCGTGCTAGTCTGGAACTACCACTTAACCTTCAAATACAGACGCCTTATCAGCTGCATGTGTGGGCTGCGGAAAATATTAAGGGTATGACTTTCACATACGTGCCTAATGTGGAAGTGGAGGATAAGAAAAAACATACAACAAGAAGGTATTGACAAGCTCCTGCTGTCAAGGGAATCCGTTTCGTACCACGCAGCAATACCGCCGGGTGATGGATTCCTCATTTCAAAGACAGAATCATCAGGTTCCGATGAGTGTTTGATACGAATGAGGGGAACAACTAAAACCCATCCCCGTAGAAGGTATAGTTCAGACGAGGTTGAGTTCTATTAATAATGCCATATAATCACGTGGGATAAACTTTCTTCTATTGGCTGACTGTCTTCCCTAATATTTCAGGTTACTTGTGAGCCACGGGCAGAAATTAGAAGCGGTGTCCAAAGCAAAGTAATGAATTTTTGCATTTAAGGTAAAATTAATAAGGAAAGATTTAATTTACATGCAATCAGCAAAGCTTAGTATACACGGCTTTTTATTTCTTATTTCTGACACGTAATTATGACAATATAGACAATCATGTAAATTCAATTTATTAAAGTGTGTATAACTTGAGGTCATCGGTTACGAGATCTTTTTTCACAGGACAACATTGTTCCATTTTTTGTTAAAAACATGCCTTAAGAATTTGAGCATTGTTCTTGGGCTCTGCACTAGGTAATTGGCATCATATTGGCCGACGTTTCGGAAAACGACTTATTTTCCAATTTCAAGGCATGTTACTCTCTCTATGTTGGATTTAGTTAAGGATTTCAACATCAACATACTACCTAATGAGCAACGCCAGGTAGCAAAGGGTGTTATGACACCAGTAAAGATGAATGAAGGGAATTGGGAAAAGGAATTGGAAGAGGAAAAGAATTAAAAGTGAAATGTGTTTTGGCATCTCTGTTTCTGTTGTAGTCATTAATTGTCCGTAGAAACAAGGAATTTTTGTGTCTATCTGTTCGGCAGTGATATGGTCTCAAGTCTAGAATGGTAGAACTGTTACATAATAATGAAGAGAGAAATTGCAGCTTCCTACAAAATAAGATTTACATAATGATTAGTTCTGACGCTTTACATAACCGATTAGCCTTTAAAATCTCTTGAGAATAGTGAAAATTCTTATAAAATAGTAATAAATATAATTTATCTCATGTATAGGTACAACTGCAATATCTTTCTCCACCAACAATAAAAAAATTCTAAAAAGATTCTCTTTCGTAGATTTAGCCGCTTTCTTAAGGAAATATGGTGGGTTAAAACAGGCATGAAAATGTGTCAACAAATTCAAATTTAAAAAATCATTCACAAAGACAAGGATTCGAACCTAGATCCCCTATCATTGTCCAAGTTCATATTCTTTAACCACTTCCCTGACAGTTTTTTTTTTACAAAAATGGAAAAAAAATGTTCATAAATTTTTATTTCAGATTCAGAAGCATTAAACTGAGGCAAATACGAGTATTTTTTACTCAATTTTTCATTCCAAATAACTAATGAATTATTCAATAATTTCTGAATGTTGCCCCTTAATTTAAGATAATTAGGCCACATGCATGTCAGTATAACTTCGCCCGAGTATACTCGGGCGCGTCAGGGAAGCGGTTAAGGGCAATTAAAAAGTTTCAATCACTGGAAAAAATGAAAAATACTGTATCTGCACTGTTAATAGATGCTTTACACTACTTTGATAGTCTCATGAGTACAGAGCATACAATGCAATGAAGTTCTTTCAGCCATGTGCTTCTGGCCTCAGATAATGAGATTAAAGCCCATTTTTAAACACATACGCATTCATCACGGATGAATTCAAAGCAGTATAACTGCAAGAGCATGGCCCACTATGGAAATACATGAATGTGTGAAGCTCACAGTGAAAAATATCATTCCCCTATCACCATAACAGGTGAAAACCATTTAAATTCAACTGCTTTGAATAAAGCATTAAAATGTTTTGTTTAAAGGTTCTTCATCCAGTGATGCCCACCAAAGGAGGTCAAGATGCACAAGTGCATCAGAAAAATAATTGCTACGGGGTGGGTAGGGGGGGCGGGGAGATAAAAATATACTGTATACGAGGGGGGGGATGAGAATCTAACATAACAGCTTGGGCCATTGTTGTCAAAAATTGGAGGAGATGAAAAGGTATGCCACATTGGGCGTGTGTAGCACGAACTCGTGGCGAATACACAATAATGGGAAGTGGAGAAACACAACACCCAACAGGGCAAGCAGAGCAATAATAGCGAAGCACCAACACCTAGTAACGGGGAGAGTTTTAAATAAGGAGTTAAGAAAGAGCGTTTGGGAATAACGCACGCGGTCAAGATGGACTCTGGGGGGAAGGAAAAACCCAAGTATGGGGAGTGAGATATATTAATGGAGATCACCACCTATGCTGATTAAGTTGGGAGCAGAGTGAAATACGGAAGAGGATCGCACATCAGAGCAACCATCCTGCGTTGCCTCTTTTTGTGAGAGGAGAAAGGAGTGACCAAGAAGGAGCGTGGCAGGGAATTGCCTTTCGTACTTGTGCGTCATAGGAGTGGCCTAATGTATGTACATATATTATGTTTCTCTGTATAAAAAGTGAACAGCGAAAATAAATGAGTGCATTATAAATGAGTGAAAAGCGATGGCTCAAGTGTGCACCAGGGTGCTATGGCCTTTTTAAATGAGCCAAGAAGACAGAAGATAAGATAAGTCGAGGGCAAGGTATTGATTAAATCTTATAAATGTGTGAAATCGTATTAGTATGTAAATTTAAGTCTCATGCTCTATCGACTGGAAAATAAATATTTCGCAAAGAATGAATATTACAAGAAACTCTGTCTTCATCAGTGGATTAATGAATGACTTTACTTACGGTTTCCCACTACGCCGCAACACTCCCGTGAACTCATACAAATGCCGATTAGGAAGATCACATTCAATGGTTGCCGTGAATTGGTCCAAGTCCTTGGTTTCAAGTAGCAATGCTGTTTCTGGAACACCTTGGCGAATCTTGAGATTTGTCTCCCCATCAAGATTGGCTGTTTCAATGTAGCAAAGTGCTTGAGGCTCACTGTAAAAATATTAGATATAACTCTCAGAGTAGTAGGACAAATATCATTGGAAGTGCACTGACAGCTACACAGAAACGAAGTTTGGCTAAACCAGCACTGAGTAGTGATGCATCACATAAGACCCCAAATGGAGTAAAATATGGCATTTAAAAGAAATTTAACGGCAAAATCACTGCCAAATATCAGAGTACCATTTGAAATCTGTTATTCTGTTCATAAGGTCTATCAATTTGTCAGTGGTATTTAGCAACTTGAGTTGTACATCTGCAGAGGCATTACCTATCTGTATTTATAGTATTAAATATAATACTATTCAAGCCCGAACTACATCATTATTTTTACATGCAAATGAAAGTTAAGGAGCAAAACATCGCGGAAAATACACGATGAGGAAGAAAGGGATAAATACATATGAAACGGAAAAGGAACAGGAGAGCTACTTAGACATAAAAAAGCAGGCATGAGAGAGGGATGATGGGAGGGCTACAATCAACCAATCATAAGATTGAATGACTTTTGATGAAGATTTTAAATGCAATTCTATGGAGTAAATTTTTTAACATGAAGAGAAATGTATTTGATCAGTTAAATTTATCAAATTAAACTGCGCTATACATGGAGATTCAGCACATATACCTTCATTAGTGTTTTATATTACATGCATTGATTGCCCTCTAATTTGTTATTATTAAACGAGATATTAGAAACTCCAATGGATACATTTATTCTAAGTAAGGCATATGACTGAGCAGAAAAACTAAACTACAAACCTAGACGAAAGGATAATGAGGTCAGCAGGAAAAAAATGGTCATTGTGCACTTTGACAACATCACCAACAACCACATCCAGCCACTGGACCCACTGCCAATGGCCATCACGAAGGACCTCCAACTCACGGTGGTTGATTTCACCATCCGCCCTGTGTCTTTTCTAAAAAAATTAAATTAAATGTTAAATGTCGAAAGGTACAAAATGTGCATTAACTACAAATTGCATGGTAAGAAAACTACCTCAAATCCCAGATATTTTACCAAAAACAATTAATGCCAAATTAGGAATTCTAATTTTGAGATTTGGGCATGCCTATCAATGAATGGAGAAAGCGTGCTGGGTGGAGAGGAAAACATGGAAAGTATTGCATATGGTTGGGAAGGAGAAGACAATGGAGGGGTACATAGAGTGTACAAAAATGGGCATTAAGATTGCAAAAATTCCACAGAGGAAAAATCATTCGCCTTTACCAGGACTCGAACCTGGATCCCTTGATAAAGTTCTTTATGCAGTTAAGCTACCAAGGCATCCTTCTACCTTGTGGATTTTTGTGAGCTCTAAAGGAACAAGATGTTCAAGATTGACCAACAACAGATGTCACAGAAGCAGTCCAAGGCTCGTGCTTTCGCACTTAGGTGCACTTGTGGAAGACTCCGTGAGAACATTGTGAGAAGGCACAGTGAGTACATGCTCAAAATTGTGTGAGATGTATACTGTTGCAGAGATGGAAGTAAAAGAATCGGAATTTAGGATGGCTTGACAGGAGGTTGAAGGAGAAAAGAGGGAAACTGACACAGGACACACCAAAGGTTGTGCGATAGCAAAGGCAATGGATGACCCAACAATAGGAAGAATACCTAGCATAGGCTTTTCAAAGTCACAGATTTGCAAGTAGAAAACCAGTGATGATCTGAAAAATTGTCTTAAGACAGTAGCTCCCAATTTGGGGTAAATGTATTTGACAGCAGGGTTACAGGCTAGGTGGTACAGGAGCACATGCGAAAAGTTAAAAAAGGCTGCTGTATGAATAGCATATCTACAAAATACACTAATTCCAATCATTAGGGACACTACACATGGAAATAGTCTGCATTTAGGTGACATAGCCAGAATAAGATAGAATCATTGATTTTCAGACATGAAGATGATTTGATAAGCTATGGTTTTTCTAAATAGCAACAGATTTTTCAATTTAACTTTACTGAAATACTATATTCTAAATAAACACATTTGGATTAGTTTCACAGACATTTTCTCAAAATGATAATACTACTGAATTAGTTTGGTACCTAAAAATATTTTCTATGCATAGAGTCTTCAAAGCACTGAATTCAACTAGTTTTTAAATATTATAACTTTTTATACTACTACAGAATATATATTAAGACTGATAAGCAATTAAAGGGTTTATTAAGAGAGCTCTACAGAGATAATGATGCAAAATTTCTCTATACCCCTTTTCTTGCTTTCGTGCTTTTTTCTCAAGCATCTATTCAAGTAATCCAGTTTCATTAATGAGATATAAAAAAGAGGTTCGGAAAAATAATATTGATTATCACAATGCCATAAAGTTTCATTAAGTATGAACCCCATTAATGAAGGCATAAAGAGAAGAATATCAACTTACCACATCTTCAATTATTTCTTTTATGGCCGAAACACTTAAGATGAAAATTAATGGAACTAATGTAGTGTATCTCCCGGTAGGTGATACATCAGGAATTTGCTGTAACAAAATAAAAGAGATTGTTGACAGGATGTATCACTTCTCATGAAATATTTTTTTTATTATTCAAAATTAACAAACAACATCAAAATGGTTGGTAAAGTAAACATTGCTTATTAAATAAATTTCTCCTCCATATGAATTAATGCTTTGTGCTTGAATTGGTAAATGGGAAAAAAGTTAATTTGAAAGAGAAAAAGCAATTTTCCAATGACATAATATATAGCTATGATTCACACAAGTTAACCCTTAGACCACGTCGCCTGATTTTCTGAATATTCCAGAGAAATTGAAAAATTCACGAAAAAAATTAAAATTTATATATTGACTGGTTTTCTTTCATAGCTGATACTGGGAGAGAATAGTCACTTCAAGTGACAAAGGAGAAAGATTTTTCTCAAACTTGGAGTAAAGTTGCTCTCTGCAGTGGGGACCCAAAATATGCCCAGTGACTTCAGTCATTTTGCGAGGCCAAAGGGTTCAGCATACAGATTTATAAGCAAAAACAGGTAAGATGTAAAATAAAACGAAACTGAATATCATGGAGAAACAAAGTAACCCATATAACACAAATATGTTGTCAAACAAATTGGTCCAAAGATTAGAGGAAAGAAATAGAGGGAAGCTACCAAAAACTTCCGGTTTTGTGTCGTACTTTGCAACCCAAGAGTATTCATTAAACAATATGGGTAACCTCATTCCCTTTTTTGTGATATTTTTCATTTACAACACTGAAGATCAGCAACAATAGACGATAATTTGAAAATTTGCATACCTGTTATTTATTCATATGAACTAACTACCCAAACAACTTTTATGTTAACAATAATTGCAGATTTAAAATACAAACATAGAGAAGCATATCAATTATACTTATAAAATAACTCTAAAATATTTACAAAATATATTTTTAATGAAAAAGATAGAAGACACAATAAAATAAAATACAACCAGGTTAAAATGAGAACAAAAAGTTTTCGATGACATTTAAAAGCTTTTCAAAATTTCAATTAATGATCCTCTAAACTCCATTTTCTCACGCTTCGCTAGGTGAAAATTCATGATTACTGAATCAGTATAAAAATGTTGCATTTTTTCTCAGATTGCATTTATTAGTTGTCGGACACTTCATTGCTTCGGCAACATCATCAGGGGTGGGATCACGGTTCCTTCTTCCGCATAGTTACAATCATTATCTAAAACGCAAACAGCTATGGAAGGGCACTCACAGTTACTGTCCTAAGAATGCAATCAATCAAATAAAATTAGAGCTTTACAGCATCTGACAAAATTAGAAGAGTGACAATCACTTTTTTGCTCTCATGAGCTCAATTGAAAAATAACAATAACGCAACGCACAAGTTACGGAGAACCGTGATCGCGCCCCATGTCATCACCTGATTATGACACCTTGGCCATTAAAACAGTCAACAATTAATGAATTTTTTAGTGAAAATTACAAATTTACTATATTGATTCAGTCAACCTTATTCTTTTCAGCATCTTGTTTATGCCTTCCAACGTCATTTCGGGGAACTTATTTTTTTGTCTCTAAACAAAGAATATATATCATCAAAAACTGTTTTCAGAAGTGGAAATCATTACTAATTATAAGCGTTAAACTTACCTGTAATAATGCGATGAACAGGAAGAAACAATTAGAGTACCTACGGAATTGCTCAAATAGGAAGCTAGGTATGAAGGAATAGACCGAATATTTCGCGGTGGTTATGTAATTGGAACAAAACCTATATGGCTGTGGTCGGCCGAGGAAGATCACTCTGTGTTGCTCGCCACCACTATCCCCAGCACCCCCTCCACCCTCTCCCTCCTCTGTGATACCTGACGTTCGGTCATCTTCCTCCCCTTCCTCCTCATCTTCGTCTTCTGCAAAGAGAAAAGATTGAAAACCTATCAATTATGATAAAAATTGCATTATAAAAACAAATAAATCACAAAAAAGAACCAGTAAGTTTAATCATTAAAACAATAAATTTAAATTACTTTAGAGATTGAAAGACAGATGGAGCACTATCACATCAAATGCTATAGGAGTTTGGTTCAAAATGAAATTTCAGGCCTAAAACCTTGAATAAGAGAACGCAGGTGGTAATCACAGAACAGTGCAAGAAATAGCATGCTCCAAAACGATGTCAATCAACAGATAATTAAAAAGTTAGCCTAAAATTACATTGTACAGAAAGCTTCCACAGCTTTAGGAGACCTGAACCTACACTCTACGTGGGATGCTAAGTGAATGTTTACCAAAAGTTATCAGGATGAAAACTTGTTCGAAGTGGTAAAATACCAATGATACACTAATGATGACTCACCAAATCAATGGAATAATAAGAGATAAATAAAATAAATACTAAAGCAAATACAATACATTTATTTTAATTACAAGGAATGAAAGAGAAATAATGAATATTCAAGAATACAACTTTTAAATGCTTAGTCTGAACTCACCTTAACCCTAAAATACATAAAAGTGATTTCTGCAATTTATGCAACTTATGAAATTGAAATGCAACAGTCGATGGGGCATCAAGTGACCAGTATGAACTACAGCAGGGAGTAAGACAGGGATGTTTGAAGTCAAAGTGGGCAGGAATACAAAGTATTTTGACGGATACATATGTGAATGCTCGATAGATAAATAAGGTAAAATAAATGATAAGCAAGGTGTAATAACTGGAGATATAAATGAGTGGATTTTTACTATTGAAATTAAAATCGTAGTTCATTCCACACACTGTATGCTGAGTGGAAATAACAAGGTATTTGATTTAATAGTGATAATGATATTCTTCCACTAAGTCATTCAGCAGTCTATCAACTTCACTGAGTATAGATTTTCATAAATGCTTGCTATTGTATACTGCTGGCTGGTGGACCAGAAAACATAGGGGCACTTGGAGAACTTAAAGAAATCAGGAGAGGTTATCACATTGAAAAATTATTCTTCTATTGGTTAAACAGTCATTTTATAAAGAAGATGGATAGAAAGGTAATGGGTAAATTTTAAACTAATTGAACAAGTGAATAATTATACTTGTATACCTCGGCTGAATTTTGGAAGGCCCCAGATGCTCTACAACAATGATTTTGCATAGTTTCTGTATCTACACCACAAATTTAGGCTTCTTTAGTCTGATGGTACTTTGAAAAGGAATTATTGGAAGTGGTGGCTTGATTCAACCTTGAATTGGTGGGCTTGATTCAAGCTTGAATTGGCAGGCTTGATTCCAGCTTAGTGTCAAGCTTGAATCAAGCCCACCAATTCAAGGTTGAATCAAGCCTACCACTTCTAGCTTACCCTTCACATAATTCCTTTTCAAAGTACCCTCAGACTGGACACTAAGCTTGATTCAAGCTTAGTGTCCAGCTTGTGGCAAGCTTGCATGGTGGAGACTTGTCCATATGATTCAAGCTTGAATCCAGCTTTCCAGCTTGAATTGTCAAGCTTGATTCAAGCCTGACAGACTTGTGAGGTCAAGCGGGAATCAAGCTTGATTCCAACTTGTCTTGCTATCTGGGTAATATGGAAGTATGTCAAAAGGGTATGCATACTATTGCCTTCTTCAATGTTTCCAAAATACAGTTTTTTAAATCCAGACACTAAATGCTTCCTTCAACAATGTCTTCAGTAATACCAAACCATACCTTCCTCAGTAGGTTTTAAAAATTAAGTTTTCAGACACCAAACAGGGAATGGAAAAGTTCCATGTTACAATGGTTTAGGCAAAAGAGAAGGTTGCACAGTACTTCCGAATAAACCACTTGAGGAGTTGATTTTGTAGCCAACTCAACGGCAAATTAATAGATCTGTTGCTCTAACACCTAAACTGCCAGTGAAGTAAAATATTAGAAAACTCTTGAAAAATAAGTCCGATTTCTAAATCAAGGTGAAAGGGGCTATGAGTCCTCAACAATACTTAAAAGTTCACAGGGAAGGTTCAAAACCAAGTTTTTTATCAGCAGAATACCAGATGACTGTCCCCTGATTTCGAATTTTAAAAATGATCTCTGTTTACGAAGGACTGAGGAAAAAAAAGCACTTGAATCGTCGATTGAGTGTATTGCTTCATTAGTAGGGGCTTGACCATTTTCCAGCAGGCTAAAACACCGAAAAATGAATATTCGGGCAAGGGGTCTCAAAGGAAACGATTGTTCGGCACCTACATATTTCCGAACATACCAAGAAGACAAACATGAACAGGCCACAGACTGAAGGAAAGGATGCGGGAATAAACCTAAAATAAAATTTCAGAAAAGATTCCTTTGTGTTGACGCTCCTGAAAGTGAGGCGCTAATGTCACCGTTAATTGAAACATTTCAAGTGGATATAAATTTTCCTAGCAGTTTCTTGGCACTTAGCGAATGACCCGAAACACACGCAGTAAGATAGTACAAGCAGTTCGCCACATATAATTTAGCATACATTAGTAAAAATGACGCTTAAAATATCACTATTTCAGGTACAGAGGAAAAGTCATTTTTCGAAATATATAATCAATATCATTTCCCACTAATTCATTCGAGGATAAATGAAAATAATTTGGCAACATCATCCACAATACCTTTACTCACACGAATGCGCGAAATACATAATAAAAAATCATTCACCCGGACTGGGATTCCAAACCAGATCACACGAATTTTTCCATGGCGAATTTCTCACATTCGTTTATCATCGAAGCGTGTGACTCCCTATGAAGTTTCGATGCTTCGAATTCGTTCCAAGTAACATCAACAATAGCTTTCAATTTTCCAAGGGTTAACCCATGAGTTCAATTATACTTAACTCACTTATTTCCAAAATGTCATCCAAGAGCTAAAAAACGTTTGCTCCGAGAGAATGGCCACTGCTGCCGACAGTAGCCCTTCCATGAATTCACCTCCAAGCGACGATTCATGAGTTGGCTCATAAAATCTCGATCATCGGCTTCGTGAACTCGCGCGACCTTTCCGAGTGAAAAATACGTTACTACGTCAACTGAATCCATAACGCAGAGAGAAATACGTGCCAGCATTATCTGGGGCAGGTGAAGTGGTGGAAGATGACGATAGCTGGTACGATATATGACAAATACTACACATCGAAAACCCGACTAACATTCAAGTGGCAACCTTATTTTTGAATGCTAAGTGAGGATCAGGGATTCCTGAGGATCGACAGTCCGTAATGTTTTACTAAGGAGTTGAGCAAAGTGACGATAGGGACGGCGCTCCAGCCTCTGAATATTTGCTTCTAGCCAACACGGTGAAATGCATGATACGCAAAAAATATGAAAACTATAGCCAACTAACATTACTCACTATTAGATTAATAAAATATATTTTTTTAATCAACCACTTTTCAGCGTAATAAACAAATTTGCGAGTCCAACATCAAAGAACTATTCTCCAAGAAAGATACATCCATCTACGAAAACTGCAAACGAATACGATAAATAATTTTTCTGATGCGATAGCTTATATGACGATAGCTTATTGATTGCAGTCGCTCTCCCTTTGCTAGTTTCTTTTTTTCTAAAAAAAGTAAAAAGTAAAGAAAGTAGCGCCCGCGCTACAGAAGCCAGGTCGATCGACTACCTGACCTGGCAACCCAAAGGCCGCCGGTTCGAATACCGACCCACGTTGTTGTGTTTGTCTTAGGATTAAGGTGGCTGGAGTGGCAACTGTGGGTCTAAGGAGCTTGTAAGCCAGGAGCATACAGCCTCCTTGCGTGGATCATTGAGTACACATTTTAATATTTTTTTAAGTAAGTCGAAAAAATACTAGGACAACATTTAATTTAAGTGAATCTGTTTATTCGTTGAAACTCGCCATACAGGCAGTAATGGAAATGATACGAGAATTACATTTGTATCTTTTTCCTTAATTATAGCATGTTATGACGAGTTCTCGGCACTGTATTCGAAATTAAGATGAAATTATATTGAATTTTTTTCGAATCTTGCACTCGTAGTGACACCTTGATATTTGTTAGCAGCATTTATAATATTAAGAAATGTATTATTTCGCGTGTAGAAGATCTGTACATACATAGCGAATAATTACGAAATATATGTTACATGCCATTTGACTGCGTTAAAAGTTACATATATAATCGAATAATTACGTAATATAGGTCATGTGCCATTTGACTGTGTTAAAATAGCATTGAATAGGCAAAAACTAAATCGGTATGATGCATTTTTTTCACCTTAATCTATAGAAATCACTACTAATGAGAACACGTACATCCAAGTTTCACGTAGATCTGTAAATAAACATTTCTCCCAACTGCCTCAAGGTCTTAGGCCAGATGGATCAATAACCTCAGTATCACCTCACAGTAACAGATAACCGCACACCTCTTTGGTTCACAAATAAAACCAAATTCTCACACCGATATCCACTGCATCCGCGGAAGGCGAAGTTGAGATGCAGTCATGATGTAAGGATGCTTATTCAAAGTGTTCGCCGCCACTAAACCTGCGCCAAAGCTATTGTCACAAACGATTGCGTTAAAATTGACCCGCGTACTTCGGCATGGAACGGCCTTTGATAAATTTAGAGGGAAAAACTACGCCTAATAATGGTCACGATTAGTTTTTCCAATGTCTCTTCTATGAGCCGTGAACAGAAGTCAATTACTCCCTATCATTACTCAAAAGAACCAAATACAATACCAATAAAAAAAACTCGAAGAGTGCACTAAACTATTATAAGAGGAATTATTCTAACCCCATACCACATATTTAGAACTGACAGAAGCGAAAAATAAGAGACAAACCAAGAGAAATATACCGTCGAACAATACGAACTTTTCTTCCTTCAACACACCATTAATTACTAAAGATGTGCCATTCCGATTCGATTCACTCGAGAATCGATTAATTTAATACGATTCACGATTATTTTTAATTTCTTTAAAAAAATCCCATGATGACTCAATTTGCCTCCAATACGATTCGATTCGTTTCAGTTATGATTTCTATCCGGCCTCAACACTGACCTTCATCCTATTTCATTTTATCCCATTCATGTTCACATAGTACCACATTGTAATATATACTCTTTTTTTATGGCCGGTGACCTATGAGTATCCTTATGACGGCATAAGGGATATATTGTTCACGTACATCGACGCTTTATTGGGAACTTATCATGGCATAGTTGTATGGAATAATGCCAGCGCTTGTATATAGTTGACAGTTTAGTCATTTTCCAATTTAAAAAAAATACATTTTAACGTATCACAATCAAAAACATGAACCTATAACCCAGGATATGACCCACTACAATCTGATGATTCACGCAAGATTCGAATCGATTTAAAGCATTTTATTTTTTAGCGAATCGATCCATGTAATGCGATTCGAATCGATTTCATTATATCCATTCCTTCATTTGAATCGCATATCTCCACTAATGAACACAGAAAAAAAAGAGCGAGGCATTAATCTGTTCAGACGCATCTTACTCTTAAAATATCCCCTCTTCTAATGCCCTCCAGCACCACGCCCATGCGGTAGCTCGCAGCATACATGTACTATAGATGTGCTGGACGGAGAATTAGGATTACTGGGGATGAGACTTTTACCATAAACGCCTAGGATGAATGTATAAGAGAAACATTAGGATGGGATGACAGTGCATGCGGCCAATACATCGTAATGAAAAAGTTATGGTCATCATGCGATCCATGGATAGATGGTGGTTTCGAGCAATTTCCAGGTGAAAAATGCAAGAAGGAGAAATCATCAACATAAATTTGAAACCAAGATTAAGTGGGACTTAGTCAAACATTCGGGAGGAGTGATCTTAACGGAGAAAATGGAACTATTCATCCATTTCGGGAGTATTTTGAAAGAATTCACGCACAGTGATCCGGAAATAAAAAGAAGAAGCGAGTAAAAATGCGCTAACAAAGAGGAGGAGGGACGTCATGATGCGGAGCAAAGATAAATTTACAAGGAACAGATCGGCACAAGCTCAGTATGAGGTTAATGTCGTAACATTCTTAAGTGTGAGCCTAAAGAAAAGAGAATACATAATAAAAAAATAAAAAAGCGTCATGGCTGGCAACAAGTTAATTCGTGGAAGTTCATTAGAATTAAAGACTAAGATGAAAATAGACGGCGTAAAGGTGACGGATTCTGAGACAAGGAGTTTGTAAAGGAAACAATCATATATATACTGGGATGCATCTGTTACAGAGGAATATTTCTGGAATGCAAAAAGCGAGAAACCCAATAGACATTACGGAAGATAAGAATTAAGTACGGTATTCACTATAAACGGTGAATAAAAGGAATAGTTCACGAAAAATATACTATGCAGCAATTTTCTCACGGACTCCAACATAGACATAAAATGACCCACAATCAAATACAACTTCTGCCTGCCAACTTCTGATTTCGGATAAAAACTAATTATTTGATTCCTAAATCTTTAAAAAAATATAAAATATAAAAAATCTTGTTTATAATATGTCCACAAATTTCCAATCACACTCCAAGTCACAACGGCACACACCAGTGGGAAAATGGCCAAAGCGTAGATATAAGTGAAACTTTTCTCTATTCTTTGATATATTCGATGATACCGCAATTTAAATCGTTTCCTGAACCGTAAGCAAAGATAGAGTAATTAAGATCAATAAAATGAGGCATCAACCATATTTCTTGCAGTAGGCATGTTAAAAACAAGGCCGTGCTATGCTATAGAACATTTTCCTGACATATTCGTTAATAGCAACGCGATCATCACAAGCGACGAGTATTCTTTCGAGCTTCACGGGCTTGCCATTGAGTTGGAGATATTTCACCAACTGCGACGAGGAGGAGGAAGACCAGATTTAATTTATTTAAACGTCAGGGGAGGTACAACAAAATAAATAAACAAAAACGCTTTCACGGAATGAAACATGATTTTAAAACAAAGGATGTTATTAGCAACAACCAATGAATAGACGAAACATTTAGCGAGGCATAAAGTACACAAGAACACATCTGTCGCAACGGAATCCCAGATGTTATGCTCAAAGAAGCTTCCTCTCCAGAGTAAGATTAAAACGTAAAGATATCACATTTGACACATCGGAAGAAAGTCCACAAAATTGTAATCAATACGCATGGTAGTTAAGCCTTAAAGAAACATAGACTTGCAGCAATTGGGGGCTCGCTTCCCATATTTGTCCTCTGAAGACAACCAGAACTGTTTATCGCGTCGAGAAACGGCGAACAAATAAAAAAAACAAGGAAAACAAGCTATGTATAGCTGTGAGGCCGCTAAAAGAGGTCAGGGAACCATATGCGCTCTAATAATTGGTTCCAAACCGCACCCGACACAGATAAATCGGGTATTTACTTTAGATTACCTCAAGTCCCAAGCGAGATTCATCGTAATTTTGTGCAAGTCAGGCGGCGGCACCTCTGCCCGATAAGCGTCGGCTTTTCAACGCAGCTCTTTAGAGATGAGCCCGCGCAGCAAGGTCAAGTGAGATCGTATATAGTAGCCTTATGGCTTACGTGGCGAGACCGTGGCATGAGGGACACTGTAAAAAAATATATTCTTAATTCAGAGCACTCACTATCCTTCTATATTACTTTCTTACGATAATATTTTCGCCAATATCCTGACTTATACCTTTCTAAAATAACTCCATATCTCCCCTTGGATATGGGCCTTTGGTAAGGCTATTGATCTCGAGCGGTAAAAACTCAATAAGGTGGGTGGTACGATGGATCAAAAAGACTAAGAGCCTTCGGACCAAGAAACTCCACCAAAATTCCAATCTAATTTAATCCAATCCCATTGCATTACCACCTAATGCCTAAACTTGAAAGTAGTAGCGCTCGACTCAGATGATTCCCCGATGTGCAGGTATCGTAGAAGTAGCCGTAAGTATATTTTAATGGGGCGGGGGGCAAAATAAAAGCATAGAAATCGATAAAAAAAGCAATAAATGCGGACATATGTTACTATTCCCACCAATAAGCCATGCAACAAAAGCATATGGTTGCAATAAGTGTACCATGTCACACACTGGAGGTGGCTTGCACAATAGTCCGTAGGTGTAGATGAATAAATTTCCTCAGCATGCATGAAAAATATATGTCGTCTCTAAATACCGAAGTTATTTTGTTGAGCACCTGATCTAGCCTCAATGGAGACTGGTAAAAATGTAACAACTTCGATGGTGGGAAAAGATTACTGAGGCATGCAAATGATACTTCGTTAAGTCCTCCAAATTCTCTAGAGAAGCAGTAGATTAACTTCAACAACAGAAGGTTTGGTCCGAAGAAATTTACCTTTAACCACACCGAACTTACATAGATTTCATTATATTGAACTGACAAGAACTCAACTGTTAAAATTATGAGTAAACTTTCAGAATTGGGCGCTTTGCGTTTAACGTGAGATTTTTACAAATAGATTTTTGTACAACCTTTAATTCTTTCCTACCACACAATACGCGAGTAAAAAAAAGTCAATTTAATTGGATAGTCATCCGCTTCTCCAGTCGTAAATTCGAAACTCAATCGGAAAAAAGGTATGCTAATGAGTACCTATCCGGAAGAACGATGACGTAAAAATGTCGGGAGACATATTTTCAAACGGTGACCCTAATGCCGATTAAGGATTAAGCGCCAGGAAAAGATGCCTGGTTGGAGAACTCCGGGGCTTATAGAAAAGAGAAATCCAGAAAACGCAGATCTGTAACTCTTGTCCGTTCCGTAAAACACTTTATATTTGGTTCGGTTCGTACGATTTCCAACCGATGATACATCGAATTTAGCTTTCGAAGGATCTGCGCGGCGATAGTTCTTCTACCACTCACAATTTTCCTATTATTAAGACGGAGCCTTCTTTCTTATCAATAACTCCAGTTCATTATACAAATCACTCCACATTTGGTTCGGTTCCGACAGTTTTCTATGAATGATACTTTGAATTTAGTCATCGAAGGATCTACGCGCCGATAAGTCATCAGGCGCTTATCTTTTTCCTATTCTTATTGCGGAAGATTCTTACTCATCCACCACAAAGATATCAATAGCACGGAGATTTCCATTTCAACAGACATATCGCTTTGACGCGAATGAAATCTACTTGCGCTTACGGTCAATCAATGGAGCACAATAGCGAGTTTCAATCAAGAAAAATACGATACTCTCGGATTGATCAGGAGGAAACCATTCGCAAAGAAATGAATACTCATCTCCGTGGTACATGATCAAGACAGAGGTAAGGTTGAAGCCTGCCAAGAAATTATTAACAGATTCAAGGATCCGTGATGCCAGTAACAGAATCACTTTCTTCATTAGAATCTACGTCTCAGCACCAAGTCCATTAGCTAAGGGGCATACTTTGATAAAAAACCTTTATGATATGGTTTTCGGAGATGAATAAAAATCTTAATTTAACTCGAAGAACTTTCCAGTCCCAGGCAAAAATGCCGTAGTTTCAGAGAGGCATACCCCACCAATATGAAAACGAATCTTACCACCCATCTCCGTTTTATTTCAGACAAGAATCTAATTTACACTGATAGCTCCATAACTCTGAAATGAAAAAAAGATTATACCTTATCGTCGCAGCGAGGTCATTCCCCAACTCTGGGGAACCTATTCCTCCCTAGACTTTGCATCGATCCAACTTTTTTTGCGGCGCGAAGAGAAAGGCAACCAAAAGTGACCCCAAAGCGGGCCGCGTAATTTATTTAACTCTTCCGAGCCACCCTCTTTCGACCCTCGCGCGCGTCGCGACACCACTGATTGCATCCGACAATTTCATTTGAGCCGACGCTCCCGAGAAATGAATTACACCCGTAACATACTTCATCCGTACCAGCGAGGTTAACAGTATGAATTTTTCCCAGAGTTATTTTCGAGCAAACAACTTCATCCAACGAGAGATCAGAAGTTACGTACTCTAGATTTAAAATTATTACATTGACAAAATGTAACTGTGAATTTCACATTGAATTATGTCCTCGTTTTAGCTGTCTCCATTCATGCTATACCCTTCTGATTGCTAAGGCTTACTTCAGAGTGGTTTAGGGACTAGTGTAGTTAGAATAACGAAATAAATGGGAGGGACGACACGAGGTTCGATGAACATACCCTTACTTCGTTCTCCTTTCGAAATAAAAAAACAATTCTATGACTACGCCAAAAATAGACTAGCAATTAACGCAGAGAAGACGTGAGCTAAAAAGTTATGCATGTACTTTATCTTCGAATCCACACACTATCAGTAACACGCAAGTAACTCAAATGTATATAATTTTGCGCTAACAATCGGCAGACTAGATAAATCAATAATAAGAGTTACCTCTACTGCTCTCCGCTAAGCGAACTTCCTTAGTGGCTCACTATTTGTAACCACGGTTCCACAGATTTGCTGCATATCAACTAAACAGTGATAGTAATAATAATTTATTAACGTTATTGGAATATAATAGCCATGAGTTTCGTCAAAAAAATGGCAGTACAGTATTTACAAAGAGTCTGGAAGGTATAATACAAAGAGTACAAATAAGTAAATAAATGAGACCAATTATACATCAAATTAATGAAGACCATCAGCTAGATACTCACTTAAATTATAATGACATTTCTGTATTACCAAGTGTTTTAACTTAGACTTGAAACTTGATGGTGAGGAAATAGAACGAATAGCTATTAGAATCTTGTTGTAAGCTGTGGCAATGGAGTGATATGGGCCTTTCAGACATAGACTGCAGGAATATTGTTGGCTATGTATGCCATTTCAAGAGTGAGTGTAGTGATTGTGAAAGCTACACATAACATGGAAAATAAGGGGATAGTTTCTTACAAATAAGACACAGGTAAGAATATAAACAGAGGGGAGTGTTAAAATACCAAGATATACAAATAGTAGTCTACCTGGGGTGCAATTAAGGACTCTACAGATAGATTTAATAGCTTGTTTCTGGAGTGAAAAAGCTTTCATAGAAATAGAGGTCTTTCCCCAAAACATAATGCCGCAAGACACATAGAAGTGTACTTGGGCATAGTAAAGAGTTTTGAGTGTGTTGCTATACACCACAGGAGCAAGCTTTTTGATCATGAAGAGACCAACAGAAAGCTTCTAATTTAGTGCTAAAACATGTGAAGACTAGTCAAGCGTATCTGGAAGGTGAATACGTCTCAAGTAAAAATTTCTTCCTTAAATCACACTGCCTTGCTTCTCCGCTGAAAATGCCTTGAAATTGATACAAAACCAAGGGAGTTTGGAAGTGGG
The DNA here is from genome assembly GCA_963573305.1 of Pyrrhosoma nymphula. Lineage (NCBI taxonomy): Eukaryota > Metazoa > Arthropoda > Insecta > Odonata > Coenagrionidae > Pyrrhosoma > Pyrrhosoma nymphula. The sequence continues at coordinate 132,514,847 of OY754334.1, read as the reverse complement.
GTGGCAGCAGGTAAGCTGTGCAATAAAATGCCTTGCAACTGCACTGACACAGAGGCCACAGACCCTTGTAAATGTAGTGAGCTGGCACACCCTTGCTGCCTAAAGACCTGGCACTCCCTTAACCTCTCCACTGAAACTCCCTTGCCTACAACACTGAAACCCCCTTGCCCACAGCACTGAAACTCCCTTGCCCACAGCAGTGAAACTCCCTTGCCCTCTCCCTCCTAAAATATAAAAAGGAACTTTTCATTGTTGTATATATGTACATTTCATTGTTGAGGAAAAGGTGAGTTATAGATCAGAGGGTAATTCTTGGGCTTCTTGAGGGCTTTTAATATGAAAGTGAATGAAAGATGTTTTGGCTTCGTTTAAGGCAATATTATTCAAATGAAACCATTGCAACATCTCTTGAGTTGTTGTGTTATCACATTTGATCAAACCCGAAGTACTGCTAGCAGTAAACAGATTAGTGTGGATCCCCAGCTACTGTAGTAGCTGGGGATCCACATATATACTTTCAACGGACTTGAGATGGTTTGTACCATCCCAGCCGTAGAGTGATGAGTGTAACACACAACTTGGGATCTACTATCAAGATAGGCGTTTATTCAGTTTGGAGAGTTACCAGTAACCCCAAGGCTTTCAAGTTTGCAATTAAGGATATTATGATCGACGCTATTAAATGCATTTTTTTAGATCATAAGAAACTCCTAGGATATGTTATTTAAGGTTTAGACCATGAAATAACATATTCAGATCCTAGAACATTGCAGTATTGGTCGATCTACTACTTGGAATACTACATCTGATGCAAATTACCAGACAAATATTTTCATCAGAAGTGGCAACTCGAGGAGGAAATTCGAATCTATTTTGTTTATTAGTAATTTATCACCACTAGTATTTGCGTCGCGCAGTCACAACAGAGTATTTAGCGCAGCGTATTTCGGGAATAATGCAATAGCACTCGGGGAGCAGATCCATATTTAAGCTACCATTCAACCAACTAATATATTGAAGACATGATTTCACCATAAAACATCTGAAATTTCATGATTCCCCTTTTATTAAAAGTTAGATTCATTCTGATAATATAATCTATGACAATAAGAAGCAGTATCGGATAGCAAAGCACCATAGAGAAAATACCGTTCCAAAAGAAATAGAAAACAGCATGATAATTATGTTAATAACTAGTAGCAAAGAGAAAATCACGTCATCCACGAGGTTATATATGGCGTAAAAATCGAAAATAAGGAATTATCGGAAAATAAACATTTTTAGTCTAAGGAGTGATGAAGTGCTTAAATACACGAATGTAAAAATACATTCCACTTTTTTCTTTCTGCTCAATAAACGTAATCATAAATTAACCAATTATTACATAAATATTAATAGATTCGAGTTTTGTGTTTTTTAAGTGTTTTCAACGTCTATGTTCATATGAAAGCACGAATTCAACCAAAGAAAACACACAACGTGAAAATATATATTATTTACCATTCTATCCAATAACCTATGCATGGTCAAGGGTTTTTGAAAAGTCGACTTCAGTGGAAATTCGAAGCTACGAACCCGTAGAAGGTTAGGAAGTTCCAAGCATACATAACTCGCATTACGGAGAACAATGCCACGTGAAGTCAAGGACTACTATGGCTCCTGAGAGGTTCTCGGAAGCTATTATCCAGAGCTTAACATTGACTCCACTTTTGTAGGAGTAAGGTGGTGACTAAAAATTATAAGAGGAAGACAAAGAACTTCACAAAATTACCCGGAGAAACCTGGGCGATAACAAATCCCATATACGATTCTGGCATTACTGTTGGTGATGTCTTAAAATATAGATTTACGCTTTACGGAATGTTTCATTAAAAAAAACAATTGATAGATTATCGAAATAAGATAAAGCGCCCACGCATAACATAAACGCTACTTCTGTTTCCAGGAAGTGACGCAGTTGAGGAAATTGTGTGGGTAAGGACGATGTACACACGTGCGACATGCGGCCAAGAGATGCGTATTCAAACATTTCCCGAAAAAGTGATGAGCATTCTGTATCGTTAGAATGACGCAATTGAATAACAAACACATCAAATAAAATTAACCGTTGACGTGTTCACTTCGTGGAAATTATCCATCTTAAAAGGAAACATTTACACAAAGTGAACATTTCCTTTTACTAAACACGTCAAAGTTTAATTTACAGGAATTCATGTGCCAGTTCACCGTATGTCTTCCTTTCCGTCCACGCCACATTATTAACTCTCTTCCACATCCACATCCGGAACGCTTGTAACCTATTCTCATTCTTCTTTCCTCAGAACCCATGTTTCTGCACCATACAACGCCACACTCCATATTAGACTCTTCGCAAGTCTTTTCGTCACTTTGTCACACACATTCCCGGCATTACCTCTCACCTATTAGTGAACGCCTCCTTTGAACTCAATTCTCCTCCTGATATCCATACTAGTTCGCCCATTATCCTATATTACATAGCGGATAATAAAATCGGCATGACATCATCTACATGGATTCAATTCTCAAACGCGTCTTCATAGCACGGGCTTCGAATTCTTACCTTCTCGAGCCGTTTTCTCGAAAGAGGAAAAGGCAAGTATAGCTGTCAAATTTGGTACCTCACCATTTGTGGTGGTAATTGAACGGTCGTCAGAGCTTCTAAAGGTGAATAAATGAAGGGAAAGCATTCAAAGACAGCCAAATATCGCCGAAACTTGTTTCATCAAAATGGATACGTTGCCCAAGGCCACGTATGTACATTCATGCCATGACATCGGCAATCATGGGCTCCCAGCCAATAATTACCCAAATCACGGCATTAGCGCATTAATTACTGATCTCACCGCCATTACAAAAATAATGTCTTCAAACGCAAGCGTTTCAGTACTATGAAGTCCATCTTCAATTGCTTATTAGGCCTCGATCGACAGGAAAGACGCAAAATTTGCCGGCCAGGTGTGAAGTTGGCTTACGGAGGCCTGACAATCTAGCGCGCGTACAAAGCACGGGGATTTGAAAAGCGCCGTGCTAAAAGAATGAGAAAAACAAAGCAGGGATGAGAATTAAACGAATCTCAAAACTTACCTCACGAAATAGCATCTGTAAACATCTGAGTAACAATCCAAGAGAAAACAAACTTGTTTCCCTGAGATTCAATGACTCTCACCAATTGAACACCTATTACGCGTCGTCCAGTGGCAGCAGATAAGACTTGCTGTTTAAACTGGTGCGTCTGATGTCCCCTGAGCGATCGCAAACAGCTCAAGCCCTCATTTTCAGGTACAAGGTTGGTAACTTCTCACAGAAAAGTACGTGCAATGCACGCACGAAGAGGAAACTTGAATGGCCAGAGACGAGGAAAGGAATTGACGACCTTACAGAGACGTGGTTGGCATAGAGTGTGGGATAGCGTCCGGCCCCTTCCTAAACTCGCCAATTTTATTTGCCCACTCCAAGACGGGCGCCCAGGCAATTCCCTACCGAACGGCCGTTCACTATCAGGTTTATTTCCATCGCATACCTGATCAACTCGTTCCCAATTTTTACGTAACTGGAGTTTCTCAAACCTTGCAGCTTGTTTTTTAAAGGCTGACGATAAACTGATGATAAAAACAGGAAAAATAAAAGCAAAGAGCGGCAAACAAGTTGAAAACTAACACATATTACGACATAATTTATAAGGGAAAGACAGGATGATTAGTCACACAAATTGCACTTATATTGCATCCAAGATAATGGTGGGTATTCATCGCAACTTCCGTCAAGGATAGTACATTATTAACTACTTTTTGGATTACAGATGGACACAAATATTACGAGGGAAGATGCTTTACACACAGATTTACATCGGAACTAAATCAGCGTAACATCAAATATGTAAGGGAGATAAGAAGGAACATTTTACGATAACGTATGATAGGTAAGATGGAATGCCATAAAATTACAAATTATTTTGAATAACCGCATTTTTCAGGCAAACATTATCAAATAACTGCACACATCCATAGGCGCCGTGCTTTAGCGCGATACTAAGTCATTCAAACAATTCATTCTGAAATATATTTACAAGCAATGTGTGGATTAATTAGTGGCATGGAAGGGTGTATGCCCAAAAAAGAACGTCAAACGACAATATAAACTACGATATTCATATTTTCACCGCCATTGTTCCTATACGATCCACATTTCAACATGCTGAGCGATTTTCTCGGATGATGCGTTCGCTTTGTCTCGAAAATCGAGCGATGGCCCGCCTCGGCGTCAAATTGGCTTATCTGAGACGATTATGATCGGCATACAAATTTTCAGAGAGCGCAACTCACGTAAAAAATATGTGTCATTCCGGCGCTAATGACAAGGCAACCGCCCTGTCACCTCGCGAAACTTACAATTAGCTGCGTACTAACCCAAGCGGCACGGAAACGCGTCCTCCCAGAGGACATTTCTACAATTAGCGCCATCGACAGGGGGGAAGGCAGGTGAGCCACTGACACGATGGAGAATCACAAGTGCGCCCAGCTGTAAAGCCCCACCTTGCGTAATGTTCAACTCGTTTGTGGGCACATGGGGAGGTGAGAGGACTGGGTATGCAAGAGCGAGCATTTGAAAGACGATATCTCCGCGTCCCCGGTATCTGCCGATGAGTCCCGATCATGTGCTCTAAGCAATACATGGATCCATTCATCAAACGAACCTTTGTGTATAAATTATTGGGTGGATAGCTATTTTCCCAAGGAAGCATTTACGAGGAGAAATAATTCATGAGGGGGACTCAGAAAAAGACGTTAAGGAAAGCTCTGTTACATTTAGTTAGCTCCTATTTGCCATTCGTAATAAATTACGACGAATAATATTACATAACAATAATGCATGTGATATTTCATAGTTTTGGCAATATATAATGACCGGTAAGATGAAAGCAATGCCTACGTTAAAGAGCAAAAATCAACTGCAATTGCAAAAAGTTAAAAGCAAATGGAGTTTGATGGTTATAATACAGCAGCTTATTATGATTAATATAGTTACCAACTTCTAAAACTAAATATTTATGTTATCCAATAAGAAACGCCAAGCTATATGGACATGGTCTTTGGGAAAAAGGGATGTGCGTAGACAGGAGGTTTTAGAGATGCAGTGCGGAAAAGAATTTACTGAATGTAAAATAAGTCCAGACACCCTAGTTTGAGAGGTTATATACTCCTGAGAAAGAAAACGGATTTTAATGCAACAAAATGCACCTAATAGCTTGTTTAGTTTTACGTTTAATGATATAAGTTTACCAAAATATTTAGCCCTCACTGCACTTTTATTGAATTTTGTTTGCAAAAAGTCACGGTTTTTGGCGCGTAATAACGGACTGCTCATGTTTGAGCGATTGGTATTCCGTTATTTTTTAATTGATTGACCAGCAATTCTAAAGTAAGAAAGCCAAATTTCTTGACAATAGTTTAAAAACCATTTGTTGATATAATTACAATTACAGAAGTTTTTGTAAAAAATGTAACGGAAAGTTTAAAGAAAATAATAAACAATTAACAGTCCATTTTTAATAAAAAACTTTGTACTTTTCCACACTTTAAAGTGTGGAAAAGTAAAAAGTTTTTTATTAAAAATGGATATCTATCACTTCCACGAAGTCAAGCCTGAAACAATTAAATTTAACAATTAACAGTGTTGTCAATAGTGGTTTTATTAACATTAATTTCTTTTTTCTCTTGTAAGGGGAGACTTTCTCCTTTGAAAACCATTGTTAGCGGCTCCTTCAGCGTTCAAACTTATGATAAATAAAATCACTATTGACCACGCTGGTAATTGTTTATTATATTCTTAAAGTTTACGTTATGCTGTCATTTTAGCGCACGCAAGGATCTTACTTAAATTTCAATCAAGCCATTCATTTCGAAGTTAGCGGATTGTTACATTTTTTACAAAAACTTCTGTAATTGTAGTGATATGAATAAATGGTTTTTAAACTATGGTCAAGACATTTGGCTTTCTTACTTTAGAATTTCTGGTCAATCAATTGAAAAATAACGGAATACCAAGCGCTCAAACATGAGCAATCCGTTTTTACGAGCCAAAATTCCTGACTTTTTGCAAACAATAGTCAGTAAAAGTGCAGTGAGGGCTAAATATTGTTGTAAACGTATATCATTAAACGTAAAACAAAACAATCTATTAGGCACATTTTGTTGCATTAAAATCTGTTTTCTTTCTCAGGAGATACAACCTCTCAAACTCGGGTTTCTAGACTTATTTTACTCAATTCTAGACAATAGAGGGTTTAGTGGATGAAAGGTGTACTGATTGTGAGTGATGAGGGTATGTTGAAAAGGAAGATATACGTGAAAATACGGATCTAGCGTGTTAAAGGAAGGAAGAGAATTTGTAGTTTTGGCGGGATGGTGGGAGGTATAAAGCGTGAAGAACTTACACTTACTGGCGAGGTAATACATAATCATGCGTTGGAATGACATAATATGACCCAATAAGGGAGAAATTAAGAACAGAAAACGTCTCAGTAAATCCAAATCGGCTCAGGCATATTAAATCACACCAAGTTTTGAGTGTCACCAAGACTAGTCATTTTATACTACCAATTCTAACAACTCGACCCGAGGACGCTGGTTGGAATATCAGCGAAACTGTCGTCATCAACAAAGTTCCAACGCGGTGACAACCCAGAAACAATGGAGAGATCAACCGATCAACGCCGCGGAAACCTAAGAATCAACGTTACTTATTCCAAATTTTATTTATATATTCATCCCATAGCACAGCTGCAGGTGATCCACGTAATGTGCAGGAAAAGCCAGATTTTTTTAGAGAGCAAAGGAAAAAAAAACGAAAAATGTTGGACCTCAGAGAATTTAGTCTGCAAGGACAGGGAAAGCGAAAGAGATTAAGGGGACTATTGAGGCAAAACGAGCCGCGTCGTTTTCTCGCGACGACGCGGCGTCCCCTAGAGAAAGAGAGGTCGCCGACGGAATGGAGTGTGACCCGCTTCGGAAGGGAAAACGGCGATATCAGCTCGCTCTCGTTACCGCAGGAGAAAAGAGTGCAAGGGCGAGCAAAGACACGTTGGAAATGACATTTGCTTCAATGCGCTCGATTGATCCCTACACCACACGTCTTAGCCTTGAAACGTCTACCGTTGAAAATACTCCCACGGCGACAAAATGTGCACAAAGAATCCACGTTCACCTGCGACTGACGCGTTTCATAGTTACTGCCAGCGCTTTTTTTTCTGGAAAAAAAGTTGGTGGACCTCATTTGTCCATAAGAGTTACGTTATCCGTAAGAGTTACATTTCCCGTAAGTGCTTGGTAATGTGTTCACTATCTGGAAGATGAACTGCATCCTTAATTTCCACATTAAAACTGATAATTAATTAATGAAAATATCCAAATGACCTTAGATTGATTTATACAAATTTAGGCAATTTACTTCGACCAAAAAAGGTGCCGGAACTCAGTTCCGCCGCGGATCGCCAGAAAAAAAAGCCCCGATTACTTCTATGTATTCGTTGCCCACGGTTCGAGTGGGGTGGTGGAGCTCTTAAATAATGATGGGCCTTGAATGATTGCCGTATTGATTCCTTAACGCCAAAGTGAAATTTTCCATACAGCAAAATACAAACTTAGCAATAATACTGTTCATTCGCATGATTTCGCTCCTGAATAATCCTCTCAGTAAAATGTTTTTAAAAAAGTCGAAGGAAATAGAGCCGGCTTCATTTCCGTAAAATAATTTACATAAAAAGTTTTAAAAACTTTCTTTAAAAAACATTTATCGTGAACAGCATAATTATACTGTTGATTCACATGATTTCGCTCCTGAATAGTCCTCTCAGTAAAATCTAGTTTTTAAAAAAGTCGAAGGAAGTAGAGCCGGCTTAATTTCCGTAAAATAGTTTACATAAAAAGTTTTTAAAACTGTCTAAAAAACATTTATCGTGAACGGCATGAATCAGTCTGAGAATCAAATTCGGGAAGCCTTCATGTAACCTATATTGCATGACTAAATGAACTGATGGTCACTGAGATGACGAATGATATAAAAATGATTCTATAAAGCTTCCTGATATTCTTCCGTTGTCATTAATCTAATACATCAGCAGGCTGTGCAAACACTTTTGGTAAGATACGGAGATTGATGCTAAAGGGGGAATGAATACTCGTTAATTAAAACGAAAAAAAGGATACTCAAGGTTTTTCCACCGTTAAAAGCACGTTTCCAACTGCCTCGAACTGTTACACAACATTGAGTAACCATTTTACCTTAAATCACCGCCATCCGCTTCCATTGATGTCAACAAACAAAGATAAAAGGCAGGAGAAACTTTGTCTATTTAACTGAAGATAATAAATCAGGCAGAGAAGGAAATTGTAGTTGCATGACTTGCATCAATTTAAGAACGGAAATTACAAGCGAAAACTAACTTATTACACTCCTAAAATTTGAACTTCTTAAATAAGCTCACTTTTTAGGCATACAGCTTCACGCAGTCATTGTTAAGGTCGGCCGAGGACAGAGTCATTACCGAGATTCAGAACTTTTGGGTAACGGAATTATACATTGGGGATACCAGCATGCTTGGAACAACGGGCGACAACAAGAGTTCAATGCCCCATTCAAATCACGGAGGAATGTTCTGAATATATTAACACCCGGCACCCAACTGCGGCCTAGTATTTCACCCAGAAGATTCAAACGTGGATTTAACACTTTCGATGAATATCAGCACCACAATCAGTTAGTAATAACAACTATCAAAAGAAAAGGACGGATTGCGTCACTGCCCCACACACAAATTCGTCTTCAATTTTTACAATTATACAAATTCAAAAAGGTAAACCTAACAAGGAGCCCCAGATTTTTATTGATATACCGAGATCCCATTCAATATCTTTATTTACTTGCATCTTTTACGGCGACTTCACATATTTATTTGTTTTATTGTAGGTAATACACGAGGAACTAATTCAGGCATGAGAACATAACGCATAATAAAGTTATGACATTGATGAGCACATAAATTTCCACCAACGATTTTTCCTCGTCAGCTCGAGAGTAATTTAGAACGTTCGACGACTGATCTGTAGCAGTATTTCAACTCTGTCGATGGCGGCTTTAATGTATATCGTGTTTTGGGATAATTCTAAAATTTAGGCCTTGATTAAGTATTATTTATCGAACAGGCCAATAAAATAGGCCTTCAGACGTACTACCGGATTTGAAGTCCTATTAATGGTTGAAAGGTAGGCGTTTCGTCTCTTCCCTTCTTTTTACTATACCCAATACTATGGTATCGCAGCCAATAAAGCAACTTCTGTTCACGATTTCAACATTTTCATCGACAATAGCTCAATTGCTAATTGAGTTATTACTAAATAGATACGAGATAACACCAAATATATATTAATAAGTAGACAACAGCAAAATTTTCAATAAAGGTGAAAACATGCTGAAAAATCTGTCTTTTACCCACTTGCACACTGCGTACACAAACCAAAAATGAATGACTATGGCATGAAAACCCAAATTTAAAAAGGGGTCACCCTTAAATGACCTAAGACAATATTTTAGGATTTCAGCATCTCCAACTACTTGAAGAGGTGCAAAAGTTTTGAATTCCCCGACTTCCATATAACCAGATCCGACAAAAATATTTTAAAAAATTGCCAAAAGCGTAGCTATTATTGATTACCTTGAAAATGGTATAACAATAAATGGCGAACACTACGCAAGTCTTCTGGACCAACTGGATGAGAAAATACGTGAGAAGGGGCCTGGGTTGCAAAAGAAGAAAATAATCTTTCAACAGGACAATGCACCTGCCCACAAAGTTGCTTTGGCAATGGGAAAACTGGGGGATTTGAAGTATAAATTGTTGGAAAATTCATCCTATTCACCAGATTTGGCACCCTCTGACTTCCACCTATTCCCACATATAAAATAATTGTGATTGGAAAACGTTTTGAGTCCAATGAAGATGCTATGGTAGCCGCAGATGGTTATTTTGCAGACCTACCAGAATCGCACTTCCGTCACGGAATCTACTCATTTGAAAAACGTTGGACAAGGTGAATTGACATGAAGGGGGACTACGTAGAAAAATAAATGCATTTTTGACATAAAAAATACAGTCTTTCATTGCCAGGCCGAGAACTTTTCACCCCACCCTCTTAAATTAATATTGGCTTAAGCGTAGCTATGAACTGAAAGAATACAGCGTAAATGGATATTTATAAATTCGACTAAAAAGAGAATAAACGACGAGGAGAAACTCATCGTTGCAATTAGGCTTAGATTCTACATAAAAACGTGATCAACGATCAGTAGTTTGATATCCCAAATAAACAACGGTGAGCTGAGCTAGAAAGTGATTTCCACACAGAACCAGTAAACAGAGGAATGCTACCGAAATAAATCCTTTCGACTCGAGGAATCGAACTCGAATGTGCCACGCCCCCCTGGAGCAGATAGAGAGGGGGCGGTGCAATAGGCCACTCCGTGGATGCATGAAGTTATTTTGTAAATATGTCGACAGGTTGATAAATATTATCATTGGGTCGCTGAACACATTACAGTACGTTTAAGAATGTTTTTAATGGAAGATGAATCGAAGACAAACTATAATCCACCCAGTATGCATTGATCACCTCCCCAATACGCATTTATCACCTTCTGCGTTTCTACGTAATCTGCTGAGCAAGTTTTTCATGATCACCCGATAACTTTCACGTGAGAAACAGGGTTGTAAACACAGGATTTACATAGGAAGGACTTACAATAACATACTTGACAGTATCGAGGAATTGAGTAAATAAATAGCCTCGACACGTTCCAATATTTTAATGCAACCAACGGGATTTTTCGTGGAAGTGATATTGATTGTTGCCATTGCCACCGCTCGACAACATCCAATCCTTCCTAAATAACATTTCAGGCGATGACGAATGACGCCGAAATTCAAGTCACGATTAATGAAATACCTATAGTAGAATAAGTAGAATAACATAAGGTTATAGTTCAATCCAACACCTAATAGACTTCGATGTTTTCAGCCGTAACTTAGAGAAACTACCATTTTTTAAATATAAAATGAGGTGAACTTAGTACACACTGTCATTGTGTCACCGATATAGGGCCTGTTTCGCAATCAGCAATTACTGAGAATTTATATGGACCTCATATCGTAAATTTTCAAGGGTTATTTTTCCATTACTGCTTCCACAAAGTGGATGCGCTCTAATATGGATCTTGAGGTGATTTTTAGGGATTCTTCTATCGATAAGAACATGACCATGAACCACCAAGAAGCATGTAGACTTACAGCAATGTTTTGTAAGCAAACACACTCCTAAGATGCGCGCACGATGACGGGCCGTCTATTAGCGTGAAGAACGTAATTAATGTTTGTTAGTGAGACCATTAACCTCAGGACTGGTGCATGCATAAAAACGACTTTTTTTATACAAACCGTTAATCAACATCATAATTTACGAAAGCAATATTAGTACCAATCCCTGGGGCGCGAATTTGGATCCTCTATGCACTCTATCGATGCCGCGATCCTAAAAACGAACCCACATTGAAGCACACTGCTCGTAAAAATTGTTCTGGAGAAGATAAATCAGTCGATTTGAAATAACAATCAAAATATGAGGATTGTTAACGTGATTGAAATAATATTTTCAGGGCATTTTCCACGTCAATGATTGGGATTAAAACCATAGCGAAGGAACGCGGATTATATACCGAAAGTACTTAAGTGCGATATTCCACAGAGGAAAAATCATTCGCCTTGACCGGGATTCGAACCCGGATTCCGCGCCGAGTGATTTAACCAGTTAAGCTACCGAGGCGTCCTTATCCCCTGTGGATTATTTTGCCTGTGGTTTACTATCCCTGTGGTTTCCTTTAAAAAAAACCCGTAAGTATTAATTAAATCAGTATCATGGTGTGCAACAATCGTGCTTTTCGTTATTATTGATAGTATAACATAATAACTATAACGAAAAAGCGCATTAAAATTTCTAAAGGATAAAAATGATTCCTTTGACCGAGAGTCGTACCACGTATCTTCATGCTTTCCGGGCCAACGCGCAGGCCACTAAAACATGGTTCGATTCCCGTTATGGGAAACATTTTCCCGCAAACAATTTTCAACGTATTCTTAACTGTTCATGGCGATAGCTAAGCAAGCATTGCAAACGTTTACGTCAGGACAATTCGAAATCCTGTCACGGTCGGCTCCCATGCTCGAGATTTCGTGTCTGTTTACATTACAGCCACCACCATATGGCGGCAGCCACTCCAAACACATTTATGGCTTTAAAAAAAAGGAGGTGAGTCTCCCGAAAGCGAACGATCAATCAATCCACTCACTCCTCCTGCGCTTCCACACCTTCCTCTCGCCCAGCCCCAAGCCACCCCCTGCGGGGGACTCGTCCCCGCCACCATCGGCCACCCGCTCCCCGCCCACCCGGACCCGCCTCAGCCTCTCCAACGGCCTCCGGACGCTCTCCACCACGCGCCGCTTGACGGCCGCCAGCGCGCACCACGACGCCTCCTTGGCGATGCGGCTCTGCTCGCCGGCGGCCGCGGCCATCGCCACCACCTCGGATGCGACCGTGGTCATCGCGAGGGACGCGCCGCGGGTGCGACCCTGGAAGACGGCCGCCGCGGCCCTCGGAGACGGCTCCGACTTGCGACGCGCCTTCAGCTGCTGCGAGGCTCCGGCCCCTCGCGGGGGCGACAGCAACCACACCTCCTCCTCTTCCAGTTTAACCGATCCAACACGCGGGAAGAACGAGCTCACGTAACGATGCGAAGGACAAGCGAGACGCACAACAGCCGCCCAATAACCTGGGTTTAAGTTATAGAACTACAGTTTACATCGGCTTTTATGGCTAAGGTCATTTTGCACTTGCCGTGTGCCACTTGCAGACACCTCCTTGCTCTTCCAGTATAAGCCGCTTAAGATACCTGACATGCGGGAGGAAATAGTTGGCGTAAATATCCAAGAAAACGAAGCGAGGAGCACTACAGCTACTGAGTCAATTGGGTGTGAATAGAAGTAGTAATAATTCAGTTTCTGTTCTAAGACAGCGAAGGTCATTCCACACTTTGTCTGCCATTCTCAGACAGGGGCATTATCACTTGAGACAAAGTGGAAGTGAACATACGGAATAAAGCGAGACGCACTACACCCAGCCAAATCTGAACTCATCCAAACGATGTGATCCGATAAGCGGGAGTAATATTTTGACGGAGTGAATAAACGAAGCGAGGAGCACCACAGCCGGGTCGATTGGGTTCAAGTAACTCCAGTCGAACGTCATCCGATATAGGTCATTGCAGTCTTAGGCACTTGCACAAATGGACATCATCACCAGGAAAGAACACTACAAACACCGGGTTCGAACCGAGCCCAACAATGCTTCACTTCGCTGACAGAGCGGGAGCGTGTGTTGCGGCAGACCACTACTCCAATTGGGTTTGATAAACCCGCCGGAAAGGTCGAAAAGTAAATAAACACGGCCCCTCCAGGGGCCGTCATGGTATGACACTAAACTCACACGCGGCCTTCGTGATCAACGCCTCGCAATGGTTGACGAGACAGACCGGAGGTATCACTTCACATGAGGAGAGCTGAGCGTACACTGAGTGAGACGTACTAGCGCGAAGACGGAGGGGGGATAGGAAAAGGGAGGGGTGTTGGGGAGGGAGCGTTATACGCGCCGGGGTAAACAACAACGCCCGGGCAGCACACGCGCCGAGAGATGCAGCGCTGGTTTCGCGGAAGACGGCCGCCTCGCCGCCGTCAAGCGAGCCGCCACGTCCGCAACACCGATGGCTTCCCTGCGCATGGTACGCGGCTGCGAGGGGTGCGCGAGGCTCCGAGCCTCATCCTCCGGTCGTCTCACGCCCCCTTTTACACAACCATGAAGCACGCACTTTTAAAGCACCGGCAAAGCAGAAGACAAACCGAACGCCGATTCATAAAAAGCGCGGCAACATTTTGGCACGAACGAAACACGAGCGAGAGTCACAGCGACGGGCGATTCCGTAACTTTACGCACCGACGCGATCGAGTGAAACTGAGTCCATTGTTGTCACTTTTACATGGTAGACAGCGATGGTGTCCTATTGTCAAGATGTGATAACGTTCTCAGTTTGACAACAAAGCTTGCAATTCCTCAAGAAGAAAACTGCTTGTAATATGCTATGGAATCCAATCGCGGAGATGCCGGTATTCCGGCGAGTCACCACAAGGAAGTTATCGCTCCGTCCTCTTTCACCTCCAACTCTCCAATGCCATTCAGCGATCCGACCGGTTCCACACTTAACGGTCCGATGAAACGGGTTTCGAGGCATATACGGCGAGGTGCGCGGTGCTCCTAAGGATCGCCGAACACTCCAGGATCCTCCCTCAGAGCACAACACGAATCCGGTGAAGTCACGACGAGAACGCGGTGTGGGCTCCTGTCCAAGGTGGAAGACGTATTTTTAGCGAGCTTCCAGCGCGGGTGGTGGGATAATGGAGGTAAAACCAAATCGTTCGAAAATCTCTGTTTCGCAACTGTTACGAAACTTCATCACTCACGAGTGCGTCGAAGTCCATCCCGATAGTGGGCGACAGGAAGCATTCTTCGTTGCAACCCTTCTTTTGTTTTCGTTAGAGACACTATTCCGCGTAACCCACTGCGGCTTCACCTGTGTCATTATCGAGCGAATAGGGAGGAGGTGGAAAGAGGTGGAGGGGGAAACAGCCTATCGCGGGGCTCTCCAAGAACATCTGCCGAGAAAAAAGGAATTAGCGCACATACGTACTCATAGGGCGCGCGCTTCCCAGTCGACGCCCTCAACACGGGAAGAACTGAGCCGACGCTATGGGTGAGTCAGGAGAAAATAAACAGTTGGCTCGTATTCCCAAAAAAAATAAGAAACGCGGTCGAGTTTAAAACGGATGAGAGCACTTCTTAAAGTTGGCCATTCCGCCTCTTTCACGAAAAAAGTAAGAGGTTTCCACATTTCAAAACAAAATACAGGGCGTTATGACACGAGCCGGAGTTCCTTCTAAAAAATGTTAAAAGAAAAAGCGCATTTCGAAAAAGGCCGAGTTCTATTTTTGCTGTTACGGAGGGCGGACCCCCTAAGAGTCGTCGTTTTTTGGGCAGGGGAGGGAGTATGCCGACGCGAATATTTCAGCGCCACGGCGTGTAGAGGTCGGCAGAACAGAAAACTGTTGAATGGCCCTACTACCGCAGTAAAAAAAAGTGTCGCCGAAACCGCCGGCCAGAACTTAAAAACGAAGACACTACGCAAATATGACAAAGGTGGCACGGAATAAAGAACTCGAGTGTCCCCCGAACGCGCTAAACCTTATAAAAGGGGAAAGCAGCCGGACGCGAATTATTAAACGCGACGGGGTCTCGAGGCCGAAAACTGTTGATAGACGCTACGGGTAGAATCACAGCTGGAAAGAAAGAGACGACGATAACGCCGAACATCATGCTAAAACGGTGACGCGTGTCAAATACGACTACAGCGACACGGCGTTAAGACTCAGAGAGTCCCTCCTGACTTCAAACATCTGAGGGGGGAAATCAGACGGACGCGAATTTTTAAACTCTGCGCAGTCGATACGTCGTAAACTCCAAAAACTGTTGAATGGCCCTACCGTGGTATTCCCCGACAAAGATACAGAACACCCTGCGATTCATAAACCGAAGATGCAACGCGAAAGCAGCTGTGTGAAGACACCGCAAGACTACTCCAAGTTTAAACCACATGAATAGGGAAGCAGATGGACGAAAACTTTTAAACTCGACGACGTCGATAGGTTGAAAAGACCGTAAACTGTTGAACTACACCACGGTGAGAATCACAGAAACCGAAGTAGCCAACCCACAACGAACACACCGAAGACGCAACGCTAAAAGTGGAGTGGAGACTCCGTTAGCACCTTCTGGCTTGAACCATATGTTCGGGCTAATTACTCGCTGAAATAAAAACGTGACGAACGGAGAGGTGGAATGTGCTTTTCACGTGATAAATTCAGACGAACGCCCGCACGCCCGACACGAGAACACGTAACACCAGCACGCCCCTTCCACGTCGTCGAAGGTGGTTACAAACGAGGGGAGGGAATAACAACGACGCATCGTAATAATTCGTAAATGTTGACGAGATACGAAACTGGCAGCGCGCGCGCGGCAGGCGCCACATCCAGCAGAAACCGCGCCGAAACACACCAACCCGCAGCGGCAAAATCGATACAACCGCCCCGGCGAAAGCGCATGACCATGGGGGACACGCTGAGAAAAACTTCCCGCCCCCCAGACAACCTCCAGCCTAACTAACGTGTTTGTTACGTATATAAGGCTTCAACACAACAACCCTTCCCCCTTCACCTCCTCTCATTCCTCACCCCATTCCACCCCCGTTTTCCCTCACGCTAATTTCCTCCACCCCATATACCCTAACCAACACCCGAACCCTCCGCCACGTAAGACGCAAAACACGATCGCATAAAGGGGGTTGGAACGTAAGGCAAATCGAGAATGGAGAGAACAGATTCCGCCCATCCCTTTCTCAAACCCTCTCCCACCTTAAGGTGAAGGCGACGGCAGAAGGAAAGTGAAGTGAAATTACTTGAGATTTCGCAGATTTTCTCAATGTTTTCCTCCAAAATTCCTCAAGGTTGGAATTTTGATACCTTGCCTGCATTTTTTGCTTTACACATTCTTTTCTTTTCTCCAGGGAATCGTTTCACACGACTGGAGATTTATTTGTCTACATCCAAATTTTCCTCAGTTGTGACACCTCTTTTTTAGCAATTGAGATATTTTATTCTTACTTTCTGTTTATCGTCACACGATCTGAGGTGACACACAAATATTTAGTTCAAGAAGAGAACGATTGAATAGTAAATTTAAATTAAATAGGTAATGATCCTAACGGTCAATAAAATCACAAGAGATTTCTCCCATTCCTTTAACGTTTCATAACTCCTATTTCCATGACACCTGAGGAGTCAAATTTCCTCAGCTTTTATTGACAATTTAGATTAATATTTAATTTACATTCAAATAGTTAAAATGATTTTTTATTTGTCCTTATACATCTTTCTTTATCTTATTTCGAGTTCAAACACAATCGACGCTTGTAACAAGGTATTTTGCTAATGTTTCTAAAAGCACCTTAAAACCATTTATACCCGATTCGCTGTTTTTGCATTTGCTACGAACTTTCAGTAAGTCAGGTACGGGGAACCTACCGCTGGAGATGATCTGGCCTGCTAGGTACATTTGAGTTAAGTGCTCTATTGAGAGAGGGGAAGATTTATTGTTAGGATATATTCCATATCCTAACATCACATCTCACCGTCTGACTTGAGACCATAATCCTAACGATATAACAAAGATAACATCCATGTCTGACATGGCAACCTAAAAGTTGCCAGGCCGGCTTCATTCTTGCTTTCAACCGTGACATTCCATGGGTTAGAGTCGTTTTCGTCGGCATTCCCTGACTTGAAGTTAAGTTTAAATTTTTTACCGAGAAATTCCTCAGTTCTCCAGATTATAAAATTCCCTAGAAACAGCAGTGATTCCGCATATCTGTCATTATTCTGCCACAGCCCATTTTACAAGAACCCTTCCACCCATAACACCGCCTTTTCTAGAGGATTTCAACCATTTCCCTCACGCACGGTCGGTTTCAATTACCTCCTTTTTTCCGGTGAGGTCTGCTGTCCTCACCAGGAGGAGATGAAAGAAACAATACCTCCGCCCCCACCTGAGGTTAATACATCCCCTCACCTGACGTCAATTTCTCCCCCACCCCCCTTTATCCTCTCCACATATTTTCCCTCCATCCCTCCCATTCCGACGATCACTTTTTTTTTAAAACCTCCCCGCATTCTTCCGCAGGCCTCTTCAAATACCCCACCACCTCCCCACCCACCCCTGGAACCCATTTCGCTCAATTTCTCCCGAGATAGAACCCCCTTATTTATCTCCCGGTCACATTTTCCGCCCGCGAACACAAACCACCATTCCATTCTCCACCGACGGCCGCAGTGGCTGCTTCTTTTCATCGGAACGCGGTGGGATGGGAGAGAGGAGGGCAGGCCGAAGGAAGTACATGGTGGCGAATATACGCCGCCCTTTGCGAGACGCTACGTGGCTTCTAATGCCCGCCTAATCCGCTTACTTCCACCCTATATGAGTCGCCGATAGCATAACAATCGCCGCCTAAAGGAACCTTCTTCCAAAAGGAGTCGGTATTTACAGGCGAAGTTGATGGCCCAGTGGTGTTTCGGGGAGAGTGTTACATTAGCACACGCCACGTCAGCATTCCGTCCTAGGAAGGAAAAGATAATTACGGTTGAGATATGAAACCATCTTGCCATCGATCGATACTTCTAGCCTAGATTAAGGTGCCAGCAGAAAGGACTATAGGTGATTCTCGGTGTCTCTTCATGAAAAAAAATAAGCGGGGTAACTAAAATGCACACGGTAATTATTGAGAATCGATATTAATCGGTCTTAAACTTTGTTATGCGTATGCGCGGACAATTATCTGTACTGAACTTGTCATCCTTCTTGAATTGACCCTATATTGTATTAAATTAGTTAATTCCACATTTAAAAAACATTCTGATAATCCGACAAAAAGCAATGCCACTGTAAAGGCCTAAGTCCACCGGCGGAAAAATAACCGATTGTCCAAAATGATACAATGAAAGAGAAATTTAGCCTAAAAATTCCATATTTACTACTAATATTGCAAAGGTAGGAGAACTGGTTCATCAACTTTTTCACGTTCACGCACATTCGAGAATTAACTAATTCAAAGAGATCTCCGGTGAAAGCAGCGTCCGTCTTAATAAAATTTCAAAAACAGAAGACTTTGTGAATAAAACACATTGCTCAGTAACTTGGTGGTGTTCCATAATTAAATGACTCTGATAAAGGTAAACTTGTACAATAACACTTATTAAAAAAAAAGCTCGAGCGTAATCATCAGCTGGTGATGACGCTACAGCGTTGAAACCCACGTCGTGTGCGTAATTCATTAAGTGGTATTGTAAAAGTTAACCTTTATTATTATATCCTAAAACTAAGCGACTCTAAATAGCTGATGAATAATACTAGGACCCTGATTCGCTATAATTCGCACCTAACGTAATAGTAATCGCGTTCATTGGTGATTAATTAAATGGAGTGGTGGCGAGCATTATGACCAGAATATTACCTTCTGAAACTCTTCTCCCACAAATACGGATCAACTCCTGCGATTAATGTGGCGTCCTTCGCGTGCACGGTAGTACGAGACAGAAAGTTTGCTTTTCATGACATAACCACTCCTACTTTTAGGTAAAGTAATGAAGCAACCGTATTTTACCACACATATTTTTAAATATAGGATTCGTTACAGCATGAACAAGAAATATTAACTGGAAAGCTAACGATTATGAGGGAGCTTTGCACCTTATAACCTCAAAGATAAAAATCTAGGGTCCCCAAAGTAGAAACTTCACACGCAATTCCATTTCTCGAGAGGAGATAGAAATCGATAGCATTATTATCAAAGCAATCATTTTATGTGAGTGACAGCTGTTTCGCAACTCTATTTTGCTATTCGTAATTCACTAAATTATAAAACAACTGAAAAAACAACAGCTATTGTTTAGAAGATTATGTGATCAATAATTATTTTGTATTGTGCGATAAACCTTCTTGATAGCCTAAGCATCAAAGGTTTACCTTACGTATTCCTCGAAGCAACAATTAATCTGGATTATATACATAGGTATTATTTAAAACCGCTGAAAGAGACATATAAGCAAATATTACAGAGAAAACTACTACCATAATAACGTTTCATCATAGCACTTAACACTCCAGCTGTTACAATAATCAGCGAGCCACCCTTTTGTTAAGAGCAGGCTAATGCCGACACCGGGTTCCTCTCCACCCTTCCTCCAATCCTTAAATAATCCTACCTCGGTCAACCCACCCTCCAAATTCAAATGCTTGAAACCTCAGCTGTCGCTATCCTCCCCAAATAACCAACCAATCAGGGCGCCACACAATGATCAGATAACAAGGGAGATGATCGAGTAAAATGACCTCAAGCCACAATATTTATTTTCAAAACGACCAGCCATTATATTTCTCGTTAGGTGGCAAAGTTGTCCATACTACTCCCAACAACCCTGTCACCCCAACAAAACCACGCGACAAGAACCCCTTAACCACTTGATATCATGCGAGAAAGCAGGCGATCTCAATTTTATCCTAATGAAGACACTTGTTTGCCCACCCCTCCCACAACTTTGCCTCGCACCATTCTTCCGTCGCCATAACTGTCTTTCCCCCGTACCCCCATGTTTCCTCGCCCCAGCAGCACCCGAAAATTCCCTCTTCCCGATACCCTTTCTCGGTCATTCTCCTTTCCCCTGAAAGATCCTTCCCCACCCTCGGTCACGTTGCCCCCTCTCTCCATCCCTCGACCTGCCCCCGCTTTCCCTCTCACACCCACACCCCGCTTCTACATTCCCTCCCCACACTTGTTGATCCATCCCCGGCCTCGACACCAGGCGGCGCGGCGGCGGCCTCCGCCAGTGCCGCCGCAGCTGGGGCAATTCGAGAATGAATGTGGCCGTTGAGGAGAGGATGGAGATTAACGTCCCGCGACGAGAGAAGCGCCTCCGCCGTTCCCCTCGCACGAAAGATCGCCTTTTTCGGAATGGGCGGAATCGGAGCGGGAGAGTCGTCTGCGACCAATTAGACCGAGTGGTCCCCGGGAGTAAATAGGTTCCACAGGGTCATGTAGTTAGCGTCCGTATATTTTTCATTCCGGCGTCACTTATGGGAAAAGGCAACGACATCTGAGGTCATCTGCGCCATTGAGGACAGGTGGGTAAGTAGATAAGTAAGTGAAGGATCATTGAAGAGTAAGGGAAAAGTGGAGAGAAACCCAGCGTCGCCTTTAGCCTGATCTTAATTAACGAAAGGCGCCAAGATGACTGCGGTTTGACGTCCCATCCGACGGACGGAGTACTGCACTTGAAATGTTATCCACATGGAACCCAGATAGGGATTCGAACCCAGGCCTTCGGGATGGGAAGGGAGTACTCTAACCACCACACCAAACCAACCCGCTAAGTAATTGACTTTGGTAAACAGGTTGTCCGAATTAGGAGTATAAAATTATACCACGATAGCGGGTAGTTGACACCGAGACTGTCCATATAATCAAACAATCAATTGTGAATGCTGCATTTTCGGGCTTTCCACCCCGTGTGATCTGACGGCCGGAAGACGCCAGCTGTAACGCTGGCGATATTGTAATCAGTAATTAACAGCACGCGGAATACCCGAGAAGGTAGCCTTCACATTCTACACGCCGCGAAACCCTTCGCATCTACAACCAATCAATCAGTAGCACTCCTATGATGACTTAGAGAATGAACTGTCTTCTGCCTAGTTTTGTCAACAGAATTTTCTTTCCACACAATCATTTTCCACGAATTACACCTGAAACGGAAAGGGTTTAAAGGCAGAAATAGGGGAAAAAGACGCAAATACAAAATTACCGTCATATTGGCCATTTTTGCGAAAAACAGGAAAGAGAAGTGTATTTTATAAATAATTAAATTATAGTAATAAGGAAGGCACCATTTCATCTTACCTAAGAGGTTATAAGCAAATGACTGCAATTATTAAAGGGAAAATGTAATACTTCACTAGAAATGGCGCCGCACACAGCCTATTGGGCTGGGATAAGTGGTCGCCGCGAAAATGGACGTATCTGATTACTTTCAAAAGATCGCCTTTTTCGGGGACTAGAGAGGGTTGTGGGGGGAGTGGCCTGCGACCTATTTGCCCGAGTTATCCCCGGGATTTGGAGATTCCACCGAAGAGTGAGTTTGATGTCCTCTTTTTTTCATTTCCGTGTTACTTAGAGGTATTTTCTTTCAAGTTATGTCGACAGAATACCAATACACGTAACTTTTTTCACAAATTTAACATGAAAAAGTATCATCTCGGAGACGAAAATTGGAGAAACAGACAGAAAATATTTTACACCACAATTTTTTTTTTAATAACCGGGCCAAAGTGAAGCATTTTCCATGAAATTAAATAACAGTAAAACGGAGGGAACCATCCATATTAGTTTGAGGATTATTTAATATATCAAGTTACCAAACACTAACGCTTAATTAAACTGGTTGATTCAGTAAAAAAATAAGGATTAAATTAAGACAAAGTGCAAGAGTTCACAAGAGATGGTGCCGGAGTCGACATCTATATCAGGGATAAGCGAGCATTAGCAAATATACTCGTCACATAATCGGATTATTAGGGACAAACTTCCACTTTCCCACAAATTAGGGTGCTTTTAGAGACAGCATTACTTTTAAAACAGTATAAATGAAGATAAAAGGGTTCTTTTTACGGCCTAAGTAGTCGCGAAGGAGGAAAATTAACAGGGAGAAAAACTAAATTTCGCTCAGGGCAGTGCGCATTTGTTGGGAGCTGCCAGCAGGGCGGCTCTATCGAATGATTCCACGCCGGAGAGCGTAATGATAATAACAACGAGGGGAGATTATCGGGGATCCGCTGCGTTGTTCCCGCGCTACGAAGAGAGCAAGCGGTAATCGATGGGGAACGGTAGAGAGAGGGGAGGGAACTATTGTTACGAAATTCACGACGGGAATGGGATAAGGGACCGTGGAACCGCCGAAAAATCCGACCACAGGTTCACCGGGGTCAAAGACACCGAAGCCAAGCTCACAAAAACAGGAAAATAGAGCAATGACTCGGCCAGCAAAGAAAATAGACACAATTTATTTTCTGCGATCATCAAATAAAATATAAACAAAATAAATTGCTTAAAACCATACTTAATAAAGGTGAACTACCCTTGACATGTTCAAGCCAATATACATCGTCATATCTTTGCGAAAAAAGACATATTAAGCATACTTGCAAAGAACAATATTCAACACACATTCCTAACACAATTTTTTCACACACTTCGGTTAACTTATAGCAATTACAATTCGGTCACAAATTCGAGAAGTGAGGGATGGTCTCTGCTTTAAAAAGAATAGCTTATATGATCAAGCAACATAAAATTCAGTTAAAACCCATAAAGCAATAAAATCTCAACCTCTAAACTATCCAAAAATCTTACGAGACCTACCTCGCTCCACTAGACCACGTCGTACATTTTCTATAAAAAATGTCAATTTCAATCTTTTTGGCGAAATTTGGGAAAGAGCACGGCCTTGAAACGCTTTTCTCAATACAAGCGTCCTCCGCTACGCCTTAAATAGGTCGCATTTAAATTTCGTACCACCTACGAACGGATAGTCATCAATACTATCATCCTGCTTTCACAAAAGTTTGAATGTTTTGAAATATAATTTTACTGTCACCTAAAACTGACAAATGTCAACAAATCAGAGCATATTTTTATGGCTCAACGTTGACGAAGGTTTTAGCACGAAAAACGCTCCACACAATGCATAAATCAGAGAATAAAACTATTATGAGAAGATGAAAGATACTTCAAACAACACGAACGTTAAATTTCGGTATTATTTCATTAGGCGTACTCCCCATTTCTTTCAACTAATCTGCTTCCGGCTGGCCTTGAATACTTGAGATAAGACGTTGAAAATAGTCAGAAAATTATAATATTTGGAATATTACGAAAAATCAGATAGTATCTTCTTCTGATGAGAGTATCCTAGATTTCAGTGAAGTACACTCCGAGTCAAGATTTCGCATGCTCTGATAACAAGAAACAAGAAAAGGCAAATATTTTCTATCGCAAAGTCACTCCTTTGACTCGCTAAGGGGCGTCAAACTCCCAAACGAGAAAATCAATATATGTGACTGGCGTTATATTGACTCTACTCCCTCATCCAGAATTAATGGACCCAGCGAAGTTAAAATCATTATTTAATTATGCAACAACAGCCTCGGCGCTCCGATGAAGAAATTGAGTTCCCAAGAATTGGTGTATAAAACGGATATCATCAATATTACTGCATAGGGCTTTCACCAAGGCAACGCAGCCATTTAAAATAAACAAGATAATTACTACTGTGGATGGCTAAGATGTGGTGATGATTTAATCAAAACCTCGGGTGAGGCAGTGGCATTCATTGAAATGTAATTTCATGGGCCAATTTCAATTAATTCATTTCCAATCGCGATTCAACCTATAGAATAAAGCTTCCTAAACAAAGGACCACATTAATAAGAGCTGGTGTGCTTATTTTCAGACAATATTAGATCGCAGTTTCGGAATATTTTCCTATTGTGACGATAAGTACGTTTTTTAAAATCGGAATTCTGTTTTCTTTAAGTGGAAACACCAAAAAATTGAGATGAATGAGAGCACTAGATGTTTAACAACAAAAGAAAATAAATAAAGAACTCCCAACAAATATCACGATTGCCAAAGATTAGTTGTTGTATTTCATTGTCGGACATTTGCGTCTGTATGATGTATAGCACTAATTAACGGAAATGTAATAAATTCCTGACTCTGGCTAAAAATATGGATTTTTTTGTTCAGCAAGGCAAAATGTAAAAGTTAGATTCTCCTGGGAAAAGTGATTTCAGCTCTCAGCTGTGTATTTTTCAGCAGTATCAGCCAGGGGTGTATGAAAAAAACCCAACATAAATGGAAGTAGACAAAATAACATCTCTTATCCTGATAGTCATAAGGAGTAAACTCCCTCAAAGGACACTCACAGAAGTAATTCGACATTTTAATGGTCATGTCGGTCGGAGAATGGTCCACACAAATGCCAAAAAAGGATTTGTTCTTCCCATCCGGAAAGGTTCGACTCTCGCAGGGTATAGGTTCAAGGTGGGTTCAAGCCCACGGCTATCAAAGCGACCTTTACATATAAGACTCATTTGTTGCACCTTTGTCAACCAGAAATAGTAAATGCAACTTATCCAGTCGCCGATCAATTAATTCATTCATTTATAAATTCAATATTACATCGAACATTGGCATACCAAGAATGGCTAAAATTAAAAGTACTACCTATATGATATTCAGCCATTAAAATGAGGGAACATTTTAGGTTCAGCGAAAGAATTCATTAACTAATCAATAACGCCAAACGATTCACAAAGCACATGCATTACTAAGAAATGTAAGTAGATATACAAAATTCTAACGTAGAATAGTAGAGCATCGATGGAAATATTTATTTTTACATGTTCACAAGACCCTTTTGAAATAGAATATGGGGAGTAAAGAATTTATGGGAGACGTTTTTTCCCTGCTTCTTAAGAGGGAAAGGTATCTCTGAGGTTTCTTTTCCACCCATAGCATTCCGTTTCTATCGATGAAAAGAGGGCAGAAGCCAAAAGTTTTTTTATTTATTTCATATAGGCTTAAGATTATTATTTGATCATGAATGACCCACGAGAGATGTTAGCGAAGTCGCAGGCAAGAAGTTCACTTATAAATCATTGCAGCAATTAAACCATAAAATCCACGAAGATATTTAGGATTTTCAAGCATAATAACGCGGGAGAAATATATAAAATAGAGCTTCACTTTTAATGGCTCTTTCGTGCGTCACCCGTGACGCGTGACCTCTAAAGTATAGAGGTTATCGACTTCCTCCCCACTAAGGGCGGTAGTGATCCGTAGAATTTGGCGACCATCAACATCTGTTTCTGCTTCCTCATCGCCAAAAGACTATAAAACGTTGCACATCCACCATACGTCAGCACTCATTGAAACTCTTTACCATGCCAGTAATGGATTTGTATGACAACAATAACGCTTCCAAAATTCATCAAGAGGAACTTATTCATTTTTTTATATTTATTTCATGAACCTGAAAACAGCCTAGAGGACCATTTTACATCAGGCGTTGTAGCAGTAACAAAGGGCAACACACACAACCATGTCCTGGGAGGAACAAAATCCTCCACAGGCGGGACTCGAACCCGCGACCTTTGGGTTGGCAGGCGAGGCCGTTATCCCGCCGCCACCGATCACGAGATCTTCAACTTCTAGCGATAAAAAATCGTGTGAACAAACAAATTCACCAACACAGCAAAGACATGGATAAAGGTATCGTAATCATACCCACTTCTCAGGCGGTTAGTTGTTCTGCAAGAATTTAATTTGCATAGGAATGACAAACATCAAGCTGCTGCTGCTATTCCCGCGTTCCAATCAGTGCTGATGTTCAATGACAATGGTGACTGTAAGGTACTTATGAAAGAAAAGAATACTTACGGCAAAAGAATAACATGTAGCACTATTCATAAATTCTAGGTAGTATTATCTACACTTAATCGAAATTCTGCAAACCAACGGTAGACGATAAAGCTGACTAGAAAATTGAGTTGGTAGAGTGTTCTAGCAATCAGCGATGAGTAACTTATTTTAGTAAATTATTATTTGTTTTGTTTAAGAAATTATTCTTTACCTCCAGCATTTTCTAATGATATGCACTTTTATTTCTCGTAAAATGATTATTTTTGGTGTAGTATATCGATTCACAAGTTCGAAAGTAAATGGTAATTTAAAAACTTTTTAAGATTCAACTGATTCTCAACTCTTGATAAGTGACTGAGGAATTTATTTTTACTCGTGTAAATTTAAACATCCATATTGTAATATCGATCACAACGTATGCACATTTGTTTCCACTTTCACTTTCTAAGTAAAAATAAATACGCCATCAACCTCCATTCGAAACTGTTCGTGGATCACAGCAATTAATATTTTCGCTCGCTCGGAATGGATAAATTAACGCCGATAATTTTACAAATGGAAAGAATCTGAAAATTAATCACCCTGAGATTTAGACGTAAAAACGTATTGCGCCGAAAGGCTACAATGTTTGGTCAAAAAACCCACAATTAGATTACCAAAGCCTTTTTTCGAACAAATGGGGTCGAATTTAGGGTATGGGAAATCTGCAAAATCGAGAGAAGACATAATCCAGAAAAAAATTTTACAAATTCATATACGCGTTTACTAATGACCAAATATTGATAAAAAACGACATCAGATAAGGAATTTGTACCGTGTAGGCTGCTCATTAGCGAATTTGGAAGAATAACCCAAATAGAATGGCTAATTTTGAATTCTACCATGTCCATGTGGAGATGAATTCAGTCTCCTTATCCTGGCGAATTCGAGTCCCACCTGGGTCGACCCCTAAATCATTCAGGGAATGATCGTGTGATTTACTCGCAGCTGAATTGATGAGTATTCGTATAAGACATTACAAGTTGATTTCGGGATAACTGAAAATTAATAAATTCCAGATACATAGTACATGAAAACGTTGGAGCTTGCCTTAATAATGGCATGATAACGCATAAAACTTTTATAGCGTAAAACTCTTTGCATAAAACATGTTTTCATAGTGCTTGTCGGTCTATGGAACAGACAGCTCGTCGCTTTGGAAGAAGGGGAGGCTGGTTCGATACGAGAATTATGCCAGAGGAAAAATGGGTCAGCAGAAAAACAATAGGGCACTTTGTGTCACACCAGAATTGGCTCACTTCCCAAGCATCGATGTCATTCTGACATTAATTTTATTTCTCCCAAGTTTTTTTCTAGTAAATTCGTACTTGATAAGCTCGTGGCAATATTGCCGAATATCATTCTCCAATTCAGGAAATTCAACTCACGATGACTGAAAAGCATACTAATATGATATGAGAGCGCGCAAATTATCTGATTATCTGCATCTTAGGTGCTCATTTTAGCTTTCAATAGATTACATACATGACCAATGCCAATGCGGTAGTTTATACTTGGCATAGATAACCAAATGGTTCTCACAGAAACTAATATTTTGAACATCTCGTTCAACTCGCGGTTTTGCATGCTGATTATAGTAGACCCACAAGGGAAATTCTGTGCCACAGAACGCTCCACACACGCCATAATTCCAAAACCAACCCAGTTTCCAACTCTGGCTTACCTCAATCGATCAAAAATAGGAATTGCGAATCTCAGAAAACGCCCAACAATAGAAGTTGGCAGCATTCAGTCTGAAAAGCCAGCAGTGAGGCTCCCAATACCTTTCGGTTTTTATGGGAGTTTACGTTCTTCTGGTGGATTGCGCGAGTACGGCTGGGGGGGGGGGAGGCGTTTTACGCTGTTTTGTAACATCCGATAAAAACCTTTTCCGAGAAAATGTTACTGTACAAATAGAAGCAAACGTTTCCTGAATAAATATATTCAATGCCACATGGAAGAAGACTTAGTGATACATCGTCAATGGATGGATTATAATTCCCTGGTGTTGAGTGAAAAAACAAAATTTCTATGCTTTGATATTAGTAATAGTTGTAATGTTGTCTTATAATTGCTTTATCATTCACCTAAATGTCTTCGTATACGCTGCAATTGCCCAGTAATTGAACGGGTAAATGAAATTAGGTACTTGGGAGTGACACTAGATAGTAGATTAAATTGGCATACGCATATTTCTGATGTAAGTAAAAAAGTAAGATGTGCTCTTTCAAAGTTTTATTTTATTCGAAACAAATGTCCTATCAATTTCTTAAGAACAATTTATTATGCTCTAGTACAATCTGTTCTAAATTATGGTATATTTTGTTGGGGAGGTGCATATAAAAATATATTTAAGCATGTAGAGGTCATTCAAAAAAGAATTGTTAGAGTAATGAAGTTTAAAAGGAGGTATGAGCAGTCATTCCCCTTGTTTGTTGAATTAAGACTATTCCCCGCTAGATATTTGTATATATATAAAGTGTTAAGATCCTTCTATGTTCGAAGTGGTTATTCACCGCCCTTTATTTCCGAAAGGTATTCTTACCATTTGAGAAAAGAATGTAATGTGTATGTCTGTAAACCTAATTTAACATTGTATAAAAGGTCTTTTCTGTACATGGGTGCAAAGGTTTTCAATGCACTGCCTGAAATTATAAAAAGAGAAAATGTTTTCACAAAGTTCCTTCGTTTAGTTAAAACTTGGCTGTTTACACAAAAAAACATTGATAAAACATTCTAAGAATTAAAAATTGACTGCTTCTGTTTATTAGAGACTATTATATATAATCTGCTATACGCATAGTGGTATTTTTGTCTTATGTTGCTGTCCATTAGAGACTGTATTATATAATGTCATGTACGCATAGTGTTTTGTTCAATTTTTTTGTCTGGGTAACGCATGCCTTTGTTTTTTAAGGTAGTCTTACCTCAGGAATAACCTTAAAGACTACCTAAATCTTTCATATTCGATGTTAATGTAGTTGTGTACATTATTTAATGGAAGAATAAACAACTTACTTACTTACTTACTTACTTAATCGATTCCGAGCAAACATAACCTGGATGAAAAATATATTAATTGATTGCAAGCTACCTTTTGATGTGGTTTACCAGTACGTAGGCATAAAAAGTACCAAATAATAATGACGAGAGTGGTACAACTGTGAGATGGCATACTTCTAATTTGAGCTGTATAAGGCAAGAAACTTTCCATCACAAAGACTGCCTTTTAAAGAACAGTTGGTAGAGATTATAAGTGGCTGCAATGCGGAATAAGCAAAAAATGATACAAGTACGGCAAGGGTTTGTATTGTCACCCATATTCTTACATATTTAAATTGATGATCAAATGGACGGCAAGAATAACCAATGAAGAAGTTTTAGGAAGAGCTGGGGAGAAAAGAAGTTCAATGAAAAAACTCCAAAACACAGCCTTAATGGACACATTCTGATACTTAACATTCTCCTGAAAACTATAATGGAAGGGGCAACGTAAGGGAAGAATTACCAAGAAATACCAAGGATGGAGTACATAAATCAAACAATGAAGGATGTTTGAAAAAAGGTTTAACATGTAATTACGCAATTAGCTAAAAAGATAATGAAGCGGAAAACCAACCTTCGGAATGATTACTGATTATAATCGCAAGGAAACAGCGGAATGAAACAAACAGGTGACATGTAAATAATTCTTCGTATTGAAATAAGTAACTCGGTATGACTCGACACTTTATTGCTCCAACCGACCCAGATTTCTGTTAGAGCAATAAAGAGCAATCATGCCGAGTTGCTTTTTTCCATATGAAGAGTAACAAAGATTTCCACAGGGTAACGCCTGTGACAGTATCTTATATTTAAGTAAGTACACACGTGATGAAGACTTTCTCTCTTTCTTTCCACGAAAAAATACGATCGGACTTCATATAGAAGGGTAAAAATGCGTTTTTTCTGTAGTTTGACAGTAGGCATAATAAATTACTGACGCTAAAATGTGGCAAATCGTGGCTTATGTTTTCTTATGCTGCGTTTTGATCTTTGAAAAACGAAAAAATGGTCCACACTTAACCAAATTTTTACCGTCGATATTCAATGCGATTCTTGTTAACTAAGAATATGAACATCTAGAATGGAACTTTACATCTGCGGCCAGATTTTCCCGTACCGGTTTTCAGCCGATGCTGCAAGCTACGAAAATCTACGATTATGACCAATTTTGGCTAATTACTATAAGTACTAAGTTGCGCACTGTGGATCGGCATGCATAGGAAAAACAAAAATAGCTGTGAAGTGCCGCCTACAAGAACACAAACGGGCAATGAAGAAAAAGCAATTCCACCTCTCCACTGCGGCGCTCCACCTATTCTATGCCTGGGCACAGCATCCACTTGGAGGACGCCACGGTGATAGCCAGGGAATCTCGATATTTCCCAAGAATCATTCGAGAAGCAATCGAGATAGCAAAACACCCAAAGAATTTCAACCGGGAAGACGGATATCACCTCCACAACACTTGGAAGAGACTTTTCCGTGTGGAAACTGTCGACATGGCCAATCACCGACAACGGGGAAATATTGGCGCCAACGGAAAGAATGACGCAACCAATCCAGACTGAACAACGGGCCTATATAAGGTGGTCAATTACCGGCATCATCATCACTTCGACCTGAAGACGCCTGCTGGAGCGCAGGCGAAACTGTTGTCACAAAAACAACGGCGCGGAGACACACACGAAAGAATGCAGTCTTCAAATCCTTTCTCTAACTCTAACTAGTTTCTCTCACGGAGCACATCTCACACATTCACCCGTCCATATTCGCCGTCGCGGTTTTAACTCAGTCTCCACGTCGACATTCTCTCATTTTCATGCACGCAAGCACGTACGAGAAGCTTCGTTTTTCCGCTCGCACGCTCCAATTAGTTAAACTGGCTGTAAAAATAAAAAAAATGTGAAACTTATATCAATGAAATACTGATAAGCTCGACGAAAGTAATATAAGGATTCCCACAAAGAATACCTCATGAAATCGAAAAAAAAATTAAAAATTTGGTACTTAAATTGGTGCTTGAACGCATTATTTTCAAGGTTTTTTGCGAACCGTGAGAACGTATTAACATAATACGAGTGTGCAAACCTAAATACCATAAAACTGGAAACTTCAATGTTATGTAAGGCCATCATGAAGAAATGATAAAAAGTAAAATCTATGACTTCCGTCGCTTATTGTGTGAGCTGATATCGGTTTCGGCCGCTAACTATCCACATATATCCCATAATAAGGGACCAAGAATAAAATAAAACTAAATGAATAAAAAAATCACATAATTACCATGAATTTGTCAACATCCATACCACTTTGTGCTCAACAACGAAATAAGTGACCACTAAATAAAAATAAAGGAATGGTAGAGCACTGGATAAAATCACAATTCATTTCATAATCTGATGAGAAAATGAAATACGTGGTTATTTCAGTCTCAGTACCATTTATCGTCATACGCTATCTCAGAATTTTGTTTTTTTTTTCTGTTTTATTTTATTTTCATATCAACGCAATGAGTACCTACTGAACAATATTATCCTTATCAAGAAAAAAATAATCCGAACTTTCAACACTTAAGTCGAGACATCAATCAACGAGGTCGCGGATGTTCCCCTAGGAACCGAAGGAATCTGACATCTTCAGCCAAGTAGGATAGGCTGCTCTGACCGGTGCATTAAAACCGTCTCCAAGTCAAGGTCAATGGGCTTACAATCAGAAAAAGCCAGCCTTGGCCTACCTTGACGTCTTCCGAGATTCAATCTGGATGGTGAACAGGGTATATTTATATGAGGTGCAAGCAAACCCGTCATATGAGAATTTTTATTTTGATGGACAGGAAAATATACTGCATTGCCGATACAAAAGAGAAACACAAAGATGATAACTCATATTTTGACCCTAATATTCAATTGTTTATTTTATAAACAATTGAAGAATAGGGTATAAAATTGTTTAAATTATTTCAATTAGGCACATCAGCGCATCAGTCTCAACTCCGCCCTAGGCTCGTAAACCACTTCAACACACCCATTATTATCTCAGCGATCTCAAATATAGGTTAAAACTGATAATTTATATCTCCGGCCCATATGCCAACCGGGCCAAAGAGAGGATTTGCTAAGAGTGGAGGGGAATCCCTATAACCCTAAAATTAGCCCATTACAGTCCTCGTAATCCCCACACCCTCTCGTCTCCTTTCACAATCAACGACCGCCGCCGTGCACGCGAAGAATTCATTCAGCCTTCCGAGGGAGTGAATAAGAACGTAAACAAGACTAATTCGAGACAATTATAACTGTAACTACAGGAAAATGGAGGGGGAATAGTGGGCTCCACGTGCTGCAGGAAGAAACAAAAAAAAACTTGTTGATTGAAGAGTAAACATGCGCAAACATCGCGAAAATAATGACTGCGGGAAAAAAAGTGAGAAAACGCCAACGGACAAATAGCAATATGCAGAAAAACATTTCCCTTTTCAGTCTAAAATCAATATTCAAACAATATTTAACAAGTGTGCAAGATAAATTATGATGCAAAGTATAAGCAAACACAAGAGTACACCGAAGAGAAGAGGTCCCTAAAAAAATTCGAGAGATGAGAACTACCTAATTGTAAGTGAAGCAGATATCCACGCATGAAAAGCATTTGTAAGGAATATAAAAGAAGGAAATATTAGAGGAAATTTACGGAGAGGAAAGGCGAGGGTATAAGAAAAGACGCCAGTAGGAGAAGAATTGAGGTAAAAATAATAATCAGTATGTAATAGAATGAGCAACGACTACGGAAGAGCTGCTACTACGGAGGGCTGCTGCCAATTTTAGGGTTACATAGCATTCGCAGACTTTAATTCAAGATGAAAGCATTATTTTTCTTGTTTGAGTAGGAGGCGTGGTAATAAGGCAGACCGAATGTTTGACTGACTAAAATGGCCCGGATTCTCATCTGAGTGGACACGAAAACAGCAGAGTGGTTTTGCGTTTTTTATATTGCTCGGGATAAAGACGTGTTTGAGGAGGTTACTAGAGGTGACATCAATAGTAGGTTATTTTTTATCTAAATAAGAATTTAAATGATTCAGCTAAAAGACCGAAAAGGCATAATTTATTTTCACCTTACGTATAAGTTACATTAAAAGACACCATAACGACAGTCGCCATACCCATTCAAACTCATTGCTAAATAATGTGAAATTAACTCAGAAGCAAATCACATCTAGAGAGTTTTTCGTGGCTCTGCTATTTGCGGGTGTTTTTTTAAACTGCAAATATGTAATGCCACATAAAGACTATATCGTCAGATAACTACACTCATTCTGATACCCAGGAGCAGCTTCGAGATACCTTAGAAACTAAATTATGATCCCTGCATTGAATCCCTTACTTGCTTCTGTTTTCATCCTCATCCATTAACATCAGTAACTCAACCTAGAAGCTTCGGAAAAGTTCGATTACAATTACACGGAGGAGTTTATCGATAAACAATCTACTCCCGGTACAAACAAGGGCATTTAACAAAAAGCCTAACCCATCTACACTAATCAACCTGTGACTTGACGGGAGGGGATGTGGCAGAGGGTGCTCAGTCACCAACCACGAGAAAGGAAAGAGGATACGAAAAAGTAATTGAGAAATAGAAGAGATGAAACATTATATGCGTTTTGATAGATCAGTGATAAGGCTTTTCCGAATTCCGGTCACGATTGGTGCGTGAGAAGGATACAAATATTCTCACGCCTCTCAGTTCAACAGCATATCTGACTTATTTAATTCCTTTTGTCTAATCCACCGATATAAGGCAGGGACTTTAATTCCCACCGTTTCAGTCTGAAATTCGTGCGATCTGAATTTTTAAAGCAAGTTTAGTCTTAAGTACAACCTACCAGTCTCTATCACCTCCCTCTCTGACCCTCGCTCCAGCCTTTCCAATTGTTGTATAAACCTTTTTGCTCTCTCATACGAATTCACACAGAAACGCGCGGCTTTGTACTATGAATAGTTCGCAGAAAGAATCTCTGCCTCAAAACGCACAGAGGATACAAAAACCCGGGGCTTTGCATACATAACAAAATGTTAGGCAGTCCTTTTTTAAAGGCAAAAAATAAGTTTTATTTTACGATTAAAATAGAAAAGTTAAAAGCTCCCCATCCATAAATACAAGAGGAAATAAGGCTGACAATCCCTATTGTAGCATTACATAGTAGCCTCCGCGCAAACATTCTAACACAGTCAAGTAAAGCCAATACTCCTCATGAATCACACGTGACAATGAGGATATCGTATCATACCTCCGCATACCAACATCTTTTCAGAATCGTCTGACTTTTTGAAAACAAAATAATTCAAAATGTTATCACGAAGACAAATCATTGCTTTGCACTTTTCCAGCATTTCACATGCCAGAGATATTAAAATTCAGCACTCAGATTTTTGCCCTGAGGAAGATGAGCGAGTTGCTCATCGAAACGTCGGGTATGGAATACCTAACCCGGGGCCACATCTAAGAAGACGTCATTCATTCGAGATTAAAATTATCTCCCAAACATAAAAAAAGAAACTGGTGGCGCATTCAAAGTTTATGATAGATACCTACACCTAAAGAAGGAAGAAAATCAACTTGGAAGAACGTATTTGACACATTGCAGGGAACAGCATATTGCAGAAAGTCACAACGGAAGGATCAACGAAAGGCAAAATTTAAAGATGAAGACCAAGGATCACACCAAGAAGGCGAATTCTGAGGGATGAAATGAAGACTTATGAAGGAATTAATCGGTTAGTTGAAAAGAAATTATGGCGACAGCTGTCGCAAACCCATATTCGGACTGATGACCGCTGATGATGATGATAACATCATCCTCAAAATATAAGCATCACAACGGTCCTGGAAATATATTAGAGATATGAGTATCAATAATGCTCCCATGTATTGGCGGTGTTGTCTTCCGGGGAAAATATATTGAACCCACCAGCAAGACTCCTCACGCCAGCTGATGGGGTCCTAGGTCCAACCTAGTGGGGTCGGCTTATATTCATAGATTGCAGCAGCTAATGTGAATGTTTAGAGAATTAACTCTCACACCCCACAAGGTTAACACTTCAGAATATACCATTGCTTGACGCAGAAGTATATTTCTCGAATTTTGTAATACTTACGCAGGGTAGCAAAGAGTTAGCAGTAACTGTAATCGATATCATTCGTATTATCCCCGTAACTATTTACATCATTCTACCATAAGCATTGTACGGATTATGGAATCTGTATATTAATCACAATCCAGGGGTCGTAGGTGCGCGGGAATCATCCCCACCTTTAGGCTAGAGTTTTTTTCTGCGTGCCATGGGTGACCGAGAATATTTGTTTCCCGGCTATTTTTTTTGGAATAGAAGTCATTGGTTCTACAATATATGAGCAATGGAAGTTCCTGAATTACCTACATCAATAGCGTTCACCATATTTTTAGGGTGAATGTGACTACTCTCATATCTCACAACAGTTGGATGGGAATTATTAATGCCCAATGCATTAGGAAATATTTTATAAAATATCGTTCGATCCCCTCACGAAAAATTCGTATCTACGCCACTATCACAATCACACTTGGAACTATGTATATAAGATCCCTAGATTGTATCAACCATTTAAACAGCATATATTTTGAGAATGCCGGACTAGTCACGGTATTACCTTAACGGAGTCACTCGCAAATTTTCGCATATTTATACATCGCCGGCATTTTCAAAGACAAATACATACATGCTGAATTATAATGCCATTTTTGTACGAAATATTTTGTTAAATGCTATTAATCCTTCAATGTCTTCTTAATGCACCCGTCATTTTAAATCTCAACCGCTTAGCAGTGCATACAGAACTACAATCAATTCACCACAATCATGCCACTAGACATTAGGAATTAAAACAAATAGGTCAGTATAAGTTCTAAATTATAAAACATGAAAATCTCATGTAATAACATTTTTACGACACAAAGCAGCGATATATGTTTGACGGCTATTGTTCTTATTTCGATTCTAATGCATTTGACTGACCAACCTATAGTTAAATTTTTCAGCTTCCTATTGTATAAATAACGAAAATAACGAAAATTGCATAAAGTGTGAGATGAGTCCTCCGTAATTCTGATTTTTGAGAAAGTACTTATTCAAAACTTAAAAAATAATCATTCGACATCACACTTCCTTTAACAATGTGCATTTTTGAAAAGTAATTACCTGTTCTCATTGCGTTTTTCGAGGCGGTATGAGGAACCATAATTTTTTCTGGCGAGGAATTATATCTTCAGAATTGTCCGAATAGCAATAATATTTCTTGAAAAAAAAAAAAGAATTTTAATTGGAAAAAGATATCCATTCAATTATTACCAGCCATCAATGAAAGCGTTTTTAATTTGCATGTATGCTTTGTTCTAAATGTTCCAATGATTTAAACACAAAATGAAATTTTTATCAGTCCTTTAAAAAAATGTATCCAACTACATACTAGTATTATCGCACGAATAAAAACTACTAATATCGCACAAAATAAGTGGACTAAAAATGCTATATATGTGGAGTAATTCGGACACGACACATTGCTGCAGTCTTATTTCGGAATAATCGTATTTTTACAAACATTTGCGACTGAATATATTCAACCGCAAAATGGTGCCATGATTGATGAATTAAGATAGCTCTGAAACTTAACAATGGAAATGCCTCCAGATTAGTCGAATCAAAAGATTAACCTAAAAAAATCCCAAGTTAAACTGACTGACAGCTTTCGATATTATGCAATATCCGAAATCTGCCACACTCCTAACGAGACCATCGTAAGGTAGTTAATTGAATATAAAAACGAAGCGTATTGATCTTTCAGGGTGTCCACTGAATTCAAGCTTTTGAATTCCATGAATTTTCCAGGTTTTCCAGGCCAGTTCAATTTTTCCCAGGATAAAAAGCCATTCAAAATGTTACTAAAGTTAATGTCGATCTAATAGTCGGATTTCGAATGTAATGACCGTTTATTAATAAGAAGAGAATGACCTCTCTTTTCTTTCAACTTTTTGTCTCATGAAGTTCTATTCCCGTAACTTGGTGCTGTTTAATTTTTAGCATAATATTATTTAATCCGCGTATAGAACCTAATAACTTCTTTATCAATCCTTAGAAAGGACCAGGCTGAATGTCGCTGGACATCATGATGCAGGACTCTGCTTATAATACATTGCCATATATTTTCGGCGCAAAACCATGACACGATAGAGTAACAAAAACGGTAGCGTGGGAATTTTTCGGCATAATAAAAGCGATGATTTACAAAGCGTTCTATGTTAAATGCATATTTTTCTGCAGCTCAAAACTTCGTTTTTCAAAAACAAAAAGAAATATTTTCGGTATATCGTTTGAACACGTATTTAAAACGGAAGACATAAGTGATCTGTGGCGAGCGCGTCGGCTTAGTGAATGCTCCGTAAGGTCATGAAGGCGGTGTTGCACATGCACCTTGCTGCGAATTTTAAAATGAAACTTGACGTGACTAATAATTATAGAATCTCCGCTGAAGTAAATATTTATGTCACAATGAATTTACACACAAATAACCATACTTTAGTAGTACAACGGCGTCGAAATGATAAATTCCGAGGTGAGATTTCGAACGATTATATGACGAACGGTGAAGAGTTTACCGGCACGTCGTGCATATTTATCTATTTAACCAGTTACATTACAACGGGTATTTGCCTGGTGGTAATGGTCCATGAACTCACAATGCTCAATTCACGCACAATAATCAATATTTTTCGCGTAAAAATTATGAATTGGTTCGCCAAATTTTTGTGAGGCGAAGTCTATTCTTGAACTCCTTATAACATTTTGGGAAAGGAATTAAGACTTCTACAGGTACGGTATTCCACTCCACTATGGTACTGTTAACGCCACCTGCACATCCGGGCTTCGAATCTTTTTGGAAGGATTCGATCGAATCTGAAATTGTCAAAACAATATCTACAACTTTTGTTTTAAACATTTTTTGTACGACCAACCGTTAATGAAAGAGGTGGCAATGTTACCTATTTGTATTTTTAAATATCTTAAAATGTCTATTATTGCCGTCTTAAATACGAAAAAGTTCCTAGTAGAACAATTTTCTTTTGTTCATTAAAATATGAAATAATTGAGCTACGAGTTTATTTTTTCTGACTAAAATGAAACCAAATTTTCATAGCTTATAATTTATTCAACCGATTTGTCTCAATCGACCAATAAACTGAGAAGTTTGAGCTTTTTGCGTAAAAAGTATGTAATTTTAGAGCGTTTGCCAATTCCGTTGCTACGAGTTATTACATTGTTACCCAGCCTTGTAATACGCATTGCAGGTTATTATACTTATGTTTCAGCTCTAATTAAATTCCAAACTACTAAAATATATCGCAGAAGTAATAAGTGTCGATAAAAAGGAGCATTTACGAAAAAATAACGTCTCGCTAGTCACCGAGGGAGGTCTCAGTTTCGAAAGGAAGGCGCCGCCCCTGGAAATTTCAGTCGGGGTGAATATTTTGCGGCGATTCAGCGCTAGTCAGCGGCAGAGAGCGTCCTGACGTCATGATTTCAAAAGACGTGTTCTCATTGGCTGCTTTCCGCCGCCATCTAAAACTCATGCATGTACAGCGCTCATACTTATACTACAGCGCTCATTTGCCTCCAATTCACCATGTTACAGAATCACACAATTTTACCACCCAGGTGGCGCGTAGCAATACATATCTGGCTACAACTCGGCCAATACCAAGTTGATTGCGCTGAAACTTGCGCCCATACTTCATCCGAGCGCAATTCAGCTACTCGTGTTGTTCGCTAGTATTTATTAAAAATATGAGCTTCGAAATCTACCTGCGCCTGTAGGCCAATGGCGAAAGGGAATTAATTGAATGAGGCATTAATTACATTCAGGTTGGAACGCTTCCTGCTAATTAAGCTACCATTATTTCAACAAATGTAATAATTATTATTTTGCGATAAGATAATATACACTCTTCGTAAAACAAAGTCTCAAAGACACGTCTCATGGGCGTAACGCAACTTCAGGCAATGAATCTCTATCAATATTGGTTAATATTTTAATCACCCTAATTGATATCTTTGTGATGGTTCTTTCTGTAAACATAACATGAAGAGTTGCCTATTAAATAATCATTTGGTAATAGCTTGCTAATCTTTTTTATCGGGGTTGTTTTCGGTATCCCTAAATTTGAGATCCTTATGCAAATCGTTAATAATGAAATATGATTTGGTTCTTTCCTGGCGTATGATGCTAATGAAGGTTTCTCGGACTTTCTAGAGAAAGTTCTCGGGTTTTCTTGGGCGGGTTTCCGGAAAATTAAGTGGGAAAGAGAGAAGAGGGGCGCAATCAAATCACATCCGACGTGACCTTTTGGCGGGAATCCGTCCAGGTAGATAAGAAGGCAGATTCCTTCCCACTGACATGCCCTGAGGAATATGGCAGAGGTAGCCATTGAAACTTCGGCCAACAAGTACCTGACCTGGTGGGAAGCCCGAGAAACCTCCATCGTTCAGTAATGCTTGTCTTTCATGAATATTGCTATTTTTTGTGTCTTTTGGCTTTGGGAGTTATGTTAATCAACTATTTATATTTCCTAATTCTTGAGTGGAATGTTAACCACATTGGCAAATCCCAGGCCTGGGGAAACCCGAAACAAAAATTAAAATAATTCCAATAAAATAGATTTCCCTATCAAAGATTCATGTATCAAAACTTCAACAGTTTATTATTCTCCTCGGTACCAATAGTACAGCACATTACCGCTAGGGGGTAACAGAAGCGTCAACGTACAAGGCAGTATCACTATTATAATAAGTGACCAGTAAATTGAAATGCTAACACAACACCCTCTTTTCTTTCACAAAGGAAAATAATTTAAATACATGTAACCATCATATGGTGTCGTATGTTAACACTCATTGAGACAAATCTTAGGGTCAAAATTAGCATAAAAATTCTGTGGTTAACAAAAATATTTCTGATGGCAATCGAACATAATGCAAGTAGACAATTTGGGAAAACTTATTGAGAATAGCAATCAATCAACTTTAATCCCATTTTTTTAATGTAATAACTTGACATAAAACAAATTAGCAACGATAGGTTTATAGCTAGTTTTTTTAACTATCCTGTTTGAACGAGTGAAAGTCTGTCCATTGTCCCTTGATCTTGGTAGTCCATAATCTTCTCTCCTGGTGTCTACAGTAGTATCAGGGTTTGTCTCAATTTCCCTCTCTAGCTCGCTGTTATATAAAGATTTCTCGTTGGTCACTGCGGTCAGACACCCTGAACTGACACTGTTTTTGTTTAGCGTTATCCCTGCTCCCTGGAGCCTTATGAATACCTGCTACAGCCACCTGTCGTGCTCTTCTAAGTCTTTTCCAAAAACTACGATATCATCTATCAAACTAACGGCTCCAATCGAGACCCATCAGCGCCTCAGATTTTCGTTTTATGTCAACTTAAGTACGGCCCGCGGGCCTCATCTGCAACCACAAGATGATTTATCCGGCCTGCAGAAGACTTATGCGGAAATGCGCCGCATAATATTTGCTTGGATGGTCGCTATTTGTTCGTAATTATTGTTTCAAAATTTAAATCTCAGTTAAAAAAGATTTTAAAAGTACAAATACGGTAACATCATTCATATTATTGGTTTTGTGATGAAAATGTGTGAATTTGCTAGTAGTGTTCGTCGTCATCCATATACAATAATTTGATTTCATATACTCTGTAACTAGTTAATAAAATTTTCTCATTTCGATAAAACTCGTATCTAGAGTTTGCTGTTTATTTTTTTCACTACGGCCCGCTGAAAAGTGATCAAGTACCCATTGTGGCCCCCGTTACGATAAGTTTGGAGACCCTTGATCTACACTCAAGTAAAATATTTTACCGTGAATTCGAGTTAGTTAGAGTTAGAGTTAGGTTTTTGTAGGGTGCCTCGAAGACGAAGGTCATTTGCACCACAATAAAATATCATAACTTCGTCAAATTTGTATGAAATAATAAATAAATATAAACAACATAACACGTTAAAATGGGCAAAATTAAAATATAACACCAAACATTGGTTCATCACATATATTTTAAAAGCCCAGTCTCTTTTAAAAACAAAATTACCCGGCTGACACAATCAGGGTCGTCGCCTAGGACTTGTCCCAGGTCCCCCCTGATGTTTAGCCGGTCGCGCACAGCACGGTATCTATCACACTCTGTCAGGAAATGCCTCACAGTAATGGGAGAGTCGCAATCCTCACAATGTGGTGGAATCTTCTCTTCTGTGAAGAGGTAAGAGTGGGTGAGGGCACAGTGCCCTATCCTCAACCGTGAGATGGCGACTTCTTCCCTGCGAGTCCTCCCGACAGATGTGGGCCACACTGATGTCACCGGCTTAATGGCGCGTAACTTATTTCCCACCAGGGATTGCCAGGTTTCTTTCCACTGTTTTAAGGCTACGTTTCTCAACGTAGCCTTCAAGTCATCATGGGGTACCAACGCAGATGCAATATTCGCGTCCTGGAGAGACTTCTTTGCTGCCAGGTCTGCTCTCTCATTGCCGGCTATTCCCATGTGTCCGGGGACCCACACAAACACGATTCTAACGTTCCTCTTGCTAAGTAATAGCAACCCGTGAATTCGAAATTTTTAAAAGTGTTTCCACGAAATGCCCTGACTTTCGCAAGATTTTTCCATATCGATGAAATTCCATGACTTCTCCCGGTTATCCATGTATTTAAGATCAGCGGACCCTGTCTTTGACGCCACTTCAAATGCTTTATAATTGGCGAAAATCTGGTACTCTATGAATGTATGTCGGCATCCTAAAAATTAAAAACAATTCTCTACCAAGGAGACAAAAAAACAGTACCTATATATAAAAATGAGCCACAATAGATTTCAATGCCCCGTTACCTTCAATATTTGTTTCCTTTGGAGCCTTAAATATGGAAGCAGGTAAACAAAATCGAGCATGCATTTCTTCTAACACAAAAGCCAATTTCTTCGGATCCCAGGTTTGTACGTTTGAACCGATAAACTCAACCTTAGGCTCAATAAAATCTACGCTAACTTCCTCCTAAATATGCACCGGAAACTTGGATAAAAAAGTCCCATGAAGGCAAAACGCAAGAACAAGAGAGGCGAGCGAAAAAAAAATTTGCGTTCACTTCGTCCGGCGGCAAGCTAGTCAAATAATTGAATCATGGCAGTAATTTATTGGTTTCCTAAAAGGAGCAGCCAAGTGCGTGGGAGGACGGGAACGGGGTCGCAGGCGTAACCGAATAAAGAGACGGAGAGCAGGTAGGCAGAGGAGGAAGGAAGGAAATTGAGTTAGACAGCCCGCTCCTGGCGTGCGACTCAAAATACGCTAAGGGCCGGAAGGATGGCGGGTTGGGAGAGAGGGAGAAGGGTCGAGTGGAGGGTCGGGGGAGGTGGAAAGGGTAATGAGTGTGGGGTGGGGAAAAGGACGAGTAGGAGGCAGTGAATTGGAGATGGGAGGGGCCGGAATGGAAGGGGGTCTAGTGTGAGGGACTGCCACGCAGGGGTCGTGTAAGGGCCATTAAGACCACTCTGGTCATCAAAAGGCACTGCTTCGGTGATGCACAAGTTCGTCCACAGGTGAGCAAGAGGAGAGGTACGGGGCCAGCTCCAGAGGAGTAGGATTCCCATGTGGCATCGCGGAAGTGGACCGTCAGTAATGTAACGGCTGAAGAAACCATATTTCGAGAGCGTTGCAATGTCTCCCCTGGAGTGAATGACGTGATTACAGGGCGAAACTTGTCATGCACTTTGTACCACGCAAAGAAAGATTTAATCAGCGAAATCAACAAAATGCGAAGGTAATCCGTGCGCTTTGTCATGAATTGACACGAGCGAGCAGTGTGCGACAAAGCTATCGGTTGGCCTAGATTGGGAGCCGCAAGAAACTTGGGAATTTACACACAATTTTAAGGTAACAATAAGAATTCAGATATGACGAGTTCCATGTCGACACGGAGGATATCATTTCACCACCGCACCGCATATGTAAGAGACACATTGTCAAAGAGATAGGTTCAATAATTCCCCCTAACCAAGCACCATTACAACTTATTGACTATAACAAAAACAGATTGAAACACAAATCCAACAAAACAGATCTCACTTAACGCCCCTTCCGTTTTCCGTTCGCCCAATTCCTTTTTTCCTCCCTTCTTCATAATCACTGTTCAAACAACGCTCACCACACGATCTCACGATCTAATTGTGGCTTGCAGGTAAGGAGGGCAGAGCATACATATCAATATCACCCGCTCAGTAACGATCAAGGTACTACGAAAACAACAAAACCAAACCAATGTACGAAAAAAATTTTAACGAATAAGATAAGGTGAAAACAAAACACAAAAGATCTGTAAAAAGCTGTCAAGAAGAAAAGCGAAGGAAAACTGAGTTATGAGATGAACTAGGATACGAGTACCTACCTCATTTCATGGGCATACTCGATCACTCAATTACACTAAATGAGATAGACAACAGGATTACTAGTTTAAATAATCCTTATCACGCACATATCGTGACCGAGAAAGAACTAATTGTAAGAATAACGTATTCGCATGCGCATGGGACTCTGTTTTTAATCTATAATCCAAAGGCAGTTTCTGCTCCAACACTTCGAGGCACACACCGCAGTGAGAGCTTGTTGCGCTGAACGACGTACATGGTCATTAACGCACAGCAAATGATCACTAAAAGCTCAGATAATAGGAGATATATGGTTAGCAGATGAGGAAGTAGTCACAATAATCAGGGCATCTAGAATATTTTGGCAAGAAAGAGAAATAATGGTAAATACCTAATCACCATTTAGTAATATTCAAAGAGAAAACGGGAATGTAAGCTTAATAAAAAGGACTACTTTATCTAGAGGTCATGTTGAAATGACGAGAGGAAATCAAGGAGAAATCAGGGCCAAAAATATTAACGATAAACGTCTAAACTCCACGAAAAGGAAGGGAAGAAATCGCAAGATGTGAGTCAATTCAGTCAAATTAGAGGGAGGTGAGAATGCAGGGCTCGATGGAGGAGAGAGCAATAGGATGGAAAAGAATAGCAATTGGCATGGGAAAATGGGGGCAGATTGTGAGAGCGGCCAGATCCATCTAACACTCGCAGACCCTTTTAACAGAGAATGAGTTCATTCCTCGGAAAAATAAATTAATCCACGA
This sequence comes from Pyrrhosoma nymphula, assembly GCA_963573305.1. Lineage (NCBI taxonomy): Eukaryota > Metazoa > Arthropoda > Insecta > Odonata > Coenagrionidae > Pyrrhosoma > Pyrrhosoma nymphula. Next base: position 132,470,181 of record OY754334.1, on the reverse strand, counting down.
TGGAAGAGTAGGGAGCAGCGATCTCAGTGTTCCCAAGAAAAAATAAATCTGAGAAAGAACTCTCTCACTCTATAAGGATCTTCTCATAAACGGTAGAGTGCTTGGGGATGATATCAGCACATATTAATCCACCAACATTAGTATGAAAACATATTTAATCAATATAATAAATGAACCAGTCCTCAACCTAAAGTTCACTTTTGAGTGCGATGGTTGAGGTCACCTATTCCTCGGCTTCGGCGAAACACGGCGCTTAAAATCTACCAGCCAGGGTAGACAGGGTAGCTTCCTTGACTAACAACCGAGGTCATTTGCCCTATTAAGGATTGAAAAGTGCGATGGTCAGGGAAGGATTACTATGGACTGGAGGAAGGGTGGGAAGGCACCCGGCGTAGACTTTAGCCTATTCTAAAAGACAGGCACCAAGGGGTTTAACGTCCCATCCGACGAACGGAATACTGCACTTAAAGGGCTTTCCGACAGCACTCAAGTAGGGTTATGGATTTACACTGACGATTTTCGGCCAATGCTGGCATACGGACACTTGCCCTTGGGATGGGAAGCCAATAGTCTAGCCACTACACTAACCCAATCCCCGTCTAGCCCAGTGCCATCAAAGATTTCATTTATGCTTCTCGTAATTATACTATCACACACAGCTACAGTTCAGCTTGGGGACGTTCCAATTTATCGGCTATGAACCCAGAACCCTCCTGTCAGAAGGAAAACGCTCTACGACGCCAACCATGCTATGACTTAAATTAAAATGTTAATGACAACGTATTTTACACAAGTCATGAACCTAGAAAATGTAGTTCATACGATTAATTAAATTTCTTTACGCATATTGCCATATCCAAGATATACCATCATATGCATACACATATCATCGAGTATGCAAGCATTCCTACATACCACTAATTACCATTAATTAATACTAATTATGACACAAAGAAAAAGGTAAAGGTTCCTATCGACACAGCAAGATTGGTTCAGACAGGAAATGCCACATCTTGCCAAACTAGCCCCATACCTTCCAATTCTCTTGAGAAATCTATTACACTACCAATTAGCCATTGCCGTCGACTTGAGTATATATAGTTCAAAGATGCGGTGGCTACATCCACGATTAAAAAAACTAGTGATTGATGGAGAAGTAATACGGTATCAGGATATCAAATTCGGTTTTTATCAATAACCCTTGACAGAAAACGACTTATGAGCTACCTTTTGTTCATTGAATACTATTTAGGTTAATTATACGATATTTTTAAGATCCTTATTGTGTTAAGTATTTTTTAATTCGAAATAAATTGGCTTGTGAACACCTAGAGTTCCAGTATTCCATCCACAGCTTGGAGTGCAAATTGCAAGAAAACTTTTCATAGAGAAATTTAAACTTTAATGCTATCGGAGCATCTTTCATCACCGTATTTGCACTAAACTTAGACAAGAAGCAACGATTCAGCCAGTAATTAAGTATCTCATAAAATGATAATTCAACGTTTCACCCTTCCAAACAGGTTGACAACAGGGATTCATCAATGATAATATTTAACCAAAATGCATGCTAGTAAAAAGATACAGACGTGGTTGCTGGTTACCTACCCTTTCGCAAGGGAACAAATATATTAAAAGCCTTAAGAATAATAATCGATGAATAAGCGAATCCCTTAAAAAAGGTAGTTTGGAAATAAAAGGTTGAAAAGTCAGGCGAACAGTCCGCACTGCCGCTACTTTTAGTTGCGTCAACAAGCCGTCGGGCGCTGAAACCATACGTCTCAAAGAGATGCCCTTGGTGAGTGTGACGACGCAGCTCAAACAAATTTTCCCCGTCGAGTTCAAACACACTTTTCTTCATCATTTTTGATTCGGTCACTCATCTAAGGCAGAGCTCTGCATGGCAGCCCAACCAAAACAGAGCGCTGGTTATCTTATAACGCGATGAGTACATCAGGTTTACCACAATTATTATTTTCGATAACCTAGTAGTAGAATATAAGGGAGTTTTGGATTGAAAATTCATCATAAATCTTCCCAAGCTATCTCTAAGGAATCTTAGGAATGTAAATTTGGATGGAGTTAAATTTGGATCGAGGGTGGGAGGCAGATGTCACTCCTATCGGCAGAAACACGATTTAAAAATGATAAACATCTTCAGCTGAGAGATTGGAGGGTGACGTATATCACGCTGCTTTTGGTTTCTGCCGAATTACGTCACCCAGGACAAAACTTCGGCTGCTGAGAGGTAGTACGACGTTAAATTTTGGCTTGAAGGGTCAGTGATGGATGAGCTCGATTAAAAGGTTGGGAAAGGGCATTTTAGGCAGATTGACAGAATAAGAGTCTGAATAGAAGAAATAAAGGCCAATTGATAATCAATAGTTTAGTAATCAGTGAAAAGATCAGCTTACATACGGATGAATATCTAGAAGAAGAATGCCTTGTGGAAGGTTTTACGAACACTTACTATGTCCATGTGCGTAATGAACCACCCTCGGCACATAGGTTCATGCAGAACTATACGGAAAAAATAGCACGAATCGTTCTAGTTCACACTTTCCATAAAAATATAATAGCTCTCCCAACTTCTATTTTACCAAGTAAAAGGATATGCAATGTCGTACAAACCAAAACTAAGAATCAACTCAATTTAATTCTCACCGATCTAGTTTCGCCGTCACCACGAGAAAATATCACAGAAGCGCAACGCACTATATCAACTACTGTAAAATAAGCAATGCAATAAGTTATTTCCTAAAATACATGACCAATTATAAATTGCCTCACAAGGATGGTGAACTAATATACCTCAAGGCGAAGAGATATGAAGTCACTCAGTTTACTAGCGTTCTGAATCTATTCCGCCAAATCTTAACTAGTTCTGTGACAGGCCAAACTCCCTTCTAATACTCCATGTACGCAGGAATTCACCGATCTCATTCCCTACTTAGAGAGTAACGGAATGAATAAACATATTACTCGATTACCAGAAAAAGGCAGACAGATGTCAGACGTTTCAAAGATGTGATTCGATGTTAACGAAGCGAATGAAAACCCAAATATTTGGGTAATTAGGAGGGTAACTCAAAATTAAAATGGAATCAGAAAAATAATAATTTAAAACACTTCAGGTGCAATAAAATCCATCCATTAAATTTTCAGTCATTCTTCTATAACGTGAGATGTAACTCGATATTTCAAACGGATGAATGACGAAATTACTTTGTTCTCCACGGTGTAACTTCGCATGCGATCTACACTATATGCATATTAGCTCTCAACACTAAAAATTAATACTCTCAATAAATATCAATAATAAGCAATGACAACTCAAGTGATCGCGTCCATCAGAGTCAAAGGAAAATAAAATAACTGAGGCGGACACTTCAATGCATTCGTCTGTAAATGGAAGAAGAAATTCTATGAATGTCGAATGAGTAAAAATCATTTGTAAAATAGAGTAAGTAACTTGAATGCTGGACGGATTAGAACATACGTCAGATGGAAATCCAGTTCGGCTATGTCAAATTTACAGTGAATTCCGATGTCAAGGGATCACATACATAACCATTTTCTACTGAAGAGCAGACTATACTACACATTTTTTCTAGTCCAAAGAGGAACTTCCAAAGGGAGGTTCCTCTTTCAACTTCAAAATCCAAGCGGCTAAACCACAAGACACTAGACATACCAGAAAATTCAACTCAAGGATATCGAAAGGGGATCTACAATTCAAGGTAGACTACTGAATGAAGTAGGATTTTCCCAAGGGAACCAGATGCCCACCCTTCCAGTGATTGGTCGCGACACTCAAACCTTCCCAGAAATATATTGAATTTATTTCACGAAAGCTTCCCAGATCGGAATTCCACGAGAGAGCTCTACCTGTCGATCGTTTCATGTCATGCTCATATTTGCCAGCCAGGGGCCCTTCTCTTTTCTTCTTTTTCCCCCTCCCTCTCAGCTCAGATCATTTGGCCGGCTTGCCATTAAAAATGGATGCCGACACTGAAATAAAATGGACAGTGGGAACGCGATCAATTTATGCTAAAAGCGGCACCAACGTAATTACTGAACGCGGAGATGAAGGAACCCCGCGGAGCACTACAGTCCGAATGAAACGATCAATAATAATGCGAGACTTAAGCAGCAAAGCGAAAATATTTCTCAGAATCGATCTGCCAGACACCTGTGGAGAGTCACGAAGGTTAATTCTTTGAGTTCGTTCAGCAAATTTCGTTTGTTTTTATTCTTTCCAAATTTAGCTTTGTTAGATTTCGCTCAAAAATAAATTGGTCAGTGCACAGGTTGGTTCCCGACCAAGAGAAGCAGCAAATACATCAATAACCAGGTGAAGCTCATCCACCCATCAGCTTCTGGCACATGGGAGCGTTGCACGTAAAGTGCCGAAGGGCACTGTCGAACACCTTGACGGTTATCAGCAAGTTACACAAAATTTTAGCATTCTCACATGAGCACTTTGCAGATTAGAGGTATATTAACATTTAAACCCTTTCATTACCTTATTAAAGAAAAAGTCACTCCAAGACTACAGCCTCATGTGCATAACGCAGCAAGCAATCTTTCCACGGACCTTCCATTAGGGCTGAAATAGCCCACTTTTAATCCTAAATTAACGACTAAAGCACTGGGCCATCAAAATTCCGCTATTTCCCGGAATGGAAGCGCAATAATTAAATGAAAAGAACTTAACTGCATCTTCAAGCAGAAGTTGATGAGTAGAGTTTGATTTTCTCCCGACGAATAGTTGAGGTAAATTCTTCACGGGTTGGTTTCCGTCCGGTTTAGTGACTCCATCATCTCCTCTGCCGACGTTTCGAAGGAAGACTTATCCTTCGTCATTAGGGTCGTTGATACCGGGGCCGTTGAGAGTCATGACTTCAACAGAGACGAAGGGTTCCACTTGAGTGGGACCTGGAACCCAATCCCGGAAATGGCGGGAGAAGTGACCTGAGGGACATCCTATATGAGGAGCCTAGAAGCCAAGGGGTACAAGTGACTTTTTAGTTTTTTCGAGCTAAGTGCAGAAATGTGTGTTAAATTGTTGTGGCCAAGGGGTGTAAGTGAATGACTGTTATGGGTGCTGAGATCTAGTGGAGTAAATTTCATCTACTTCAAGAAACACATTGAACAACAACAATTTAAACTTTAAACATGAAGAACTCAAAACTAACGTTTTGTCACTTGTACCTCTTGGCTTCTCGACTCCTCATATAAACTCGGCACCTCGACACTCGGTATCAACGGCCCTGATGACAGTATAGATTTTCCTTCGAAAGGTCGGTAGAGGAGATGATGGAGTCACTAACTCGGACGGAAACCCGTGAAGAATTTACCTCAGAAGTTGATTAATTAAACTATCTTTTCGAGCATTTAAAAAACAAGGACGCCAATTATGGAATGGAGTCAAAGTGAACAAATAAATAGTAACATTGTTCTTCCGAATTCAAGTAGGGACCTTTACCACATTCAAATAGGGTAGCATACTTTCATGCTGGGCATTTGACTTGTTCCGTTTACACCAAGATTAGCCCAGAGGAGCTTTCATAATTTCCTGGGTAAAGAGTAATTAAGAGCGTTTTGAAAATAGCACTCAAATGTATAAGGCAAATAACGCCCTTTCAAGCCAGTAGGCGTTTTCACGACAACACCGAAAGATGAATGGCGCCAAACAAATATAATCTACGAAATTAGAGCCTAACAAATTGAAGAGCTCTAATTATACTTCATTCTTTTTCAAGTTTAACATCCTATGTTGGATTATAATAACTCTATACCACAAATAAGTTTATAAAAATTGTTACTTTTGCCAAATAAAAAATAGAATAAGACAAAATAGTGCTGCAGTAAATTAACAGATAATTTCATTAGGGCATTTGGATATAGCTCCACAGAAAGGGATCTTTCCCATTACACTCACCATTTACACAGTTATCATGTTCGATTGTCTGTCTTACTGAGTCACATTAAATTGAAAAAGCAAGGACTCCGTCATTTATTACAATAATGAAAGCGGACGATTATACTTAATCTGAGTTATACCAGAAAAGCATACTTCTCTAAACAAAAAAAACAACGAGAGCTCGTACTGACGTGCATATAACTTTTGAAAAAAAATAAGTGCGCGTTCTACAGATTAGAACACCATTAAAATATGCCCATTAAGCAGAAAAAAAGGCATCAATCCGACCGATTACTTGAATTCAACTAAGATGCCGCGAACCCCGAGTAATTTTTTCAACAAAGAGGGAAAAAATTGATTATTTGATAAATTTACCGACATTGTTTACGATTTAGTCCGGGCATTAATTAAACTTACTATATTTAAAAGAAATCGCAAAAATGAACTGATAATGTCTGACTTTTAAAGAACGGACCTTATCTGTACAACGCAAAATAAAGGGTTCAAAATACCCACCAAACGAAATTCCCTGAGAATGTTAAAAAAATACAAGAGAGAGAGCGAAGAATATTTCCAGAAAGAGAAAACCAAACAACACCACTAAGAAAAGATTTCAGTTCTCGGCTGGCACACCAGAACACGGTAAGACCGTTGCGGGATCAAAATAAAAGGGGAAACAACTGAACAACTTAAAAGAAAAAGCATACCTCAGGCAATGGTAGGTATTTCCTCCCGAGCGGAGGTGAGGAGAATATAAAGTGGCATGCAAACAAATGAGGTTAATGGCCTGATTATAGTTGGAGAAAATATAAAAGGATATAACTTCCCTCACACAGTAGTCAAATCGTTCCGAGGTGCAAGATGGAGGGGGGGGGGGTGTGGAGGGTGGTTGAGAAAAGACTCCGAGGAAAATCAAGAGGGCGAAAGGGCGTGGCGGTTAGAGGGAATCGGGGAAGGGGAAGTAAATCCAGGTCACGTGACGGACTGCGACAAGATAAAAACAAGAGACGGAAAACGAGCTTAAGTGATTGGTGGAGATAAGGAGCGGAGGAGGTTGAAGGCAGGAATGAGAAACGCAAAAGGGAGTGGATCGGAACGGAAATGGATCGAGGTAGGAAGAAAATTTCACTCATCGTTATTTGGTTAGTCCACCAATTCATTGGAATGTTTCCTGGATTTTCTGCGTCTGGTGCAACATTCCGGGATAATTATTAACATTCCCACATATCGCCATCTATTTTTCTGCCATCAAGTTCCTCCTAAACAGCTCTTACTGTCTAATTCTCTTGATGTCGTCCAAAAGTCCAATTATTTTTATTTCTGTTCCGCACTGGCTCGACATTCTCCTCCCTGCAACCTTTACTTACATTTCAATCTATTTAAGCGATTCTCCCATCACCGCAAAAAAGACCTTTCCTACTCCATCATATCTAACAATTCCTTATTTGTCATCCTTGCTGCCCAACTTACCCTCCCCATTCTTCTCCACGCCAATATCTCAAAAGCCTCCAAGCTACGTACATCTTCCCGCAAAGACCAAGTGCCCGGACCATACAACACAAGACTCCACATTCAAAATTTAACAATTTTTTTCTGACGGTGCTTATCAAGAGATCCCCTTATCGATTTCTCTCTCACAAATGATCACTTGGCACATACACATCTTCGCCTACTGTCCTAACGTATGCTGCGGTCTCCGACAAAGGTAGAAACGATACTGGGGAGTTCTCACTCTCTATCTCATTCCAATAGTTCAAAATACAGTACATTTATTCATTTTGGGGCAATAATTAATTGCCATAAAACAACAACATATTGCCTAAACATTTATCCTCCAACTTAATTCTCTAGGTACCGAGGTGAACTCTAACAAACGCTGAATTGCACATTCTTCCACCTATCTACTAAGTCCAACGACAAATAACATTCAGTAGAATCTCATCAACGTCGTTTTCTCTCTGTTTATTGAATACCCCATGACTGCTGTCTGTCTGTATTATAAACATTCCTACTATACTGTCCCTCCGACGCAATCGTCATTAAATATGGTATCTCAGCTGAAATTCACTAATGCTAAATAAAAATGTCACAAGGCAAAATTTTGTAATTCTTGTCACTTCTAATAAAATGTAATTAACAGTTAATAAAAACTAGAGAAGGTTCCCGTTGGATATCAACGGGAAGGAAAAACATCAACAATAATACATTGTAATAAACCATTCATATCTTAGTTAGTGCAAAGAATCATTGAGCTAATGGATGTGTACGGAATCTCGACTTGAACAATACGTAGGGCAATGGCCCAGCCACATTGACACACCGGTTCCCGTAAGATCACCGAAGTTAAGCAATGTTGGGCCCTGACGGAGGCTGGATGAGTGACCCATACAGCTCTTGTCCCCTGTCTGCATGTAGCAGACAGGCATGGGGTTGGCACAATGGACTAAGAAGGTCTAAGTGCCCGGGCTCCTGTCGAAGCCCCCCCCCTTACAAACAATCTATCTATTTATCTGAACAATACGTGTGGTTGTCGTAGGGACGATGACTCAAAAACACTAAAATATTGCGAAAAGTCCTTAAGTTTTAGCAAAAATTTCGGAATTTTTGCCGGAATACAAAATTCAATCGAAGGAATAAGCATCTTTATTTTATTTTCTTTCTATTGGTACCTTTCCCAATAACAGAAAACCACTATTTCTCATTTAATTTAGCAAATAAAAAAAGGTCTTATGCCAAATAAAGATTCAGCTCCACGTGTATTTCTTGTGTGAAAGATACTGATATACATATACACATCGGTGATTATTATAGTAGATAACAGGGTTGCTACAGTCCAGAGGTAAAGAAACTCCAGGACTTTAAAAGGTTTTCCACGCAAAAATTTTAACTTTTACGGGTGAAAATTCTATTCCTCGGAGTGTATTTTTAAAGAAGGGGCAGGAATAGCAGCACAACACATTAATGCAAGTACTGTGAGGGAATAAAGTTTTCCAAAAAACAGAGCACCACCATCATTGCTCTGGAGGAAAATCGGCTTTCTTTTTGATGGCATATTATTCTTAGTTCTCGGCCGCGACTAAGGCCACGAATTTCCTGCGCAAAATCAGAGGAGAAAAATATATTCCATCTTCCTCAGTATGAGTTTAAAGAATAGAATCAGAAAGTTTATTTTAGAATAGAATATATATTTTTTATACTCTGGGCATCACCCTTAGAGCAAATTCTATGGCTATGATGAAAGGCTATGATCTCAAGGAACCAAAAATGTCATTCAAAACACTTCTCAATGAAGAATATGCTGAATTTGAAGGGGGTTATATTAATTTTAACAATTAATTTAAAATGGTTAAGGCAAAACTGCTTTCAAACCGCATTTGACATCCTCTATATTGGGTTAAACTTGGATTTCAAAGCTTCGGTCACTAAAATATGACTGAGATAAAGCACAAAAAGCTAAGCAAGCAGTTATCATCTAAAGTAGCGCATAGAATGTTTTTAGATATCAGTGATTGTAAAAAAATAATGGACCAGTTTAGCCTATTACGTGCAACCGGTCTCGAGAACGCTGTTTTTAGAGCGATCTAAGCCGAAGGATAACTTCCACAAAATTTACATATTTCCCAAATTTCCTTTCCAGAAAAGATTCATCACGACAGCTACTTGTGGAACAAATCACAATATAAGTTACTTTATTTGGCCCTTTTTGCTCAAAGACGTTCATAACCCTAAAACTGATGAGCTGCTAAATTGCTTCTAACTCGCTTGGAACTGGAAACAATATCTTGTCAGAAAGATAAATCAGTTGAAGATAATGAAGACTATTCGCAATGACGCACAGGAGTATTAACCACAAATTGTCTCTTTATTCAAACAACCGAATAGAAGTGTTATTATACCAATTAACATGAAATGTAATACGAGAAATAACTAATAAGGTGAACATTAATTTATTATGGAGTTTCTGGCGAGATGCGGTGGATGACCTCCATACTAAAAGATGAATTTTGCTGCAATTAACCGCTTTTTCTAAATATCATTATCACCAGTCGTATTTCGACTGACTGAGCCACTACCAAGTTAAAGGTGTTTAAAAATGATTATAAAATAGGTAAGGAGCAATTGACCATTCATGAGTTGATGGTGAGATAGGAATATGACCTTTCCTGATACTCACAAAAGAAGAGGTTGATTTGAAATCCATCCCAGCGAATAGACAGTGAAAAGCCATTTCATCGTTATTTTCCATCGAAAGCCAAAACATTATTGCATGCAATGAAATGAGGTTCGTTTGGTCAAATTTACTGTGAATAAAAGTGTCTGACCATCAGGCCTTGACCCCAAGAATTAAATTTCTTCGGAATATCACTAGATAACTTGATTGCCGAAAACAATTACTATGCCACCACGGCGTACAGGAATAGGGCAGAATATAATTCATCCAATGAGGTAAAAGTTCTGAGTAAAAACAGAAGTGCCAAAGACATGAAGAACAAAAACAATCATTAATTAAACAATGACATGTTACTAACAATATCCCATCATCTTGTATAAATCTCCACCGTTGAACATTACGAAGAGATCACTAGATGGTTGAATTGCAGAAGGCAATCATTAAGCAAGCAAGAAATAAGAGATTACGGAATGAAGAATTCGTCAAATGTATGCTTACACATCTGAGGAAAAAATTTGAAACACGAAAGACGTTAACAGGAAAAATACTCGAGAAGTTATTAATGTGATCACTGAGAGGGTCGGGTAGATAGCGACGGAGAGGACGGGAAAATGATAAATGCGATATATTTCTCGGGAGGATCTCAACTCGGCCCGACCACATAAACCACGCCCAAGGATAGATACTGCCGACGGGACGCGACGAAAGAAAACAAAAAACTGCTGAGAGAAAGAGGGCTTGTTTTCACGCGAGAATACGAAAAGTCGGGCAACGCCCTATTCATTTGTATCGCCACCCTATTTCCAAAGCTATCCGACAGAAATATAAAAACGAAAGGTATAAGGGTATTAAGAAGAGACAGATGGATTCGCATGTCAAAAAACAATGCTCTTGCCGCCCTCATCGATGAAAAAGTATGAACTTCGCACATCCCTTCAACTCAGATGAAAAATTACTAACCTAAGCCTCGGCCGCGCGAACAAAGACGATAATGAAAAACAAATTTGACTTTCAAAAATCTGTACGCAAGCTAACATCGTCCCGAGAAAAAGAAAACGAGCTAGACAGTTAAGCGATTTAATCCTCCCGTGTCCATCGCTAACGAAGTCATGTTCCGGTACCTATGTCCTCCCAAAAGAGACACACAACCGAAATTTTCCCATCTGCCACAAGACAGTTGAGGCAATTTTCAAAGGGTAAAGCAGATGAATTGCATAGTTGACATAATCTCTCCACGTCCATATGGGTCTACAAGTCAACCTCAAGTCTCGCGTACGTAGGACCCTTTATGTGATACAGAAAGTTAAAAATGTTGCGAGCAAAGAGCAGCTCACAGAAAATTTGATAAAGCATGTACCCCATGCTTATTTGTACGTGCATTGCCATTTTTTCCTCAATAAAATTTAGTCATAAAAATTCTGACTATATAAAAAATAATATAATTTTCTCCGTAGCTTAACCTTGCACTATATGTACAGTAATGTACACGACGAAAAAATGTTAGCAACTCTCACTACCTCTTCTATTTCGTCGGCAGCTGTTATATCTCGATATAATCAAGCGATAAAATGTTTGCAGTCGTAGTTCTAGCCGCAATTGAAAGCACGGAGAAATAAATTCGTTCGATCTCCGCGCGGCCAATTTGGGCGGACTTCTCCTGTTTCTCCGGGATACGGAATAGCCTGACGCCGAGATCAATTCCGCTAAATTTAGGCTTTTCCCTCTTTAATTCCTTCTCCGATTAAACATCCTATTTCGAGGATATTAAGTCCCTTTCCACATCCGTTCGGCTGCCCGTCCGTTTTCCCTCCTCCATCCATTAGTGAGTCCATGTGGGGCTAAAAAGCTACCCACTCGCTCAAAGCCGACAGCAAAGATTCAGCAAGCCAGACTGATCAAATTAAACTTCCAATTTGAATTCTCTCTGCCGAATAACAGCGAACTGTACACTCACATGCCAATGGCATTAAAAAGTATGGAACACGGACATGGGCGGAAAGAGGTGACAGAAGGAGATAAAAGTATATAGAGTGGGTACGTACGTATTTACTCGTATCAGTACTCGTCCTAACACTTCATATATATTTGCAGAACGATTAAATCTTCAGCGAGGAAATAGGACACTTTTTTAATTTACTTTCTTCCAATGATTTTTTTCCATTCCAATCTTTTTTAAAAAACCAGTAACACCACGTCTTTCATGACTATTGGTGGTCGATGTTGAGTGTTAATTCACGGTACTTGGAACTAGTATGTCTGGACGCTATCGCCTGTGGTCGAATCAGGAAGTTTTGTTGGAAATTTTATTAGGAATAATTCCGATCAAACTATTTTTGACGAATTTAAAATGACTCACAAGGAAGGCCTTGATTGAAACAAACGGAAATAGAGCAAATACTGGACTTACTGGTATCACCGGGAACCTCTCAATGCCAACAAAAAAAAATTTGGCTTTGGCATTGCGTCGATGTATATCCTATAAAAATAATGTCCAGCAGGAATAGTTTTTGGGCACACAAATACCGCGAGAAAGAACGCGAGAATCACATTACAGGACTCATTTTTATCATTCAAACATTTTTTTGGAAACTAGAACACGCTACCTCACGACAATAAATATATATAACTTTCAGTTCGAGAGCAAAGATACTGAATTACCAGTGATTGTGAAACAGTCGTATAGATAAAAAAATCAGTACGATACATTTTGTGATGAAACTAATTCAACGACGAGCATTATTCTCCGAAAATGCAATTAAACAATAACTAGAAAACAGCTCTTGATTTTCACCTTCAGACCTACACCACATCCACTTAAAATCTGCAAAAAATACTTGACCAGCACATCCACGTGTGATGAAATTTGCAAACACACACTACCTACTATAAAAACTAAAATAAGAAGTTCTCATGAACTATTTTCGAAACATGTCTAACTCTCGACAAGAGAGCCATTTTCCATAACATTTTATTATCGAAGAATCTGAACTCATTCCGACATTTTCCTTACTTTCCCCATTGAGTGGTCACCAAACTGTCTAGACGTGTAAGCGTGATGAGGATTCCGAAATGTTCCACTAAAGAAACGTTCCCCGTCCCGATAGGATTTTCGCCGTACGCGCAGCAATCTGTTTACGACAGATGCACGGCGCGCGTGTTAACACTACATACCACAAAGATGCTATCCATTCCTCCCGCAACATACGACGGGAAAATATGCGCACTGCTCCAACACAGATGGAGAGAAGGATAAAAATATGCGGGGAATGGGAGGGGGGTACTTACAAGCCGTTGAAATGGCAACACGATCTCTCGCGAGGAGAGGATTACTGAGGCGGAAACCGGACGCTAATATCTATTAGCCAGACGCAGAACATGCCGCGTCGCGAGGCCTTGCTTCATCACTTCCCAAGCAGACAGCAGCAGATTACTCACCTATAAAAGAAGAAAATAGAAATGAGAAAATTAAAAAAGCTGCGTGGCGATAATTCATGCAGACGCGAGATTGCAGTTTATTAGAGGCATTTAGGCGTATCGCACACGATGATAAATGGCGCTGGTTGAGCATTAATCTCGAAAAAGAGAGAAGAGTTGCAATAGATTGGACGAAATTAAAACCGAGCTGAAATAAAACAAGGACGCATATTTGGCATAATTAGCTCGCGAAACAGACTCCATTACCAAAGCACGAAAAGCACACTCCTTCCCAGGCAATGGAGGAGGCTATTCCATTTTATTTGCCAAAAAACAAATATCCGATCGATTTCCTAACACAAACCCACGCGACCTGAATGTTTAAATAAAATAATCTACTCACCATCCTTCATTCAGGCATATGAATTGGGAAGAGATCGTAAGCGACAATTTAAAAGTTTTAACTTTAAATGGAGGCCAATTGAAAATAATGATAGAGATTAAACTAACTCAATTTTAATGCTGGCATTTATGCGTTCGTGGCGTATCAAATCGGTATAAATATCACATTTATGACGCTTAGTAATGTAAACACGGAAATTAATGTGTATCCGCAAAACGGTTATTCGTTTATTGGTTCAAAATATATCCACTACCATTGCAAAGCAGATTACTTTCATTAACGATATTAATAAAAAAAACAATCCGTGGAATAGAAAGAGGAAATCTGTATTAGCACACGTATTTTCTCCTGTTTCTCCAAAAGCCATTTAAAATATCTATATGCATTACAGCAGAGATGAGTGGCTAATCCAAAAATATTTTTTATCATATTAGATGTTTGGTATGGTGAAAATGTATCTGGATTAAAAAACACTTTCTTGCACATGAAAGAGAGCGACGAGATAGCTATCAATATCCATTACTTTTCCTATGGTATAAATTTTTATGCAGGGCCAAGAGAGGAAATCAATTAATAAAGGCTATTTCTTTAAACATTCGATTTTAAAATAATACATCAGTATGATAAATATAAAAACTATTCTATGAGATATAGATTGCATACTTGTCATTAAATGGGATGAGAGAAATTATCAATAAAAAATAAATAATTTAAAGAATAATTGTTATTGCAAAGAATTAATCCAATTATAAAGAATGATTAGTTAGAAAATAATGACACACGCAGTTTTAGAGATAATTGCAGGAGAATGAGAATTAGATATAGTACTAATTGTTTGTAACTTCTAAGGAAAAAGTAATTCATCATTTTTTTCTCTCCGCTTGTTATCTAGTAGCTGGGAATGTACATGATATAGTGAGCCTTTTATCAAATAAATATTAATTTTGACTTAGTCGGAGTGGACGAAGTTTGAAAGCATGGTGAAAATTCACTTTAAAACGAGAGAATAGGAAAATATAGGTCCTTGATGTTTTCCGATTCAAATTGGACGATAATCCTCAAAGAGCGTCTATAATAACTTTACGTAATACTAATGCACAGATATAAAGAAAAAAAACACATGAACGAAGATTATAAATTAAACAATGATCTCAAATCCCCTCATAAAATTTCATAGAAATAACGAGCTGTTCTCGGAAAAGGATTTTTATGAACTGGCTATATACATTTCACACAATCGCACAAGGAAGCCACTAAAAGAGACGATCTAATAAGTAACAATCACTATTTTACATTGGTTATGATTCGTTTTAATAAAAAACACTGGATCATGACAATCATTTTCTATAGAAGGTCGATATGATACATATCAGCTTTAAAAGAGGTACACATTTGAAAGATGGGCACATACGAAATGGAAAGTTTTACGCCTATGGGGAAGTGGAGGAGGAGTGGTGCCTTCAAAGGCGACGGTCACTGACATGGAAAGAGAACGGGTCAAAATTCCATAAAGCAGGTTGACGTCATACCCTTTGGTTTGCGCTACTCCCCATTTATTCCTTCGTTGATATCTTTGACCCGGGCCATTATCACCACCGTTCCCGGCATGCTTCGCACCTTTCCTTCGCGATAGGCGAACTCGTACATCACAAATCCTTTCGTGTTAATTTGAGTTCCCAATTCCGCACCGCTGCTCGGCATTTCCTTCTTCGAGTCCTCTCCTCCGGTCTGCAAATCCGCTCCCGACTCCCTAACTCTAACCGCTTATCGCCTTATGCACTCCCAAAACGCCTTCCGGCTTAAATCGCCGCAGTTGCCTACGACGAGGTAGAGACCGCTACCGTTCCCCTGCTCTAGCGTAATACGACCACCGTCATCAGCATAGTAAAGCCCCGGGAGCTACCCTCCTCATCCCTACGGGGGGTTTAGATTCGCAACTTCCTGATGTCTTCAGATAATTTGAGAGAGATTTTTCTCTAGTCATAATAGATACCATAATATTCTAACTTCATTTTCAAATTTAAGCTATTACTATGTAGGGGCCGATCTTCACTTTAAATCGCAAAATTTATTTAGGCGAATTATTGAATAATTACACGAGCTGAGCAAATCATTTTTTTTTTGGAATGTCGTTGAAGACACGTTGCTAGTCCACCAATCGCTCACCTCTCTGGCTACGGCATGAGTCAACCACCATTTATATACATACACTCATCCATTCGAAAATCAGACGCTCAAAGGCGCGAATAAATTCATACAATCATAGGAAATCATCATGTCCTTTTATGTGTTTCTATCCCTTTCCATTTCCTATGATTGTATGTATATATATATATATATATATATACATACATATAAAACTTCCAGGAGAATCACTCGGGTGATAAATATACAATATGCCAAGAGGGTGGCCGATAAAAATATACACACGGAAAAAAGAACACTTACAAATAAAAACTTCCGATATTTCGGTGAAGATATTCGCTCCACCTTTCTCTAGGAGAAGAGTTTCCTACTCTTCTCCTAGAGAAAGGTGGAGCGAATATCTTCACCGAAATATCGGAAGTTTTTATTTGTAAGTGTTCTTTTTTCCGTGTGTATATTTTTATCGGCCACCCTCTTGGCATATTGTATATATATATATATATATATCGTTCACTCACTCACACACCGTCTTTAGGCGAATAAATATATAATAATTTGAACAGAAGGTGAAAGAAAGAGATAGGAAACATGTAACTAAAATTGGAATATATATATATATAATGTCTTGGTAGAAAATCGCTCTCGGCGACGATGCACATGCATAAATAAAACTGTGATACACTAAACAAACACAGAAACACGCAAAAAGGACACTCACAAAAGAAAACTTGTACGTTTCGGCGTCAGGACGCCATCGTCAGCGGTAGAGGAATCTTGATGATTCCTCTACCGCTGACGATGGCGTCCTGACGCCGAAACGCACAAGTTTTCTTTTGTGAGTGTCCTTTTTGCGTGTTTCTGTGTTTGTTTAGTGTATCACAGTTTTATTTATGCATATATATATATATATATATATATATATATATATATATATATACACACAAACAACAACGGGTGTAACCATAGAGCTAATCTTCAAAAAGGGCGACAAAAACACCAAAATAGTGTGTTTAACCTAAATTATCTTTAGTTAGAGACCAGGAAATCCAAAATGAATGCTAGAAAAATAAATTCTCAACTTTCTTACGCAATATGGTCCAATTCTCACTGTCTTAATTGTATATTGTATGTTTCTCGTGCCTAAAACCTTGAAGATCTCATCGAAATCGGTTGATCTGTTTTCATAAATTATACATGCTTACAAACGATTATTACTTGTTTCGCCCTGTTTCATTACTAGGTTTCTACGATAGTACCTCGAAAGCTATTAAAAAGCCCCCCTTCCATGAACGGGTTAATTAGTGGCAACCCTAGTAAACTGGTTTACCACGCCAGAGTTACTAAGGTTGACGCTGGTTGCCGGCATTTGAAATGCGTGTGAACGGAATTCAGTTGAAATCGTGGTTGAAATATGAGTTTCGAAAAAGGAGGATCAGGCAGAAAGACAGCAGCTCTAAAATGAAAGGGAAATAGAATTTCTCCTGAGCTAATACGCCAGCAAGTGCATTCTAAGGAGGATACATTGATTAAATTAGTATTCTAGAAAGATATGAAATGTGAATTACTCGTGTTCTAATAATTTCTATTTCGTAATTGTGGAGGGATATGGCTGAGGATAGGTACCCAGAATAACTTAATTGCGGTAGTTGCTAAGTTATATCCATATCCTCTCTTTCCATTAATGTTCTTCCTTCCTTGTGAAACTCTGGATCTCATGAGATGGACAAAAAAACATAAAACAAGCTGCCTTTTAACAAAATAAATGTTAAGCGTATCCAACAATGTTTGCAATCGATAGTATTAGCATTTTCCATTTCAGAATATTTGTATCAATTTCTATTGGAGAAAGTTAGTTATTCTGAAGAAGCGTATTAGAGTGATATATCAATAAAATAAATTTCCTTTTTTGTCTCTCTTAGACTGATCTTAAATATTTTGGCAACTTATGCTGTATCCCTCGCATGAATTAAAATTATAAAAAGCTTAAATTTAACCTCGCTTAAACTTGTACATACTTTTACCCAACTGTCAGTTTCTACAAATGTATTACTCATCAATATTGACGTGTCTAAGTTCTATTATGGACTTTTTTTCTATGTCTGATCATCTGATAAAATAAATAAATAAAAATAAAATAAAAGAGGTGGCGGAAAACAAGGTGCTGCTCAGTACTGCTGCAGGCGCGTAGGTCGATTCAGTTGTTTTTTGTGATCCCTTACTCTTCACTAGAATTCACCTGCATTTCTACTTCGGTAAGCTGTAAATGGTGTGAACCAAGGAGAGTAGAACTGTGTCGTGAACAATTTACATAAACATTTACTGAATGAATTTGAGCTAGATTCTTTTCAGTCGGCAGAAACATGCATTGTGACTCGCGATATACCTCAAGGGAGTTCAACTTTCAACGGCAATCCTTACAAAACACTGTGAGTAAAGCATGATTTACTGCGATCAAGAAGTCAAAATTTGAGAAGCTTGATATACGTAACTGTATTTGAAAATTTTATAAATGATGTTATGGTCTGCTTTGGTAAAAACTTCAATCCCAACTTCAAAAATAAGATTGCTGCATACAAAGAGAGCTCTATTATGCTCAATACAACGGCAACACCTAAAATCCACGCAGTATTTTTTCACATACCCGATTTTTGCGACAAAATGCAAGTAGGCCTTGGTTTCTACAGTGAATAGTCAATGGAATCTGTTCACGCTGATTTCAAACTTATATGGGAAAATCATCTAAGTATGAAATCTCTAAGAACCATCCGGAATTAACAGAAAGACTACTTCATATTTTTAGTAAATATACTTATTATCACTCATTTTAATGTCTATTAGTGATATTGATGTTTGAATAAATGGTAAGTTAATTATTACTGAAGTGGATTTTTATTTTTCTAAATTCATTATTTGAATTTGATCTAAAGCAATAATTTATTATACAGTAAGCCGTTTTATCTTGCAGAATAATGATAGTATATATTATATAATAATAATATGTATGTTATAACTATGGAATGGTAGTAAGATACAATTTTCATGCATTAAGTGACTCCAAATCATTACTCGTACTATTGGTTCGAGATGATAAAATCAATTTAATTTATATTTCCAATTCAATTTCATAACAAATGCATTATGAAATTACCATAATTGAATACACGTGAACAAATTCCGAACTTGGAATTTCCTTCACAGAAAAATTCTGACCGAAAAATGCCATGTAAACAATAAAAATCAATTTTCTCACAAATCGCTCTACCAATTATTTTCTTTCGGGGATAAAAATATTTGTGAGACATCGTAGAAATGAAATTTGAAAAGATTTCATCGGTGCAAGCACTTTTAATTTTAAGTCGATCGAAGCCCACCGTGCATTTACATGTCCTCATAATGAAAGAAAGACGTGTCTAGTCGCTCTCGTACCACCTCGCTGCTCGCACGCTCCAGGCGCGTCCACGCACGCAGAGGCTCGACTTATTTTTACTACTTCATTCATCCTCCAATAGGTGTCACCATGTGCAGTTCACACGTACGACGACGTTGCCTACGCTTGAATGTGGACCTTTCGTGCGTTTCGCACGTAAACTGTACGCGCGAGACGCGTGGAACGCTTGAATGTGAATCCGGCTTAATGAGACAAGGCTAGACGAAAACGAAGTTCGTACGTCAGGCAAGGTGGGTTGCGGGCATGGACGGAGCCCGGCACGGCGTCACCAGGCGGGCTATTACGTATCCACGAGTCGCCGGCGATAACTAGCTTTTGGGCGACTCAAGGTTGTGTTCTCGCCTCGAGCGATTACGAATCTTAAGTCGCCGAGTAATCAACTCTCGTCCCGAGCGATTACGGATCACCGTTCTATCGCCTTTGACAGTGAAATAGTCGCTTCCCTGTGTCGCCCTCGACGAAGATGGTCAATCATCGAGTAACCCCCTTGATTCCGATTCGCTTTGCGATAGTCCGCTGTTTAGTGTTTATAAAAACGTACATATATAAGTGTATATAGCTAGTATCCATGGTATAAAGTAAACAATACACACTTGTATATCTATATAGCGTATATATTACTTATATAGCGAACTTATAAATACACTGTAGTGAATGTTTAAGTACGCTAAATACAAAACAATTCTATGGAAATACATTACATTTCCTTATTCTGCGGTCATGACTACCACTATATTCTTTAAGGGTACCATTTCGGAATTATTTATAACTATATATATATATATATATATATATATATTTAAATACAATATAACTATATATTTTAATTTAATTATTTATAACCGGAGCACCGGGGAAGCGGTTCAGAACAGCTTCCCCGGTGCGCCGGTTCAGAATCGCTTCCGCGGTGCACCGGTTCAGAACCGATTCCCCGGTGCACCGGTTTTTTTTACTAAATCTGAACCGGCCTGCCGGTTCTGAGAAAAACCGAACCGCTGAACCGGTGCACCGGAAAACCGCTCAGCCCTAGGCAAAGGTGTTAGGTCACGAGTCATAAAATAAGGAAAAATTAGAAAGGAAAGTAAAAAAAGCAAAACAATTTTATATAATTTTTCATCAAAATGTTTTGCTTTATATGAGCCGAGTTCGCGAATTGTGCGTGCAAAACGAATTCTTATACTTGTTTACGAGTCTGATGGTGGATCGCTAAAAATATAACAAGCAAATTTAAAAGCAAAAATGACTTCTCTCATATCCAAAAGACTCCTGAAGTGGTCGCACTGTATGTAAAAATAGCCCCGTTAAAATCTTGTCGACCGGCACTTCAAGATGCTATAGAACTACGTACTACAGTAACTAGTAAATACGAAATTGACACATTTTTGCATTATTGAGTATTATACAATATACTTTGGCACTTTCTGTACGTCTTAACTCCTTCTGTAGACATCTCTTTCTCTGGCGTCACTTAAGGCTGTCTCCGACGAATTCTGGCCCCAACTACAAGTCATGTGGTAAGTGAACAGCCTCTATGAGCCGTTGGATACCTGTATAAACACTATATATTATTGAAGCTGATCTAACAGCAAAAAACGTCAAAATTTGATGGTAGATTTTTTGAACGATAATATCATTTTAGATTACCTTCTTACTAACTCATCGTTTGTCATGGCCATCGAAATTTGTCACGACCATCGAAAAAACTTCTATTGCGTTAAACAGAATGCCGGAGAACATTGACTGGGGCAAAAAGACTTCTAAATCCTAGATACGTAATGAAGATGCTTATAGCGAAGGACTAAGTTCAGCCGAGAAGTTTTTCAATAAGTTAAGCTCAAAGATCCAGAAAAATAAAGAGGCATAGTTAAGATTTCTCCACGGAAACACTACGGATAAGTCACAAGCTCTAGGCCCAAACCTTTGCTATGAACTCGGACTAAAATGGGCTCTATGAAGCTTTACAAGAGGAGGTATTGCATTAATTTTCCGCCTTATAGCTACATAATTACTGACCGCTAGTTCTCTCAGAGCCAAAGAGAAGATTTCATACCTCATGAAACTTCACCACTGTGGTGGAGAACAAAGTCCATTCATCGGAATTTACTAAATCACTAAAACTCACACAAAATTGAAAAACGCGCTGGAGCATCGTGGTGTGGGAAGAAATAAATACACACTTGTGTTCCCATAAAATGGAATTATTATCAAACCACGCCTTTTTTACATTAGTCTAAGAAATAAAATTACCCCATCGATTAAAAACAAGCACAATAAATCAAGATCCCACCCTTTGAAGACAAGTCAATCAAATACATGAGCTTTGTTGTATCCAGGTATAGCCTCTTGCGACTACTCCACACAATGTGATCAACCAATGGGAAAAAATTTAACCTTTACATGCTGACCGAGCCGTATATTAATTAGGACATGCGAAGAAACGATATCGCGGAACAATACACATTCATTCACACACGTGAGACGATATTCAATAAAGAAAACAACGGATTTTTATAGTACTGTACTCAGTCCCTACAAAAGATGCCCTTTTACCATCACCACAACACCGGCATGAAATTACTTCAAACCACACCTTTTGTCAGCGGCTTCCGATGAAACCTTTTCAAGATTACACCCTCCTGGGAGTTCAACAGAAAGGGTTAGGGGATTCTTGAAGGACAGACGTGTAATAACTCGAGCGGAAGGGTGAGGGGAAAGAGCAAGGATGAAACGGGATGGATTGGCCTACGGGAGAGAGAGAGGGGGGGGATGCGTAGGTGGGAGGGGGATTAGGGACAAGTGGAGTAGAGAACCCTAGATTGCTGCAAGAAGAGGATATGGGGGAGAGGGGAATCAAAAAGGGTAAGATGAAAGAGAGCAAGGTTAGCTGACGGATTGGGGGGAGGGGAAAGCCTCGGGGTCTAAAAGGTGAGCTCGCGGAGATGGAAAAGGTTCCGCGCTGACATTTCCAATTCGAGTGGAAACACTACCACAAGGGGCGTCAACCCCCGGTCACGCCACCGAGCCCCCTACATAAACCCCTCCCTCGCTATCCGCACACCCACCGCGGCCCCCCCATAGCCGCTCACTAACCATTTCCCTTATCGCCTCCTCTCCTCCCCCTAACCCCTTTTCGATCATCCTTCCCTTCCGAATGGTCACCGCGACCTCCGCAAGAGAAAAGGGTCATCGGATCAAGCAGCTAGCAATCCTCCCGTCTACCGGCGGATGAGGGGTCGGTTGGCTCAAAAATGCTTACGAACTCCGTGCCTTGATGCGTGAGGATTAAGTTCAACTAAGATATGTAGTATCTAAGTAAGAACAGCATAATAACAGCTCCACCTAGAAATTGGATGGGTGATAAATAAACCTGGATTGCATGCGAATTTGAGGCGGTTTGATCTCCAATGGAAAAAGTAGCGCTAAAAAGAATCCTTACGAATGGCTGAAAAATGTATAGGTACCTACATGAAATCTTAGTTTCGATAATTCACAACATGTTGTGTGACCTTAAAATTTGTAAAATAGTTTAAATATTATAATTTAAAACGACATTGAAGAAACTTTACGGTTATCACAATTTAATTACTATTGGGTATTCGCAATCATTAATATGTTGTTATAGATAAATAAACCATGCCAGGAATATGCGAATATTAATTTAGGTAATTTTGAAATTCTGGTAACGTGAGACGAACTGAAATAAGGGTATAGAAAATTTTAATTCCAAAACTTACGTTCATGAGTTTTCGTACCCATCTCTTTTCGAACATTTTCTTACGTTGACCAAAAAGGACGTTTACACAATAACTGATTAGGGCTGCGTGATATTAAATTACAATTGATTATTTTTATTTAATTTGTAACCATGAACTGAACCAAAATTGCAGCTTATTATGTACACACAATTATGTTTTTGAAATAAGAATATCATCGACAGCAAACATCCCACGCCTTCGATCCACCCTAAGAAATCCAAACCGGAACATAGACATTATAGACGAAGTGAAAGAACACCAAGAAAATAATTACATTACTATTTTACAATACGAAATTATCGTACACTGCTATTTAAATTTAATGAATGAAGTGCGAGTTTTAACGAATAACTTCTCGAGAGCTCATTCATTAAATTGTAAACGAATGGAGTCAGTAATTTATGTGTTTCGACTGAACATGTGTTTCCGCAACCCAGTCAGGTATTAGTGATAGTGCGCTGCAACCAAGTAATTTCAGCAAGCAAGAAATTACATATTATGGTAAGGAACGGAAATAAAACCTAAGCATGAGTGGATCCAAGATACTATCCGAAAACATATTATACCGAGAATTGTCTTAGGTACAGTCAACAATTCTCTTTGGCAAAACGCGTCCAAGCAAATAGCATTGACTTAACGTAATTTTTTGTGAGATGACACCAAGCATTGTAGCGATTTGTGTAAGCAATCAAAATACCGTGGAAAATAGCGAGGTGAATCCTCATTTTAACATAAACCTGTTCCATCACTACTCACCGAAAAAGTTCATGGCCAAATACTAATTAAACGAAGGTTCCTGTCAAGCTTTCACGGTCAAATAGTACACTAAATTGGAAAGTTCATGGATGAGCAGGCAAGTAAAAGAAGACAGACATAAATAAAATTGGAAAAATCATGGATGAGTAGGCAAAGAAAAGAAGGAGTATAATTTTAAGAGCTACTTCCGTCGGGTAAAGGTAAATGTGAAATATAACGCATCTTATGCGAAATTCCACAGAGGACAAATCATTCGCCTTGGCCGGGACTTGAACCTGAATCCCTCGATATAGCGTTAAGTGCACTTGCGGGTGACTCCGTAAAGGAATTACCGTTGCTAGTCCCATTATCCTCAAAATTCGACAAACGCATCTTATAACAACACATTCGCAACCAGGTTTTACATTCATCGGTTAATACTCAGATCATTTACCTCTACTCCCAGGACTCAATTAAAATGCCTCATAAGCTCTTTCATGAAGAATCACCGACAGAAAACCCCGTAAATATTATCTCATAGTAGTAAAATCGCCACGCCTTATCACTTTTTCTTCAGCCCAGTTCATTTCGTAGTCCATTAACTTTAAAAATTAAGGTGACTATGAGTCACTAGGCAGTATATAGCCAGTGAGACAAAATGCCGTGGCTAGTCCCAGTATCCTCAAAATTCGACAAAAGTATCTTATAAATACACATTCACGTCGGGGTTTTACATTCATCGGTTAATATACAGATCTTTCCCTTCTTCTCCCAGGACTCAATTAAAATGTCTCATAAGCTTTTTCATGAAGAATCACCGCCAGAAAATCCCTTAAATATTATCTCATAATAGTACAGTTGCCACGCCTTATCACTTTTTCTTAAGCCCAGTTCATTTCGTAGTCCATTAACTTGAATGATTAAGGTCACTATGAGTCACTAGCCAGTATATAGCCAGTGAGACAAAATAACTCGAGTTGAGCGGGTTAATTAGCCTAGTTAACCTTAACGAGATTTCCTCAAAATACTAGGTCACGCCAAATATCATCACAACAATAGTAATACATGGTAATTGCTGCTGACCTGCCACTGACCTCCTCTGTAGCCACTACGGTCAGATGGCATCTAGTCCTAAACCAGGTTTCTAATAGAAATCAGAGAGCAGGAATGACCTCTTTCGCCTCCCACCTCTTTCCAAATCCTAACGGTGAGCCACGTGTAATTTCCTCTCCATTCCTCAGTAGGTTAATCTATCACCCTCCTCTATACTCGAAGCATGAACAGTAACGCCTCTAAAATATCTTCGACAAGAATACTTTTTCTAGGATCCTTTCAAAAAGGCACCCAAAATGGCGTTTAATACTAAGGAAAGTTGTAAAGAAAAAAAAAATAAACTAGCTGATTATGACAGAATTTATTTTACGCTCAAGCCTAATAAGGGTGAAATCCAAACATACGGGGTACGGTAGACGCCTTGGACACCTGCGACGTTCTCAGTCATTCTATAATCCGGAAAATAAAAAAAAATAGGATTATAGTGAGAAACCTCTGGAGAAATCACACGGATTCAATCGTAACGCCCTCTGTAGGGTCCCAAGCTGAATGCTCTAACCACAAGATTTCAACACTCTTTCCACAACATGTGAAATTATACTTTTCCGAATGCTCAACAATTTCCAATGACTATAAGTCGCACACAAATTTGAGATGTTTATAACTTTTTAGAGTCATTTTCAATCGTTATTACGTCAATGTCTACAGCCTAAAATTTACGTTTCCCAAGCTTTCCCAAATTACCAAGCTGCTACTAAGCCAGGCGCTTCTTATTTATTTTTGAGTAAATATTTAATATAAATTTAAGATAAAATATAAAAATCAAGATGAAAAATAAAAGCTTTGGATTATTATTATAACTCTAATATGCGTATTTTTAACCATGTAAACTAATGCACCGCCCTTGCAAATACTACTTCAACAGTATTCCTGAAATAACCAGCATTTCAACTTCATGAAGGGCAAACTGAATTATCATCTCCATCTTCAAAGGCGTTTCACCTTCTGCTATCAGCTTCTATTGAGAAACTGTGCTGATAAGAAAATTTTTCTACGCCATTGGAGGGATAGAAGCTACTCAAAGAACTTTCAAATGTTAACGATCGATTTCTGAACAGGAATTACCCACTCAAGCGACACGCATTACCTGGATATAAAAAGCATTTCTGGAATCGGATAGCAATTGAACGCGGCATGAACCAGCGTAGGGGAGTTAGTGCGCAGATGCTGCGCAGTATTTAATACGTTGCAGCCTATATCAGCGAGGCAGAAACTCGTGACGGACAGGAAGATAACGCCTCAGAAAATACTACACCATCGGGGAGGAATCTTTTAAGCTAACGCAGATGCTTCTGAATATTCTCTATTAATACGGCCTCCAATGATTTATGTTGTTTGTGGCGACATGAAAGCGTCTAGACAGACTAGACTGGATATAAATTCTGATTGTCAAAGAAGGGCCTCCATAATTAATGGGTGGCTACGGAGGATTAAAAATTCCGCCGAGAAATCGTCAGAGGCACGATAATGACTAATGAGAAATAGCACCCGCGTTACCTTTCTTCTGTCACTATTTTCTCACCGAATGTCAATTAAAAATCTTATCATAATATATCTATTAAGAATAACCACTGCAGTTTTGAAAGGTGAAATCAATGGAGTTCACAGCGCATGACACTAATGTTCCTTGAATGAATATCAAGATCAATATTCAACTCGTTACTGAATTAATCTTAAGTTTTCTCCCTTTACTTGTTTACATAGTCATTTTTGTAGTAACCTCGCAGCTTCGCCAGTAATTGGCTATGAGTTTTTCATACTTTAAACACTAAACCATGGTACTACTAATACAAGATAGGTCGTTGCGCATGTCCAGATTGGCTGCGTGCGCATTGGCGACGTCACCTGGCTCCCACAAGCAGACGAGAACTCGCGAAACTTACGGAGCTGGTCGAATGTTGCCGGTATTTTGGTTTGAATTTGATCAACAAGCACGGTATAGAAATGAATTATAAGGTAGTTGGAAGAAGTATTAACCTTTACTTCTTCGCATTGCTGAAGTAATTGTGGTAATGTCCCCGAAGAAACATTATATCTTTACTACGCCCAGCGATATTTATCAGGTGCGTACTTGCAATCGAATAAACGTTATTCCTTCGTTCGTGTAACATTAAATACAATTACGAACTGATACATTCTTTGTCTTGTTCATCGTATCGAATATTTTACCAACCATCTAGGAGCATGCAGTGAAAAATAACTTGTTGATTATAAATTAACTTACTTGTATAGCGTCGAAAATTATGCCTGATAGCGTATACAGTTAAAAATAACTTGTTGATTATAAATTACCTTACTTGTATAGCGACAAAAATCATTCCTGATAGCGTATTAAGTTAAACCGTCCTACGATATTCTATTTATTCTCACATTCACGCAATCGTTATCATCAAAGGTGAATTAATCACATGATTCTCAATTTTAAAAATATACGAACTGATGTTTACTAACGTTTCGTAAATTAATATATTTCCTCTGCGAAATATCTATCAACAATTGTTTATTTTTGTACAAACAAAAACTTATCCCTATTATCTCATTTGGTATTGTAATTCACTCACTTTAACCACTCATTTTCATAGGTTTTCCGACACTAATTGTTACATTAACTGATAATGAGGTAATAACGCCTCTTTTGCAACCATTTTTTAAACAGTTCTGAGATCTTAAGTTTATTTGTGATTTGCAAACGACTTTAAAGCAACTCTGTTCAGTTTCCATACATAGAGGAATTGGAGATTAGTGTGTTTTAATCAAGTTGCTAAAGGAATAATTTACCTGGGACAATAAATGTCATGAAAATATGTTTAAATTACTATATAATGAAGGTTTAAGTGGGAAAGAATCAACTGTAGTTGCCTACAGTTGATTCTTTCCCTCTTAAACATAAGAATTGGTCAAAGTTGCGTCAAAAGAAAATAATGATTCAATGACAAACAAAGGCTTACAAAGCAAAGATATTTAATATTATAACCAATATTAGCAGGCACAACTGATAGGAAATACCAATGAAATAAGCACTAAATATGAACAATGTATTCTTATAAGGTCCTGCACCTTATAGGTAATTTCTCCGATTTCCATGTTATAGTTGAGTCAGTTTGTGAAGTGATGTGTCTTTGAACATGTTCTTTATATTACACTGTTGCCTCTTGACTACTGTGAGAGGCAATTTTCCTGATATATGTGATATAGTTGAGTATGTATGTTTAATGATGGGCATGTGAGAATGTCTATAACATTGTGCAAACATCTCCAATTCACACCATCACCGTTCTATAATTAACAAGGATATAAAGATTAAAATATATGAATATAATTGTAGTTCACCAAATCCTCTTGTGACGCACACTTAAATGGATGGGAGTGGAATGTCATCGAGTGTATACATGAATTAGTATCCAGCATTAGTAAAGTCACCAACTAATTTGCCTTTTCCATTTTCTCCCGAAAAATATGTTCGTATTATAGTCTGACCACGCATAAAAAATATTTCTGAAACATACATACCTACTGTTATTGACATTAAAAAAGACAATTCCAACAGAAATACTACAACTCCACCTCGTCACTTATATTTGACAGGATAACGGACTTGAATGAAAATTTAAGTATAATATTCTCAGTCATGAATGATCAGATCCATGAAGGCACTCAAAGCAGAAGAAATCATTATTCATAGATATGTTCAATAACCAATCACTTGACAAACTGACTCAACTATATACCATGCTCATAGCATATAATATGAATATATTTTTCGGGAGAAAATGGAAAAGGCAAATTAGTTGGTCACTTTACTAATGCTGGATACTAATTCATGTATACACTCGATGACATTCCACTCCCCTCCATTCAAGTGAGCATCACAAGAGGATTTGGTGAACTACAATTATATTCATTCGTGTATTTTAATCTTTATATCCTTGTTATTTACAGAATGGTGATGGTGTGAATTGGAGATGTCTGCACACTTACGTCATAGACATTCTCACATGTCCATCATTAAACATACAGTACGTAATTGTATTTAATGTCTCACGAACGAAGGAATAATGTTTATTCGATTGCAAATACGCACCTGATAGATATCGCTGGGCGTAGTAAAGATATAATGTTTCTTCGTGGACATTACTACAATTACTTCAGCAATGCGAAGTTTAAGTAAAGGTTAATACTTCTACCAACTACCTTATAATTCTTTTCTATACCGTGCTTGTTGATCAAATTCAAACCAAAATACCGGCAACACTCGACCATCTCCGTAAGTTTCGCGAGTTCTCGTCTGCTTGTGGGAGCCAGGTGACGTCATGTGCAGAACGGGCTCATTTTGGTCACGGGTACGACCTACCTTGTATTAGTAGTACATACCATGCACTAAACTTCTTTTTTTTCAACACGGGTAGAATGAATAAATAAGTTACCAAATGTAACTATATGGTAAGGCAAACGATAACACACCCCTGTAAAACAATATATTTTAGAAACGAGCATCACATAATATTCCCTAATTTATAACTCATACACTAATTTCTCAAACACAACTGTCCGATGAGAAAATCAAGAGGTTGGAATTACAAAGTAATCCACAAGCATATGACATACAATCGTTTAAACGTGATAATTACTTAAAATTCCATAAGCGTGATTCTCTCATCAGCAGAAACTTTATTGGTCTATAAATAGAAGTTAAAATCGATTAAGGGAAAAACATGAATCAATAAACTAGGCTCGAGACATCACAGCTTTAGATTCCGTCTCCTAATGGATGCAAACGCAAATGATAACCGATAAAACTAGCTGAGCAAAGCAGATGCATACTTGAAGTACTGTCAAGCAAATGTAATGTAAAAGATTAACGTTTTTCAAATGAATTTTAAGGGTGATTTGCAGTGACCAAAATTCTTTCAAGCCCCAAAATAAAGTTTCAACTTGTATCAATAAATGAAAAACTAGTGACGCACTGATTGTGAGTGTTCTTACTACTGAACGCGTCACTCACTTCTTCTTTCTTCAACTTATGAATACCCAGCAACCAAACTATCCCTTTCAATGCGAATTTTCATTTTTCGTTTTATGGGGCACTTCCGCAGCAAATCCGCTATTGGCCGCAGATCTTTTCTTAAAGTATCGCCAGCTAACGACAAGGCAATTTCCGGTATGAGATGGCCGGCATTTCTCTGCTCACTCCGGAACTGTGGGATATCTATTCTTTCTCGCACACCACCATCAAGAAGAAAACGAGCAAAAGGAGATGGGCGGTAAACTTCTCCGAGGAAAAATGCAAGAAGTAAAAAATAAAATCATGCTTGCCTAGGGTTTTCTTTTTCCAAAGGACAGAGCACACTGCCATATTCTCTACCAACAGCGAATTTCGAGAAGGCAATTGTTCGGAAGAAGATGGTTACAGCGGAGGTCTTGCTCTTTAGCATAAAATAGAAATTTTATGAGCGAATTCAGAAGACTAATGCAAAAAAAATAATAGAGTTGGGTGGCAAAGAGCAATAAAAAGAGTAAGTATGCTCATATTACACACCTTAAGTCTACATAATTACTCGATCGGTAAATCAACCACAAAATTTAAAGAAATACTTTGAAACTGAAACTCATCATACCCCAATACCGCGATAGCAGCTGATATACGTATACCGACGAGAGGATTTTCTTCCCTTGCGCTGAAATATTAAAAAACAATGTTTCAAATTCCATTAAAATATTTCGTGTTTCCGTTTCTCTCGAATTGGGCCTCCTATGGACTCAACGAATTCGTTACTGTTTCTCATTTTCCACTACTTTTCTTTCTCTCCAATAGTTCTTCATTCTTTCGCTTAGTATTATCCTCCTCTCTTCCGTCAAGTTGTTTTTTCTTCTTTTCCTTATTCCGGAAGCCCTTGAAGTTTTGTATCAATCTTCAAAATGTCGTTTTATCCTGCATTACGTCTTCTGTTATACCCATCTCTTCCGTTTCTTTCTTTACCTCATGGACTCAAAGGTTGCCATTCTTACCATTAAAAACATGATTCAAATTCGTTTTGTTAGCCACTCTTCATGTGGACAAAGAACCCAACTCTCCTTTTCCTAATCACATCCGACATTTTTTGTTTCTTGTAGAGGTGTTCATTCTTCTTTCAGTTCTGCGTTTCATGTTTTTTAAAAAGCAGACGCTAAGGAGTATTCCGATAGCGAGGTACCTCCGACCATCCGAGCGCCATAATTCGCCCCAACAAGTTATCTTATTTTGTCTTGGATAATAAACGCATTAAAATGAAATTAATTTGAAGCCACTTCTACTTCAGCCTGCCTTGATTATGATTTTTACACAACACGCGAAACGCCTCCATAACGCAATGCCGATACGGAGAAAACCCGGAAAATTTGTCAAAAACCCATCAAGAGTCTACGCAAGAAACCGCGAATATGTTTATTTCCAAATCATTGATTCTGTCTTACGTGGTGGGACGGTCAACCCTCATTCTCAACACTCAATAAAATCACGTGCAAATGTCATCACGTTTTTAGAAAGTTTCATGTTGGACCATGAGTATTTTTAAAATACATAGGTTGAAGAAGAGAACATAATAATTCACAGATAAATACATAAATTGCAGAACAGATGCCGATACCATGATAAATAAAAAAATAGATGCGTGGTGCCAGGGCAATTCAATTCTACTAAAGATTAGAGACACTGAAACACGAAATCCAAATGAGGGCCAAATGGCTAGCAAAATCTTCATCTCCATTAGATTTCAAAAAATTAAAAAGAGAACCAGGAATTCAAAGAAGTGCAGAGATGGGTCAGTTACTTATTGTTCTGTTCTTCATCAAGCTAAAGGCACGTAGGATGAATGCAAATTCTGCAAACTACAAGCGACCGCCAAAAAATGATACTGACTAAATCTAAATCTGAAAATAAGTATACTGACTAAACCAAAACGATCCAAACCCGATCCTTTATTTCTTAACAGAAAAAAATGGAATTGCGGACAAATAAAGCACATTTATGCATAAAAGAACCCACCTAGTTCAAATGAACGTTTAAAACCAAAATTGTAAACAAAACGACTGAAAATTGTTAAATTTAGATAGAAAAACTTAACTCACATGGCCTTGCGATGAATATCGTACATTACATAAGTTGGATTCAAAGACATTTTTTGTCACACATTGACACAAGGAACACAAGAGAGATACAAAACAGTTTTATCCTTACTTTATAGAATGATACGAGTAAATGTGGGCCTACAGGAAACCTACCTCAGAAGCAAACATTTTCCCCTTTCACATTTTCGATGCGGAGGCAAGGATTATACGAAATTGATTTCAAGCTTCCCTAAGCTCTGTGCCGAAGAAACAACAACGGCGCCCGGGAATGCCGAACTTCTAACGCGCAAGCAAATAAATTGGTTTCTTCTCCAATGGAATGAGTTCGACGGAACGTTGCCCAAACAGCAAGGGCAATTTCCGTTTTTCCAGGCTCCTAAAGTTTTCTTCCGCTGCGGTCGAGTATAGCTCTCTGGGCTCACTCTGCGGAGCCTCAAATAGCATTCATCCTCACGGCACTTTGCCACAGCATGAGTAACATCGCTCACTCGTGTATAATTAGGCAATAACTATGGTCGCTGCGTTACGTCACGGTCGTATGCTTTTATGCACCGTAGGTGGTGCACTTCGGGCACGAGGAGAGCTGAGAGGAAATTGAACCAGATAAAAACCCGCTCGTAAACAATGAAGCAAACAAAAAAATGAAGGACTCTAAAATTTGATTTACCGATAGGCAAGTAATATCCCTACAATATGCGTATTACTCATTACAATGTTCATTATTTTGTACCAGATTCCCATTTTCAAATAAAATAAGGTAAACAAATAGTACTGTCATTCATGAGCTTTAGTTTTAGTTTACCTGAATCTTAAATGGTAGTGAATGAAATAAAGCTATATGGCACCGTCTAAAATGCGATCTTCGTGTTTGAGATAGCAAGACGCATAGGTATATTAAAGGAGAGTTATTAATCTTCGTTTTTCTCATGGCTAGCAACACAGCCATTTCCCCTCAACGATGTGCTGGGTTGAAAAATATCACGCAAACCATATTGATGTTTCCAGAAAATGTAAATTCAAGATACAATACTTCCACCTTATCGATCACTCACAACAGCTAATAATTCCCATTCGCCCTAAGTGTTTTTGCTGTGCTGGGCCACTTTAAATACATGCTTACCCATCGCGCGGTACCTTTTCGGGGTAGGCACAGTCAACATGTCTCAATTCTCAATGTTAGGCTTGTAAAAATGTCTCTGTTTAAACAACTTCTTCCTTACTCTCCCATCCTTGCATAACTCCTTTGCTTCAGTTACACTCAAACATTACGTCATACACGATCTCCCGTTCATAAGACTACTGATGTTCCTTCTCTGAGGAGTATCTTCCACCACATTCACTCTTGACTTTCTCTGTCTACCCCTTCCTCTAACAGCATTCTCTCCACTATCATGAATCTGCTTCGCTATCGCTTGGGCATACCCAAGTTTCGCTGCCATGATAAAATGGGAGGAAGTACACTTTCGCATACAGCAATTTTTTCTTCCTCAGACAAACATGTGCTCCTTGACATGCTGCACATACTATCTACGACTTTCCTTCCAGCATTCGTCCGCCTTTAAATCACCTCATCTATCCTCTTATCATTTGCAAATATTAGGCCAAGGTACGCAAAACCATCAACTGGCTCGATTATTACATCATTCACCCTCATTATACAAGCACTCTACCCATGATTCTAGTCAAAAAACACTACTTTGGTCGATGACGCATTTACTTTTAATGCCATTTTCTCTCTTGCTTCACAGGAATTATCCAAGAGCCTCTGTAATTTCTGTGGGCTCTCAGAAAGTAACACAGCATCATCGGCGTATAGTAGAACTCGCAAATTTACATATCCAACCATCATGCCGATATTATTTCTGCAAGCATGTCTCACACATTTATCCATAAAAACATCAAACAGCCACGGAGACATTACGTATCGTATTGTTTTCACGAATTCTGGATACATAAACCAGAGTAAGCCCAAGACCGTTCCAGACTGTAATGGAGGAATTTCCGTAACAAGCATCAGGTGGAATGACACTCTAATGTCTTTTTCTAATCCTTGAACGGCACACTTATTTGTGCGGCAGTCACTTCTTTTACCTTCTTGCAGTGATCCCGCCGACATGAATGGCGTGGAATATGAACAATTTCCTCCAAGTAAGCAATAACTTCAATAGATGCGAAATTATCAGAATCTTGAAACAAACGACGAAATACTATAACAGAATTTGACACAGATGCAAATACAATGTTTCTGCATAAAAATATTCATCCAAGTGCCGGTAGAATGGGCAACACTTTATTAAGGGCTTCTTATTTAGGTCACATATTGCAGCCAAACACTTAACCGAAAAACAAAAATTCTTCTTTAAGATAAATTCATTCTTAAAAAGGGATCGAGACTTCCATTTATATGCACTAAATAAAAATTTGCTGGGCTACTCCACAAAACGGCGAGCATCGAACGAAAATTTGGTCCAGTAAATTCAAGGGTCCGAGCTCACGTCAACTACGTTCCTACGGAAGTTATAAATTACGATAACGATGGATATATTTATGAAGTTTACGACTGTTAAAATATTTATTTCCGATTTGTTACAAAATTTGCAGATATATTTCTGGCCAGTTCAACTCTGAAACCGCATATTCAAGAGGACCACATTCAAATTCAAAGAGAGAAAAATTCTTTGCACTTTTTTCTTGGACTCCTAGCAATTTTAGCGATCACATTACATAGTTTTTCCTTCGCTTTTGATCACTTCTCCACAACTACATTCGAACAAGTGTCGATATTCACTTCCTTCGTTCTCCAAATAATAAAAAACTTCGGCCTTGACCCAGAAACGCTGTCGCACGCCTTTTGTAACCCTTTTCATTTTCTTCTACAATTCATATGAATTTCTTCATCCAAAATATCTTTTTGACGCCGAATAAATAATCTTCACCAAGCCTATGTTATCTCAACCACAGAAAAACTCAGGGTTGCATGATTATTTGCTTTTTTGGTGAAAAAATATAAATATTTTTAAATTTATAAAATTTCCGGGTTAAGGACAAACCACGAGGAAGTAACCCTGAGAGGAAGGTAGGAGCAGGACAGAGCGTTCGGGTGTGGCAGAGCGCGGGAGGTCATTAAGAAGATTACATCTGTTAAAACGGCTGAAACTATATATTTTTTTGTTTCCCAAATATACGTAGCGAGATACTTTCATTTTCAAAACGATAGTGCTGATTTGAGGTTTTGAAAAAGATACGATGACCGCAAGCGAAGTTTTATATTTCAGAATTAGACGGAGGGTAAGTTTTGCTAATGCGACCGGTAAATTTCCATGCCTCCCGAGCGAAGATATATGGGGAAGCTTTCGCGAGTTCAGGGGAGATTTCGTCGGTCGACGGATTACGGCCCATCAAGAGGGATCAAAAAACTATCCCTCCCGCATTGGCGACTTACGCGACAAGGGCGAAAGCAGACATTTTGAATTCCCAGCAAATAAATTACTCCATGACTCACTAAACGGCTAAACAAGGTATTCTCGCGCCACAGACCTGGGATCGGCCCGACTTTTTTTTAACAGTCGTGAATTACGAATAGAGAAGGGTCACTTGGCAAAAAAGACGCATTCTGACAAAAACAAACGCAACCCAAGCCAAGATAAATGGCGTTCCGATGTCACCGTTGGATTCGACCGCTGAAAGCTATTTACATCCTTTTGAGAAGGGATGACAAACTAACTTCAAGAAATCCTCAGCATCCATATGCGCCCAGTCGTGCAACGACGCTGATTCTTACGACACTTAAAATTTTGAATGTGACCATTATCAACATCCATAACAAATCCGGAGACATCTCCATCCCACTCTCTTTTCCGCTTGCCAATTAATGCCTTCTTGCCTTCATTTAAATATTTACAACTTGTCAAATACCTTCCATCATTGGTCTTCCTCGCTAATTCTTCCCATTCATTTCTCCTTACATTATTGCCACCAGGAAGTTATTTGTTGTCTCTCCAACTTCTTATTACACATCCTTTCTCCTAATTCCTCGGACTTCTTCATCAGTTACTCTCTGTTCATGTTACCATCATCATTCTTGGATAACACTATATTTCCACTGCTCGCGATCTTCAAAGCTATACAGTAGTTGAAGCCTCACTACCATTAAATAATACGTGACCTAAAATTATGAGTTGAATGATACAGAGAATAGTGGACGTTGTTCAGACGAGTGGATGAGTTCAATCTGAAATAATTTTATCTGTAATCAAACCCCGAGGCGTAAGTTGGCTGAGATTGAATATATTCTTGGGACTATGTTAAAATTGACAAGTTAGCAGCCCAGAATGGTTTAGTAATATAATACAAAAAACTAGTGTGTGAGCATTTTGAACTGGGAAAAAAATAGTACCAGAAAGGAAGTCGTATCACATAGCCTAGCAGGAAATGCATTAAATGAATAGCCCGTAATTCAGGTACATTGCAATGACCTTTCTATCCGTAGCTTATATAAAATTTTAATTTCATTCGTTAAATATTCATAAACACAGTGTATTAATAACTATGTATTCCTCCGTTTCCCTCAGTACTGACACAACACCTAATTAACATAATAAGATTTACTTGTCAATTGTTATAGGGAACTCAGCCACCGACTTTTCTTTGCATTTATTTATTTATTTATTTCACCACCAAAAACGGCACAAAGGCTTTTACATTGGCTGACCACAATAAATAAATAAAAGCTTAAAGAGATTAACATAAATAAAAAACAAAATGATTAAACGTAAGAAAGGGGACTAAGGGTTAGAGAGCGGTGAATTTTTCAGGTGGCATTTAAGGGAGGATTTGAAGTTAGCGGTAGAGGAAAAGAGGTCCAGGGAAGGATACTTTGAGGCCAGGGAGTTAAAGAAGGAGGGGATTCGGTAGAAAAGGGAGCGTTGAGAGATGGAAAGACGGATTCGGGGAATATGAAGCAGAGAATTATTACGTAAGGGGCGAGGAGGAACATGAAAACGAAAAAGAGGGAGAATTTCATTGGTCCGGAGAGATCCGCTGAAGATTCTATGCAGGAACATTAAATCAGATAAGACACGGCGGTGAGTTATGTTGGAAATCCCGAGGGAGGAAAGGATAGAGTCACGGGTACAGTTTCTGAGTGTGAGGATTCGATGGCGGGCTACAGCGAGAAAGAAGTTGACAGGGCTTTTGAGCAATTTCAGAGTAGTGGGGCAGGCGGTAGACCAAATTGGTGAGCAGTATTCCAGGATGGGGAGAATACAACCGAAAAACACTGTTTTTAGAGCGGTGGGGTCCTGAAGGTCAGTATGTCGATAGAGCATACCAACTATGGCCATTACTTTCTTTACAATCATCTTAATGTGTTCCTGAAAATTTATGTCGAGAAAACAGCCGAATGATAAAGAAAACTATGGAGTATCGAAAAAAAATGGAATACCCTCAACAATTCACGGTAGACGATTAAGTAAGAGGAAATACATCGGTTTGTTAAAAAGAAGACGGAAAGTTATTTAAAAAATCTTCGTAATGATGACTCATGACGACGAGGGCTTGAGTATGCTCGCCGATTAAGTCAGCCAGACTCGTTGGATCTCGTCTTGTTTGTTAATCTCTAGTCGGTTAGGTGATTTCATTAAATACACAATAGATACAAGTAATTACGTGGCGTCTAGTGAGTTCAGAGACAGTTGGGAAATGAGTTTGCAGCGTCCACTTTGGGTAACACGGTCAAAAGCTGGAAATGGAGCATGAGATGGCGCCATCAAGTGTTATGAAACTCATTTCTTGCTTAGGAGCGTTAGGCGCGTTAACCTTCAGGGTTACTGCAGCCATTGGCTACGATAAAGAGTACTAAAAAACTTAAGATAAGAATTATATGTTTAGATAAGGACTTTGACTAGTTCATTTCACCTCGACGTAACTCTTTAAGATAAAATAACGTACCTGGTTCTTAGATATGAACTATATTTTAAGTAATACACCGAAGAGGGTGAAATTCGCCATGAAAAAATCATTTGACTTGACCAGGTATCGAACCCGGATTTCTCCCACTTGCCGGTCAGATGTGTTAACCAGTTAAACCACGAAGGCATCTCAATTTAAGACGAATACCTGCGGGGATTATATGAACAAGTTGTCCTCGTCCCAGGCTACATTGTAGCACAGGAGACGTGGCCGTGCATATGCCACAGTCGCGATTCTAAAGCGAGAATGTTGGGTTTCTTCTCTGCGACTTTGCTTTGAGAAAAAAAAAGAAAGAAACTCGAGTTTTCCCGAATAAGCTAGGGAGAGGGTAGCCAGCAATTGTTATGGTATAATGGACTCTCTCATTAATCGACATGTTTATAATACAGACAGAAAAAGACTCCATCATTACAAGTCATATTTTAGAATTTTAGGGGCTGTTTACATGTCCATTTGCGAGGAGTTAAGATTAGATCGTCGAGGAAATAATTTCGGAAAAAAATTTGCGATAAGAGAATAAGCTGCTCTCACACGGCCTATCGGCATCACTAAGATGGGTAAGAGAAGTCTTGAAAATCGCCGCGTCACAGAGCGCCGGAGAAAGGTGAAAGAATGAGAAGAAAGGCAACGAGATAATTAAAGGCAGAGGGCAGTTTAGACAAAAGCCCTCCGAGGACACATTGGAACTAAAGAATCCACCTCACGTTTCCCCGGGTGAAAATGAACAATCCGTTGGAAGGAGGGCGGTCGCTTCGCAGCAAAAAGCCGAGACAATGGTCGTCCATTCCGCCGGGTCATAGCCTTTGCGGCAATTCCGAGCGGAAAGATTACCGTTTTCATCCAGCGGCAATGCGGTCATCCTCCGAAAACCGACTGTATATTTTATTATATGGGGAGTCATTATCTAACATTAATAGCTTGCCATTTTAGGCCAAACGTACACAACAAAGATTTGACACTTTCAAGTTGGACATCCCTCGGCTCTACAGATTCCAAAGAGTAACACCAGAACCACCAGACTTCTTTCTCACTTTCTATCCAAGACTAGGACAAAAATATATCATTAGGTTCATAAAAGACCACAGCATAAATAATTGTCTTCTCTTGCTGGCGAATGCCTCATACATAATGATATAAGCATTCATTTCGTATGCATTGCCATACTTGATCAAAATACAATAATTGTAAGTCATACAATCAGATATTACTTGAAAAACGGACGGACCATAAATGTTTGACGCTACAGAAGTTACCTTAATGTAATTAAAAAATAAAGACAGAGCATTCCTAAGCGGATGTTTTTTATAATACATACATAACCCTCACAACTAACGGCAGTCAAGCAATAAACAAAAGATGACTCAAAAACAGTCCCACTTGCAGCCTTAACCAGAACCGCTACAAACGAAATCGACGTCGTTAGAAATGGAGGTGGTTTCACGCCCAGATTGTCAACAACATTGCCTTTGTCTTTTGGCTCATCATGAGCACGGCTTTCACCTTCAGGTGTGACCCAAACTTTACAATTTAGAAGGAAGAACACAGAATCTCATACATGGTTGAAAGTCTACTAAGGTTGGTGGCTGGACCAAATGTGACACTTCTTCTAGAAGCAATCGCCCAGGAATACCACAAGCACCAGATCTGGTACTACACTGTGCATGGTAATGCTCCTTTGTTGACTGCGGGACGCGCTATTCCATTAGTTACCTCGGCCAGTGATAATAAAAATCACCTGGGCGAATTCATAACGGGTATCCTTTGTTACTGTTTTCATCGTAAAGCCTCCATTATGATTTCCAACTCTGTTCGGTATTAATACTTGAACTACCTTCAATGGAGACAGCCATAAATTAAGTAAAAGCATGTTTTGGAACTGTTTTCAGACGCACCTCTTTCAAAACCAACCACCGGCACTTGTGGGCTTCCTGGATTACCGTTGTCACCCCTTGATGAATCTGGAGAGGCTCCAACAATTTTGATATCAGAGTCACCGTAATCAGACGTCTTCGCCTGGCCCGGGACCTCATCATCCTTAGAACTCACCGTGTGAAAGGCCATTGAGAATCTTTACGATATCCTCAGGTTTAACATCTAAAAGTGACTTATCGCACGCAAAAGCAAGAAAACAACTAAACTCCACTTGAAGAGCAACTCTCAATCAGACTGCAATCAGATATTGCGACAGGCATGACAGGGGTAAATGACGAGCTTGGGTGGAGAGGTGAGTGAGTACGATGCGAATGATAACTAAAGTAAATAATTAAAGTCCCGATTCACCAGGTCGATGGCTAGATGTTCGTTTATTTAAGTGGGTGGAGGAAAAGGAGAGGTAGAATTCATAGTCTTGGCTCACAGCAGGCCTAAAGTAAGATAGTGCGATTAAGGCTGACAAATTGGCAAAGCACTGCCGTTTTATCGAAGGGTGGAGGTTCTTAGTATATCATCATGATCATCATTTGAGTAATCATTTCTTTCTTCAACTCAGCGTAAGTCTTAACTTTCTTCATCCCGTCCATAAACCCTATTCTCTTTCTCCCCATTCCCCGCTTGCCCAACATCCTTCCCTCTATAACGGCCTTCATCAAACCATCATTACCCCTTCCAGCCACCTACCCTGACTTCCCCTAATCTTATCCACAAGTTTCCTCTCCTCACCCACCTTGTCCAGCTCTTCCTCATTTGTCTTCCTTTCCGTCCACCGCACCTTCTCCATCCTCCTCCACACCCATATCTCGAACGCCTTCCGCCTGTTTTCGTCTTCGTTTCTCAAGGCCCACGTTTACGCCTCATACAACGCCACACCCCATACCATGCTCTTCACCATCCTCTTTTTTACATCTTAGTATATGCATTAATATTTTTTCTCAATAACTAGCAGTCAGTAGTAAGATAGCATTTAGTAGGATGACATCGGTCAAAAACGATAATAAAGACTACGTACTGGAAGTAAACGTATAAATGGAATAATACAAATATTCTATAAATCCATGAATATCATGGATTATTCATAAATTCTGGCACCAGGAGAAACTCAAAGTAACTCGAACATTTTCAAATAGGATAAAATAGTAACGCAGTAGGTTCTAGTGCTAATCCAACCAGGATACCCAAATAGAATAGCCTATAGCTAATAACAAATAACTGACTGCTTCCTACAGATAAGTCCATATCCTTTTCAGCTAATAGCAATTAATTTTTAAAAACAAATTCGAAGAAATTAAGCACATCCACCCCTAGTCATCCTTGCTACTTGTGTTAAATGAGGCGCAAATGACCCCAGTGAGAAATAAAAAAACATTAAAGAACCTCCATTGATTGGAAGAAAAAAAGCAATACGGGACACGCACAAGTACATTTTTCATCGTATTAGAATTAAATTAAACTTATCAAAATGGAAGTTTGCAGCTTCTTTCAACTGATGATAAGTTTTGAATTCACAGCGACAATGAAAAATGACGATATGGCCATCATTGAGAAAATATAGTCACCGATTCTCTTCGAAAAATCAATTTATATACTCCGTGGGGACGAGCATCACATATAGGAATAACGTACCCAGGAGACCAACAGACAAAGAAATGCTCTTAAACCTAAAGCAGGAAATGAGATTCACGAGGAGAGGAAAATGCCTGCGACGAGCACGATTCAACAGAGCACTCAAAACCCGACAAGGAAAAACAAAGGTGAAGAGGAGGGATGTGGAGGGAGAGATGACACGACGCGAAATGCAAGAGAAGGGGAAATACGGGCAGAGACGGAGGAGAGAGATGGCAAGCAAGCAAACGGGACACGCCCAACCATTCAAACGCTGCAGTGGCGACGGCGGCCAATTTGGCAAAATGGCGGGCGAGGGGTCAAAACAGTTGGATGGAGCGTCGCTTGGAGGGGAAAGGAAGCGGAGTGACATAAAAGAGTCGAAAGGGAAAAAACAGGGGGCAAGAGTTAAGGGCGGATGAGAAAGTGAGCGGGCCGGGAGAGGACGGCAACGGAGTGACGGGGGTGAGGCGGCGGCGGCGGGGGATGATGAAAACAACAAAACAATTTCATTTCTCAGGGAATTGGGGTGAGGGTGAGGTGGGGAGAGAATTATCTCCTAATCCGCCCGGGTTCGAATCCCGGCGGTGGCTGAGATTTTTTCAGAGGAAACCCGATTCCAAATCTCCATCAAGAAAAGGTGCGATGTGATGTGGGGATAACTCCTTGAGCAGGCGTGTAGGTACCTCTTCTGGACCTGGGGACTAGTTACATTTAATCGAGCGTAATTTTTTAATTATCCCATCGCGCTTTATATTTGTCACCCATCCGTTCACTAATGACAGGGATGTCTGCGTCATGCATGGTGTCGTCCTTTGCGTAAACACTTTCAAAGAAGTAACTTAAATGTATTGGCTATGCCGATAACGTTGGTGACTACTTTGTTATTTTAGTCCGTCAAAGACTGCGGTTGAACATTGGAGGCTATGTGG
Source organism: Pyrrhosoma nymphula (assembly GCA_963573305.1). Classification (NCBI taxonomy): domain Eukaryota; kingdom Metazoa; phylum Arthropoda; class Insecta; order Odonata; family Coenagrionidae; genus Pyrrhosoma; species Pyrrhosoma nymphula. The sequence goes on along the minus strand of OY754334.1, from coordinate 132,427,528 downwards.
CACAGTGCGATGAAACGTACAACTGTGGGCACCTTGACGATTTTTGTTAAGATATCGTTAACCAGGCTAATGCCTACGCCAGGTCTCCATTCTACCTCCATTCCACAAATGTTTCTATCCTTACCAGTCAACTTGAAAGGCATAAATTATCTCAGATGAAGGTCGTTTGCATAAATAGCAAACCAATTTTATTTCTGGTAGGTGAGGAGAGGGGCAAAGTTACGGAGAGTAAAGATATAGAATTAGGCACCTTGTTTTTTTATGAGGGTAGATGAAAATATCTTGTTAGACACTGTGAGCCCGTAGTTCACAGGGTCTAACTCACTGTGGGACTCTAACCCACTAAAATAATTCCCTTTGGCTACAACTGAGCAAGCTCATCTAGCAAGCGGCTTCTCTTTCATGTTTCTGACGCAGGTGATGGGATATAGCCCACTGGCTTCTCTCATTGATGGGGTATAGCCCACTGGCTACTCGCCTGAATTATAACTTCTTACAGTTTGAAAAACAATGAAACGCTTTAATCGTTTGTAACTTCTGAAATGAAAGTTATTTTTTCACTCTAATATTAAAAAAATAAAAATTTTTATTTTTCGCTAGATTGTTAGTTGGCATTCATAGTTGTGTCTGGCAGGTTATTTTAGTAGACTGGGGCGATTAGGGGCAGACGGTTATGTCTAAGGGATGGATTAGGTACATAGAGAATGGAAGACGGGTGGGTAGAAACCTGAAAGGCGTCAACTGTCTACAGCTTCACGTCCACACCGAGGAACGGGAACCACACAGGTGATCTCCACTTGGCACCAAATTATGGATCTGGATTTCACTAAAATATCTCCGCCACAGCCCGGATTCAACTCCAGGCCCTCGTGACGGGTAGCCATGACTATAACCACCACACCAACTCGCTACCTTTGGCTTTATCCTTTGCACAATTATAATATATTAATTTATTTATATTATTGTTTTCTGGTAAAACAACCGTAATAATAAATCAATATATAATTTTTACAATAGCAACTTCAACACCGTGTTTTTCACTGGTTAACACAAGTGGCTCCAAAAAACACACTAAGTCTATTTATTCCCTTATACACTCTCATGACATCACGGCATTGAAATGTTGAAGTCATTCCTACTTTTATGATATCTTAACTCGTCTACAGCTGACAGCGTCACCGCCTACCGCCAACAGTATTGAAATGAATGACTTCCGCTTTTGGTATATTTTTCAAGGAAATCAGAAAATGTTTAAATTAAACGAAAAGGCAAATGCAGGAGAAAAAATGCGAAAATACGTACATTAAAAAAAACGTTTTTTTTATGTTCCAAAACTTCCAAGAGAAAAAATGTTCACCACAATACTGAGAGAAAATAAAATATTTAGGAAAGGCGCCTAATCTCCCACTCGATCAATACAATGACAAAAGGGTTGTTAAACCACGCACGAAGCAAAAACATTTGACATTATGAGCATCAAATGAAGACTGATGAGCTCTAAACTACGTTTTCACGATGATCAGTAGTAGATACGCACTTATCGAAGGTAAGAAAGATGGAAAGACATATCATTGTAGGAAATGTCGCACAAAATGTAACCAAGTGTGTCGGCTTCAAAGGAAATCGAGCACTGAGGGAGCGAGTAAAGTCATCACAAGAAGAGAAAACCTCGCCGTTGATGCTACTTCGTCGACTGAACGGATGAAGCCTTTGACTGAAAAGCCTTGAAACCCAAAAATACTACACACGAAATAATGAACGTGAGTTAAAGCGAAAAAACTAATGCATACCACAATAAACTGGCAGTTACCAGAATATTCATCACATTTTGCAGTATTAATGGATAAGCCAAGCATCAAATAAACTAATAAGGAATACGGCTGATACTTAAAACACAAACAACAAGAAATTCTGAGAAATTTCATGAGCAACGTTATTTTGAGCGACTGAGGTTAGTGACGTTGCTAACTTTACACAGACACATTTCTAAGAGTGAATACGAGTAATGGACTTGAAACATCAACAGATTACTCAGATAAGATACATCTTGGCTGAAGGGTTTCAGAAAGTGAAAAAGCAAAAGGCTATGGGAATAAATGAAAAATTATGACTCACTGAGAGCTGATTTCCTGATTAGTGAAACACTGAAGTGTTAAACTAAGCGACGACTGATTATTAAAGACCTCACTATCGCAACTAATGAATAAAAAAATACAAAATACCCCGTCCGAAAATTAGTGAATTTTTGGATAAACTCCAACTGTTCTACAGTACCTCCTCTATCCAGTTAACAAGATCGGAGACTCCAGTAGCCTTGTAAATGGTACGACGATTCATTTTCATTGAGCTAAGTGTAAGGCATTGAAACAGCAAGCATTTTTGCAAATGACGTATCTAAGGAAGACAGAAGAGACGAAAAGAATGAGTCACTCGTAAACGCACGCGGCACTCTGCCGAAAGCTCGCGGCAAATAGAGACAAGAAGCCGCATCTCTGCCAAATATCCAAAAATAAAATCAGAATCCTAAATCTTCTAAGCGACAAAAATAAACAATTCCCGCAGCGGTTAACGTTTCTTCTTTAAGATGCATTATTCATATTCCATGCATGAGAACAAAACCTACTATCAGCACACCACATTTCAAACTAAGCCTTTAACTACCAGTAAGATAATTAAGAGGATTAACCACACGGAAAAATAGTACTTTAATAATAAGACCAACCAACTCAGGTTCTCTCTCTCTCTGTTCAATACATGCCCAAATGCAAAGAAATGCCTACAGGAGTATCTCAGCAGACCTGTGAAATATAGCATTCTACTCCACTAATCCATCAAAGTGGCTCCAGCCTTGTATTTGCTTCCTTCAACTCAGCATACTTTCTACTTCCTTTAGTTTTTAAAATATGCCCATCCTACCCCACCCTCTTTCCCGTGTACTCAGCTTTATACCCTCAGTGACGGTCTAAAACAACCCCTTCCCTCAGACTGATTAACATCTTCATCCACCTGCTCCAGATCTATTAATCACCACCACTATTCCATTTTCCGCCCCTATAACATCAATAGCGTCAGCTTGAGAGATTTTATGCTGCCTACAGGAACACGTAACCGCTATGCCTTTCCCTCCGCGATTTCAGTCCAAGAAACTGACTCTAATTCACTAATTTCTCCCACATTGAGTTCCTGCCACATTAATTAACTGCTTTAAACATGCTCTCCCTTTCGCGAGATGCCAAATTTTCCTCCTCTGCGAAGTCTCATCCCTCGCATTCACCCAGCACCTTTACCCCTTCCTCTCCACGGATCAACCACGCATATTTAGCATTAATAATACTCTCCCCCGCTCCTTAAATATAATTTAACCTAGCCAAATAGCAACCAGCATGATGCGTTCTAAGACTGACAGATAAGCAATAAGATGAGTATTCAAGTAAAAGGAGACTACTTTGAAAAAGTAAATTCTGAAATGTACACATTGTGGAAGAGCAATAAGCATCTGTGAAAAAAATTAGTCACACTCTTTTTTGATCAGCCCTCGTGCAATAACTTCTTCAAAGGCTAATCGTTGAGAGCCTTTGCAAGTCATTCGACTAATCACGTGACATACGAGCAAATCAGCAGTATGGCACGATTTCAAAACGGTTAATACGTGTCTTAAGCTTAAGTACACAGTGGAACCAAATTGACATCAGTGCCTTTGCAAGGTGAAAATATTTTACCATGCACCAGGGGAATGTTAAATGGGTCAAGGCGCACACGAGTTAAACAAATTTTGTCAATTACCTGATAGCCGTGCCATGTATCGTCTCAGTTTCCGTCGTGAGTCAAGGCGAAGACGACGACCTAAGGATCGGACGGATCGCATGCCTGAAACAAGTGAATGCCTGGGCAGGAGAGGATGAAGCAGAAGGCAGTTGGATTGTTTAGGTTTTTTCTGAAAGGAGCCAGGGAACAAACGGGACGAGGAGAGGAAAAGAAAATTAATAAAAACACAATGAAAAACTTAATGTAAAAATTAAAAATAATAATTAACTTATAAACAACTTAAATACAAATCTATCAAATAATAAAAAGATAAGAAACGATGATGAAACTTAAGAATATAAAATTTTATCGATGGTTGAAAAAATTAACAAATGGACAAACGATACCGTCGTAGGCGTGACTCGGTGGAAGTTCTTAATTTTCTGATTTAAATAATGAAAAATTTATTTCTCGTGACTTAGCCTCACGAATAAAACTTGGTTAAAATGCACAATAACTTATGAAAACCTAACTAGGTTTCGGCAAATAAGTGCCACCTTGAAAATCGCAGTTGCCACAACCTGGGTCGGTTTAATAAATAAATTTGGATTAAACTAAGTTTCATTTTAAACATGAAAATCACCAAATGATTCCAGTACAATCTCTTCTCTTTTCACAATCACAGTCGTTATGGCGAGTTGGTAAAAAAAAATAACCCCAGCGATCGTTGACGATGTTTCGTTACGTGTATTTAACTTCATCAGGGCTCCGACTTAATGTGGATATACATGAAACATATTATCAATTTCCTAACTAGCATGCAACCATTCTATTATCTTAAAAGATATAAATGATTTATATAGTTCAGTGAGTTAATGATTCAATGGTTGAATACATGTTAAATTGTTAGTATCTTTTTGAAAAATAGTATGGTTGTCAGCTTGTTTGTAAATTGAAGGCAAATATATTATATGTACCCAAATTAAGTAAAAGCTCTGGTGAAGTAAAACAAATTTGACTATTTTTAGTATAAAATACTAATTATTAGAGCTGTTCGTTGGAATGATTTGATGATAACTCGTAAAAATACACCAAAAATTAGTTCGCTTGGAATGAAAATTCCTTGTAGCATGTCAATGCAATAAAAATTTACAATAGGAATTTTAACGCGAACAGCAGGAAATCATTAGTTCCCATAACACACTAGCTCTTTCGGAGATTAAAAGAAAAGTCAATAATTGACCACAACAATGAAAAAAGTTTTATAACCGCCACTGATGATTATAAGAGCTTGCATTTTAAGAAGAGACTTTAAAGATCTGCCTCCTTTAAATTATAAAAAAAAGAGAAATTCATCTAGATTACGTCATGGACTAGAGTTCGGGGAGTGCCATATTAAGGACGTCGGAGATTTGCAGGCATTGGATTAAAAGAATACAAAGAAATTGCAGTAAAACTCGGTTAATTCAACAGAAAAAACTGATGTTTATTTGTCCACAATAGAGGCGATAAAAAACCACAAAACTGCATTAATAAGAATATTTTTAGAGTATTTCATTACCTCATCTCGTAAACACGATAATTTAGAAAATGGTTCAAGTATGGGATACAGGGAAGTAAAAATATTTACAATCCAACTTGAATAGGCGGCAAGTACTCGAAATAAATTCGATTACACTTATACCAGCATAGAATCAACGGAAACCATTATAGAACACAACGTAAAGAGGGTGTAAAATGAAGTCTCTGCAGCACTTGTTGCATGCCGAGTAAATTACCCATGTGGTAAAGAGGCGTGTGATTAAGTAAATTTGAGCGAGGAAAATGAAGGTTTATCTTTCTTCTGCTGATCTTTCTCAAAGTAGGAAATTCACAAACATCAACGTAGAATCACGAAGTTCAACGCTTTATACATCCTGCAAGATCTCTTAAGTGGAAGCACTCAATAGGTGAAACACGTTCAATAATACAGCGAAGATAAATAAACTCAAATACTGTACATTTTCAAGCGAAACAGTTGACGTTTTTATCCACGGAAGTAACACCATACTTCGGGATATTTTTCCAAAAGTGAAAACAAGCTGTCGGCTGTCAGCGGATCTTTTCGAGGAATGCGAGCGAATGAGAGAACATACTTAAACAGATATGATTTAAATAATTACTACTGGAGAAACTTGGTCAACTTGGTACTTGGTCAGCACAGGTGAAAACTTTAAGCAAATAACTGTGCTTAAGTTAACGCCCAGTGCCAAACGTAAAGTTGGAGATAATTCAAACCGAATGAACTATTTGTTCTAGCCAATTCGTATTGTATGTTTCTAAAATCATTTAAATTGCCTACAACGAAACCTTGAAACAAACAAATGAGCAAATTTTAATCATTAAGTGTAGGTACTTATTGGCGCTAGTTTACAAATGGGAAAGCTAAAAATAACTAATTGAAAAATGAAACAGTGTTTCCAGCCCCGTGTAATATGCTAAAAAACTCCTAAAATGTAATTTCATCAACAAGTTGCATAGAGACCTTTTCGAAAACAACGTTGAGGTAATTTTGTTCAGTAGCATGAAGAGTATTCAGTGTTTGGATGGACTCAAGGACACGGAGGAAAATTCGATTATCAGCCGCAGTCTTTCAGGGAGAGCCGTCACAAGAGAAGAGGCTCATGCTTTTAAGCCCTAACAGAGACAGACGCTCAAGCTGATATCTGCACGTGCGCAAAATAAAACTCCACTTTGAGCATCAGAACTAATCCTAAGGAATAGCATGATATTCCAATTTACAAACGACTGCTCTTATCCCACAGTACAATGTGCTTCCACAGCCTAAATTTAATTGGACTGAGAGAAGCATCCAAAGTGAGAAACGGCACACAACGTCAAGAAAGACAATGGGGTCCTCAATGGACCGTCTAATAAACTTATTTGATTGTTAAGTTGTTACTTTCTAAGCATTACCACATTTAGAATTTTTTTTCGATAAACTATGCAATCAAAAATTAAATAATAAGACAGCGAGGCAATAAAAAATTACTTTAAAGTCGTCAAAATAAAATTAACTCTTGAATGTACACTTAGAATGTTTTCATTACACTCAGCTAAGAGGCGCATAAATGCGTCAGTTAGTTAAGTTTTGAGTAAATTTATTACAATAAAACTTGGCAAAGAGACGCATAAAGGCGTAAAGACGTAATAATAAAGGCGAGACGCCTTTGCTAAGGTTTATAGTAATAAATCAATATAAGACACTGTCTCCGGCATTACTCTGTGGAACTCCTTCATTTTAATAATAAAAAGGCACTTGGTTGTTATTCCACACTTTATTTTAAGGAAACGACCCGGGTTTCAGCATCTCATGCCACCCGAAGACGGCATGATATGCTGAAACCCGGGTCGTTTCCTTAAATTAAGTGTGGAATAACAACCAAGTGCTTTTTTTTTTAAGTAATAAATCAACGTATGTTTCAGACTTCATGCTACTCTAGGGATTTTTATGAAAATTATGCCGTTCAATGTTTCCATTAAAAAACGGCTCAGTACAATACGCTAATAAGGTTCAAAGTTATTCCAGCAATTCAGAGAAGATTCAGCGGCATATAAAGGCAGTGGGTATCATTCCCGGTTTGGCTTTTGGGTGAATAAGTTGAGGATGACTACGGGGAGTGGACTTGAAAGTTGCCGCCTAGGCAGCTCCTCAGTCCTGGTCAAGACCGTGATTTTACAAAGTTTCCGCCTTGCACGAGATGAGCGGAGGATCAGGGATATGAACACCTAACCCCGAGTACTTCATTTCGTAGAAAGGAAGTGAGTTTACTCTGTGGGTGAGTTCCCTTTGGGTGGCTCATTTTAGTTTGGCATCGTGGTAACCTACCCTTGGTCAGTTTACCGTGGTTTATTATCCATAGTTGCTTAACGACTACTTTGTAAGGGGAAATATCCAGTATAAATTGAGTATCATTTAGAAAAAACCAAAACTTTCGCAGCGTTTCATTGGTAATAGAGAGTATGATTTTGAGTTTCTCGAGTGGCAGAGTACTTTGTGGCAACGTATTTCTACAGAGTGTCTGTAGAAATGAACTTGGGGTGAAGCGAAAGAACTTAGCTACCACCAAAGCATTTAAACGTTAGTGAAAGTAATAAGCATTATTCATTCTTTCTTAGAACGCTCAAGATTATGCTTCTTTAGCGGTACCGCTTTCCCCGTAAGTGTCCTTTTACTATCTCCGAGTTTGCTAACGTTCCGTAGCTATTCTATAAATTAACCCGAAAAAGAAGAATTACTTAGGTAGTAATATAATGATGAAATGATTAGTTAAGTTCTAAGTTCATAATTGTCTATATAGGTGCATTTATGCGACGATATAATCCTAACGAGTAAAACATTTGCCACATTATTAGTACGTGAAACGTGCCAAGGCCCTGGGTCAGTTTTTCACTTGCCCAGGGCATAAGTGTTTCTCAAATTCTGGTGGTTCGGCCCCTGAAAAACCTGAGTACAAGCTTATCGGGATTTCTGGGGCATACGGAGCACCAGAATCGTCGGGGAGCAAACAAAAAACTTTTAAGAAACATAAAAGGGCATTAATTACTAACGGACCATACCAATTTTGGGAGAAAATAATTTTTCTACGTTACTAAAATGTTTCATTCATTAACTATCATGAGACTAGAATCCGTTATTTTGTGAGGTCCTATCCACCAGCGCCAAGCTCTGATGCCTAAACAAACATGAAAGCAGAATTGTTTGTACGAGAATTCCGGACAACACTGTCGCTTAATACGCCTCGCTGAATTGCAGGCACGTACCTTGGGTGCAAGTGTTAGGTCGCATGCCTTATGTGTCACATGTTTCATCACAATAAGCCCACATACCTTGTACCAAGGGATTATTCAAGGGTTTCTATTACACAAGCTTGATACAGAAGGATAGTATATCCTCACTCAACACCCCTAGGTGTTTTTTCACTCTGAATTACGGTTGCATTACGTTAACTTTAAACCAAATTTAAATGGGGCTTGTCCACATAAATATGAGGGAAGCAGATGTGGCATGCATGGATAACGATAGGCATTACCAAAAAGATATGACGGGTTCAAGAAGATCTCTGCTCGCTATTTCATCATAAGCAAACTTGGACCCAAAATATACTCAGTAGAGCAGCTGGTATTAGTTCTACTGGCGTCAACATTTAATCATCAATGGAATGGGAGCGATGATACCACGCCATTTACTAGGATTGGAAAGTATTGTTTTCAGAAGAAAAGCACGGATTATACCAAGTACTAAAGGTGTACATTGTAGATTTTGTCGGCCTGACAAAAAGACCGATCGGCGATGGATGGATATCTTTGCGGGATTGGAGAACGTATTCTGATTTCTCATCGTGCTACACCAATCAGCTCTTTAAGTATGCCACTGCATTGAAAAACTCCGTGTTTCAATGGATAAATACATATTATCATAGGAAATTTCAATTGTCTCTCATTTTCACGAGACAGGCATTAGGTACTATTTCCGGGTGGGATTACCTTCCAGTCTCTTCCCGAGTTTCTCGTTCGCGAATACCGAGAAATGATGGTCGGAAAGTGGGGTTTATTGTATCTAGAAGCTAAAAATAATGTTGTCATTAAATGCCAATAACTTCTATTCACGAACATCTAACTCGTCATACTTCATTCACCTATTATGTGAGCGTCTCTACCCCTCAGCAGGACTGCGCGCACCCTGTCTACGAGTCCCGGTTACTCCGCCCTCCGTACGACATTGCTGTGAATAAACACTGACAGTCGCGGTCATTATTATTGATGACCCATTGTTCTTATTATTATTATTATTAGGTAATCTACCAGTTATAGTAGGTTTAAATGGATGTCAGTAAAAATCCTATAGATTTTTTACAAGTGCAGGGCCTTATCTATCTATAATAATTCTATCTTCACCTCAACATAGGTCCTCCCCTTCTTTATTCCGTTCATGAAACCTTATATTTTCTCCTTCACCGCTCACCCAACGTCCTCCCCTATGTCACAGCCTTAAGCAACCCTTCGTCCCTCATTACCTCCTCCAACCAACTACCTATACATTACCTCTTCTTATTGAATATTAAATAAAAAATATGATCATAGTCATTCTCGAGAAATACGATTCCCCGGTCTAGATAACCGAAGGTTAAACAAAACGTCGGGATTCTTTGGAAACCCTCGTTGAATGAGTATAAAATCAATCCCCCCCCCCCAAAATAGGCTGTCGGTTTGTCTTCCGCCCAATCACGGGAATATTTCCTCACTATTGATTCGTACGTACGAAACTTCCCTTTTAACTTGGCCAATTGCCGAAACTGGAAATTGCTCCCGATAAAACTTCGGCCCTCGCCGTTTCGGCGTCTAGAGAAATGCTCGGCGGCGCAGACACAGGAGGAGTTTCCGAGTTCCTTGATTAGCCTCGAAAACTTAAGTAGTCACCCCCTTTGTTCATAGAAATTGCCTTTAATATCCCAACCCGTGTGCACTATCAGTTTACGGGAAAACTTGAAAGTAACGCCGACGAAGTTCTCCACCGAAATACCCCTTTTAATTTCCTCCACAGCTTATTAAGCAATTTTCCACCCTAGGAAATGGCTGAATGGGGAAGTTAGAAACCCCACCTTTCCCTCCCTACCCAAGCAGAAACTTGAAAAAAGTGGGAAGAAAAATGCTCAAACATTACAGGAGGAACTTCTCCATAGAGAAGAGAGGAAACACAGCACGACATTAAATTTTCGACGATTACTGAACAAAAACTAACACTGGAAGCTACCAAAAACATTCTTCTTTCGGCCATGGGTCATTTAAAGACCAAAAATATACAAGATATGACCATTTACTGGGAGCTTTAAAGCAAGGAAGAAGAATAATTTCCTTGTTCTTAGAGGAACAGAGCACTGGGCTAACAATGCCCCATCAATCATTCATCATGAAGCTATAATATACAAACAAGTCCATCTTGAACACAAAGGGGCTAGTTTGCTGTAAATAAAATTCTTGCTTTCGGTAAACACGAATGGTTGGCTGATTATCAGGGAAGGTGAATGGCGACTGAGGCCATTTGCGCCATTGAAGATAGATGGATAGATTGGCTTAGGTGGGACTATTTGGGGAATGGGTGAAGGTTAGAGAGAGACTCTACGCAGGCATTGGCAAGGTTATAAAGGTAGACGCCCAGGTATCAAAAGTTAAACTTTCCATCCAACGAAGGGAGTACTACGTATTAAGTGCTCTCCACTTAACACTTAAGTATGAATGGGGATTAAATGAATAATAACCGATACTGCCGGGATTCAAACCCACGCCCTAGTATTAGGAAACAAAGCACTCTAGCCACCACACCAATCAGATCCTAGAAAAGACTTTAATAACACCATTCTTGATGCATCTCCACTAATAACGAACGGGAAAAATAGCAATTGAGTAAATACGGAGGACCTTACCTCAACTGTGACGTGTATTAGGCCACGCGTATACAAATAAAGATATTTTCATTCACAAAATAATAATCGTCATGCAAGAAACTTTAAAGGAAATCTGTCTGGACAAGTTCGCAAATCGATCAACATAGCAGGTCTTTATTTCGAGCCACTTTTGGCTTAAGTATATGTAATCAAATGGCAAGGATGATTATACGCCACCAAATTTGAAAAATGAAAGAAGTGGAAGGTGAAGGAGATAATTACAAGGGCATAAGAAAGAGAGAGAGACGACCCTGAGCCTCTATCTGGCACTTTAAATTTATTACCCTTTGAGCCTATGGATGTTTACCGACGGAATACCTCTGAGTAAACCACTGATGACAGAAGTATTCCACTCAGAAAGCTCCACGTGCATCACGCGAGGTGCCCATTACTAACAAGAGAGCACATCTGTAAACATCGACCGCACAACTCAAGACAGAGAGAATGCTTTACTCCACGTGAATATTGCGTTTTTGTCTTCTTCTCATTTCACCATAATATCAACGACTAATACAGCATAGCTGATACAGCCAATACACACAGTTTAAAGCATTTATTGGAGACTAATTGGATTTACAATAAACCAACCAAACCACTTGAAGAACGGTAACGTACAAGGTCATTTAAGCGGCAGAGGGTGGTAAAAAAAACTCTCGTTCAAATATTGATTCGCAAGATAAAAATGTGACCTTATGACTGTGCTACTAAAAATTTATTTTTAACGTTTTTCCAACCACAAATCCGTTATTTTAAAGATGGGTAGACTGCACTGACCACATGGCATGGAATTTAATTTCAAATAGGTATTTATTTTACCTTGAAAAACTTAAATTGGCTAAAAACACCACTTCTAGAAATAACACTGTCATTATTAATTTATGACCTATTTCCGTTACATGATAATAAGAGTAGTATAAAAACACCTTTCTCCTCTCAGCAAGAACCCATAAACTATTTTCAAGTTTAAGAAACATTACTGCAAGGAAAATAGATCAAAGTAAATACTTATGGAAAGTCCGTCTTCCCTTCTGATTTTTCACCTTCACAGCGTATATTTCGTCCAGCATCAAAATTATACGTATCAGCCTGACCAAACATTTTTAACGATCAGACATGAGCAAAACCACCGGTTATTTTCCTCAGAATCAACCAATTAACGGGAGCCCAAACCTATCCCACTGTCAATGCTCTTCGAAATAGCATTAAATAGACCACTTTCCAATCAAGGCGTTAATTTCACGCTCATTCGCAATTTCATAAGACTAAACACCTACCTCCCAAAACCAACTATGCATTCAATTATACTGCCACTTGATGAAACACCCAATGGTAGAATTTTGATTTATTCATACCAACTTTATTTCTCGGTAGGTACGGAGAGCATAGTGTACTTAGGCAACAACTTTTCGCTGCAAGGATATAAAATTTACTGGATACATGATTTTAAGGTCAGTCGCATATGAATAGGTGGCAACATGTTCTGATAGTAATTTACTCTTTGACTTTTATTTATTTTTTTTTAATGTAAATATTTTCAACTGACAATTTTCAAAGAATAAGGATCAAAGGATTTCTCTTTTCGACCTTTGACAGGAGAGATTTGGAGGTAAATGTGGGTTTAATTGGTAAGCTACGATAGGAAAGAGCCCATTACAATAATTTGTACCTGCCTAAATAGCAAAATTACTGACATTTCCAAGGATATACGGGAAAAATCAAGGCTTCCATTGATAGTCGTCTCGATCAAGAAACACGTAAAATAAGGTAATCATGGTAAGAAATCGGGGTACTTCCTAATGAAATAGAATAAATTAAAATATTAAACAATTAGGCAAAAACACTAATTCCCAATTATAGGACAGTTAAAACATTTTCAATGCATAATAACAGATTTAAGTACGTTATCCCGTCGATAACACGTAATTCAACTTATCGACAGGCTGATCAACTTCACAAAACCCTCGGTCATCTTCCCAGTAACGTCATTCCGTTGTAAAATGTTAACCCTTTATCATCTAACTGAGAAAGTTAGCCCAAAATTATGCAGCCGGGCCTAAGGGTCAACCATGACCTGCGATAAAGTAATTTCCTACTAACTTGTTTGAACTGAATAATATTTTCTGGTCGCAATTTGCCGGCGTACTAGTTATAAGTTTAACATATCGTGCCAATTGATTTATCGACTGGTGATCAAAGAAATTTTCAAGAGCTTGGTAGCACCAGTAAAGTCCAATGCCGTTCCTGAATACCCACTCCGAAAGGTTCGAAGCGCTATACTTGTATAACCGTTTGGGTCATCGGGCGGGAGGGTTGGAGTATCTTCCAAGCGTGTCTCTCCAAGGTTTTATCATCAACCCTCAGCAGTACCTTAAGCCTCCATCTCTCTCCCTCTGTCTCACTTCTTCATATCTCTCAATTACCCCTACCTCTCCCTCCCATCCTCCACGTATCTCTTCCCTCTTCTTTATCAAGAATATTTTCCCTCACTCTAACCCTTCCTTTTTGGAGACATCGTCTCTAAAAAGAAAGGATAAGCTACTACAGCACCGCTCAGCACACAACACCGACTGCGGTTTTTCACTTATGACGCAATTGGAACGTTACGCTAAATTGAGCCAGAAGTGGTCCATCAATGGCTAAAAACAATCAATTTATGTCGCATCTGCGAGTTACTGCGAGTAGGATTAATATCCAAAATATGGATACACTAAATTTTTTTCTGTGTTGAAATTTTCTTAAGACTTCCGGAACACGAAATTAACATTACCCAACATGAGTTTGAATGTAATTACATCGAATATCCGGTAAAATATTGTCTAAAAGGAAGGGATAAAACAAGTAAAGCATACGTAATTTGATTAATAATTTAAATAAAGTGCTTTATTATGCAAAAAACAAAAGTATTATAGTGAAAATTTTATTTTTCTGAGTAATTGGAAGAGTAAAACGGCGACTCTCGGAAAAAGGCAGTTGTCATACTTTGGATAGGTATTTTCCATTTTTTGTCATACTTTGGTTATTTACCATACCATTACTTGAAAAGCTTTAAAATTGAACTAATGGCGTTGTGTTACGCCATTTTTGTAGAGGAATCGCCCGTTATTTGACAAAAAAAACCTTCACCCTCGAAAATAATTGAACTTTTTTTACATAAACAAAAATTAAACTTTGATTTAAAATATTGTTTCATTATTTATCCCTATAAAATCATGTAATATGAAAGCCCTGAGAACACTCTAGAAAACACTTTATTTTATTGTGATACAACAAATACTTTTCTTGTTTTATTTAAATAATTTTTTTTAAACACTACGTTTCAGTGGCAGAAAGTTTAAAAAACCTCGGTAGTCTGGGTAGACGGTCGGCGAAAAACCTCGAAAGATAAAGGTTAAGCGAAGAATATGTGCTTGATACAGGGCCCCGCGTCGATTGAGTTTGTCTCAGAGCTATAAAACTGAGTACACGCCACAAGCAGAGCGTCAAAAGCCCTTCGGCGTTCACGCTAGAAACACAACGCACTCCTACCAATATGAAACCCACCTCGACAAGATATGATAATCTACTTCATGGCTGGTTGGTTGGTTATTTGAGGAAGCAACCGACAGCTGAGGTCACTTGTATCATGAATGATAGGTCGGTATGTTGGTGAGGGGAGGAACTACGGAAATAGAGAAAGAGTGGAGAGAAACCCAGCTATGGCACCAGCAAACTGTAAAACGAAATAAATGAAGCAGTCCTCAGTTTAACGTTCCATTCGACAGACGGACCACTATACTTCAGGTGCTCCACAAAAGGCAGGGATCATGATTCCAATGTAAAATACCCACCACTACCGGAATTCAAACGCTAGCCCCCCGGAAGGGAAGACAGTAGGTACCAACTCATACCATAACTCCAACCTCATCCCCATTTACATAATTCGGGAAGAATGAACACCCGCCGGGAGCAACAGAGAGAACTTTCATGGCATGACTTGGGCCTGGGAGAGAGAACTGTTGTACGGCGTTGTAAGTAGAGGAGCCAAACTTTTATGACGTGACCTGAGGTCATTACGGGAGACGAAGCCGGCAGCAACGAATGAATAAATGAATTCTGGGAGCGACAGGTGCAACGCTGAAGCAGAAATGCAACACGAAGGGTGACCTCTCAAGATGAGTTCGCTGAGAACTGTTACCTTCTGGCGTGCATTTGCAAAATGTTCATATTCTTCGCATTTTCCATTCATGTTATTTTCAACCGACTAGTATGCAACAACAACTCCCAGTATCACTGGGTTAGTAAGGTCATGGATCGCCTTCGTTTGATTTTTCATTGTCATTTTTCCAGCACTAAGACGTTTAAAAGGACTCGCATTTTTACAACCTGTGTAAGTTCCTAAGCATAGGCATGCCTATTGTAGAAATAACTATTCAAAAAAGAGCGGAATAATTTTCTGAAATGGGATACAAAAATTAGCTCACAGCACGCAAATCAACACGCAATACACGAGTTTACCATGCAAGGAACTAAGAAAAACTAAATTCTGGCGAGCAGATTTCACACTGGCGATGCTTAAAAGTAACTGCGACATAGTTTGTGTGGAGGAGGGCCTTAATTCTCCCTTCTTATTTTTCCTAGAAATGTTGCAAACGTGCAGTGACAAGAATCATTCCCTGTGGTTAGAGTGCAATTCATTCCTGGTTGGATTTTTCTGATTGGAGGGCAATAAAAGTGCGGCATGGTGCTACCCTTTTCGGCAGCAATTTTCCTTGCGCGGTGGCTACAAGAGTATCTTTCGCTACAAGAGTATCTTTCAAGTGCGTAATGAGCTTGCGCTGTAAACAAGTGCGCTTTGATGAGTCCGCTTTCCTGATGAATGCGTTCGAAAGGTTGGTCCAGCTATTTAATGAACTTTACAATTCAGGAATGCTTAAAAACTATTTGTACAGCATAATTATTCCACCATAACGTCCATTCGCTACTGTTGCAGCTCTCAGAATGTAACAGATGAATATCGAGCCTCAATGACAATGAAAGTATTTAAGTCGAGCCTGATTTATATACCCTGTAGTAAATGGAGAATCTCTAGTTCACGAGGTGAGAGAAGAATTTATCCTATAAAAGTTTCCAATATAAATATACAACGCTTACAACATCATAGGAACCTAGCTACAAAAATGGGATTTCCTTGGGTTACACCACGCGCCCGCCAGCCGCGGCAGCGCACAGCACCGCTCGACTCAAAACGGTTATGCTAACGGACGGCAAAACGGTTATATAACATTCAAAACGCTCGACTCAAAACGATCTTGAGGTCAAATTCGCAAACGAATGCAAGATTTTTCTTTTGTCATATATTCAATATACTTTACTATTTCAATTTATGTCGAAATATCTGGGGGTCAAAGCGGCGCTAAAAACGATATTGATCTTTTTATTTCAAAATACAATTAAAAATAACTAAATGTTGAAACATTTTTATTTAGGTTGAAAAAAACTTGAAGGAATCTAAATCATTAGTAAATGATGCTTAGATGTACCAATTTACGTGTAGTAATTTTTTAAACTTGATATATTGTCCGAGTGTTTTGTTCTAAGAAGGTAAATATCTCTAAAATCGACGGAGTACGCGCGACAGGCGCATTTACCCCGAATGAACTATGTTTCACGGGTTCCACAGATTACTACGAGCAGTACAATGACTATTCCAGTAGCCTATATTGTAGACCATATACTGTAGAATACGAATTAAACTTTCCGAACTTCCTCGTAGAAAGTTGAATAAATTACTTTTGGCCAGCTTTATTCTATTTGGGACCACTGTGCGACGTCAGTGTAGGTGGGGAACGCCCCCAGCACATAATGTGAAAGTCTCAGTCTCTTGTTCCGCCAGGTGAATTCATCAATAAAAAGGGAATGAAAGTGTACATGTGTGTTCTTCCTTGTAAATGTAATCACTTCAACCTTGATTGCCCAGACCTACTACGATAAGTACACAAAATAATAACGTCGTCAGACACAAAGGATCTACACCGTTATTTCACTTCTAATGACCTTTCCCCTTGGTCCCTAATTATCAGCTAATTATTTAAAGGGCAAATCCTGTCGACAGGCTCGACCCTTCCCAAATGGAAGTTCACAACGAGAAACTATTAATTAATCAAATAATACCTCGCGGCAGATAATCTTTGCTTCCTCAGAGAAATGTCTGAAAGGTTTTTCTTCGGTGACCTCACACGTCAGTTCGCTTCATTTCTCACGGAGCTCAATAAACACGTAAAGGTAGAGAGAAGACGCATAAGGGTTCTCTAGAATGGTCTAACCTAAACTCAAGCAGTTTCAGTAAGTACACTGTTACGCCCGAGGATTAGAATATTCCTTCACCACATTCCTTCCCATCTCCTACCGCTCATTTTAAGAAAATTTAAATGTAAAAGACTCTTGGCAGAGCATCTTGAACTCGCATTACGAAGACTTAAAGGAAGCACATTGTAATTCTTGGAATAGTTTCAGGTGGGGTAGTATAAAAAAAACAAGTCTGTGGAATTATGTAGACGGTGCTTGTCCCTCTTTTTTGCCGCTCGCCAGCCAGAAATTCGACTAGTGAAATACTAATGTTGACACAAAATCGCCTGTTTTGGTTAAAAAGAAGGATCCGTTCTTCATGAAAACGAATTTATTTCCTCTTTCAAAGCAGGTAGATAATTTGGTCAAGGTGAGATTGAAAAGAGGCCGAAATTGAAAGAAAATAGGGTCAACGTCTGCCGTAAATTTTAGGCACTGAGGCACAAATTTTAAATAAACCTCATTTTGAGGGCGAGTGCAGCCTTCTCTACGACTGCCGCAGGCAGGAAAGAAAAGTAATTCGCTCTTGTATGCTCATCGGATCGATCTAGTCTAAATAGAAATTGCTAAGCATGTTTATCCACTTCAAAGAAGAGCCGACACACAAAATTTTATTTCAGAATTTGAAGTTAAGCACTATTATGGTTACCAACAAAAAGAATGGAAAAGATCAGAAATGGAAAACAGGAATATCATAAGCAATAAGTGGATCACAGGGTATTGCATCGCACAACAACAAGCAACTACTTTCTCACTCGAATTTGGCCAAGAGGAGGCAGCCAAGCATAAATATGGTTTATCGCACGGTGAAATTGAAAAAAATAATCTCAATTACGTCTGTCATCCCTCGAGAAGGTAGGAAATATTAACCATCACTTTGCTTCATATTCATGGAATGCAAATGCTAGGAGTGGAGTGCAAATTTGGCCCCATAAGTAGAAACCACCAAATGTAGGTCAAAATCATCACGAGTTATTGCGCGCACGGCCGAATTTTAAAATCCGGAGAGAACTCGAAAATCACCGATAATTTTGATTTTTTTTCCTCTCCCACTCCCGATTCCACCATTTGAATGCGAGAAATCAAACGAGATGAAATGCACGTGCCTAATGGTCACCTCGAATGATTATCAGAATACACTGACATTCCCTACGGAGTGCGGTCGCCGCACATGTGATCTGGTTCAAATATGCGGTAAATCGCGACACTGTGCTTCATATTCATTCGCAACAATCGGCCACATCATTTACGTACTTACAATGCGAAACGATTGCAAAAAAGATCAGGGTACTCCACATCAGCTTCCGCTAAGTATCGAGTCACCACACCGGCAGAAGTCAACGGGTTGTTGGACGAACCAATGATTTAAGAGACACTCGGTGAATTAGGACACGTAATAAACAAAAAACATCGAACGAAAAGCAACACATGCAAAGTACCTACTATAATCTCGAAATGCAGAAAAACCTAACACCAGAATGCAATATAAAATAATGCAACAGATACCGAAAAAAGGAACAAAATACATTGCGTGTAGTAATACATCGTAAGTTGTTCCCCGCGAGCCACAGCAAAGGTGAGTGATGAAGGTGCGAGGACACCAGTCCTTTTCATTTTTTGCGAATAAAAATGAGTTATATGCTTCCACATTTGAGGTTAATTAAATTGTTGAGAGCTTTTCTGTGCTTTCGTAATGCTCGCAAATTGTCTGAGGGGAAAAAGCCTTTAATACCAACTGTTCAAATGTAATTTTCTCATAGTGGTCAGATCTACTGATGCAATGGGGGTGCCTAACAATATCGTAGATGCGAGTGGTGAACCTGGTTACCCGGTACTTAGCATAAAATATTACTATTACTGTCATTCTTCGCGTTATAAAAAACGTGTTACTTCAGCAGACGTCAGCAGCTAAGGAGATAATAATGTGCGGAATTAACGGCGAAAAAATCAACCCAGCACGTGCAAATGATTTGTTTTGCGTATTTTGCACATTTGTTTCTGAAGGGACTCCCATGTATCAAATAACCCAGTTTCAATATCTAACACCAACTATCTAATACCAGTATGTATATCAAATAACCCAGATTCACTATCTAACACTAACTTTTTCCGCATAACAGTTTTATCACAAAAAATTGTTGATTTTTAAATTTTATCTAATTCTTCAATCATTACATTTCCAAATATTGCTAAATTGAAGTGCGGTCTTACTAATGTAAAGCAATACCTATGCCTGGCTCCCTCATTACATTTACCCACCATACGTCAATTGAACGCAAGAATACACCACAAACAAGTATAGCGTGACCCCTCGCCATCAGGTCACGCATAATCACTCTCATTAACATCATTAAAATGTGCGTAAAAGTTCCTGGGCACCGTCTTGCAATCCCGGATCGACCGTAATTACAAGGAACAAAAAAAACTATCGTCCGGAAATAAAAAAACTACCCGGAGGAGAAGATTGCAATTACCGGGACGTACTTAGTTGGTATGCCGATGAAGACGACGATGGTACAACAGTTTGAGAGAGAGAGAAGCTTTCTGTACTCTAGGCACGGGACGATAGGGATTTCGAAAATCCACCGAGTAGAATACTCCATTAGCGAGAGAGAGAAGGCTAATCGTCCGAGAAGGAAGAGAGGGGGGGGTAGAGAGGAGGAGACAAGGGGTAGGAGGTAGGGGGGTAGGATTGTTGGGGTGGTTGCTGAGCGAGCGAGGGGATGAGGAGGGGGGCGGAGAGGAGATAGGGAGACAATTGGGGACGGTGGGGGGAGGGGAAAGAGGGGAGGTGTAGGGGAGGGGAGACCCCGAGAGCCGTGGCGGAAGTTGAGACAGAGATAGGAGGGAGAGCGGAGGATCGATAAGGGTGACGTAAGCGGGCAACGAACAAAGATACCCCACTGAACGTTTATTTTTTTTTGTTATTTTATTATTTTGCGAGAGCCGTGCTCCACACACACGCGGGCGCGAACGCTGGGGGCGGGGGGGGAAGAGGGGAGAGCCGGGACTGTGGTCCCTGGTGGAAGGGAACGCACGAAAACGTTAGCGTACGCAAAGGGAGTAAACCAGGGGTTCTCTCCTCCCCCACATCATACCCTTGCCCACCCCTTTCCCGACCTCCTCCGCGAAGCAACCGAAAACCCACTTTCCAGTGAGTCGCGGTCTTCGTAAAGAGGTTTCCCCACCAACAAAATACTCTTTTTTTCGTTTTCTTTTTTTCCCTGGGCTCCGGAGAGGTAGGGCCAAAAGGTTTCAGAGAAACAGGTTGGCTCGAAAATTTCACGAGATATTTTCTATTTTTTTCTCTCTTTGAAGCACTTAAAAAAACTCGTTTGAATTCCCTTCAGAGAGAGGGAGAGCGGATTTAAAAAAAAGAAGTATAGCGATGGTGCTAGGATGTTATTTTATCACGTAAATGGCCGGAAGATCGATTCAATATTTTTATCAACAAATTAAACATTATCATCGTACACTAACTATATCAGGTAAATCTAGTTTGCTATTTTTTTCCATCATTCTTTTCAAGAAAAATGCATCCAGCGAATTTCGCGGTCCGTAAGACGGCCGAAGATTACTCGCTTATCCGAAGATGGGTACAGATCAGAATATAAAAATTTACCTCAGTATTTTCACCATCTTTCTGTGTATACAAACAAGTAATTTATCACTCACTTTTCCTTCATTACTACCATATTCTTCTTTTCCACTTTCCTTGACTGAAACAAGCTCCTTCGCGTCATGCCGGGCGATTAGTAATCCGTTCTGCACGCTACACGGCGTGAATTCGCGTAAATTGTTACTACACGCGAGGAACACGCTTTATGTCGGTTAAGAGGAAATACGGGCTTGAGGTAAAAATTATTCAACACAAAGTTATCAAAACGTTTTTCTAAAAGGATCTCACGACGTAAAAGGCATAGCGAAAAACAAATAAAATTGTGGTAGAGAGAAAATAACAATAAATAATTTTCCTTGTTGACCACAGCTTTCGCTACTAACAGCCAATTCAACGTGTTAAGACGCCAATGCAAAACTAAATCCTACACAGCGTAAAGCCACACATTCGGGATCGATCACGCTGCTTCAGATTAGTATGCTAGCACTCAAAATCACCCACACTGTGGCCACCAAAACGTTGACCAATACAAAGTTGATCCTAGTATGATCGTTGGATTTTTCTCACCTTTCTCATAAGCACAAATCGTTGACGATATGGAGAAAAAAGATTTTTTCAATACCACACGATAAATCCAAGCGCGGAATTAAACGACACAAAACAACGAAATCGCAGATTGAAAAGAAGTCCGAAGTGGAGAATCGGACGAAGCCAACACGGATTTTCTGTATTGCGTACTCAAGCCTGCCGAAGCAAAGGCGTCTGTCACAATCAACGGGAAGCTTAAAATAGCCGACGACATTCGAGGATTAGCTCGTGACAAATTACTCCACCAATGAACGCCACGTGTCGCGACAGTGAGTGAGGTTTAAAACCTGCCCATCAAGGGTCAGAAAACTGTCACCCTTCCATGCAAATCACTCCCAATGCGCTAACTTGTTTGATATTTTCGTCATTCCACCTCAGAGGTGGAGGAAATCAAAGCGTGTCAAGAGACGTCGAGGAGCGCGACGAGCATCGCTTCGTTTAAAGAGCGATAGACTTGTTTCTTTCGCCAAAATAAAGCCGCCAGGGAAAAAAAACACCTCAGCTTAAATCGGGGTAGGTACGCCACACCGAATCAATTTCACGTCCTGCCTGTCTCGCGGTGCATAAGAAAGAGGGCTATCAAATCAGTAGGCATTCGAAAATGGACCGTGCAGGAATCAATAATGTTTATTTCCGAGCTATACACACGACACGCTTAAGTTGTTGGAGAAGACACAAATGAAACTACGAAGCATTTATCAAGAGGCGCCAGGATTAAGGCATAGTACGTCGGAAGGCCTACGATTTGGAGAGTATTGAATTCAAATCGTATAGGAAGGTACACTAAATTTCAAATATATCTACAAATACTACCCGAAAACCCAATGATTCATGCACGTTCACTCCAGCCTACGTGCAAATTAGGATACGAAACTATTCAAAGATAAGAATGCTAACGAATAAATGGAAAATTGACTGATATCCAATTACTTCCTTTTCCTAATGCAGGCGCATTAGGAAAAGGAAGTAATTGGAGATAAATAGAACGCTAGGTTAATAAAATATTCGCATTGATCTGGAACTGTTCAACATCACGAATACTAAATCAGGACACAAGGTATAAGAGTACATACTGCACAGGGAGTTTTTGCTTCATTAAGATGGCAGAATCATTTCAAATTAAGTAGGGTATTCTGTTACCTTCAAATAAAATCAACTGGCCACTTTCTACTAAAAAGAATTATTTTTAGTGCAGAAGTGTGTAGCCAGTCAGCATACATTAAACAAAACAACATCCTCATTGAGATAAAAAAAATGTTAATATAATCAACCTTTCGCCCTGATCCGTGGAAACTATCGTATATTTAGAAAGGAAATTTTCATCATTAATCAAAACCCCATATAAAAGAAATATGCAAGACAACATTGTTGAATATAAATCTATGTTAACGGAAAACTGATAAAAACATAAGTTAATTATTTTAGTAAGCAATAGGTATATCGTCATTTTTTAAATTTACACACCGGCAAGTACTATCACAATTTCGTCCGAGAAAGTGAAAAGCATTTTCATGGCGAGTAAACCAGGCAAGCAACACGACTATCAGCTAAACCCGTAAGTCGAGGCACCAGTCGTCCGCCTGAGGCACGATTAATTTACATTAATCAAAATTTGTTTTAGTTAGTTAATGATGGGACTTTCCAGCATTTGAAAACAAAAACGGTTCAGAACTCAGATTGTTAAATGCAGGTCTATGATATTTTTAACTGAAAATATTAAACTCCGTCAGCCTCATATTGATGTCCTCAATTAAGTACTTCATATATTGAGCCTAATCAATCAATTATTAATGCAGTCACCCTTTATATTCAATGCCCAACACATTTTCTCTCTTTTCTGCGCTAACCAACATACTCCCCTCGACATGAGGAATGAAAAAGAGTAAATGGAATAGCTTTTTCCTTAAGGTTCGAGAGGCAATGATTTTACGACAAATGCAACGAAAAATGTGATCTAAGGAATTGCCAAAAAACTATTTAAAAGGCAGTATTTTGCGCCGAAGGGGACTAGTAAATCGTACGTAACATCGCCATTCGTCACACGAAGTAGATTTATTGAATCTTGTGCACAACGCCGATTCGCAAGATTGTAAATTAACCCTAAAAAAACAGAAGCTTGAGTCCAGGTATGGTCATTGCCACTAAAGAAATCTTGAAACGCCTTAAAAAAGTTTCAAGGCAAGATGAGAGCACGAAAAATTTATCAAATGCCAAGGAACAGCGCATATCGATCTCTACCCGATATTGTGACGAAAGCCATTATATAGGTCAAGAATTCTAAAAGTTTAAAACCTACTTCAAGAAGGAAAAGTGAGAGAATAATCTATTTCTCTTGCGTTCAGCGGGCTGCCCCTCGATGGAATTTTCAATGCAGTCCCATCCAGTGGGTAGCACGCAACTCCGTTTCCCCAGTTACAGCTGGAATGGGTGTGTTGAAAACATAAATCATATGAAATCCAACGATTCAGTAGGCCGCAACACATTTTTAGAGAGCGATTCTTACACCCACACAGATTTCCTTAATCTCCATACATAAGTCAGTGATTGAAGATTTATTTGCAGTAATGTCTTGAGCCATTCTTACGAAAATATTTATTTCCATAGCATACGTATAGCATACGCCTATCGTATTAGTGAGATAAATCCAAGAAAATATACACTACGCAAAAATAGAAAGAAAAATGCGTAAACCGTTTACTCAGGCATAATTATTTTCAAGCCATAATCCTATTCTTCATTAAGGCTTAGCTGTATGATCCCTGTTTAAGTATTTTCTCGGAATATAAACAGAAATTCATACATTCTCTCATCGATAACGCCCAACTTCAACTAACAGAAAGTTAGATATAACGCACAACCCTAATTCACAGGTAACAACAAGTCAATGAACAGACTACGGTATCTTACGGCTCACGTTAACCAGGCGTTATAAAGCCGAGCCTAAGAGTTTCTGATGTGATAAACGGCAGATAGAACCTTTTTTTGATTCATGTAGAATTAACTTGTACTTATTATATATATATATATATATATATATATATATATCTTCTAGAGCTGACGAAGGACCAACTGGTTCGAAACGTTCCGTAAGAACGAATTCTTTATCTTTTCCTATTTCTCCTACCTCCTGTAAGTTTGAATTTATATATATATATATATATATATATATTTATTTATTTATTAACATAACTATTAAGGGAATCAGAACAAAAACTATTCACTAACATCTTCTTTCTATTAAGATAATACTTTTCAAACTGACTTTTGGAACGGATTATCGAAAAATAGGGATTCAAATAAACAAAATGGGAGGGACTTTAACTGTATTTGCTCCCATTTTAAAATATACTACATATTAATATTATTATTTGGTTTTCTTCATTTTCCCGTTGGGTTTGGAAAGACTTCAAAACTTAGCTCTATAAATGAGCTTCATGCAGTAAATACCAACAGTTGTGAATGATTCACTTCTTAAATCAGTAGGTTTCATGCCTCCCAAATCCCAATCCACCCAAACTGCTAATCTTTTTCTTTCCTCAACCCCACTTACTTCACTTCTCCCTTCCATCAAACACCTCAACACCCCACTTCTCCTTGCTAACTCCTCCATTAACCAACTCCGCTTATTCATTTCAAAAAGCAATTTCATTCCCTTTAAGACCACTCCCAGCACTTTCGTCTTTTTCCCGTGCCTAATACTTTTTCTGCCGTTCCCATGCTCACGGCCGAAACAACTTCAATTCATTCTCATGCTATTTCCTCAGAGATTAATTTCCGGAACCATTTGAGAACAGAAAACACCACGGTCACCAGTTTCATCATAATGTTAAAAAAACCAAGGCTTAAACTCGGGAACTTACAACTAATGGAATGAAAAATCATAATTTCATGCATACATCCTCTCGTTCCTACGAATGGTAACAATTTCTTTTTGACATGAGTATGACTAATAGTATAATATTTCTCATGATGGCTTACAAAAATAAAATTGACTGCCAAAAAAGTGAAAATTGAAAATGATATACCAACTCATTTTCAGATTCGAATTCAAGCATATTGCTGAATTAGGTAACGAATCGTTATACTAGAATAGACAGCACTGAGAAAAATGGTCACTAAAACGAATATATTTTTCACCATTTTTCACCAAGCAATCATCAATCGTCATAAACATGGTGTGGCGCGCGATTCGATAGAAAACCAGTGCTGGTTTAATCAATCCACGGCAACAACAATATCTGGCCTGCTTCGATTTACCTACTGTTTCTGAGACTCGGAAGCTTTCCAACATGACATATCAAACATTTATTCAGATACGCATCGCTGTTCAGCAGAAAACATGTTAAAATAAATGCAGGAACGGTATTTTTAAGGAAAACGTGACTAAAATTTGCACACGCAAATGAGCACGCAAAATTTCCCAGAGAGGGCTAAAATTTACATTCGCGGTGGAGTGAAGGCACACACAAGCACGGTACACGAAACAGAAGAAATTGCATCTGAATAGAAGAGGCGATCCAACCATGGGGCAGGATTATCCTTCCTCTTGAGAGAACCTGGTTGAGCCACCAACTCCATTTTACTCCAACGTAATAGATAAAAAGGCACCCCCAAGACTAACAGAGAAAAGCAAACACAGCTTCAAAAAATAATATTTTAAAAACCTAAGAACTCTCGCATTATGGAGCATAACGAGTGTGATTCCCTGGAAAGTATACACTCTCCCCCGTTTCCCTCCATCCCTTCACTCTCTCGCATCACTCAAATGGATCCGAAAGGTTAAAGGTGATTCCAGCGCGTCAATACTTTTCCACAGGCGGGCGGGAGAGAGAGATAGAGAGGGAATGAGAATTAAGGGTTTGGGTGGACGAGAAACAGGAGAGCGGGGAGATGAGGAAATAGGGAAGGAAGCACGGGGAGGGAGAGGAGCACTGTGGAGGAGGATCAACGGGAGTCAAAAGGGAAGGAAGGGGGAGTAGACGGGAGTGGAGGGGGAAGAGGAAACAATGGCAGTACGATACGGTACGAAATTATTTAGGATGATAGTACGGAACGAAATATTTTCCTGAGCAAAGTACAACAGTACGACCTTTTTCTGTGCCCTTTTCGTACCCACTTCGCACCCTTTCCGCACCATTTGGACTGGAAAACTAAGTTGCACGTGGCCGTCTGGAACCTCATCCGCAAACAAATGAGAGATGGATTGCGCTCTACCAAGTAAAGCAACAATTTCGCAAACACACTCCCTAAATCACCGCCAACTTGAGTCAACATTTCAATATATTGATTCATTTAAAAACATTTGAAATTCGTAATGTGCTCCCTTAATAGCAAAGGCTTTTTCTCCTAGACGAAGTACGAAATCACGGTACGATATTTTTTCGTATCATTTCGGCACGAGAAACTGATAACGAGTACGGCACGGATTGATACTGTTGTCTCAGGACAGATATGGTGGAACTTGTGTACGGCGAAAGAGGAACTCTTTGCAGTTTTCCACTCTGATAAATATTTAATGCGACCGGTTTCAAGTTTTACAGGGCTTTAAAATGACGTAAACATCAAAAAGGGTTCCAAAAACCATTAAATATTAATCGAAGTGGCATACTACACTGAGTTTTCCTTTAGTAAGATACGGAATTACGGTTCGAAAGTTTTGTCGGTGGGACGGAATGCGAAAAAAAAATATCGTGTCTACCGTGCTGCCACCTTTGGAAAGAGGGGAAGATCCAGCAGGGATTAACTCGCGCAGGAGTGGAAAATGAGAAAGACGAGAGAGAAAATGAGGTGGGAGGGAGAGAGGCGGGATTGGCGACGGGAAGAGGTGCGCCAGAGGAAACAATAAGGGGTGCCGGGAGAGAGGGAGGGAGGGGGGGAAACACTCGAGGCGGAAAAGAATAAACAAAGGAAAGAAATGTATTTCGGGACTTTTACGATCCTTATGAACACACGAGAACGATTCGAAAAAATAACCAGGTTGGGAACACAATGATTTAAAAAAAATAAGGACGATCAAATAAAGAGAATTACCCAAATATTCCTTGTCCAAATAAAGGATAACTTGAATGTAGATTTCACGGGTCTCACACCGTCTCAGATTATAAGGTACAAACGATTCAAAAGTTAACAGAGGGTTAATTCCGGATAACTGATGAGAGCATGCAGGCCGGTGCAATGATTCCATTATAATTAATTAAAAGTTAACAGCTTTCTACTTTATTTAAATTACGCCTAGTTTTGACGGTATTAATTATCAGGTCACACTGGCCGTCATATAAAAGTAATATAAGTGGAAAACCTGAAAACTATGTATAATTAAACAAATGGAGATTGGAACAACTGAACATCTGGAGGTCTTAAAAATTAACCTGATCAAAGTATGTACAATGGCAGAGAGTATCCATCCATTATCTGCTCAATTAATTCATTTACAACGAAAACTAACGCTTCGAAATTCGATTAACTTCGTCAAAATTAATCCTGGTAACCAAGGAAGTGTGGGCATTAACCTGGAAAGTCCGTGCTGCCATCTCCGCTGTGAGAGAAAAAGAAGGAAGATGTTGCAACATAATAGGCATAAAAATAAATCTGCGTAGATAAACAGACATGAGGTAGACTTATAATAAAATTAAATAGATTTCCGTTTGCGTACGAGGCAGAGAACACTTAAAACGAAGTGCACATTCCATTCGTTTACATGAGAGCAGTTGCATGAAAAGTGAAAACAAATTTCATTTTCTACGGCGACCCCATTGGTGGGCAAGAAAATTGCATTTTAGAATCGAAACATAACCCAATAATAGAATTTAGAAAAGAAATGCGTTTTGTCTGATGGTTGACTGCCCAACATGGCAAACCCACCACTACGGACGGAAGAATGAAATTAGGATGACTAAGCGAGACGGCAGATAACGACGAAAACACGACAAAAAAGGCATAAATGTGAACAAGAAAGTTTCAATTAAGCGACGTGATAACGACAACGTAGAATCCGAACTTCCACCGAACTCGGAAGCAAAAATAACAATTGACAGAAGAGATTCGCAAGAAAATACTGCTCGGGTATCGCAAGAAAAAAATTGATACTCTTTGCTGCACTCAAAGCTTTATGATACGTAAGCAAAGTAGTTAAAATTCAGTGATTAAAGACCACTACGATTGTGATTTGAGTATGAAGTAAACTTGAAGGATGAGAGGTATGAAAAGGTAACAATAATATTAACCTCAGAAAATGGAATACGAAAGAGATGGATAGCCTGGGAAGCGTTAGTAAGCAAGTAGAAAAATGGCAGGGAGATATTAATGGAAAAAGGTAAGGAGATATTTCCCTGAAGAGGAAGTTTGGTGAACAAGTAAGCCAGGTCCGCCACGTGTAGACGATTGCCGAGCAGTGGAAGACGTGGATTAATACTCACGGCATTCGCTTACGCGAAGTAGGGAACCTGTATTCCAACGGAACGTGCCTGAGTTGGTGAGTTCGCGGCGGCATAATATTATGAACACAATAAATTACTCTCGCTCCGAATGAGGGAGGAAACTTGGCGTTATATTTCAAATATTTTCCTTGAGACGCATGCTCTCTTCACTGAAGCTCGTCTCATTTCCACGCAAAGCCTCCCAACCACGTCTGCTTCGAGATTATTATTTCAGCGGTCGGTAACTCAACTAGCCCTAGGAAAACGGGGCATCTCCCAGGGGCGCAACAGAGTAAAGCGGCAAGGAATTGCTGGCAGTTATGCGTCCAGTGTGGGAAATTACGTCACGTGAAATTTTGGTTTTCATTCCTCGAGAGATAATCGCCCCCAGAAGGAATATACGTGAGAATAAGTAGCATAATAAGTGAGAATAAGGTTTAGCATAGTACTTTTACGATGGTCACTAAAGACTTCAGTAGTTGCGCTCTACTCTGAATACAGTTGTGGATAGAAACATATCCTTTCACAGGATGCTCATTTCCTTTCCAAAAAAATTTTGAAATTTTGTTGCAGACAATGTAAAAAAATCTACATTCTGACTATACACACAGCGAGAGTATTAAATTGGCAATGAGAGCGAACACGACTTACAATAAACAGCTCTAGAACTAAATAGCAAAAAAATACGAACAGACGGAGAGGATTCTGAGTCTGGCTCACGTTTACCACGCGATAAATAAAGAAAACAGATAGTGCACAGCAATAAATACCTAGATTTGATAAGCATTTCTCATGATGCACGCTAAAAAGCTACCTCATTCGAACGCTATAGCCCCCTTCAACTCTTTCCTGTGTGGACAAATATTGAAATACCAAAATGCTTAGGTTAGCTTGATTCCAGATATTGAAAAAATGCATGTATAATTCACATTTAAGGCTGACCTTCAGGAATTCCGTTGAAACTAGTAGCAGAACGTATCAACTTAAAAATCGGTGATGACATTGGAATATATGCAACTGGTGCTAAGGTGTTCCACGACATTAGATAAGAATTCAAGAAATACAAGACAGAGCAACATCAATAAGACCACTTTACCTCTTTGCATCCGAAATGGGACGAACCTTAGTGTCACTACATTCCAAAATCACAAGAGGAACTCAAAGAAGAATTACCTACAAAAGAAAAGAAACACTAATCAGTCAAATTCATTCAATTCACCGCAATTCAAATTTAATTTTTTTTAAATTATTAATTACCACCGAAAGCAGCACTTATGATTTTATAAAGAGTGCTAACAAAACAAGCTATATATATAAACCATTGGATGGAGCGTGAAAATCTAACGGCTAATTAGAATTTTTTAAAGGTCTAAGGCACACAAAAGATAGGGTTTCCATTGAACAACAGATGCAAAGCAAAAGGCGAGCAAGAATTTTCGTGTCCAGTACTACACTGAAACAAGACGAAATACTCAATAATAGGAAATATTCTAGCATGAAAATTTTATGGCCCATTATTTTAAATATCATGATGCTAGGGGCGGCTCGAGTAAAAATTTTTCACCCAGGAACGCCCACCCCCGCACTGTGTCTTTCATGCCAACAATCATATGACGCATATTTGAAAACATTTATCAATATTCATTCCCTTGTAAATCACACTACTATCATTTTATTGAAAATAAATTTAAAACGACATTTTTTACGGGTAGACCTTGTCCTAATACGTTTCCTGTGGCAACGCCCAGGGTAGTCCACTGCCTCGCCCTGGCTTCAAAGTGCCCTGGCATAATGTAATGATAGTAATTCAGTTGGACAAGATTTGACAGCTACGGTCGTTTTGCAATTACTGTCACTTGTACATTGGAGAAAAAACACTAGCGACGAATTGGAAGAGCACCCATCCAAATCGAGCTTAGTCCAGAGGGGAACTGGAGTTTCCATAGTGGCAGGTCGTCGGCTCCGCAACGTTAAATGAATTGCGTTTTTAACTTACAGGATGCTGAAAAAAAATGTCTTCAGCACAACTCAAGTCCATCAACGAGTAAATCGATCACAAGGCTACTGGATTTTAAGCTTTCCATCCATACTTCGAGAAACTCCAGATGGGAAAGAAGAGTGTGACGGGTAAAGCGGACGACAAATAAAAAAAATGAAAAACTCCAGAGACAGGAAGACGGATAAGGCTAGTGACGCCTTGTCGCCCGAAGAAAGGCTTTGCTAATGGGATCCAGGAGGCTTCCGCGTTTCGTCCCTCCGATCATTCTCCACTCTATTTCGTAAACGCAATTTGGATGCTTTCGGTTGACGGGCCGGTTGAACGATCAGACGATATTGAAAATTCGCTTCAATAACAGTTCACCCGAACATGACCAATGTACGTGACCACAAGAAAATTGACCAATTAAAAGACACCCTTAAACCCACATCGACTTGAATTTTGCGTTACTAGAAAAGACGAAATCCAGAGATAACCATAGAACAGTACCGATGATTCTCACCGTGAGTTAATGCGTCTCTCCGGAACATTTATTTATTTTTATTTATTTATTTAAAAATAGACCACATACAGCATGATGCCATTTTATAGTGATATAAGTAACAACAAACGCAAAAACATTAACACGAAGAAGATAAAGACAAATAATATAACAACATGGCAAGCCAGAAAACACTATTTTATTTGGGAATGAGATATAGCTTGGTTAGCAAAGGCGTTGGAAGATAAGGAGAAAGGGTCAATGTTGTCAGGAAGGGAGTTCAGGAGAGAAGAAAGTCGAACAATAAGGGAGCGCTTGGTGAGTGATAACCTGGGAGTAGGGATATGGAGCAATGAGTGAGTCCTTGTTAGTCGGGTAGGAATTCTGAAATTAATGAAGGAAATAAGGTCAGGGCAGTCAATGGTTGAGTTCAGAGTGCTGTGTATGAGTTTTAAATCAGTTTTAAGGAAGTTATTATTAATATTGGAAACAGAAAGTGAACGCAAGACAGCTTCGGAGGATAAGTTGTGGAGATGAGGGACTTTGTTATTAACAATATTAGTGAAAAAGTAAGTAATGCGTTCCAGAGATTTAAGATTTGTTGGGGCAGACATCGACCATATAGGGGAGCAATAGGAGATAATGGGTAGGACAATGGATGAGAAGTAAGATTGTAGTGCTCTTGGATCTTATGGATTTATAGCTATAAAAAAAGCCCATGAGCTACACAGAAAGAGAATTTACTCCTACATCTGAGGAGGAAATATTAATGGAAAATTAATGACAATGATTAAAAGTTCTCGAAAAATCTATCCGGGAAACGTGGTATTATAACTGAGAGAACACTCTATACAGCAACGGAATAAGTATCCTTTCATAAGACATACACAAAGGTATGCATTTTTCGAAAGGCAAAACGGAAACAATTTATTCAAATGGAAACATTTTTTTGGTCATTTGAAACTCTACAAATAGCACGAAGAGATTTGCTGCATTAAATTCCCGGGCCACCTATTGACTTAAAGCCTGTTGGAGTAAAAGTTAAACATTTAAATTTATTCAAAAGATAAACCATTATCACACGCTAAACATAGGTTCAAGTCATGACTTATTTGAATAAGTGAGAACGAAGAACAGGCAATCGATTTCAGAATTACTTCCAGAATTTTTTAGGACTAAAAACGACTTTTAAGTTTTCGACGGAATGAGCTGATTCAAGCAAAGAAAATAAGCACCATGTCGCCCATTAGGATAAGAATAAGAAGAGAGAAGCAAAGATTAAACTTCAACTGTAAGAGGTCTACATAAAAATAAACTTCCATTGAAGTAAATTTAAGAAGTACAACCAATCCTATCACCAACTCTTTTTGCTATAAAACTGCTTCCAAGTGATGTAGTGCCACTCCAGTGCAGTACAATGCAACAGTTCAAGGGCAATCATAGCTAAGTGTGCAAATTTTTCATATCAACTGCTCCACAAGCAGGGTTTAGGTCCAAAATTCTCAGATTACACGAATAATTACGTTATATAGCACTACTCATTCAACTGGACACTATTTAACCACGTTTAACACGGCAAGGATTTCAAGTTCACGATGCGTGGGGCGAAAAAAGAGGAACTCATGGAACTGATTGAAAATATACAAGCCATTATATACATAGAATTTACTGGATATACAATTTACATCCACTACACACTTTATTGGATAGAGGCGGTTTGAATGACTGCATAATTAGTTCCCAAATGGCCACAGTGAGCGATATCTTCGAGCTCTTGTGCAACAGAACAGAAATTTATCACAAGCTTTTTAGACACCCTGGATTAGGAGTAAGGCACCCGAATAATGGTAGCGTGCCTGACGCGCTCACCCCAGATCAAACAAAGCCCTTCAAGTGCTCCTTCAAAGCTATAAAATAAAAAGGGGTTATCTCTATTCTCTTAGGAGCCTCTGTAACTATGATCCACCTCTGACGAATGCGGCAAGAGAGCTGTCACGAAGGAGGGTCGGAATAGACGTTCCCGAGTTTCAGATGGTGACATTTTTCGCAAAAGGCGAAAATTCTCGGACTTCCACTCCAAATTGTCAAGCATCCGCAATGAAAACTTTTTGATGTCACGGCCTCTACTTCATCGAAATTATAAAATTAAATCTATTCATCATCGAGGATCGACATCTCCCAGCCCTTCCTTGATACAAAAAAAAATACGGTTCACGCCCCAATGACTCATAGTTCAATCATAAGATTAAAAACAATTTAGCCATAAGCATAGTTCTATTATCTATGCAAAAATAAAAATAGCATAAATAGTAACATGGACGGTGACGGTTTACTTGGAAATGGTCCATGAATGGAATAATTTGCACATTTGAATGAAGTATGAAACATAAGAGATAACGATGGCAAGACAGATAGTCGAGCTTTGCCACATCATTTAGTAGCATTCTCGGTCACTTTTCCACAGTAAATAGCAAGTTCCATATTTTAAATTACTTAGCACTCATGCTCCGTTTAGGGCAAGGTGTTTATTCTA
This sequence comes from Pyrrhosoma nymphula, assembly GCA_963573305.1. Taxonomy (NCBI): domain Eukaryota; kingdom Metazoa; phylum Arthropoda; class Insecta; order Odonata; family Coenagrionidae; genus Pyrrhosoma; species Pyrrhosoma nymphula. The sequence continues at coordinate 132,393,341 of OY754334.1, read as the reverse complement.
AAGAAATTTCAACGCCATTCAGCTCCGTCAAATTGTCAGACTTTTAAAAGAAAACTCCACCATGAATGTGTAGTGTGTACACGAAAAAATAATACGAACGGCGGAGAATACGAGGGATATAATGAGATTTTGATTCACCTTCCGCAGAGAAAGAAAAGTTAACCTCGAGGCATTATTCCTGAAAGATAAGATACGAACGAAATGAGAGCTGACGGAATCAAGAAAACTCCATCAACCACTCTCAGGGACAATGGATATCATAAGGAAGGGTATCAAGGTCGAAGTAAAACAATGAAAAGCCGTTCCCATGGCATGGGAAGGAAGTGGGAGATGTGTTTGTGAGGTTGTGAGGGGCAAAGGGGTGGGAGGTGGAGGGGAATTAGGGTGAGCCAGCCATTGAAACTTGAGAAGAGCGCCCAAACCACCATTTAAGTACCGAACCCTTCCCTATTTCTTCTCCCCTTTCGTCCCATTCCCCTTTTATCACCATTCTCTCCCTTCCTTCCTTCTTCATCTTGCCCACTTCCCATGCCCTTCGTTCGCTCGGCCAAAGGCTCTCACTTCATAAAAACTTTCGCCCTGAGATGGACTGGAACGGCGGGTAAAAGGGTCGGTAAACGCGGCCATCGAAAAATGAATAAACGGCCCTTTTCATCTCCGGCCGCCGCCCATGGCCGAGGCATACAAAGGAGTAAAATGGACTGGAAACATTTTCCCATAGTTTCAGGGCAGGGGTGAGACTACTTTCTCTCTCACACAATCCTCGATAAAAAATTGAACGACAGCAAGGTTTTCCGAACGAACTTTCAAAACTAATGCGAAGGTCATAGCTTAAGTTTGAACAACGCCTTTCAAGAGAGCAAAGGGTAACGTCAAGAGGTTTACTTCAACGTCAAAATGAAATGCCTATAATTATCAGTTGATTCTAAATGAATATAGCCAAACAAGATACAAACATACAGCCAAACACCATTACACATTAAAAATTCATACAGCAATAATTCTATTCAGTATAAAGTACTAGTATTAGTATCGATTCAGCGCAGTAGGAAAATTTATCACACGCTATTCAATAACAATATTAGATACACAAAACGCACGCGTTGAAATACTACAGTAAAAAGACTTCGATTCATTAAAAATCTGAGCAAAAACATTAGTTCTAACATTTTGTCAGCACTTCTCAGATAAATGATACGTTGAAATCATGTTCTTCATCATGACATAAGGATAAATACTTCACATCCACAGTAAAGTGTCCGTCCTGAGAAAAGAAATTTGAAATTGCTTACTTATTTACTGAGAATTAAGCTAGAGACTGGACTTAAAAATTATTCTGAGCCTAACAAAGTGCAGCAGCTATGCTAAATTCGTAATTCTTAACAACAGTTAATTTTATATAGGGCCATGATTTAACCTCTACGTCTATTTCATCCTCTTACATAACAGAATACCAAAACTGCCTGCCGCAAAATGTGAAACATCATGGAAATATTTTGCCACTCCAGGAAGGTGAGCTAAATAGCTTTCCATTTACGAATTGAGTGCTCTAATAGTTTTGGGATTAGTTCCGTTTTAATCTGCAAGGCTTCGGACAGTAGTCTATTTAAAGGAAACAACGCAATGCCGGAGTAGTTGTGGAAAATTAAACGGGAAGGAATACAGCAGAATCAAAGAGGTCACGACCTTTGACCTAAAGAGAAATCAGGATCATTTACACGATCAATTTTCAACAAGGATATCAAGTTATATCTCGTCTAATCGCATAAGTTTCTTACTACACCACCTCTCACGAGTGCTATCGTCTTGGCTCGCTCTTTCTTTTCTTTGTACGCTCATTTTGGTCTCTAGAGGGCTTTTACAAAATCTTTACGACATTACCGGAACGAGATATATATGCAGCGAGAATCGCATGCCCAATAACATCTTAGATATGCTTCATACTAAAATTGCGTGACATAAAAAGTAATAGTTTTTCGAGGATTAGGGAAAATATGTTTTATTATAGAGAGATTTACAATGATAGCGGCAATGTAAAACAAAGAAAACTTAAAAATGGACACTCACAAAAAATCAGACGTTTCGACTTCCTTCTACGGCCGACGGAGGCGGCGAGGCAACAAAATCGTCTCCAGTTTTTTTGTGGTTTTAATTTTTGCTTCTGTGTAAAATTCATTATATTAATAATTGTTGTGCTTCGATCACCACCAGTGTATTCTTGCAAGAGTATGTATGTATATATATGTGGATGTATAAAGTGAGTAGGAGGTATATGGAGAGAGAGAGAGGTAGGGAAAGGTTGTGGAGAGCCGGGAGGCCGGGGAAGGCGATCAATAGCGACGCCTGGAGGCTTGCAACACGCAACACGGGCCCGTATCTTTCGGTAGGCTATCCATCCGGAGTAGCATCACATCTTACCCGCCTGTAGTCCAGTAATATTAGGTCCAAATACCACTATACCGGGAAAAAATTCCGTAAAAGAGGATACTTTGCACTACTTTACTACCTATTAGTACCCAGTAACAACATAAAAAATCAATACTCGTGCATGCTGTGCTACGGCATGCTATGCTATCTTGGAAAATGGTGGCCTAATTTAACTTTTTTGACCATATTTCACTAATCGTTGGAAATTTAAAAAAATATTTTGAACAAAAGTTATAGGTCATAAAAATACATGTTTTTAGTCTCAATAATTTTTGTCCTATTTCTCATCGTTTACGAGAAAAACTTAAATTAATAATCAGAAAACTGCATTTTTTTATTTTTGTAAGTTTAACACGGACATTAAGTTTACAGAAACGGTCAGAGGAAAAGTAGTTCCTATCAATGTATAATAATTATTTAGCATGATCGTTTCCAGAAGATCTAAAAAACTACCTATTTTAAACATGAGTTGGTTACATAATCTACTGCGCTTTTCAATGAATCATCCATGCGAAAAGCAACAAAATCTTCCCTTCTGACTGCTTTTCAACAAGAGGAGCAATGTCTTATTCCTAAACGGGAATACATTTATGTCGTCGATGGAGGATACCTGTTACACTATGAAGTGTGGCCTTGACCAGTTACATATGGCGATGCAGCAGACGCTTGCAAGTCATACGTAAATACACAAGAGAAGCACATATGCTACGCTACAGAAAACACGTATCAGAAGTGCAATGTAATGAACACATTTACGTTGCTCATACCCAGTCTGATTTGCTCTCTAATCCTAAAAATAAAAAGGCTCTCATCACTTTTCTTTCCAGCCATCTCACCTTAAATGCATACGAAATACATCAAGCAACAGAGGATTCTCATGTGATTATCACTACAGTAGCTCTGCAACGTGCTACAGGTATTGAGAAAGTTGTTGTCGCTCAGGATACAGACATTTTAGTGTTACTAACATCTAGATTCACAAATGAAAACATTTGATTATTTAGGCCTTAAATTGGTAGTAAAAGAGCAAGTATATTCAATATACCTGAACAAAGAGAGATTCATCCTGATGTCAAAGATGTCCTTCTATTTTTCCATGAAATGTCGAGATGTGATACCACCTCCCGTATTAAAAAAAAATGGGGGGGAGGGTTAAGTCTCCAAGTATACAGCATGCATGATTGTTGATTTTTGATATATTGCAACTTGGTACTAGTACTGCGCATACGCAAAGTATCCCCTTTAAGGAAATTATTTCCAGGTAAAACTCAAAAATGATAGGACAAGTGAGGGTGAAGACGTGGACTTGGGAAAGCCTGAAAACGAGGGATTGGAGGTCAAAGGATCTGACAGTTCATTGACTTTTGCTTTGGAAGACAAATACGCACAACTAAAACAGCTACGACCGAAATTTACGTCTGAAGAACTTTTAACAGTACCAAGCGGCCAGAGCTCTTAAACTTTCTATGTACATACCCCGGTAACTCAGTTCCACATGCTTTCCACGAGGAAACGCGAAGGGAACGAAAGCACTAGCAGTCGAGTCTCATTTGATGCATATCCTTTGTCTAAACTTTTACGATTCCTCCCAATAAAATATTGTACGTCGTATCTCTATGCTTGGTTATTACGATCCAGGAAGATTATCATTACAACCGTTAAGTCATAAACTTTTTATGCCATCCCATTTATAACGGAATAATAAAGTCGAGAAGCCTTCCACTGACGGTTAAACTACCGTCTTCCTTTCTGAAAGAAGTCTAAACAACCTCGGTCTTCATGCTTTCTCCTTCTAGTATGCACAAATATAAGTTCAATTCATGACACGAACAACATAATAAAACATAATAAATTAATTGTAATGCAGAATTTTAAATTGCAACTTTAGGCTAAAAAATAAGGGCACAAATTAGAAGCATTATTTATAACACGGTATTAGTAAAATAAAAGGCAAAATTTGGACAACCAAGACAAAAGTTAAGTGAATAAGGCAAGAAATAAATTAACCTCCAAGGAGGTTCACCAGCTTGAACGTTAAAAAGAAAAAGTGGCTATAAAAAAAAAAGTCTCTATCGCCCCATTTCCTAGCGCTGCGAAAATTTCATAAACGAGAACTGGACAAGAGAGAGATATACATAAATGCACGCGAAGTCGCATTTTAGCTAATTCTAATTTCCCTAAGGTTCAAGCAATCAATTTAGCCTTTTTCTTCCTTGCCTCTGAAAACATGAACGTAACCATAGATATTATTTTCGGGGTTATATATTTGAAACAGAAATTAAAATCCGGCCCCATAAAAAAACGGCCAATCATGGCTTAATAGATCCGTATTGAAGTAATTATGAAATGATGAGTCAACAAAATGACGAAAATGGATATAGCTTTGAAATACATGTTATCCATTTTATAGACGCTCGCAAAGGGACGATTTGTATTACTTTCTTTATTTTAACAAGCATACCCAAAATAGTGAAGGCACACACTGTCTTCCAAGCAATCTACATTCTAAATCTGATTTAAAATTAAAATACTGAATATAATTATTAGATAAACATGAATGAGACACCTGCACTAGATCACAAATTCTTAAATGAAATGGGGAAAAATAATTAAGTCGTAGCAAAAAAATAAACACTATAATAAAGATAGCATAACGGCATTGAAAAAAAAAGAGAACTTACTCTGAAAAAAACAAATATATTCTAAGAAGGAATGGTAATCTCTGTCAATTTCCATCCTTCCTCTATAGATTCACGTTCGGGGGCGATTTGTGACATGGAGCCAAAGATACGAGTCCATTTTGGTTAGCTATTTGGAGAGTAGACCGACAACTGAGGTCATTGGCGCTATGAGGACAGATGGGTGAGAGAAGGGTTATATTGGGAAAGGAGGAAGGGTGGAGATAAACCCGGTGCCGGGATTAGCCTACTCTTGACAAAGGCACCAAGAAGGCCACAGTTTAATGTTCAATCCCATGGACGTATGGAAATGCTCTCCACAGAGCACTCAAGTAGGGATCAGATTTCGTTTGAGAAATCTCCGCGTCCCGGGATTCGAACCTGGACCCTCAGGATAGGAATCTTTTATTCTAGCTACCACACCGATTCGGTACCCTCAAAGACGTTTTTATACACATAAATGCAAGTCATTAATTTAAAATGATATGATGCACAAAATAAGACAAGACGCGATGCTGCGACGAAGACAACGGGGCGGGGATAAATAAGATGGAGGTAAATGATGCACAGAGAAGAAGCATGCAGATAACTGACACCAAATAGCAATCCTATGTTGTGGTTAAGCCACATTCATTGTATCGCGCATACGGCTAACAGCACTGCTTTTCGTATCCTAAAATTCTAATCATCAACACCCACGGAAATAAACCGGTTAAGAAATGAAAGTGAACGGAGGATGAAATTTGTGCAGAAGAGATTGTCCAAATAATATTCATACAAAATACCAATAAAGAAGAGAAATATTATGAAATAAAGACATCAAGTATAACTCAATGAATTGTGATTAAGTTCTTCATCGTCCTGGGGCCTAAAAATGTACGTGGAGGAATTGACTCAAAGTCATTCCTTTCAAAAGAGCACGTAGTCAAAACGTATAAAAATGCTCCTTACAAGTACTATTTCTCACACGGTTAACTTGAGTTAACCTGAAATGCTAATTATCCAAAATCCAATGCAATTCGAGCGGCCCGAGTCGTCCTAACGTCCGCCTCTGGTGGCTGATGACCACCAGAAAGTTTTTATGGCACAAAATTAATTAAATTTTTCTTATTTGAAAAATTAACGATAAATATTAAAGGTAGGAAATATTTTGAATACTTCATATTTTCAAGTCATCATTCGAGTAAAAGTAGTATTAACGTATGTAAAAGTAGCATTTAGCTAGTGAAATTATACCGCAATTCCACTGCAATTCACATTAGTGATTTTATTCGTAAGAAAAACTGAAATAGAAACAACTTTTACCCAGCAATTTCTTGAAACAAATTATAAAGATGCTCTATATTCTAAAAGGACCTTAGTAAGTGCAATATCTACATCTTTAATTATTATCTCCGTGACTCAAAAAAATCTTTTTGCTCTCTTTAAGGCCGATAGGATGGTGACACACGTTTATCATGAACGAAGATTGAAGCCCACGTCTCCAAAAATATTAATTAGGTACCTCTTCAAAGAAATGAGTTGTCACTATAATAACGGGTCTTTAAAAATGTACGGCGCTAAATACAGTTGCGTGCTCATAAGGGCCCTGCCATCGATCACACTCGCCATTCTTAATATTTAACAACATTCTAAGAATCCTTCCAATCCTTGGAAACCAAAAGTAAGCAGTCGAGAGGAACGCCATAAACAACTCCATAAATTATGAATTTTTATAATTTTATCTCGCCAGAATGAAAGGGGAAGAGCCAAACTGGAACTACTAAGAAATTAATGGAATGATGAAAACCAGAAAACGGAACAATCATTACCGTAGCGAGAACAAATTCATCACCATAATTTATTTCCTCTATCGATAATGCCGAGCATTTAGGTATGCCTTTATTCCCAACAATATTACTCTCCATTTCCACGGGGAAAGAAATATTTATCTGAGGAAGTATCAAGTTTCCGAGCTCGCTGTTCGATTTTTGTCACCTAATTACAGGTTTTTTAACAAAATTATACTCATTTCGCTCGGGAAAACGACAATACCCGAACATTCCACAGGCAAAAATGGTACAATTACCAATAAACACATCTTATTACCGTCATGATATAACCTCTTGCTATCCCCCGCACCATTCGCTTTCTCAACTCGTAGCATTCAGGTGCACAAAATGAACAAGCCTCAGCCAAGACGTCCAAACATAAAGAAGAATAAGCCTAGAAGTGAGTACAAGAAAAGAAACATCAACCAGAGGCCGATTCATAGAAATAAAAGTGACGAAAGTGCTGGAATCGCATGAAACTTCACATTATGAACCGAATGCGATGAGGCTCATCCGTATTTCTCCACGTGTAAGTGTTAGATGCCAGTGAACCTCAAAGAAAATGAACCTCAAATTAAATTTGGCACTACATAACTTGAAGTTTTCCGTGTTTGGTTACAAATTCCTCTCGAAATAAAAGGAATAAAAAGGTGATCAGAACGACAACCCTATGTGCTACATTGTATTGTCGTGAAACCCAGAATTTTTTTGGAAAAAATTCTTTTAATAAAATATCAAATTAAAAAATTCGTATATTCTGATTCTGAGATGCTTGGGCAAACTTTACATTTTTTTACGTTTGTTATTACTATTTCCATGGGATTATTTATTACGTCGGCCAAAGTTTCAACGCTTAAGCGTCGTTTTCAAGACAAACTGATCTTGTACTATTTCTCTTTCGAAATGGCTATATAGAAGTGGTTAGGAAAATATTTAAAGGGACAAGGTACAAAAAAATTATTTATATACTGAAAGATATATTTGAAAAGGTATAAAACAGTTGAAAAAGGAAGCAAACCCAAACTACATCGCGTGAGAGCTTTGCTTATGATAGTAATGCAATTTTTTAAGATCACGTTAGACATTGCAAAATAATGAAAAGCGACATGGGATGGGAAGCAAAGATGGGATTTCTCAAAAATGGTAAATACCTCTGTAATACAATTAATTTTTATACGACTTCTCTGTTCTCTAATCCCAAAACCAAACAATTCTCAACCTAAAACTTATGCACAGCTATATCTCAAGGCATCTCACATTATAAGAAGAATAAGGATAAACCAACAGCTTCTTACACATCAAGAAATTATAAAAAGAACGTGGTTTTCATACTCCAGTCTTTGCTACACTAAAAACTCATTTCGACGAAGAAAAAAGATCGAGGTAACCCAGCCTCTCCATCACCAATCTACTGTTTGGCAATCGACTTGTTTGTTAACTAAAAACTTAAACTGAAAAGTTAAACCCTTTAACGACCGCGATTGAAAGGTGACGTGTGGAAAACAGTTTTACGAACTACAGCATGGTATACCACAAATGGTTATCGCAAAAGATCAGCGAAACCATTCGGATATTTCCTCTGGGTGCCTTTGACCTCATGGAATCGATTGGCCGGACGTAACCGGAATTAGCGCAAGAATTGAGAAACCGAGTTTAACTCTTCTCAAAGGGGATGCGATAGTCACCAAAGCGGAAACGTATCGCACCCTTAGAGAGGAGCAAAGTTGAAGAGCGTCTCCCACTCGGCCGAAGGCAAACATCCAAACAAATTACACGATTGATATCGTAACGACACACACACACTCAAGCGAATTCGTGTCTCATTTGCTTACCCTTTTTTTTCTTCTCCTTTACGATGGAGACTTATACGGGGCGCCGTTCCAAGTGTGTGGCGGGAAATATATGGGAAGAATGCCGCTGGGACAAAATCGATAATCGGAGAGCGGCGGGAAGATGCAGAAAATTCAAGAAGCGAGCGCTGTTAGTCGATGCGGCCGCTTTTCCTCTTAAGCCGGCGCGGCGTCTTACGGGACGTTTTCCCTTGTGTTACGCCCAGCGTGCTTTAGGGATCTACTGTGGGTTTATATGGAGGCTGGTTGGTTATTTGGAGAGGTGGTCCACAACTGAGATCATTTGCGTCATTTAGGATAGGTGGGTAAGGGAAGAATAATCTAGGGAACGGAGGTAGGATGGAGCCAAATCCAGCCTACTCCTAACAAATAGCAGCAGTAAGTCAACAGTTTCAATTTCCATCTTAAGGGTGGAGTCTTGTATTTGGAGTGCTCTCCCCATATCACCAAAGTGGAGATGAGGATTCTACTGGAAAATCTCCGCCACTCCCGAGATTCAAACCCGAGGAGTTGGGATGGGAAGCCAACACTCCAGTCATCACACCAACAATTCAGCCCGTTGCAGAAAATAAACCATGTGTTTTTCCAACAAAGAACAGGCGCCATTTTCTCTCCATCCGGAGAAGCAAGATCCAAAAACAAGACGCATATTTAGCATAGGTTAACCGAAGACCAAGAAAAGTTCTTCAACTGACATCTTTAAGTTTTGCAACAACGAAACTAAAAATGCCAGGACATATGGCTGTTTGTAGTTCTACTAGTTACATTAAAGTTGAAGTGCAAGATCAGATAACTATAAGAAGAGCCTTGTTTATACGTCAAGTTGCACAAGAGAGCACGTCCTCACAGAGGAAAGTATCGTATAACGTAGTTCAAACTTAAAAAATTAATTGAATAACTTTGCGATACCAAGGAACAATATTCATTAACATAGTATGATCACCAATAAAGAAATCATACGAAACGCATTAGAGAAAAGAGTTATTTATTATGAGAATATTGAGAAAAGGAAGAGATAAAGTAACTGGACACATTTCCCGACAAAACAGCAAATTGAAAACAATAATCTTATGAGAAATTAACGTGAATAATAATAAAGGAAGATCATTAAATGAATACATGAGGCAAATTACGAAGAAAGCCAAAGTGAAGACAGACGCAGGGACGCAGCGGTTAGCTGAGAGGTGAGTGGAATGGAGAGATGCAGCAAACCAATCCGCTGATTGAAACTGCGGATGATGAGGGTGTTTCGCCCAACTGTAACACTTTCAGGATGAGTAGTATTTCCAGTGAGGCGAATCATTATATCATTATTTGTTCAGCGGGATTTCTCAGTAATTTGACTCATTATTAAGACAGAAATGGAACCTCACTGAGTAACGGTCTCCGCCATCAGTGAAACCAGTAGGTGCATACTAAGTGAGACACAGTACGGACCAAGTCGACAGAAGTAAGTACGTGGTGAAATACGCAAGGAATATCACAGGAAAAACCACGCCGTGTTGTGACGCCGCTCCACAGCTCGCTCCCCGGCTGCCGCTCCCCCGCAAGGACTCAATTAACTCCCTTCGCCGCTCCCGCCACCCCTACATTCTCTCACACCACCTACCTTACGTAATCCTCAAATCTTGCTCGCGAAATCTCTCAGACGGGTGCCGGGGATCGATGTGCTAATTGTCTCGCTTTAACACCGCCAACGGTCGCGCTCATATTATTATATTATTTTAACTCTGCTTTCCCTCTCTCTCTCTCGCAAGCCCTGCGATGAAAATGCATGTATCGGAGTCATGCGCCGCTGCACTCGGGAGCCACGCCGCATAAGCCAACTCCACGGCGTGGAAAGGGTGAGCGAGTTTGGAATGGCCCCGAGCCAATTGATCAAGGGAGGATTATATTGAAATAAATAAATAAAATGCACGAGGAGGAAATGTAAAAAAGTGCGGCTTTTCGAGTGTATGGTGGGGTGGGGACATCGCGAGGCGAAAGTTTTTCCGCGAAGCGGTGGAAGAGAAGCCGGCAAGGCAATTCCCTTTTTTTATTCATTTATTGGATAGCAAGGGACACACCATTTCCAAAGAGTAATGAATTCGAGCCGAGCGAAATGTAAAACAACATCCCTCTTTAAATGCATTTGGATGGGCGAGCATCCTTCAGCTAAACGGCGAAGAAAGTCGTTGACCCAAGCGGTCGGCGATTATATAAAAATGCAACTTTTAAAAAAATTCAAAAAGTTATCGGAAAAACCGAAATGTTTAATAAACATAAGTGTAACCATAGACTAATTCACTTGAGCGTTACGACTTCACACAAGAGCTCCAAATTAATCTTGAATTAAAGTGAAGATTGCAGCAGAAAAAGGATGTGTTCATTTCGTAGATAAAAATTCAAACCACTCAATTACATGCGGCTAAATAAACGATCATTATTACGACCGCTTCCCTGACGCGCCCGAGTATACTCGGGCAAAGTTATACTGACATGCAGGTGGCCTAATTATCTTAAATTAAGGGGCAACATTCAGAAATTATTGAATAATTCATAAGTTATTTGGAATGAAAAATTAAGTAAAAAATACTCGCATTTGCCTCAGTTTAATGCTTCTGAATCTGAAATAAAAATTTATGAACATTTTTTTTCCATTTTTGTAAAATAAAACCCGTCAGGGAAGTGGAAGAAAAAATGTGAATGCTTCAGTATTTGAGGACATAATTTTTTTTTCCAAGTACACTTTCAAAGAATACAGGATTAAGGCAATGTATTCAACACACTGGTTAATTAATGGAGGTTAGGTCATGTCTTTTTTAAGAAACTCAACTTCCTTTTTCCGCCGACGTTTCCCCTTTTTATTAATGAGGCTTCTTCAGGGCTCAAAGGATTAACTTTCTTACTGCGACAATTATTATTAAAGTGGTCAATAACTATTCAAAGAAAATATATGGTGACAAAATACTTGATTTGAAAAAGTGCAGTTTAGCCTAAAAAACTCAGCTTTCACACTTTTCGCGATTGACTTGAAAACCATTTCTCAGTTGTTTCATATGATGGCGGTCGCGAATATCTAGGATTGCGAGGAGAGCCAATGTGATCAAATTCTATTAACAAAAGAATTACACCTACCGTTTATACTTTTGGGCTAACTCTTTACTAAATTGCACATTAAAATGAGTCTAAAGGCCTCGTATGATTTCATACAAGGCAAAATTTCAAACCGCAGCACAAAATCCATAATCGATATGATATGAAACCATGCAATACATGGATAGGTCAGAGAGAGCTGATCTTAAGTACTTTGAAATCAGGCACATCTATATTGAAGCGAATAGCTATGCCCATGCACCTGCTATGCCCATAGTACTTCCCGAGATAAAACCATTTCACGTATTAAAGCATTTCATGACCGAAAATTACAATCAGATAGAACTACGAATTCCACCACAGAAAATTACAATCAGATAGCCGATATAATATGCAACCCCGCGACACAGGGATTGGTCAGAAGTGCTAATCTTACTTTGACATCGGGCACATTCATTTTGAACTGAACAGCTACACCTGCTACGCTCGTAGCACTTCTCAAGATAAAATCATTTCACGTCCTAACGCATTCCATCGCAAAAATTACAATCAGATAGAACTACGCATTCCATCACTGAAAACTACAATCAGATAGCACTATGTTTACGACCATGAGTAATTCTACTCGGCATTCGAGGAAAATAGCCGATGAATGAAGGTAACGAAACCTTCGCACCTACTTCCACTTCAAAATTACCTTTTCGCTCGATATAGTGCATCTTTAAGAAAGCTTCTCCACCACGATAAGCGAGCTTTTAGAGCCTACACACCCTCTATAAGAAAAAAGCCTATTCATAACTGAATCGGATTGATATTGTCAACTCACAGCGAACGAAAAATAAGGATTTAAGTAAAACAAAAATTTAAGCTCAAATACATAATTATGAAACTGAATAGTACAATGGAGGCTCAAGTAATCACAAATACACGGCAACCATGGTTTCATCATTAATCAATTCTCCTCGCCGCACGATTGAAAGCGTTTCAAGAGATTGAGGAGTAGATTGGAGGGAGAAGCATCTTACCCGAGGCCATTACATGCATCAGCCAGCGAAAGATAAGGGTAGAGGATGGCGAATGGGGATGAACAGTGATAGGCAGGCGGGCAAGGTTGTTCCTTATCGACCGTGCTCCCTAGCTAGAACGCTCAGGAAATGGCTGGAGAGGCATGAGAAGGGCTAGAGTTAGCTGTGCAAGCAGGCGAGGATCTGAGCAAGATTTTTGAGTGCTGAAATTTTCGTTCACCATCAAGTTACCTAAAAGATTAGTCCACTGGGAACGCATTGTGGTTACAATAGGAATAACATGGAAAGAAGATAGCTAAGATACAAGTAATAATATAAGTAATACAATAACCTAATTCAACTAAAATAACTACCCACTCTCAAACAGTGATTAAGCCACGTTTGATACATGAGATGGACACATCATCTCATGGATCGTTTGATATATGATATGGACACATCATTGATCACCTCCAACGGTCCCCAAAGGCGCGAGCAATTAACATCCTCAGAGTTATGGGGCCATTTCATTTCCATGCCACAACTACCGTTCCCCAAGAAGCTCCAGTTCGAGAAAATTTGCACATCTAGGATATTAGGCGTAGATGTCCAGAGGCAAAACTAAAACCCGAGACATTCATGCCTGAAGATCAAATCATAGAGCTATCCTAATTGAACGAAAGCGAGAATGACAGCGAGACAACAATAGGAAAACTGCAGGCATAAAATAATAAATAGGAGGAAATTAATGAAAATATGTGACAGAGAATGTGACAAACAATGAAGGAAGCTGTGCCAAATTTCATTCATGAATTAGGAATGTGTCATCAACCATCCGCATCATCCTGAATCCTAAATGACTAAGAGATTATTGACGTCAAAATATTTTCATACAAAACAGCATTTCGTTTAAGTTCAGTACTATAACATTCATCAGCCTCTTTCTGTCGTTCAAGGTTTTCTATTTCCATCGTACATGATACCTTTTAAAAGGACTTTCACGCCATATAATAATATTTTGAGTAGTAAAAAGAGATATCAGATGCTGATTCCGAGATGGTGAGAGGAAAGCACTCACTAGTCGCTTCTTACACCGAAGAAAACACGAGGAAGCCAATTCGGCAGCCAAATTGACGCCTAACGACACCCTCACTGATGGCTTCCACCAATCGAAGGCCCATTTAGGCACATAATTGGAGAACTCAGACACATCTTTAAGCATGTAAAGGGGACGTTTCCTAGGAAATCAATAAAACGGAAGATACTGGAGACACTACGTGGAAGACACATCTATGTGAAGGAGAGAAGAAGCACTTTCGACGATATGGATGAGGATGTAAATTAACATTGGCTTAGGATAAATACTGAAGGTTAAAAGGTATTTAAGGATTTGAAAGTGCTGTAGAAGTTCATGACAATGTTTAACATGTAGTCAATTCGGACAAAATCCACCCACCAAACCAATCCACAACTGGTAGGCTTCCAATAATACCACTAATAGTTTCACTAATACAAGTTTCCTCTTCGTTGTAAGTTGGATGGAAAGAGGAAAACAACAAACTTCAAGTGAAGACAATAAAACTTAACTCATCGCGGGGGAAACACCACTTTCTTCCGACAGTAATGGTCACCTTATATCGATTGAAAAGACCTCCCTAAGTTCGCCTCATCTCGCAAAATTACCACACCTTTTCCCCTACCCGGACTGTTATCCATTTTAACCCACTCGGCAACCCAATCGATAACCACAACCCATCCTCGCGCTGTACCACACACTTGGAGGAGGCAGTGAAGGACGGGGCACCAGCCCCGCCCGCCCCCTTCCTCCTCCTTGGGTGTCCTGACCCACAGACCCTGAGAGAACAGAGACGCGGTGGGACCAACAGGTGTGCGCGCGTCTCCCTGCCTGGAAAGTGTTTCGCGTGAGATGGAATTGGTTGGATGGGTGGGAACTGGGAAGAAGGCCGCCGAGTCCCTGGCCCACCGCGACCGCTCTCCCAAGGCCCCAGAGAGAAGGAAAGCACAGAATCGGTGAAAGAGGCCCAGGGGAGTGAGTATGTTTTCAAAGGGAGGTGAGGTTGGGTAGGGCTTTGCCGGGTTGGTGGGATTGGCTGTAAGGTTCTTCCTGGGGGAGCCAGCGGAGGGGTTAGGGAAAGAAAGTAAGGGTAAGAGGGGCGGCCACTGGGGCGAGGGATTGTGGCTAGGGGCCCACCCACAAATACCACGGGAGAGAGGAGAACTAAAACCGCCCCACCGGCTATAAGACCGCTAAATCAGCCCTTCAGCAAGCAATGTTTAGGCCGGTTCACATTGAACTCGAGAACGTGACTTAAGGAAGTATCTCAAGGCAGTTTAACATGAGAATGTGGTTCAAATGTCACCTCTACGTGCAAGATTGAAAGCGTTCACAACGAGACTTGAAAACGTAACTAACCGCAGAGGAAAGCTATAGTTCATCTCTTAGTTCACGCCGTTAATTTGACCCAACTGCCATTTGGCGCGTGTTTACCTCAGTGAGTAGACACGCGCCACCAACGACGAGTTCGAAATGCAGAAATAAATAAGTTTTTAAAGATGGAGTTGCTTCAAATTCCGTGTCCATTTACCACGTGTCGGTCTTTTAAGAAGTGGCTGGTTACCACCTGACGTGATACCAATGGGAACACGGCTTAAGATGGTTGGAGCGCTTTTTTTTCTATGTACAGATTTGGGTGAAACTTTGCATAGGGTTGTTTTAGCGATATATATTAATGAAAGTGAAAACATTGAATTTAACTGTTTTGTTTTTTGGCAATTCAACGTTATTTTAAAACGCAGCTTTATAGAATGTGACATATATTTTGCAATATTTCTGTTGTATACATATACATATTAATTTAAACACAAAATAACATACCATATGATTATAACGGTTGCTAACAACTATCAAGCACGCCGAGTCAATGATTCAAAAAAACTTACTAATATAAATGTATTCTAAATTTCGAATTCCGCGCCGGAAACTCAAGTCATAAAATGGTATAATTATGGAAAAAATGTAAAATATAATTCTTGCAACATTTCCATTACTGCCTGTATGGTGAGTTCCACCGCATAAATAGATGTACTAAAATGAAATGTGGTCCTAGCAACTTTTTTCGACTTGAAAAATTACAAAAATGGGCACCCAAGATTACCGCTCCAGCCACCGCTAGGTCCCAACCGACGGACGGAATACAATATAAGTGCTCTCCACAGAGCGTTCATGGTTGTCTGGCTGGGGAGAGAAGTATCATATAGGGAATGGAAGAAGGTTGGAGAGGTACCTGAAAGGCGCGAAGAGGTCTACAGTTAAACGTCCTATCTGACGGACTGAGCACTACACCTGAAGCGATCTCCACATGGCACCTAATTAGGGATCGGGATTCCCCTGAGAAATCTCCGTCACCACCGGGATTCGAACCCGTATGGGAAACCAGTGCCCTAATTATAAGCCAACACACCAATCCAACCCCTTACACTCTTTCCTGCCCATTTATAACTCGTTAATACCCTGAAAGTTCTTTCGTTCCATCTCCCATCTTAAATGGTATAAGTATTAATCCCTCGGCCTTCCTCCCTTAATTTCAGCTTTTATTTACTTTTCTTTTTACGAATTACGGTCTTAACAAGTGCATTGGGTCACAATGGGTGGCCAATCAATCTGGATCTTCTCTACTTCCCTTTCAATTCCTAAATCCAAAGACTGGTGGGCAGCGATTCTTCTTCTCCGCTCCCGTCTCCTTTCTGCCTATATCTTTCGCCCTTTTCTGCGTTTCCTTACCCTTTACCTACACAATTTGCTTCATATAATCAAGCCTTGGCTCATCTCTACCCCTTTTTCTCTGCTTTCTTCCTTCCACGACATTAACCAAGGAAGTGATGTGACGATATAAGTTTCCCCAGAAACTGAGCTCTCCTATTTATCAACATTACTTCAACATTAGACACCTTTGCATTCCTAGGTATCCTTTCCATTCCTCTCCAGTCTTACAATTGAACAGCTCTAGTCTTCTTCCGTTCATTTTGCCAATAGTCCAGATCCTCCGATTCATGCACGGAAACTCTCACAGCTCGTTATGAAATACACTGGTAATTTTCTTGACAAGTTCTTCGTCCCTAGGATTATCTGCCAACGATTGAATGCTACATTTCTTAAGCAATTCTACTATTGATATATATATATATATATAAAGTTCGGCTCTATGCTTTGTTTTTTTTGTCCAATATATGAAAAAGTATTATCTAGCATCAGTGGTGTTGCCCTAATATTGATACTGGGATTTATCTTTCCTAATATTGTGCCATATGACTTTTTTGTCTTTAATTTTTCCAAATTGTCTCTATTCTCTCCAGATAAGCGATCGCCTCATCATGCCTTTTGCAACCGACGTTAACAGCACGGGTCCCGATTGGTCGTCCGAAGCATCGAGGGCCTATTATAGGCGCCGCGCAGCCTCCGCCGATAATAATACCTGCCAAGCCTTTCACGTTTCCCCGAGTAAAGGAAAGCTTGCGATCATTCTCTTCGAGTATCTTTGGAGCCCTCCATGTGGAAAGAAAGGCTTGGCAACGAAGGTAATTATTGAGCGAAGCGAGAAAATGCTGAAGTCTAAGTTACCGAGTGCAAGAGCTAGGCAAGCAGTAAAGGGGAATGATGAAAACCAGATCCAGCAGCACCTGCGCGGGTCGCTCGAGGGAGACAAATCAATACGCCACTCTGCACTAAACGCAAAACTTGGCACAAAGATCAAAGTAAAAACCACAGAATGTAATGACTTGCTCTTGAAGGTTTGGATGTTATGTTGCCAGACTGTGGTTTTCTCTAATGAGCTACTAACTGCGATAAATAAGCAGAAATACCATAGAAGGATAAACCCAAACAAACGAAAACCATAAATTTCCTTTGAGGCAATGTAAAAGTTGGAATTACTAGGCAAAAATTAAAATTGGAAAAAGCGCAAAACATTTTGCCGAACTTATTCAAGGATTCGCAAAAAATGTCGATGAATCCTGATTTATCTTATCAATTAAAAACTCAATTTCTTAATACTACATATTAATGAAATTGCATTTAATGAAGCTGACAATCATGTTATCCGTCACTACAGACTGACTAGCATGCATCCGTTTCGCAGCGATAAGTTACATGAGACCCTTGTAAACCTTAGGAAAAAAAACGCACGGAGTAAAACTTTGCACCTCAATTTCAAACAGTGTAATTTAAAAGTCCATTATTTGCAGTTACCTCCATGTCTAGAAAATTAGATTAGTAAATTCAACGATCAAAAATTGAAAATGAATAGGTGTAGTAGCGAACGTATTCATAGTTAAATAAGCAACAATAAACGTAGTAGCGAACCCTAATGAGTTACATGTTAGCCTTATTCAGGTAGAATCAAGTAACGTAAAAATAGACCCGTGTGTAAAAGTCAATTTTCTGAGGGCAGGAAGGCGGGAATAACTACGGAGGAGTGTGCCCTTACACCCAAACTCTTTCTGGGAAACCAGAGAAAATATTCTCGGGGAAGGAAGAGATTTGAGGCGCAAAAAAAAACCTCTTGGTAACTGACCAAAGATTAATCACGAAAGGGCCACTCATAATCTCACGCAGTTCTCCCGCGGGCCGCTTCGACCAAAAGGAGGTTGGAACGGAGAGGAAATTTGAGCCGGCAGCGTGTTCGTGCCATCTACTGAACGGATTCACAACTCTTAAAGGAAGCGAGCACGGAGTTGATTGGCTCCCACTCCACCGAAACTCCCATAAGTTCCTTGAATTGACCATTGTGATACGATAAGAAATTCCCCCGCCAGATGGAAGCAATTCAAACCTCCAACCGCTAAAAAACATCGGGGAAAACACTTACTACATTTATATCCAATTCAATTTGCGGGAAAATATACTTTATTAATATTTATTTCTACTAAAATATTGCACTTTTCTAAAGAATGACAAAGTAGAAAAGTAGTACCAAGGCAATATTAGCCACACTGATAATAACTCATCCGTTTCTTAATCACATTCCCATATACATTCGGCGAGAAAGAGTGGTGTTTTAATTTCACTAAAAAGCCTTCCTGTTTTCTAAGGCAATACAAAAAAATCACCGATAACACCATTATACTCAGTAATACTAAATACCTAAAAGAAGACATTTGTCAGTCAATGAAATTCGCTGAGATGCTATTTGTGAGAATGAAAGCTCCCATTACTAACATTCTATTCGTAAGAGGCACGGCCAACGCGCTTTGAGGCTATTTGGCTCGCGGTCAGAGCATATATGCTTTAAAGCTATCGCAAGGCGGACGAAATGTTTGCTCAATCAACACACCGCGGAATTTTGTGGAACCGCGTGAATGGAACTTCGATTTATTTACGTCCCGGCAGCTCGTGACTGCGTTATCGAAGATCGAACTGTTAATATTTCCGCCCCTTCATATAGATCGATCTATCGCAGCCATTCCGCTCGAACGGAGGAGACCGTAGCTCCGGATTAGTGGGGGAGAGGCTCGGTCGACGAAGAAGTTGGATTTGGAGCCGTGGGAGGGCGTGGGTGGTGGGTTTTGAGGCAGGGAACGAACGGAAGTCATGGCAAGGAGGAGAAAAGAGGAATTTCAGAGGAGTAAGTCGAACGCGAATTCCAACATACGAACACAACGCGGTGGTCAGCGCTCTTGAATTCAGACCGTCATATATTTATCCCG
This sequence comes from Pyrrhosoma nymphula, assembly GCA_963573305.1. NCBI lineage: Eukaryota > Metazoa > Arthropoda > Insecta > Odonata > Coenagrionidae > Pyrrhosoma > Pyrrhosoma nymphula. The sequence continues at coordinate 132,373,773 of OY754334.1, read as the reverse complement.
CTACGGAAGCCCCGAGGAAAGGCGGAGATTAAATGGATTTCTGCCGAGGAATAAATACAAGGAATCCTCACCAGATCCGCGGGTGAGGGTCGTTTCCCGGAGGATATCTTCCGCGAAGGATCTCCATTTCTAACTCTATCAACTACTGTTTGAACTTTCGCCAGAGCAAAAACTACCGCACGGAGCTTAGGATAGTGAACGTGTTTTCCTTAGATTCCCAGTCCTGTATGATAGAATTATTTCCTTGAAATGAAATCCACGGTCAGGCGAAGAGGCTTCATGTACTCAACCACTCTTTTAAATTTTTATCGCCGTAGACTTACACCAAAATACACTATGTGAATTCAAAGTTACATCTAATTCATATAGTAACGCGCATATGCTTAATATCTAACTCAATGAGCACAATCATACATTACTCTGAGGAATTAACTATTAGTTATGACCGTTATGACCGACAGATAAAAAAAGGAAAGACCAGGGACCAAATATTAATTTAAACACTTCAACTGCTCCATGTGAAATTTGGGTAGACTAATACAACAATCTATTAAAAGTATACGCAAGCGATTTATTTCTGAAATGTATGCAAGTATGACATTAACCAGTCACAATATGAGGACATAGCAATAACAAGAGTAAAGTAAATTTTAACGGGACAAGCAGCACAGACAAAAATATTCAGCTGACCTTCTTCAATGAGTGAGAAATGTAATAAGGTCGCGCTCTCATAAGTTAATGTACAATTAGCTCAGAAAATAAAGATATCAAGGCTCTATGAATAAGAATAAATCAACATACGTGAAGTTTTCTCGGGTTTGACACCAGGTAAGATAATTGAAATTGATCAACGCTTCGATGGTTGACTCAGCCATTGTCATCAGGATTGGTTCTTACCCGGTGTCAAACCCGAGAAACCTTCACGTATATAATTCGCCGGGAAGACCTTAAATCCTTTATAATAAATCAACAGTTGAATGATACAATTACAGTGTTTTAAGACATGGAAAGAATAACAGCGATCAAATTTTAAAATAAGAAACAACTTAGTCGTTTGAAACTCCTGAATGATTATTCACTTTAAAAAACCTATTCCTACAGAAGTCATCCTGCGATTCATACAAACCTCTCGAAAGAATGTGGATTGGACGCTCGAGTAATGGAAATACATGAAAGTACTACGATTGGTTGGTCATGTTAATAAATTGGATGAGAGTGGACTAACTAAAATGTATGCGTAGACGAGAAGTGAATGGGAAAAAAGAAACAGGCAAAAGAGAAAATTATGGAAGTATAAGGCGAGGCTAAAAGTGGGATCTATACTCCTTATGCAATAAAAGAACGAAATGACGTGCTAAGTACCCGAATCAATGCATATTTGTAACATCGGAAACCAAGGATAGATAAAATTGGAAGAAATTACAAGAATAGAGAAGGCTTCGGAGGACTACCATGAATAAGAAGGCTCGTTGACAGTGGTTATCCGGAAAGGAATAATACACATGAGTATAATTCGGATGTGAAAACTTAATAACCTAGACTGAGATTCGAACCCTTAAACTATTAAACTACTTAGGATGCCTCTTTCACCTTGAACCTTACAATTGTTAAAGGAACGAGATGATCACACAAGGAGTCACGGAATAATTTTAAAAAATGTGGATTTCGCACATTAGTGCGAATCTACTCGTTATGCCGTCATTAGTGTCGATACTAGTTTTCTCAGGAAGTACTTTGAATAAGGCCAAAAGGGGACATCGTGAAAGACATGTTTTACGCGTGCGTTGTGAGAACGTAGCCCGCTAGTCGACCCAGCGGACGAATCGAACGGAACGCCAGACAGGATAAACGACCCCGGACGTTAATACCAATGTATTTTTCCGCTCGACCGAGATATCTTCACCATGAAACGCGGTTTCTTCTGTTCGGACGCTATCCCACCAAGGAACTTTACTTTGACGATGCTGCTGTCGCAAGGTCGAGAATTCTTCTAAGAAGTACGAGAAATATCGGAAAGATTACGGTCAAGAGGGCATCATTTTTCGCTCACACGCAAGGAATTTGCTCGGAACCACAGAGTGATGACGAAGAAACTTCGGAGAGCAGTTGTGGGTGAGGGATGGGCATGGATTGATGGAGAGAACCGCTTATTTGGAGATAATAGAAATAGATGGATAGCTAGATAAGTGTCTTTATTTTATGGGGCGAGATTAAGATCTTATTGAGCCATTCCTTACACCCAAACCATTGCCTCATGGTATAATATGATACAAGTACATTAAATACAGACCATATAATGTGAAACGAAATGGTAAAAGAGGATATTGAAACGAAGGTGAAGAAATTTACCAAATGAAGAATAGAGTACAGCTGTTAATCCCTTCTTCTAATACGGAAAGGATTAGCAGCTGGAAGAAAGGCTAAAAAGAGACTAACTTATAACACATTTTGAGATATAACAGCTTCTTGAGCAAAATAATGGAATACACAAAAATGGGTGGAACACACCATGAAAAAATTATTAGAGGTGGCCGGGATTCGAACCCGTATCTTTCAGTTGCCGGTCAGGTGTGGTAGTCAGTTACTTCAAGGCGAATTTCATCGGGGGTTCATACGAACAAGATGTTCTCGTCTCCAGTCCACACTGTAGCACAGGAGATGAGTTCGTATATGATATGACACTGCCGTATAGGATAAACCCAACACGTCGCTCTAGAGCGACCAACTTTTGACGAATTTCCAGTCATAGCGGTCGCACCACGGCATTTGTGCAACCATCGGAAACAATAACGGAAGTTAATGGGAAGGATTAACGAGGATGGAATGCATCGAAAAAATCATTATAGATGATAAAATGAAGAATCATGAAGGAATGAATTGTTTTGCTGAAAAGAGAACGGAATAAAGAGCCGAAGCTAACCTATCATTGGGCTGAGATCTGCTGATTATGATGATGAGATAACGAATAGAAATACCCACAACCCGGAAACATTAATTGAAATTCACGCCATTATATTTACATATTAAGGAGGGAGTGAGGAATAGAAGACGTGAGGAGGACTCTTGACTATGCACAAACGCAGCGGCCCCCGAACAGACCCATTTTCCCCGGGGCGAGCGAGCGATGGCAAAAATCGGAGCACGGATGGCGGAAGAAGAGGAAAGAAATATCGCGCGGGCCGAGGATCGATCGGGAGAGGACCGGACGAGAATCCATCAGCACGGAGGCGAGGAAGCAAGGAGGAGGAGGACCGGACTCGGGCAACAGGGGAGGGGGGTGGGGGGCGAGGTAGGTGAGGGAAAAAAAAGCGAGGGAACACTTTCATATAAGAAGGGGCAGAACGGGAGCCTGTCGGCAGGAGGAGGCGAAAGAAATAACGGAGTATCGTGGGGAGATCATTATTTTTACATTTTGGGCTCGCAAAATTTACCATTCTGCTGTATCTACCTCGCTCCTTCTTCTCAAATACTGACTGATACTGTGCTGAAAAGCGGGTCAACTTACTTAATTCAAAGGTAACAATAGTCTTCATGATTGAATACGGAACTCACGTCATTCAAACACTGATGGGATTGAATTTTTTTAGATTTTAATTCTAGTTGACCCAACTGCAACTCAAGACCTGAATTCGATGCCAACCATTACATTCTCGTCCAAGGTGGGATTCGAACCAGTGATATAGGCGTTGTCAGTTAGGCGCTTTACCGACATGTCCCCCGGGTTCAGAGAGCACATTGAACATATACGTCAAAATATACGAACACAAACAGTCATGCCCTGGATGGTGAAATACCACCCAGGCGGGAGTCTAACCCGTAACGTTACCCCGCCATCACCGAGGCAGATGGCCGGCAGTATTCATAAGAAGGGATACCGGAGGAAGGGAACATGACAACAGGCAGGGAGAAAAATAACTGAGTAAAAGGAGATGATTATTTCAACATTTAGGAATCACAAAATCGATCATTGTGTCATCCAAATCATTCCTTTTCGCTTGAACAAGAACGATTACTTAGTGAAGCAGCAACATAAGGGCTACAATCGTTATTGTGCCATACGCAATTTATAAATTTAACCATTTATGGCGTTTAAGGTAATTGGATGTGAATCGTGTCATTACCTAAGAATGCTATAGAGTATTCTGATGCAAGCGTCTCGCGTTGTAGTGATTTACTCGGGTTTTAGGTAACCCCTGACCTTTACGTCGCTATACCGGCGCGATGCCAAGCTTGCTACCGGGGTCAATATGTTTATATGAAGGAACACAACAGAACGGAAACTTGTTAATAGGAGTGAAAATAAATAACTAGGAGATTGGAGATCATTCCAAGTCTTTCAAAGAGGAGGTCATTCTTTCAAAATTCACCACTTGCAAAATTTCCCACTCCGGTGGCTTCTTTATTCCATTATTCTCGCATAGATATAGATACTACACGTAAAGTCGGGTCTAAAGAATCGATAAATATTGCTGAATACGAAAGTCAAATATCTAATAAATGATGTGATATAGACGTTTAATAATTTGGGCATTAGTCACTCTTAACTTATCACCTAAGACAAACATTAATACCTTAAGAGGGATTCGAAGCAGTGATCTAAGGATTGGCAGGCAGGTGCGTTACCGACATGGCTACCGAGATCAATGAACATACTGAGCATGTTAATAAGATGAATACAGGAGACCGGGAACTTTCAATGGGAGGAGAAATAACTTAAACATTTATTACTCGAACAATACCAGCGTTGGCAGTGTTTTCCTGAATATGCAGTTAAACCTGGAGCGCACCGCTGACTATTCTAGAGAAAAAAAACAACACAAACAACTTGCTGAGAAAAGTACAAAGTTAAGGTAAAGTCCTAGACATAAATAGTTTCATGAACGTGACTAAACAAAAAATGGGAGGCATTACGAGAATAGACCAACAGCGAAATGATCGTCACAACTTGTGCTTCAACAACTCCAAACCCCCCAAGAGATAGAAACGGACTACGTATGCATGCAAATCTCCACTGGCTCGGAATGAGGCCGCAGTCAATGAATGTTTTACACTGATCACCGATATCACCCAAATTGTGGACGTCGAATGCTCGCGCATGCAAGGAATAATGTTTTTGTATCTAAAATCCGGACAGAATGGAATTGGCTTGTCGTATTCAGGACATTTCTGCCCTCCAGATCTGAATAACTGACTTTTCAAGTGAGATTTTCATTACAGTCACATCATTGCTCAACAACTGTTACTCTTTTTATCCCGGCTGACAATGAGCCACCTTAGGATTGTATTAACTCAAAACTATCACTTAGATACCCTACCTTAAGGCTACTTAACTTAGACAAGAGAGAGAGATAGAAATGTGCCGAATTAAATACTTTTTTTCTTCGAACGAAATGAAAAAAATATAACAAAGATTCTTTTCTCGGGCAGCTATCAAGACTTCAAAAACATGTAAATGTTTAGAAGAAAAAATAAGACAACTGGGTGTTAGTCATAAAAACGGGATATTATGTAAGAAAAATACTTTTTCATTACCGTTAATCCCTCAAATACTCAGATATCGTTTTACCCTACAAAATGGAAATAAGAATGTTAAAAAAATCTTTAAACCACCTTACGGAACGAGCAAATCCTAGAAGGTGCGATGGCACCCAAGAATAGATCTGAGAGCCTGTCATCTCTTTCCAAGGGTCTTATTGCTTTTGTTACCACACTTCCAAACCAACACTTTCTCAAAGCAAGAATTTAAGGTGGTAAAAATACCACTTCTATATTTCAGCGAAACAAGTAGGTACCTCAAAAAATATTAAAAGGGCGATTGGAGAGAGGCGGCCACTCCACAAATAAACACGGTGATTTTATTGATTTCCAAGACTGTTACAAAGATGGTGTGGACTTCTAAAGGGAGTTACATCGAACTCGAGCACTATTGTTTTGAGGTCACAGAATACTTAGGCACCGACAGGCCACACATAATTACACGCTGACTTCCTTTGTACACTGACTATTTACTTCTGACAGGTTGATCAAGCGAAAAAAATAAATGTTGGAAATTAAAACAACAAAAATAGCAATTATTCCAAAAATTTCATTTTAGAAGTGACTCAATTAATATGACTATTTGAAAATGAGATATAAGATAAGAGCGTGGCTATTTTCTCGACAATACTACGTTAAAACGCGACTTATTTTTAACATCGTCGTATTCTTAAATGAATATGAAAAGTCTATCGAAAAAAGCTATTCCTCTGAAATAACACTGTTCGCCGATTCTGTCGAAAAAAAATCCATTCCTCTGAAATAACATGAGTCATGTACAACACAACTTCATAAATAGTAAAAACTGAACACATCACATGAAACACTATGAAGTCAAAATAATATCGAAAAGGTCCCCCCTTGGGGATTATTAAAGTTTCTCCAACGTCTATCGATAATATCCGAATATTTTAGAAGCAGCATTCAAAAGATATCCGTAATGCTCACCTTGCTCCCCACTAATTCGGGAAAACCCGTGTATTACATTTGAGCGGAACCCAAAAGAAAACCTAATGAGTGGAGATCGAAAAATAAACGCTCTCAACTTTCCGACGTGAAAAAATAACAGAATAAAACTGTTCCACGCAAATTATAATTGAGGACACATTCCGCAGTCCCTCATTAATTCTGGATACTTCACCCTTTACTAATGGTCGGGGCTCGCACGAATTTCGCCAAAAAATCAGAGGGTGCACCACTGAAATTACGCGTTGATGAATGCACAAAGGTTGTGCAAGTACATTGCTTTACTATTAAGCTGGAGGTCATAGTTTCCCTAAGCTCACCTCGAGAGGAATACGTTATTGTGCACCAGCATCATCCGAGGTGATGGAATACTGATGGCCCTGTATGACTGCAGCCGATGGCCTACGGCGTATGGACATAGGACGCTTTAGGGTCTGACATTGCGGCGGCATATACCGATGGAGGAGAATGAAAGAATGCAAACGAGAAACTGGAACATTGACGCATATTTTTGGGTTTTGTAGGTACCTACGTGGAATGAAAAGAACCCCGAACTTGTGGGAGACTTGAATCAATAGTATTTCATGATATATTTTTAACTGCATTGCCGTGCATGAAGTATGCATATTTATAAAGGGATTGAAGGTGCTTAGGACGAATGCCATAAGGGAGGTATTATACTTTATGAGGATTAAGCGCAGCTACATAGTATTTTAAAACACCAAATTTGGTGCGAAGGATGCTTATCTTATCCTTATACTTACACTTTACCTAAACTCAATTTTAGAACAAATTCCAACGATCTGAGGCGAGAAAACATGAAAAATAACTTCACGCTTAACTTAGATGATTTTTTTCTATTTTCACAAAAAAATAATTAGTTAATCGGCACCTAGAAAATTACGGTTACCAGTCAAAGCCTGGGTCGGTAAAATAAAACTTTAAGTGTGGATAAATACGTTTAACAATTTCTTTTATCCGGAAAATGCAAGAAAAATGCAACAAATAATACACTTCCGTAGTCAAATCGGGTATCATAGAACAGTAACCAATCGGTATCGGTGGTACTTTTCACGTTATGATATCGTTTCGTATCTTACCACTCGAAACTCACCACCATTCCCGAAGGAATAAGTTTCACACAAGATGAGTGGAGGAGAGACACAGAGGGCGTTGGGTTAAGGGAAACAGGGAACGAGGGAGAGGGCGGCGAAATGGAAGCGGTTATGAAGTTCCGGGAAAGTGGCAAAAGAGAGAGCCCCTTTCGGGGGTAAAAGAGGAGATGCGAATCGGCGGTTAGGGGGATGACACACGAAGGCAGGCTAATGGCAGGATGCGCAAGAGGAAGGAAACGGGAGAGTCGAAGGGAGAGAGTAGTAGCTGATGGAGAAGAGTCCACGAAGGGAAGTGAGCGACTGAGGAGGAGGGAAAGGTCAAGCGGGGAGACGAGGAAAAAATGTCAAAAGCCGAACGAAACACTTCGGTTGACATTCAAGGGTTGACAGACCCTTTTCCCCCGAAATTGACGACAGAAAAAATCACGTTCACTTTATTTTGAGTTAACGAACGAGCCCTAAAATACAATATAAATCAAAATAAACTCAACGTTTTTATTTCCTTTGGAGAATTCGTTACCAAATAGGTCTTAAATTATACTGATCATGAGTTCTTAAATGTTAAACGGGATTGCCAGTTTTGTAACACATCTTCAAAGGTTTTGTAACAGGTTACAGTTTTTGTAACCTGACAGTAGAAAGGTCGCCTGTTAGAATTTCGCCTCGGGGAAGGTTGTCGCGTGCGTCTTAGTCGTGAGACTTGGCATTAGACGGTGCGAAACATTTTCATCCCTACGAGCACCAAATCTCTCACAAAACTGCTACTACTAAGAGCACCGACGAATTTCAGTTCGACAATAAACGCGTTAATTTCCCATTACATGAGTGGGAGCTCTCACACAAATGTAATGGCAAACGACCACACCGATGCCCAAACCATATAACCTGTTTTAAGCCTGGAAGCCTAGGAAGGTTAAGTTCATCCGAAGCAAGCCTAATCATAATGAGATGTGCAACTACCATTGTTACAGGAAACTTCCATTGAATAGCTTCACCAAAAAGTGCAATTGTATATAGGTCAAATTTATCAGAGCAAAGAGTAGTCATCGGCATTGGTCCCATCAAGCTACATACAATAGTAATATCTTCAGCTACATCTCCACTGGATAACTGAAACAAGAACATATAATATGAAACAAGCAAATTCTAAAAAGTGCAACATTAGGTTCACGAAGAGGGGGGATGTGATACGTGATGGATAAAATACATAACGCACGAAAGAGCACGCAAAGACGAAGTAAATAAGGCGTGTGATAAAGAGAAAATCGTAGCGATTCGAACAATTTATATTTTCAAGTATTATATTATTACTACATACTACTATTTCCAATGCATGTATAGGGGCATTTACATTGATTGGAATGCATTTAAATATAACGCAATAATTCAAAGTCTTCACTGATAGGTATAATAAAGTTCGATTACGTAACTTGACATAAACAGGGTATAAGTTATGACTACATGTGGCAATTTCAACACAGACACATCATCAGTATTAACGTCGGGATAATTATAACGGCTCCACAGCGTAGTAAAAATACCTAAAGGGGACTAATATATTATGCCAATCACATTTATCACAGCGTATCACGGAAAAAGGGTTATTAAACAAACAATATCTCTTTTCCAGAGATTTTGATTTCCCTAAAAACGCTAGGAAATTCAATTATTCCGTTAGCTCAATGAAATCACAGAGCTTCGTAATTCACTAGCCGATCGTATGCAGGACTAGCATTGCCGCGCCACCTAAATGGGATGTAAATAAAATAATGGGTAACTGTTGATAAGATTATACAAATCAGACGAAGTGAAAAACTATGGCATTTCAGTTGTGCTCCTAACCAACGAAATAGGCCTCAGGAGCAAAACTGCATTGAAAACTCAATTTCTCTCGGGTAAATTCAGGCCCAAGCCATTTGTTTGTTTCACCAGGAAACGCTTCCACCCAATTTCATCAACACAGAGAAGTGAGTTCGTTTTAATCTTTTCCTGAACGCGAAACGAACCGGAAACTTTCAAAAAAACCGCTTTGCCAGAAGCTCCCTCTAGTCAACGAAAAAAAGCCGTCCGTGCGACTGTGTGCCCATAACCGTTCCAACTTCTCGCAGAGAAATAATGAACTTTGCAGTGTGCCGCACACTGCTTGCACATTATTTTTTTGTCAACCATTAGCCAGGAGCTATATTCCTTTCTAGCTTTGTAGTCAGTCATGAAGGCAAGAACACGAGGGAACAACTTTTGACGCTTAATAAATTTTCACGATGATTCATTTAGTCAAAACAGGATGCTTCGATAAAGTGCACGCCTCTCGACGCTCGGAAATGTGATTACTGCGAAAGCGACCACGGAGGGGAAGTGAAATTCGGTAAAATACTTTTTTTCTAGCCTTCAGTCGGAGTCGTCCTTATAGCAAGCACATGAGAACGACGTAAATAGCCTATTTCTTCCGACGCCTCCGACTCGCGCTGCGCTTAAGAATAAGTGCACAATAATCGAGTTTCGCATTTCCACATCAGCCCAGGCAAAAGACTTTGGAGGATATTGTTACGCACGGCTCTGTGAAGATGGATAAAATAACGTTCACCACATCTCATTTTCCAATTGCGAACTAGACCCTATATCCTCATCCAGGGAGATGGCGCGAGCTCACGGTATTGCATTAATAAACAATAATCATGCCATTCATTAATGCAGACCGAAAAACGAATTGTATTATGTTAAATCCTTGTGTTAAAACCGTATGAGTACGGCTGCATACGATTAAGTACTTTGAAATCAAATAATTCCATTTTCCATGGTATCATATCCGAATACCTCGCTTATTACGTGTGTATTCAATAAATGTACTCTATAATTAATTTAATGCAGATTCGCGCATATGTGCAGAGCATATGACCATTTGATTAAGGGAGATCAATTATTTATTCAACGAATAGATAAAAACCCTTTTTCGGGTGAATTAAGAGGAAACAGCTGAAAATATTTGCAAATGGATCGACAGCATGATAAGCAAGAGCAAATTTGCTCGCGTTTTTGGCCGTTCTTTTTAGGGCGATAAATTGTAAAAGGGAATAATGTTCATTTCAACCACGCATTTGCAGTATTTTTTGTTCCCTTTTAATACCTTTGGGTTTCATCTGCTTATACAGTAGGTGTAAACCGAAATTCCCCCGAAGTCCAAAATAAAGTTCAGCGTTCTTTCCTTTTCTAATGCAACGCTCCATGCGATGGTTTTCAAGCATTGATTTGTTTGTCTCTTGAAGGATAACGCTAGGAAATAACGCCTTCGAATGTCACTTCCAAAGAGTGCGAATATTTGCGAATGACGTGCACTATAAGCGGGGGTACGACGCCGTTTATTTTTTCCGTCCGCGCGGGATGCAAATCTAACCTCACCGGACACCTGAGCACTCAAATTCCGTTTAATAACGAATCGCGGCGGGGGTTATCCGCTCAGATGGCGTGAACCACAACTGCTGGCGGAGATTGGCGGAAGACGAAGATGATAGACACCGCACAAAAGAAGAGGAAGAAGTAAGGTATTTAATTAAAGGTGAGGGAAAATAAGAGTATACCGACTTGGCGGGCGAAGGCGTGCCTACGATGAAAAGAAAACAATAACAACCACCGAGGGAGAGGGGAACGCAAAGAAATAAAAAAGCGACGCTGACACGAGAACGGCCGTGTTATATCGCACAGCTGTGAATGGAGCACTTCTCGCGTGACCCATATCACTTGCACGAAAGCCCTGCGGGGGACACACGAAATTCTTGGGTGACCGACTAAAGTCATGGTATCGGCAACGTAGCCTCACTGGGACCTATCCAACGTCTCCATGGTTACCGAAAAGGGGCTAAGGCGAATAATCAAGGGACGATATTTCACACAAGATTAATCTAAATGAATAAGTATTTTTGTTGGAGCCCCGCCCCCCCTCCCCTCCTCCCTCGACTCCCTTTTCGTATACCTGCACACAAGGACAACATTTTCTACACTAAGACTTGGCACTAATGGTGGAAAAAGAAAATTCCAGGAGGAATGGAGGTCGCCCAAGAAATCTGATGGATTGCCAAATCAAATGTTATACAAAGAAACAGGAGGGAAAGCACATTGAAAACACTGATACGACAAAGCCAGCTGTAATTCACAGAATCTGGAAAACACGCAACGATGACAAAAGAAGAATATTGAATAGTCCAGGTGGTGGGTTCACATCTGACTTCCATTGTAAACGATTCAAGGAATGCAACCCAGAAAAGCCAGACTGAAAATCAAAACATTTGCAAATGTTGTACCGAGAGAAGGATGCGATGGACTTACATTCGATAAAACAAAACTTAAACGAAATAGTTAAATAAAAAATTGTTCTCTCCCACTCCACTCCAATTCCACAAGTTTTAACACGTAAAATGTTACTACGTTTGAATAGCTTCATTTGAATTAGCAACAATACCTCCTTCACACCTAACAGATTTATGCAATTCACTGTAATACCATTCTTGAATAGTTTAATGAGTGAAAACCGTTTCTTTCCTTTTGTCGACTAAACGGTGATCAATCCAGCTAGTAATAAATTTAAGATTGCAGGAGTTCGATATTGACGGTTGGTCAGGTAGATATGTAGATAGATAATTAGACAAAAACTATGACAATCAGTCGTGAGCTGGTGCAAGATGGACGTGGATTTTGGAACACAATTTTTGTGTGTTTAATTTTTATTTTTGGCTCCAGGATAAAATTTTCAAGCTGTTTTCTGCGTATTTTTCACTTCATAATTAGCGGAACTGAACTAATGTAACGTTGTGCTAGCAGGAAGAACGTGATGTCGTGTTATCGCTATTTGCTCTTCCTGCGTGCTCTGAAAATGAATCTCCTTTCTTCGACAGTTTGTTTAAACTCGGTGATCTACAATCGTAGGCTTACTTCGTAGTGACCGAAATGTCTTAAGTACTAGGTTTTTGGTTTGCGAAATTGAAGGCGGGAGGCAGGAAGAGAAAAGAAGTTGGAAGTTATTCACGTGGAGAAAAATGGACTAAGCACCCACCTCGAGTGTGTCTGGTTTTCGGAAAGGGTGTAGTGATGATGGACTTTGGGTACGCTAATGTTTTATTCATTGTTTATTTATTTTCGAAAACTACCGAAAATAGTTCTTAAGACCTTTTGCATCAGGGTAATTTACAAGTAACGAAGAACGAGCACACAACCATTCCCCGAGTGCTTAAAAATCCACCCAGGCGGGACTCGTACCCGCTACCGTAAAATAAGCTGAGAGGACTTCATCCCACCGCCATGAGGGCCGGCTTTAGTGTCCACTTGTTACTGAATTCGGGAATTTCTGTGTGAGCATACTTTGCAGTGCTACTAAGTTCGATAATATGCTCTCGAATACACTGTCATCGACTGAAATGTATCATTTGGCTGATGCCGACCTTCCTTTCATCATCTAATGTGTTTATGCTTGCGAACTAAATTACGTATTAGCTCAGTGTTAAATTGTGTCAAAGAGAAATTTTGTTTCCTTAAAATATCTGTTTTTTGCTCATTACAGATAATTTCAAGATTCGGGTAGTCCATAGTTTCCTTCAAATTAATATAATCAGCCATAACGTGCATGTTTAGTGGCACTTGTATCGATAAGTGTCCACATCTCCTTCATTTTAAACAGTTTCTGTTTGGATGTGTGAGTAAACCTTGGAGAGTTCATGTTTTGGAGTTTTCTTTTTCCTCATAGGACGTGCAAGGAACGCAGTGCTCACCAAGTCAGAGGGCCATTTGGATTACAGCGCTCGTTTTTTTTTGCACCGAGCTATGAATGTGCTAGACCTAACTCGCGCGTGCTTGGTATCATCAAGGGAAACTTTCCCTCTCCACGCGCTACAGCAGTCTCGTTTATCATATCTGCCATTTAATGAGTTCCATAAAAAAATCGTGAGTGCAGTGCATAATAAATTTACTTAGCCCTGTGAAATTTGGCGAGTGATCATTGTGGAATTAAGTTTTTGTCTATAGCCAGGTATCGAGAGAGTTCTAATGAACAGGGCTTTCAGCGTAAGGAAACACCGACCAAGTTTCGCAACAGTTCCTAACGGTCTAACGCATCAGTATCGAGCAAATGTGATTGCTGGCCTTGATACTTCCTCCAGTTGCGAACTTCTCTGTCCTCCGTTTAATCATTCTGATGGGGGCTGTTGTCTTTTTGCTGCAGAGAATTTCTGAACTTTCTGTCTTCCATTTAATCATTTCGTAAGGGAAATGTAGTCTTTTTGCTGCAGAGAATAGCTGAATTAACGAGTGTGAGTTGAGTGCGCGGTTTCAGCACCAGGAGTCGGGGATCACTTCAGCAGGTCGGCGTGAAATCCTATATTATGGTCACAATCTTATAGCAAAAAATGCACCGGCCCTACGGTATAAGTTAATGTTTAGAGTGCTATTCTTTGACACTTTTTCACCTCCCAAAGGTAGATATTCGTTTAATTTTTTGTTTTGATATTTCCTCGCTCTCGTTGCCCTTGTAACGCCCAATATGGATTCAAAACTTTACCTAAGATCTGTTTTATTAACTTCTACACGTTTCCATTTTAAGTTTGTTTCTCTCATTTCAAGTTTCTATAAGTTATGATGTTCTATTAAAGTAATTACTTATCGCTTTCACATGCAAGATGATCGTTTTCTCACGTAGTTTTTCGTCTTCCTTTCTAGGCCCATATATGATATATATACTCGAGCGCTGTCTTTATCTGCTGATAATCAGTAGTTAAAACATCATTATATGACATTATCTCCAAAATTTCAAGAAAATTATGTTTATTCATTGCGTTCACAGTTTGAACGTGGATATGACGCGGAACTGACAAGGGCTCCAGAACATAATTTCTCTCCGATAGAATGAAAAGGGGCCCAAAACTCAACTTGATACCCAAACCACTGCATCATCCCCGTCCCCATATTCGAAGCCACTTGACCCGCATTAAAACATTTTGCGGCCCCTCAGAAATGCTCTTAGGGAGGAAATAATACACTTGCCTATGCACTACCTTGAGCGGCGTATGGCTGGCAGCTGAGCCTTGGGAGGGGACATCAACTCCGCACTCACCATGCAAAGAGGCCACGCCGGCGAGAGAAGGGTTGGGGGGAGAATAAAACCTCCATTTCGAATTGAAGGGTTTTTTACGGAAGGCAAAAGGGGACACAGGGGAGGTAGGACGGGAAAGGGAATTCCTCCCGTTGATCACGCAGACGGCGAAATGGGAGGGTAGGCGGAAAAAACACGGGGCCGATGAAGCGTGGATCGGAAGGAAGAGATAAAATGAAGAGGGAGGGAGGAAAAAGAAGGGACGGCGATACGAGAGTCGCTGTTCAGGGGGCGGCGAGGGCGGGGGCGCCGTAAGTGGAATTAGGGCAACGGTGTCTCTTTTAAAGGAGATGGGAGGATATGGGAGGCCGCCCCGAAAAGCAGACGGATGACTTGGGAACTCGCCCCGGAACTGGAACACGTGCAAATAATATCGGCAAGATATGTTGTCAAGGCGGTAACGACAACCTTACTTGTGTCACAAGTCTTGTTATAGCAACTCGAATAGGAATCAACATAACACCGTAGGTTAACATTTAGACTAAAGTTCGAAGTCGAACTCTTATCTGGAGACGTCAAAACATTTTGCGATCCACGACGTACTACGGTCGATTACATAAATCATAAGGATTAAATTACGGGATTACACTGTCAAACGGATGGGCTTCATTCGTCATTATTTTTTTCGCTAACAATATGAGATCGTTATAGCTTTCATTACAGCTAAAATTGGTTTCCCGGAAGAAAGCCTAGCAATTTGAATTGACGTATAAAGCTTTTAGATATTGATATGCTAGCTCCTGCTAAGAGACGGTATTGCATGCCTACTTATCTTTCTAAATTATTTTATCCCTATGCAAGTATGAGCTCGATCCATTAATCACAAGTAAACTACAAATGTATTCCTGTTTGTTTCGTATCATGTTAAGTATTCCATGTTTTGGGTCAGGTTTTTTGTGACCCTAAAGTTGTGGCAGAGGTAAAATTGATGCCGACATTTCACAGTAGATTAGATCAATAAGATAAAATCAGGGAATTAGACACGACCGAATGGTCAAGTTATAAATTTATTACAGCGAGGAAACTTTTACAAACCACATAAAAAATAAACTCAACCACGACCCGGGTTTCAACGGCTAAGCGTCATCATCAGGTGATGATGACGCTTAGCCGTTGAAACCCGGGTCGTGGTTGAGTTTATTTTTTATGTGGTTTGTAAAAGTTTCCTCGCTGTAATAAATTGTTGTGATGGAATACCACAAAGTTTCTGAAGACTACGTTTTATTCAAGTTATAAATGTCTTTTATTCCGGCGAGCGATTAAATCCCAGAATGGTCTTCATTCAGATTTTCTACTTAATAGGTTTCACGATTGGCAACTTTTATAGTCAGTTTATTTTCCGTGCTAAGCTTTATTTTATTAATACACTAACCAGAAGTTACTCCACGTTTCACGTACTAGCTTTACTTTCAAAATTACTACAACTCAATTCATATATGAATGTATTTTTAATTAATTAACACTCGCAGCTCCAAAACTTTGTATCATACATTAACTACAGGAAATTCAACCCCAGCCACATACCTGAGGTTGTTTAGAGTGTACTATACACATTGGTATACATTTGACGTGGTGGTGATCGGGTTGTTCGTAGTGGGTAGGAATACCGGCTTCCTATTCAGAAGGCCCGGGTTTGAATCTTGGCGGCAATGGAGGTTTTTTCAGATGAATCCCAATCCCTACTCACAATTAGGAGCCATATGGAGATGGCAAAAAGGGCAACACTCCGTCCGTCGGATGGGATGTAAAGCTGTCGACCCCTTGGCCCCTTCTGTTAGGAGAAGGATTACGCCAATGGCGGGTTTCTCTCCAGCCTTTCCTCCATTCACCAGTAATCCTTGCCTCGTGAACGTATCCACCTATTAAGACTTCACTACCAGCATTTATTCCCTTCATAGAGTTCACTACCAGCATCCACCATCGGTTGTCGGTTGCCTCCCCAAGTAACCAACCAACCAATGAGACGCGGCGGAGGGGAATGGGGAACATGTATTATTTAAAAAAATACTTTTATTTGAAATACTCATTCTAAAGTATACAGTAAATGAATTTCATCGGAATAAATGTTGTATTATTGAAATACTTCTAGAAACTGACGAACTCTTGGCGGCGTCGAAAATACTATGTCATCTGGAATCTGGGGGATTACGTCATGGAACGATATCGCAAATAGAATTACAACATTTCTTTGTGAAATTCGGATTGTTTTTTCGTGATTTGACGAAAATATCGTTTAAATTTCTTTTTGAGGGAGACAATTAACTAGTATGATTTAATCCTTGTTGCGTTAAAATATATGTAGATTAGAGAAGCGATACCGTTACGTTAAGCCACCGAGATGCCGTTTTGGATCACGTAAACTATTTTCGATGAGACAAATTTTTATGCACTTTTGAAAAGCGATAATTAATGTCTGCTTTTGACGCATACACCTATACACTACACATTTTAATTCTAGAAGAACGTTTTTTTTATCGTGTACACTACTTAAGATAGTTTGATTGCGATATTTCCCTAGTCATAATGGAGGCTATGTTCGGATTTCATTTTTTAAGTTCAGCGTCTGGAAGAGTATGAAATAAATATTGTAATATTTATGGCACAAAAATATAGCTATATATGACAAAAATTCCCAGTAATTAAAGAAATATATCTAAATAAGTCTCTAACCTGGTCATTTTTTCACGCCATACGGTGAAAACGTCTTCACAACAGGTTTTTTTTGCGATTCCTTAAAAATTACTGCGGTGAGAAGTAGATTAATTTTCATAAATAACTGAGATAACATAAAAACTACACACCGTTAGTTTTTTGACGAAATCTAGGTATTATTAATTCCTATTTTTTCAACATTTTCACTATGGAGCCCACAGCCGTAATCTATAACATGTAAAACAGCTTATATTTTTAGGCATATCGCTCGAAAAGTAGTTCGGCAAGGGGTTAGTATCTTGATATCATCGAAAAGATGCGTTTTTTACTTTAAAATAAGGTCGAATTGAACAAATTTTAGGTGAAGCGATATCTCGCTCAAACTACCTTAAATATGATTAATAAATATTATTAAGTTTCCCCATTCCGTTGAGATGAGAGGCAAAAAGGGGAAGATGGAGGAGGAATGGAAAGATGTTAAAGTGAGATGACTCGAGGTGTGCGAAATAGAGCAGGGGGGGGAGGGGATTTCAAAGGGGGCGGGGCCAGGGCATGGAGCGGTTCCGGGACTAAGGGACAAGCGTGTGTTTTCCGCCGCGGTGCTTCCCCCTTTCGGTGCGCATGGCAACGAGACTCATTAGCATATTCAACATGACCATTTGTTTTATTTTCCGACTATTTTCAGTTTTTTTTTATTTCAGCAGGGAAAAAACGACACGAGAAAATAACGAAATCTTCAGGTGGCACGTATACTTAAGCATGGAAAATCTGTAGCTCGCTTTGCCACCCTCGATTTAGCATAATTGACGAGGAGAACAACGGCAGCATTACGGCACGTTGATTCTTTACCCAAATCCACATATAACTGGAGAATTACTCCGCAGAAGACATACCATCTGTCTTAGAAAGGGTAAAATCATTTTATTTTTTGCGATTACATTCTAGCCGAAAAACTTGTTAGTCTCGGCGACTAAAAATGGGCGAGTATTATGGCATATATAAGCATAAAATTGGCCACTAATTAAAATGAAGACAGAAAGTATACGTCGCCTAACATCAAAAGTTTTTTGTGAACAAAATATCTAATAGAAACCGATAGGAAAAAGAGATATTGAATAATCACTTTAGGAGAAACGAATTTCTACCATTAAATCGAAGGGAACCCATTTCCATGACTCACAAAATAAACTTTCTTGAGGTACCTCATGGTAAGTCACAAAGTCACATTGATTCAATGCTCTGTGCACCAAAGGTGTGTACCAGACATTCTCAATGGTTTTAGTTCTTAGAAATCAAAATTTCGACCAAAAATAACTATAATTTTCATGAGTACATAAAACTAAGTTTGCATTCAAACAAACAACAATTCTTTAAGGTTGTAGTCTATCATTAATTGCCATTTTTCTTATAGGTAGTTAATAGTCATTTCTTTATTTTTACATGCTTCCTATTCCCTTATTTCTTTTATTCCTAAACGGAATATTTCCTTCCGCAACTTGCTTTCATTCTATACGATACCAAACACTTCTACGTTCGTCTTTCCCTGTTTGTCCTTATTCCTGTATATTCCTCTCAGCAAACGCATGAAAATCATCCAATAACTATGTACATGATTTGAATAGAAAAAGCCTTAGGAGGAGCAGCTTTTAAGGTATTTACAATATAAATCATTGAGCACCAATACCATAAGACTTCTTACAGTAAAATACGCCATAAAATATATTATTTCATAATTACTTTAATCATGGGATTGCACACACACACACCTAGCCACATCCACCACGTTGCCGCAACGCCACAAAGCATTAAAACGCGACTTTTAGGATATTGCTTTTTAAAAATACATCATTCAGCCTCTCAAAAATTCATAATTCTTGCACACACTCCATACCTTTCATAAAAGAGACGCCTGCATGAGGCACGAGGTAGGGATAAGACTCATATCTCGCAGCATACGACACACCTGATACACAGTCAGGAAAAGATGGCATAAAAACTTCTCAGGGGAACTACGATGTCAGTCAATCCACTACATCAAGTCCACGTGGGCTCAGTCTACAAACTCTTAATTAGAGTCGGAAGCCGTTAGGCAAAAGCGCCTGAGTGGTCTCCGCTGCTGATTCATATTCAAATAGCCCTTCGTGTTCCTTTAATAAATTTGGACTCTCTACACATTTCCCTTCAAGCTGAGAGAGGTTAAGGCATTACTCAGTGTGAGGACCAAGACTTTCAAGAGGAGCCTCTCTCGCAAATTGCTTTCCTCGAATAAAGAGATACACACCACCAGTAGCGCACCCTAGCAAGGGACTGAGGACACCAACATAGGTTACCGCTACACCAGAAAAGGATGAGTTGGACAAGATTCATTGGCTACGTGTATAAAAAATCAACACTTCTGTGTCAAGATGACGTGTAATTTCCTTCCAGGTCCAAACGCGAAGTAGAGGCACTAAAGGCTTCGAGTCCGCCAACATACTCATCAAAGAAGTAGCCAACGCGCGTAATGTCTCTGGTGAAAGCTTCAACAATCCCTCTATTCACAATGAGCTCCGAGAGCAAATTCTACATCATCTCATTCATCAATATATCACCACAGTACAGAGGTTACTCGACACCTACCAACTATCAACATTGTACCTCAACTTAAGGCAAAATGTATACCAGTGATGGTTTACATATTTACTTCTAGAGCTAAGTTTACCCAAAAAAGATGTTTCAATTGAAGTAAGTCAGAGGCACATTGAAGTAAGAATGAAAAAAAAAATATTTATCCCTAGAATTTTAGAATTACATGTACATCGTTGTATTTGAATCTGATTTTCCCACCAAAACAGTATGGAGAAAGTTTGGCGGTTGACATTGGGATCAGTATCTACCATACATTTTACATGTTAATCATGGCTCATACCACGATCAGTATTAAGTCCCTCAATCCCATTGAATTTCCTAGTAAAAAAACTGATCAGGGTCACAAAAAATGAGAGAAGAGACAATTAGTTATCAAATCATTTCTTCTACGAACACGCTTATACCATAACAGGAGCCTCACTGTAGAACATGTACCATTTCACACCTACACGATAATTAAACCCTAATCCACATAAGCTGAAACTAAAATGGCCCATTCAGAGCGTATAATGAAAATTAATAGAACTTAGTTACGACCTTGAAAGATGACCGTGCACCTTCATGGAATTTAAAAATTCTTCCACACGACAATAACACTTATAGCTCTCGACTAATTCCTTTCCCAGCTCCGCACACTTTCTACTCCCCGCTACCCGCAAGCTATTCTAAATTCCTACGCTCTTCTCTATGATCGCACTCGTCCGCAATCCTAATAATTTCCACAAGACCATGGTGGCTTTCTGACATGATACCTCTCTATATTTCCTCCAGCCACTTATTACTTAATCCTCTTTAAACTTCCAATTTGATTTGCCCTCTGCAGCAACTACACAACTAAACCCCCTCTTTATTTCCCAAAAACAGAATCATGTTGTAGATATAATTAACAAATTATTAAGTTGAATACATATGTTATCACAAAAAGTCGGGAACCTGACCGCGAGAAAATAAGTCGTTTTCAAGATGAACTCGAGCTAATCGTTCTTAAAAGACAGCAACATGTATATTCTCTAATAAAAGCCAAATACAGTTACTGTTTACATTGAGCTGTCATGAAAGATACCACCGGAATAAGCGCAGTCTCTCCAGTGACAGGTTTGGATGTAATTACCATAAAGCAAAAAAAATATTCATGAAAGTGATTAGTGTGTGGTGACGAGTCCATTCAAAACCCCTTGGAAGAGGGCCTGAATTTATAAATTTTCATGGGAACTTTCACTTTGAAGTTTATAGCAGGAATAATCCTGAATAAAATCTATCCCATGAATAAAAAAAATTCAGTGGAAAAAATTATAACTCTCGCCGTTGCATCAGCAGACATCTCGAACTTCTCAAACTTTTCCAGCAATATATTTTCTATTGTGACCAATTTAGGTGGGGTTCGTACACCGTAGAAGTCTCGCGGACGCCATGCCAAGGTCACAATGCAGCTGGTGATTACGATATCCTTGTATATCCCACTACTACTTCCCATAGAAATTATAAAACAGATTAGTGCATGAACTAAATTCATTTTAAATATTTTGTATCTACTAAATTGTTAAAATAAAGATTCGATAAATTTCGAATTTCTTCACTGTTCTTCACGGACATTCAAAGAGCAGAACACGTTTTACGAATACCGGAGCATTAACTCGCTCCAATAGGCCTTTACCTGGTCAACGATATTCTCGGAGAGGTAGACATCGACTTTCATTTTTTAAATCGATAACGAATCTGAATATTTGCCCTACCTGTAACCCACAGCGCAATTATCAATGAGGACATATTATTACCCAACAAATAAGTCAGGACGCTTCCAATTAAAGGCTGCCATGTACTATCTTTAGCACCGTTTGCATCAGTCTTAAAGAAGTCCCAGTGGCACACGGGACAGTTTAAGACCAAGTTTTATCCTCTAACATCTTGCCATCACTAACACACCAAGTGTTTTGATATACTTGTAACTTATTTCGCATAAAATCGATATATTTTTTTTAAATTCTTAATCACTTCCTTATGGAAACGCCTGCTGTTAACTTGTCTCCCCAATTCCTGAATCGACATTTTAAGACTGTTTTCAGTGGCACACGTTATAATTTAGAACATAGATTTTCATCTACGTCTCGGTAAAAATTGTCAGTTTACCATTTTGAAGAAAAGCTCTACATGATTTCCACTCACGTTATCCAACAAGGCGGACTGATGACAACCAAAGCACCTGCTTACCTTGACGGTGTGGATAGAAATTCGCAAAACACAAGAATTTCAGCTTGCTTTGCAACTGCACGTGGACTAATCAATACTATCGCAAATACAGGGCGGCAAATAATGCCCAGAATCATTAATTTCAAAGAATGTAGGATAAAAAGAGGAAGTCTGGAACAAAAATACAGCATTAGGAGTCAGGCAATAGTACAAAAAGGCACACTTGGCTCAAGGAATTAAAATCACACAAAAGCGCAAAGGGGACAGAGAAGCAGAAGAGACCCATGGCTTGAAAAATAAGAAATGACGGCCTCCAACAAATTGCAACTGAATGCCAAGATCTTTATAATTACTACAGAGGTTCGTTACGAAGTTCCCCAACATTAAAAAGATTGCCAAAGTTTTCAAGGAGCAACTCTTAAGTCTGGGGAAGAAACTTTGGGCTAAGGAACTCAACGACTTCCCACAGAGTGAACCCTTTGAGATTCAAAGCTTTGTGGTAATTCCCTACTAGGCTTTGATTAAATATAGGAAAGTCACTACAGACGAACTGAACAATCAGTAAGTCAAGGAAAAAACTTAACATTAAGTGAACATTCATGCACGATTTTCCTTAAGGAAAAATTATATACCTACATAAGAGGGCAGAGGGTGACAGCAGAAGAAGATTGGGAAAGTGCATTATATTTAAGAAACACAAGAGTTGGATATAAGTATAGGACGCTATAAGTAGCGTCTATAAATCCTGAATCTGCGATTTTCTCAAAGTTTCCGTAATTCACAACTTCCCCTCTACTCATATTGCACACCTAAATACCGTAAATGAAAACATTAAGCTTTCGAAAAATAACTATATAATACTCCCAACTGAATAAGAGAAACTAAACGTTTTCCAGCACGTAAAATGAAAACACAGAGCATATGTGTCGCTGAGTGATAATAAGATAATACGGACACTAAGCTTCTTCTAAGAAAAAAATGAGCCTTTGACTGAAATTAATTAAACATTTTATGGGGATAAAGCAAATTAAAACGACTCATGAGAGCTTGCAATTTTCAACTCATGAGCCAAGTATCAACATAATTTTTTCAAAGAGGCTCTTCAAAACACCCGACCTAGTTTCAGAATATGGAGTAAACTATAGCAACTCGATTACATCGTATTCCCATGTTAATACCGACAAAAAATCATTAGAGCCTCCGACAACTTGCTAGGAATCTAGCCAAGATGATCAATGGAGCTACAACACAAGAGCTGACAAGTTTACAGTCAGAAATTAAGGGCGTCTTGATGCGTAAGTTGATATATTTGGTAATTTCAATAGCAACTCACTTAACGAAATTAAAGGAGGTTTCGCTACCAAAATACACGAAGAGTTGGAAGGAGAAAGAGGGCGCTTATTCACTTATATACGCAAAAATATCAGCGTGGGAAATTATGTTAATTATGAACAAGTTATAAATATACTACGTGAGCAATAGACCAAGTAGTTGCTTTTATGGAGCATGGGACGGTGTATTTTTGGTGCCCTTTCCATGGGAAAGACACACAAGGGCAGGGCGCCTCGGAAATTTTGCAAAACATCACTTTTCACCCTCGTGTTTACAGTCGAAATGAAACACGATATGATGGAAGAGAAAGTGACAAGGGGCTTTAATCAGGCGAAACTGGGAGAAAGAGTATATTTTCAAATGCCTGACCTTCAAAACGAAACAACAAAACAGTTTTTATGTACAACGAGGCACAAATGTTACCATGGGGAAATGTTGAATATTTAGCAGAACAGAAACAATTTAAACAGCAATGAATTGTTTAGATCCTGCAAAAAGCAATGATCCAGCATCTCGAGGTGTATGATGAACAACTCATTTACGCATACAAGAGAGACGTAGCGGATACAACGGTGGAAATGATTATGTTCCCTTTCGCCTGGCTTCATTTTCATGGATTTAGAGTTCAGGCAAAGAAAATTCTAAAAGAAGATAAAATATAATATCTAGATAACACATTTTGTGAAAGACCTAGAGAGAAGGTTAAGAGCCGTAGAAATGAATTACCTTCGAAGAAATTCCAGGGTAACACGTATACAAAGAATTACTAAAGAGGATAACCGCCAACGTATGGGAACAACAGATACCGTAATAGAAATTAAAATAAAAACTAAGATGGTTTGGTGACTTGTTAAGAATCCCAGAAAATCGATAGCCCAAAAGAATCTTTCAGAGCCACCTGGAAGAAACACGGAGTCGCGGGCATAGCGTCGAAACCGGTAGAGGTACTAAAAAGTGCGAAATAAACAAATATTATTATTTTGATTTATATTTCCTCTTACAGTCGGTGTGGAAAATTTTATAATTTGAATAATTCACCCCGAATATAAGAGTAAGGACAGGACACAAAAATAATACTCCACAAGCCCTGATGGAGCAAAAATAAAAATGCGAAACGTTGGTAAGTTAATTAATAAGCATCTATTATTTAACCAAGACCGATCTTTTCCTAAAAAATTAAATAATTTATTATAAAAATACGAAACGTTGGTAAGTTAACTAATAAGCATCTATTATTTAACCAAGACCGATCTTTTCCTAAAAAATTAAATAATTTATTATAAAAATACGAAACGTTGGTAAGTTAACTAATAAGCATCTATTATTTAACCAAGACCGATCTTTTCCTAAAAAATAAATAATAAATAAATAAAATATGATAATAGCCACCTAAATTCGTATGGATGAACTATTCTCAACAAGCAAGTATTAAGTAAAAGAATATGACATAATATCCGAAGTTTTTTTCTGTAATGAAGCACGGATAACGAGGAAAATAAAATTGGAGGAAATGGAAGTATAGTATTCGAAAAATGGACGGATCGAAGACTTAAAACGAATTGCTATATGAAGATGAAGAGTCAAAGAGTTAATTCTACAGAATATTTCAAAAAGATATAACTGCACCATAGGAACTAAAATACATGATCCAATGAACGGATCGAAATACTAACAATGTAGCGCTATATGAAGATGAAGAGTTAAAGAATGAACTCTAGAGAGTAATGTTTCAAAAACATAATTTCTTCATAGGAACTATAAAACATATTGGTTTGATGGAAATCGTTTTGGCTAGAGAAATGACCTGGGAGATCTTATAGCCGAGGGCATACAATTGGACATATGAAACAAACAGGTATTGAATGACGTTAACTCGAAGAAACGAAGAAATTGAGACAGACGTCAATCAATAGAAAGGTCCAGACGAAAACGCTGTCCAATCAATCTCGGCGCTGTTGATCATGGACGACGGTGATTACATCGGCAGGCCATCCGGAAGTGCTAAGGATGACTGATTCGCAGGGAGAGCACGCAGAGAAGTAGAGTACACGTAAATGGCAATTTATCGGGTTTCTAAAGGTCTTTAGCTGATTAAGCTTGAAAAAATATTCTGTACTATGCAATTGATTAGTATTGCTTGAGTGACGTGAGGTAAAATTTTATTAACTTCACTAAAAAGAAGTAAATGATACCTCGGTTCGCGAAGTAGGAATGAAATTTACGGGTTAATTAACTTCTTAGTATTTCACAGGACTTTTCATTCATATTCCGAAGAATTGTTTCGACTCTTCTTTTTTCAAATTGTCCAATCATTGCGTTTGATCAAATGATGTGGAACGCAGTCAAGCGCACGGGTGGAAAGATATACACCAAAGAGTCTCCGCGACTGTGGCATATCATTCACGATTACGTCTCCTGTATTACAACGTAGATTGGGGACTAGATCAACTTGTTCACATGTATCCCCGCCAAAATTCACATTAATTAAGATGGTTTTGTGGCATAACAGGCTAACAGTACAGACCGGTAATTGAGAGACCCGGGTTTGAACCTCGATCAAGTCAAATGATTTTTTCGTGGTGAATTTCACCCTCTTTGGTGTATATCTCTCTTTTTATTATCATCCGACGTTTCGCGTCGATGCGTCCTCTGCTGGGCGCTTCTTCAGGAATTATTATTGGCATAGCGCCCAGCAGATGACGCGAAACGTTGATTTATATTTTTTTTAATCACAGAGAAGCCGAAAAAATTCTTCAGAATACGAAATTTACTGTTTCTTCCCTTTTCGAATTATATATAGTATCTTCAATTAAATGTTCTTGCTATCATGATTTCTTATTATTACACGATACGGAGCCAAACATTTTCCAGCACACCTATTCCACTTCAAATTATATACCATTCAATTTTCGTAGTTCTTCCTCGTGCTGCAATTACAGAAGTACCAACGGAACTAGCAACATAGATGCCGAACCCATTTTAAACCGGTTTAGCGTAGTTTCATATAGCAGAACAAGAGATTTACCAAGAGTGATTAGTAAAATATGTTCATGACTGCCGAAAATACGACGATGAAATACGTAGAAATTGCCACAGGAAAAAAATTGTCCTGAACCGAGAATCGATCCACGTTCCATCTTTGATGGTCCGAAAGGGCTTAATATCCAGTTCCCATGTATCCTCCTAAATTTCCACGGGAATTAGGAAGCCTGGCTGGTGTAGTGGTCTGCGCATGGCTCGGCAAGCCAAAGGTCCGTGGTTCGATTCCCAGTCCAGCCGAATTTTTCCAGTGGCAATATCTACGTAATTAGTAAATTCCTAGCCGTCAAAAAGCGCGGGATAATAATTTCCGGCAATGCGCTTTGGAAGGCATTTGGTGTTTCTCGCATGAACAAATCAACAGATGTGATCCACGAAGTACTGACAGCCGTGAGTTATTGAGAGACATCATCAAGCTACCATTCGAGTAGTTACGTATACAATCATTTCATAGACCTCCACCCGCGTACTCGCGAGGATCTAAATCTGCAAGGACCTAAAGCTAAACGATCTACTAGCTTCTCCCTTAAGAATAAGTACAGGGTAAATCCATAGTCTTGGAAAATTTTCTCCACAAACTGGTAAAATTCATCACTACTGGTCAATTTTTAGCAGTAGCTGACAAGTGTTCCAAAAAAAGTATTTTCTTACCAGTAACTGGTGACTTGCCTTACCAGTAACTGGAGAAATTTCTCATCAGTAACTGATGAATTTTCTCACAAGAACATAGATCTGTTTTTTGATACGATTTTTTAAATGGTTGATTCATTTTCAATACTTTGCCTGTATAATTTAGGGTAGCGCTGAAAAAAACATCCAACAAATAGTAGTCTGGAGCAGACACAGGCTGGCAACCCTGCTTCCGCCGACAGTTAAACAAATGCGACATACGCGAATTAACACGGAGTCTCCACATTCCCTCATCGACCCATTACCTCAGTTTCCGACTCATTAACGAAAACGTAAATGGTACAAAAGGTCTCCTTTGGATGCCAGCAGCCTCTCATTATAAACGCCTCTCGACAAGCTCCAGACGCCAAGAAAATAACCAGAGCTAAAGTGAGAAATGAAAATAGAGGAAAGGATAAAATTAACAGGTAGGTTCAACCCATCCGGAGAATGAAAAACCAATCCACTTGTTTATTTGGGGAGGCAACACCGTTGTCTCTTGTTTCTCATTTCGCGTACAACGAATCGATATGCATAAGAAATGATAGGAGATAGAACAGGTCAAGGCAGAAGCTAACTGGTTGGTTATTCGAGAAGGCGAACGACAACAGAGGTGATTTGCGCTTTTTAAGGACAGGTGGGTAGGTTGGTGAAGGAAGGATTGTTTCGGGGAATAGAGGAAGGATGACGAGAAACTAGGCGTCGGAGGACAATTTCAGGTTTCCTTCAAGTTAGTACTTATTTTAGAATACTACGCAAAGACAGAAAACTACTATACTTTTCCAAATTTTTTATCTAGAGATGAATTTAAATTGTGGATAAGAAGAATTAGTTATTTCTACTAAGGATAGGGGATCGGAATTTCACCGGCAATGATCGCCGCCAATTGACCCCAAGTCCTCTAGATAGGAGTCAGTAATACAGCCACCTCACCTACGCGATTCCCAAAAACAATCTGGCCGAGCCAAAAGGGGTATTCAAAGAGGCGCCCGAGAGAAGTTTTCCGTGAGAAAACTTTCTAAATGAAATGGACGCTTAAATACGTTAGCTTCTGCAGGAGGATAAGAGGATTGAGGGAGAGGAGGGAAGAATAAACGCGAGTGCTCGCGGAGCGTACGAGCGGGAGGCGGGTAAATGAGGGTTAAGCATGGGGGTGTGGGGAGTGGGGGGGGGAAGGGGAAGAACGGGGGCGGGTGCGCTAGGCGGGGCGGAGGCCCGTAGCGAACGGCCTTGCCTTCTTCCCCGGGAGACAGCGTGAGTGGTGTCCCATCCTCCATCTCACTCAACTCAAACTCCCGCCTATCCCCACTCTCTAACAGCGGCGCCCAGAAAACACCCGGCACCGCCCAATTCACACCCACCCCCCACCCTCTAAAACCCCCACCACCACCAGACGCAACTTCCCCTCTCCCCACCCTCAGGCTCACCCTCCCACCACACCCCCCTTGCGAAAAAGGAGCATCGATCTGAGGAGGAGCGCCGCGAAAAGACTGGAGGCATAGAGGGAAAGGAAGAGAGTAGAGGAGAGATGCGTTGTGGGGGGAGTGCATGGGTTGTGCAAAGTTCGAATTTCAGAATCGCACTGCGATATGAATCGGTCATCATTGGGAGATTTCCATTTAAGGTGTTGAAGTTAGCGCACATCGGAACACATCAGCGCACGCGAACGGCTATTAATGCAACGATGTGCTCTGACGAAACTTTCGGCAATCTACCGATAGGTAGCATTCTGCGGGTGCACAACAGTCACCGCCGAATGTTTTGAGTATAGTTATGGGATTCGTTCAAAGTATTTCGTAAGCTTTTAAACAAAGAGTAATTAAAAACTTAACAATCTTCACGTTTGACGCCTTTACGGAATATCAAAACAAAAATAGCTATCGCGGATGCGATTAACGACATTCTTTTGTTGCTTAGTGCACATCAACTCTTCTCCCAATTCGTTTTAAAGTGCGCTACTTAGTGCGCAGGGTCTGTAACGAATGAAACGCAAGCGCGCTGTTGTGTCGCGAAGTGATTAGCGTACCAGAGCGAATAAAAAGCTCCCATTTTCATCAGCTGTCCTCGGTCTGAAGATAGGTTCGCTGCAGCTCGCGCACGCAGGCACTCTCCTTGCAGCCAACTGCTTTATTAATACTTCATAATTTCTCCTCCAAACATTCCCGGATGGATCTTGAATGGGTGACCGCCTGGCAATACCCGGTGATCGGGCGAGAACCGCAGTTTTCAACGTGGCATAACCGTTGGAACATTCCTCATTATTTGCGTCATCCATTCCTTCGTTGATAACCCTAAATAATTCTTCCCGTTCATTCCTTCCAGCACTGCTTCCAAGGGACTGTTGTATCAAAGATAGTGTAACTTAGTTGAAGTCAACTTCACAGTTTTCAGAAAACATCTTTTCTCCCCAGCCTCTTGTAAAGCTTCTTCATTGGTAATTATATCCGTCCAATTATTATTATTATTATTTGATTGTAAGACATGACAACACACATCGCATAACATAGAAAATTGAATGATATCGCCTATAGCATTTATAAAGCGTTTTTATCGTATTCATAACATTTATGAGAGGCATGTATAACGTTTGACAGTTTGTAGCACATAGCATACTTCAAGCCGCAATAAGAAATATACATGGTTAAGTTCACATATATTTTATTGCTGGGACAAGCGTATAGAGGATTGGGGCCATTCCCAAGTTAACCATGAAAAATATCTATACGAACATTAACAAGGAGATTTCTGATTGGGATATGAACCCGCTTAACAACATCTCAAGGCAAACCTCGCATTATTATACTCCGGTTGATATACAAATCTGAAAATATGTTCATTTGCTTCGTTACTGAGTTGCTCCCCTCTAGCACCTAAGCAAGGGCACAAAATGGCCAGTCTGAAATTCACCATATGGGATGTCGAAGACGTACGATAGCGACTCTAAAATTACGTAATTTTTTACGGTTCATTTTATTCGTTAGGACAAGCCTTATACCGACGGTAGGTTTCCCTCCGTCTTCTTCCATTTCCAAATCAACCCTTCCCTGAACAATCTCCCCATCTATCTTTAACGGCATAATGAGTTTAAATTTTGGGTCTCCTCCATATATAATTAAATGGTAGGTTGTGATCCAGATGGTTCGAACATTCCTCTTTTAACAGCCCCCTTTCATTCATTTTGCTGTCAGACGTCCAACTCAAGTTATTATTTTGTTGATTTCGGGGTTTTGTTGGGAGGTGGTCGGAATGTTCCCCAAATAATCCTCTCCTTAATAGCGTACTCGCCTGTCATAACATCGCAAATGACCTCAGTAATCGCTCGCCTTCCCTAAACAAAATAACGAAAAACATTAATGGCACAGAATCGAATACGATTTTTCTCATGCATATCGCGGCCGAAGCATCGCAGTATACCGCACGGCCCAAAGGAGGAAAAGGAGAGAGAAGGAGGAGGGTAGAGAAGAGAAAATGGAGAGTGACAGGGGTTGGGATGGATGGGGAAGGGAAGAAGGAGAGAAGAGGATTGGGGGGATGGGGGAAGGTGGGAGGGAATGGCGATTGTATTACGACGATGGGGGAATAAAAGGTGGCGGTGGAGGCGGCGGTGGAAGGATGTGACGGGCGCGCCTGGGAGAGATGACGGAGGAAATTGATGAGGAAGGAAGTAGAGAGTGGGCGGGGGATAAACGTATATTCCTCCTCCTCGGCGGTAACGAGGGCAAAGGGCCTCGGGGGTGGTGTACGGGGCGGGTGAGGCGTGCGCGCCCTCGCAATTCACCTCTTTCGCGCGCTCTGGGGGGACTGGCCATCGAGGCAACGGCTCCATTGACCCAATAACCGGACGCACGGCGGTAATACGTATTTCACGCCGCGAACCCGTTTTCCTTTATTCAACGCGTCGGTGCAACAGCTCATCGCGGCAATCGTTAATGTGACACGCTACAAAGTTAAAAATAATACGATTTTTTTCGGTTTTCTCTCGCACATTTGGTCAACTCAAATTAAACCTCGACATGACGCTGAATTCAGAATGTTTTGCATTCCACGCGTGGGATTATAATAAAGATTTTACTCCGGCCTTAATGAGGAATACTTGTTCAATTTCCGGGGTCGAAATTCACGATGCTACGTGCAGAAAACGAAAAAAGTAACTGCCTATTGACAATGAAGTCGTTTTTGCGAATTTTTGATAAGCTGCCACAGGCTAAATAATTCAGTGATAATGTCACAGTAATAACATCTTAAGAATAATATTTCCGAAACTACCTGAAAGGACAAATTAGCATTATGATGATCAAGGGTTTTGAAGACGGCATGTTATTGCCCCTGATTTCTATTCTATATTTCTCACTAGTAAAAAAAAACTAAATATATAAACCGAAGGATGAGATATTCCCGGCTAATGCACTAGTACAAATTTAAAAATGCACTTTTCCGATTCAAGAATATTCTACCGAAATTTCATTGTATAAATTAATTTCGAGGAATTTCAAAATTATAAAAAATATATATGAATCATTCAATCCAAACTCATACGATAATACTAATGAAACGTCAACGACAAAAGTCTGACACAAAGCTTTAGTTCACCAGTGTCTAAAATGTCACCGTGATAAATCGATTGACCATTTGGAATCAGGTACAAAGTAATTATTATTCAATCCTGACTTGCACGCTTGGGATTAGGGCTGCCAACACGCAGTGCTAAATTACTTTCCTGCCATTGTGACGGAGAATCACACGTCGCTAAACTATCTAAGTGGAAAACACAAAGGCACCGATGTCAACGTGGAAAGAGCTCTCTAAAGAGGTGTTTTGTTTCTCTGGGATCCGAGTCGATGATAAATCGAGGAAGATGAGTCAGCGCACGATCCGGTGCTTCGTCCGGTGCCTAATTTAAAACGACAGAGGACACCACTCAGGCACTGCTTAATGATCCCTCTTCGTTTAATAACCGTTCCGGAAAACGAGGTTAATTCATTCGGAGATACGCAGAAGAGTGGGTGGTTGAAACGACAGGGCGAGAGGACGGCGACGGCGGTGGACGCATGGCATACATGTAAAAACATGAGAAGCGAGAAAAAACACAAAAAAAAACTTATTCCCGGCCCAACGGATCGCGAGGAAAATCATTTAGTCCGCATTATTCCATAAACAATGAAGGAGGCACTAGAAAAAGTTAAGCGCAGGATTCAAAGAAAATTTATTAGGCATCAGTCCA
This sequence comes from Pyrrhosoma nymphula, assembly GCA_963573305.1. Classification (NCBI taxonomy): domain Eukaryota; kingdom Metazoa; phylum Arthropoda; class Insecta; order Odonata; family Coenagrionidae; genus Pyrrhosoma; species Pyrrhosoma nymphula. The sequence goes on along the minus strand of OY754334.1, from coordinate 132,341,297 downwards.
TAAATTACACCACGCGTGCTTTCAAAGACGAGTTTTTCTCACATGTCTTTTCGAAGAATTCGCCTAATCAGCACTTTTCACAAAGTTTCAAATTCGCCATCTAAGACCATTTCACATCCTACCCGCGTCTTTAATGCATAATTATTTATTTAAATTCGAGAGTCATCAATCTTGGATCAAAGACTCGCATCCACAAGGCTGACATTAAGTCGATACTGAAAATTTATGATTTTCCCGACAAATTTGAAGATCTACCCGAGCGGCAAACACATCTTCTAACTTCCTTAACAAACCCATGTCACAATCTGATTCTATATTGGCCCTGCCAAGTATTAATAAGAACCTAGCACAAAGAAAACATTAAATTCTCATTAGCACAGTCCAGTTTGAATGTAAATTAATCTGAATTTTTCGGTAAATAAATTACTTTAAAGTGCCAAAATATAAATTTACCGGAGGGGAAATAGAACACACTCGTAGGTTAGTGATCCATTGATTTTTTTTGCAAAAAACGCACAGAAACACAAATAAAAGTAAAATACAGTCGAAAATTCTAAATGTACGAGATGGATGAAACACATTTTTATTTACGTGGTGCAAGTCGACCACTGTATTACTTCGCTAAGTAAAAATAAGAGACAATTATTGGATCTAAGTTAGGACACAGCAGTGTAGTTTGAGAGGGAATAATAATCACAATTGCGAAACTGGCAGTGAAGTGCCCAAGTAGCCAAGATCGCAGTTAAATTCACAGCTTCCGTTAAAGAGAAAACACAGCATATCAACAAAACCATGACCATTGAATTAACCGAGGATATCTCCAACCACAAAGAAAAACCGGACGACCACGCGGAATTTTTCCGGTTGCGTGCACTTCCTACTTAGATATCACTCCACTTCCTCGATTGGAATTTAAGCGAACTAAAGCCAACGCCCTTAAATGCGCATTTATTACTTACTTTGGAAAAGGGAATGGGCAAAATCAAATCAAGAAGAGATCCAGCATAAGATTGCTGGAGGTTAACGTTCATTTCCGTCCAAGTAGTCATTACAAGCACAGGTGCTAGGTTCCCAACGAATTCAGACCCCTTTGTCCGGAAGAGTGAAAGTCTCTATTTAACAGCTAACGGATACGCACCTTTCTCAGCTACAACTGTCCTTCTACACTAAACTACATACTTGAACAGTATGCGACTTTTCTCTTTGGAAAATTGATGTAATAAAATGAACAAACTCGACAATTAACAAGTTCAACTAAAAAAACCTGAGAGAGTTAATAAAATGTATGAGATGACTTATCGAGGAAGACTAAGGACGAAATACATGCAGCAATTAATGTACGCAGTCAATCAAATATATATGAATAAAGCAATTGGGTGAAAATGGAGTGAAGAATGTAGTGGGGAGCTGCAGCAAACCAATCTCAAGAATGATAACTGCTGACGATGATTTGATTAAACTGCGACGGTTTAAACATCTTTGTATCATTAACGAGACGAAATCACATGAGGATTCCTACTTATAATGACGCGAGACCGTGGAAAAAGGTTGCGTGGTTTCTAAAATAAATGCGAGTAAATTACTTATTGTTAGTTCGTTCATTAAAGTACGCATAGGATTTACACCAGCACAGATCCAAACCAGTTATTGTAAACCTAAGCCCTATCATATAATATCCTCAATGGTAAACATGAATATGCAATGCGTAGAACTAACCTTATTCCGCCTTTTACTGTGCAGGATCGAGTATCCCAGCATTTTCCTCCTCGACACCATGGTGACAGAAATACGTGAACGCCTAGCACAGAGAACGTCGACCACTCACGGACCAAGGGTACTCCCCAGAGGAGACGCAATGGAAGCAGATGATGGGAAGCTGAAGGGCGACAAAGCAAGCCGCACGGGAGGTGACCCACTGAAGCCGTACTCCTCCTCTTACGGCTGCACTCTACTCCACATAATCCAATCTCGGGCGCCGACTTGAGACACTACTCCCACGTCCACACAAAGGGTACATGACCCCAGGGTATTCCGAATCACACTCCCCCCCGGGCACGCTTGGGGGAATCTTTTGAGGCGCGCCGCCGAGCACCACCCGAGACTGCCTCACGCACGGCGAGAGAACTCCGAATGGGAAGGTTTTTTACATTCGCCCTTCCTTCCCCATTATCTCCCGGCCACATCCTTCCTTTTAACGCGGCTGACTTCCTCCGCAGGCGAAACAACGCATCATTTTCATTTTTTTCCACACCGGAGGCACCCCATGAATACAAAATTAAGGAGGCTTCGAGAATGGGATGTGGTGGGGCCGGTCTAAATGCGGACGATGGGCACTCGAAGCACGTGGACAGTTAAAAGACCTGATAGGGTCACCACAAGTCGCCACATGCCATGACGCAGCTTAGGGGGGAAGAATGATCGAACATCTTCTTCCCTGTGAGTGTGCACCACCGTCAGCTGAATCGAACCATCTTAATTCACCAACTTCCAAGTTAAGTCAACGGAATCGCCGAGATTTTCTCATCGTTTCGTTTTTCAGAACTCTTAAACAGATCAATTGGAAACGATGGGGTGTCTCATATCTATTATAACTTGCACTTCGCTCTTGAATCCTTAAAAAACTTTAGCTTGGAGTTTTATTTTTTTAAAGATAATTTTCACATTTTTCTTCAACCACATATCACAACTCTGGTCTTAATACTAAACTACTACAAACATATGTATGTAGAAATTACAAGGAGAAAAAGACGACCTGGACCGGGAATCGAACAACGGACTTTAGCCTTGCCAAGCGAATGCTAGGACCACTACGCTACCCAGTCTTTCTAATTCTTGTGGCAATTTTGGAGGATTCAAGGTTCATCATGGATGGCACCGCAAGGGAAAATGGGACTTCAAAAAATCCACAACCTGAGAGGTTGAATCCTTAAACAGCACTTATGCCTCGCTTAGCAAAATATCATCCCTTTCCATCCTGCCTCGCAAAACGGCAATCAGGGTTGGCTCAGACTGGAGTATGTGAAATTCCAGGACTTTGAGATGAAAAAAATTCATTTTTTAGGTGAAAATATCATTTCTTTGGCAGGTTTGTATTTAAAATTAGGCGCAAGAATAGGACATTAACGCATGTACTACGGGGAAATGAAGTTTCCCGACAAATGAAGTGCCGCCGCCACTCAGGGGAAAATCGGCTTCCTTCCTGATGGTATATTATGCTTAGGTCTCGGCCACGAAGAGGGGAACGAATTACTTGTATACAATCTGAGGAGAAACAAATGTTCCACCTTACTCAGCATGAGTGTGTAGAATAGGACTTGAAAGTTTACTTTAGGGGCATAATTAATTGCAAAACACCAAAAAAGAGCTCCAATGCCTCAAACAGACAAGGTACTAAAAAGCCTCAGTCCACACACCAACAAAGAGTGCCTAAAATGGTACTTCTCTCTCATTGAAACAATCAACTGACTTTGGAAAGCAAATTTCCCGACTACTTTCTCATTTCCTATGACTTTTCCAGGTTTTCCAGGTCAATCATTAATTTCCATGACTTTTCCAAGTATTCCAGGTTTTCCAGGCCTGTAGCAACCGTGGGGGATGAAATACGTAGACATTGCACGAGAAAAAAATTCGGCCAAAAATCGACATAGTATTTTGTGCATTGGCAGGACAATAGTTTGTAATTCGATTCGCAGTACAGGCAGGGCTTTTTAACTGCGGGCATTTCTACGTATGTCATCGCCATTCAGCGCGGCAGGATGGAAAATCATCATAACTTAGGTATACCAACAGAGACGTAAGACCCAAATAAAAATGTATTGAACCAATATTGATGGCCTACGCAAACAAATGTGTCCTTGGTAAATAAAAACTCAACATACACACATTCCAATTATTATTCCTGCTCTACACTCGCATGCTAGGGAAACTTACACCGAAAGCTTTCCTAACATGCTGTCCTGGATCAATATACATTCTTGACAACCCTAACAACAAAATGGACAGGTACTTATTGAGGACGTCAAACGTGTTTAGAATGTCAAGGATGAAAACGCAAAGTTTTCTCTCAAAACGGCGTCATGTTCGTGGCGTTCGCGCGAGGAGTCTAGCAACGCGCAACAGCATGATTATAGACATTTTTTGGCCTTTCATGCGACATGTAAAACAGCAAAAAAATGTGACAATCGCGTTAAAATGCCGCTTACTCTATGTGAAAGAGCACAAGAAAACGAAACAGCGACAAGATCCAGAAAAAGTTTAGAAGGGAAGTTTACCTCGCAATTTACATAAAGAAAACTTCTATTTCGAATAGAAAAATACGAACAGCCTTAAAGAAGATGGAAGATATTGTATTAATATGATGTCTACCGCCTCTAGTATTCTTCATGATACGCTCAGCAACCGATACAGTTTCATCTGTAATCAATCAGCCCGTCACGATACCCTTTCGGTAGTTCAATGCCACATCGGTCCCTCATTGTGAAAACGTAAAGGTAAACAGAAGCTGCTCGACCAGAAAGAGCAAAGGCAGACTATGGAGTGATAGAAAAGGACAGAAGATGGCGCCGAGAATACGGGAATTATCAGAGTGGATATAACACAGTAAGAGTAGGCAGACGTCCTCAAATGGAAGCGTTAACGGAAATAAAACGCCAGCCTTGCGCTATCGCCTCGAGAAGGCCATAAATGACGCCACAGCTAAGTTGATGCTTCCTCTGCAAAAGAGATAAAAGGGGCCACATGATCCCGAGAAAGCAGAATTCTGTTCAGAAACGAAATTGAATTCAGCATTTCAGTTTAAGGGGAACCAATGACTTATAAATTATGCTATTAGAATTTCAGGTGGCTAAAATAATCACAGAACAGCTCTGCAACCTACTTGAACTCGTGGCCGTAAGTCTGCAAGCGATAACGCTTAACACAAAGGCGAATGAAAGGGTAGTTTCCCATTTTTTTAATTGTCTTGAGCGAAAGTGTGTTTCCCCTGGAGTAATTATTTGAAGCCGTGCGATTTAAAAATGACGTTGAGTATTTTTCCTAATTAGCTAACAAGAGAAAAACTTCAAAGGCGCCAAAACGCGACCGCCAACTATTGCATACCGGTAAAATCTACGTGTGACGTCATGATGTTTCCTCTCCCTGCCGCTAGGTTGTGCTGTGAACGTCGCTAAGCTTCAGACGACGCACTCCGTGAAAGCATACACAAGTATCGAAGGAACGCTCTTCAAATGAAATACATTTAACACTTCGTTATGGGTACTGCAATCCCAATCTTATTCAAATACATGTAAAACCAAATACTGCAAGGCTTCGATTTTTATGAGTGAAGTTGGTCTGGAATGAATGAATATAAACAATTCTGCCCGCATTAAATTTGAAATATTTCCCAAACTATAAATCCCATTCTGTATCATGAACAGTTTTATTTTCGCTATATATTTCTGCTTAGAATATGAGAAGTTTACACCTACACCTACGAATACATCTCTTAATGTATCTACTTTGCTAGCTTGCTTTACTCCCGATTTCACTTGCGGTTAACCGCGCATCATCTCATTAGAACTCCACCACCATTATTACAACCATTTTCGGTAGATTTTCTTAACTTCCCTAACAAAACCAATTTCTAAAGTCATTGAGTCTGCTTTCCGAAATCCTCCGTCTTGTAAACAATGGTAGGATCGGCAAAAGGTTCACGGCGATGATAATGAAAAGGAACTGATAAAATATTCCAGATATGAACGATAGGAATGAAAGGAATGAAAGATGAAATAATTGAAATCTTAGTAAAAGCAAGAGTGAGCAAACGAGTCGAAACGAGACTGAACACGAATTCACAGGCACAAGTACACGGATTTAACTATTCATTTTTTTACGCAAGGTACAGACTTTCCCCACAAAGAACAGCATCTAAAGAGCTTCGCGCACGGATATTAGAAAATGTTATTCATTTATTTTCTATACTCCCTGCTTCCTGCTTTCTATACTGCCTGGCCTCGCGGTAGTAAAAGACTACAAGCAGGGCGCGTAGGAGGTTAGAAAACGTCTATTAGTATCATGCTCAACGGAGAAGACTCCGTGCTTTGAGAATTTGCATAGGTGATTATTATTACATGTTTACCAGAGCTTACGGACTCAAAAATATAGTTGTAAGTTAAGGCGAAGACAATTCCCAATACCGCGTAGTGTAAAATACGTACGCGCGACGTCATCAACATGGCTGCCGCAGTCCCGCTGTTTTTGGGCTTTTTCCAATGAACTTGAAAACAACATTTAATTTCCTTGTGAACTACGATTTCTTAATCCAAATTATTAGCGAATAATGAATACATTTATGGTGGGCCACGAATCGCAATTAATAAATTCTGTTTTCTTTGATGAAGGAAACTAGCCTATTGAAAACAATGACGAATGGCTATAAATTTGAGAGATATTGAAAATATTTTGGTCCTTATCGTGATTAAATGATGCAAACAAACATTTAGGTACAACACCGCTTTATTTCGCATCGTCTTTGGGGCTGATAAGACAAGTTACGCAACTATGAGAGATCAAATATACTCCAATTGAATGTAAAAGATCATCTAGATAAAGCTTCGATGCTATCACTCCACGCCGAAATGCGAGCTAGATACGTAGTTTGGGCGGCAGAATGATAACTTACTCAGCAGCACTGTACATCATTTCACACGATTTCAATAATTTCACATGAAGAGACTTCACCGTGCATTGTTTAAAGTATCCCAATTTACAAAGATAGTGTAACTAATATAAAACCTAAGAGATGTTACTTTTTTTTCTATCTCTACCGGCCTCAAAAAGGATACAAAGAACGGCCTTATTCATCATAGGCATATACTACGTGGAAAACCAATTCTCATAAAATAAAACATTTGACGATTGATACATAGCATATGTAAAGGCATACGATTCCCGGATGATTTTCATTATTATTACAAAAACAGAAAAAGATAAATCTAAGCAAAAAGCTTAGGATTGCATATTTTTGGAAATTGGGAACAATTTAGTATATTCAACAACGAAAATACTTAAGAAATAGTGCGGAAACGGGGAGAAATAAAGCAAATTATTGCAGAGAGGGGACCTATTCGAGGGAAGAAGGGGAAGAAAAAGATCATTCAAGGGAAGAAGTATCCTGGTAAAACCCTTTCATAATTTTATAAAATAAAAACCTGAAACGTTCTCCCTCATAAGTTTTCCATACTTAAGCCCTGCTTCTTCCCTGGGCTTATTACATTCCCTTCCTTCGTAAGATGATACATTTAAACAAAGCGATTCAGTCCATAGCCTCAGAGCTTTACGAGAGCTCAAGAGGCTCATTGGAAAAGAAGAAATCAAACCTTATTCAGCCGTTTTAGCGTCGTACAGTAGTGTAACTTGCAATAGCCAAGAAAATAAACCTTAAATTATTTTCAAATTTAAGGTACACAGCAACATTCTTAGTGAAAATTCATTTTTATTCAAAAGGTACCGACCACAAAACTGCTGTAGGCTTGGGGTCTATGTATACAAACTGTTCACCAAAAGCGAAAAAATCAAAAGAATAGAAATGAAATATTTGTTAATTTTCATTTACCAAACTCAACAATTCTATCATTTAAATTTTTTATAAAATTTGCAAAATGTATAACCACGGCAGCAAAACTAATACAATTTATGGAGCTGTATAAAGCGCAAAAAACCGCTTAAAACATTGCTTAGTGGTAATCATGAAATAATAGTATTCGATGATTCTATAACACAATAGATATATGTATTTATATTACGTGATAAACTTATCGGGCATTTAACCGCAGGGTCGACATACAACTACGAATACTCATTCTGGTTGGATGGTTGAGGAAAACACTCAATTCGGAGTTAATGACGAGCCACCTCATAATGTGCCACTTTAATCTGAGGAAGATACTCATATTCCCGTACACAAAAAAGCAATCTGCCTGATTTATGCAATTACCGGCCGATTTCTTTGCTCTCAATTTTTTCTAATGAACTTGAAAAACTTGTAAAAAAAGATACTAGTAAATTTTCTGGGTAAAAAGAAATATTTTAGTGAAAAGCAATACGGCTTTGGGGTCGGGAAAAGTACAGAGAACGCTCTGGAAAACTTTATGACTCAGATTTTTCAGTCGGTTAACAGTAACAAAAAAACTGCTGCTGTTTTTATAGATATCCAAAAAGCATTCGACACAATAAATCATATGGTGTTATTGGACAAATTAAGACTGGCAGGAATACGTGGGATTGCTCTGAATTGGTTTCAATGCTATTTGACTTCACGCTCTCAGTATGTGAAGGTCTGCAATAGCCAAAGTAATTCTGAAAATATTTGTTCTGGGGTGCCACAAGGATCAGTATTAGGTCCTATATTATTCTTAATGTACATTAATGATCTATTAGGCCTAAATTTAAGAGGTAAATTAACTGCCTTTATAGATGACCTAGCTTTGACTTATGCTGGTCTGAACTAGGAGGAGGTACAGCAGAACATGCAATCTGATGTAAATCAAATCAGCAAATAGTTTGCAACCAACAAACTAAAATTAAGTGAGAAAACAAAAGTAATATGTTTTAATATTTGTAATCGTTTCTCCATTGATTTCAAATTTGTGTACCAATATTCAAAGTGTACTTATACGAATTGCAGTCACTGTTTTACACTGGAACGAGTTAAATAATACAAATACCTAGGTGTAACAATTGATGAACAACTAAAATGGGAGTAACATATTAAAGATGTCACAAATAGTTTGAGAAATTGTACAATTAAACTATTTTATTCGAAATAAGTGTTCTTTAACTTTTATGTATAAGATATATTATGCTTTGTATATTCTAGGGTAAATTATGGCATAATAAGCTGGGGTAGTGCTTTTAAAAATTCATTCAAAAGTGCAGAAACAGCTCAAAAAGCAATAGTTCGTACTATAGCTAGAGCAGGTCACTGTTCACCTTCTTTTCCAATATTCGAAAAACTGCAGATACTCCCTATAAGGCACTTATACATATAAAAGGTGCTAAGACTATTCTACCTTCGTAGCGGAAATAACCCTAAAGTCTTGGATAAGCCTCATTCATACAATCTGCGGACAAATGTTTCGTATGTTTTGCCCAAACCAAATATAACCCTTTTCAAACGATGCTTTCTTTATTTGGGGCCAAAAATTTTCAATAGCTTGCCACAGAGTATCCAAGTCAGTTCTGGCATCAACCCTTTCCTAAATCAGGTGAAACTTTGGCTATTTACCAGTGGAAATATGATTAGGGATCTATTTTAGAGATTGTTTGCTATCGATACCCTTTGCTTTGTACTTGTGTATTATATTTATATTCCTTTGTTTTTTTACTTATGTATATTATTTTTCTATTACAAAGAGTCCTCTTTCTAACTGGAGACATTTTGTTAAAAAAATTGTGCTAGTATTACTATAACATTTTGAAGGTGGCCCAACCAACAGGCCTTAGGGATCACCTAAAGCTCCAATCTGTGATTATTTTTATATTTTATGTACAACTTGATGGAGCAATAAATAAATAAATATATATTCCAATATAACGAGCAAAGGAAGGATATTAACGGTTGCCCAAGAAATATCAGCGCGTATTAAATGTCTGCTAAAAGGAAGCCGTCGTCTTCTACTTCAGTAAACTTCAGCGGTCTCACCCCACCCCTCCTAGATAAGCCGATAAAACATAGCACCATGGTTATACTGAATAAACTTCTCTGCGCCTCAGGTGAAATATAAATGAAGATTAGGATAATATAGATAAGCTCATGTGGCAATGGAAACAAATGTTATGCAAGCGGGTGGGGGGTTCGGGAACTTAGCTTAGCGACCTAAAGGAGTGCCTCAAATGAGAGCTGAAAGAGTAAATTTGGGAGGATGGGGCAACTGATATAAATCAACTGTTTTATAATCTATAATTAAATACTTTCTCGGTATAAAAACCTAAGTTGATACATTCTTCCATCGACAGCGCTCGCATCAACAAATGTACAGTCTGATGTAATAGGCAAAACTTTAACTCTCGGTTAACATCAGCTTAACGAAAAAACTACGTCATATTCCGGTTAACATTAACAGACATTATATAACCGGGCCTAAAAAATTAAGTGAAAAATTACGACCGACAAAGCTCACTCTTTCTTCGGAAAAATTGTCAGAAATTGGAATTGCAGCCTCACGAAAAAATCTCGGGCCCCCTGATCACAAATTTAGTTCAATGAGAGCTGGAAGAGGATGAAAGGATGGAATCACAAATTCATATAATCTCCTAACATAATATTCAAGTCATTCGTCATATTAACCCAGCATCCTCCAGACTGAACAAGGAACTACCCAGCCTTGACTATACTAGGTAATCACTGATATGTTTCGTATAGACTAAAACATAATCTCGCTTAACTGTGTGCAAGTTCGGCTTCTTTAAAAAGGTCAACAACAAAGCATAGAATGCAAGCACACATTTCATACGTATACTAACATAGTCTAGCGCTTTCTTGAAAATATTCCGGAGCAACAAGAAAAACTCTCAACGGCGTATTGTTCCCAGCGAACTTTAATTTATCTTTTACTCAAAAACATTCCTCGGAAAAACATTTTTATAACCATCCCTACTCGCCTCGAGGAGTCCCACATGCTCTTTTTTCCTCATTTGCGGTGTCTTATCAACAAAACGACGGGGTCAATTGTCGCAGCGTACGATAATTTTAACTCGGAAATCCTGTGGCTGCAACCCAAGACAAATAGGTCACCCGTACCGGAACAGCACGCAGGCTCAACGATATACATTGCATAGCGAAGCGAGCTCCACTATCCTTCAACCGGGGAAGAGTTACGATACGGCCTTCTTAATCTTGATTTCCCTCAGTGTTATAGTCGCTACGATTCCCATGTTAATGTCTGGTTAGGGAGAGACGTTTGGGGACACCAAATGAGAAGGATGATGAGTAAGAGGCCGGTCAATGAAACCACGTCTCGTACGGACACAATATGAGGATATTCATTGACCCAAAATGAGTACCAAAACTATGGTAATTCCTGAATTACGCATGAAGAGGGTACCGAAACTGTTAATAATGGATATCAAGGAATGAAATTTAAAATACGATTCATACAAACCTTTGCTGGCACAATGGTGAGAATTAATAATTATGTTAGAAGTCTCAGTTTCTACGCTGCATGCTCATTTACAGTTTAGCAAAATTTTGTAACAGCATTTCCTTTTCCAGACAGAAAAGGAGAAAAAAGGCGTACAGAAATGTTAACGAAAGATAGATTAAAACATTGTCGACTAACAGCGTTTCATTAATCCAAAGCACCCCACGAGAAAAACATCTGCGAACGATATAAGGCTGTAGAAGCCAAAAGTTCAGTATATCTTCTGAACATCCATTTTTCGCGATAAAAATCCATAACTTATGCATGATATATTTCATAAAGCTTCTTTCATTTCCGAAGCGTATGCCATGTGACGTATTTGATGTAATTGAGAAATACATAGAAATTAAAAATTTCCATTAATTCGAGCCCACAATTACAATTCGAAAAAAATCTTAGAAGAATACTGCCTTCACAGTAAATTTGAACAAAATTCTCCATTAAATTCGAGTCCACAACTACATTTACTTTAACCTTAGAACAATACTGCCTTCACATACAATCTGAAAAACTCTAGATCTCTGTAAGGGGCAATAGTAACAATAATGAAAATCGTCCTTCAGCCTGATAAACTAATAAGTAGCATGTACATTATGGATATCGGAAAAACTCATTCCATGCGAGAAAATAATTATATAGTTTGGTAAGAACCACATTAAAATCACATAATAGCAATACCAGATTGTGAAATACATTATTTTAAATTACATAGCGCTTCTTCGATCTTGAATCAGTGGGGATTTCAACCCATCATAAGCCTTGATATAAAATTAAAAATTGTTTATTCCTCAAATCCGTCATCCTGACAGATGTATCTTAAAGTGTTACAATAAAAGGGTTTAAAGCGATAATAATAAGAAGAAAGGAAAAGCTTAAGGAAGATCCTTGGTAACGTAAAAAAAAGAGGATGGTACTTGGAGGAAGAGGAAAAATTAAGATCAATACAAAAAAGTGGAGAAGATCACAGATACAAGGCGCAATAGAAGACAAGTTTTGTGGACACATCTTCAGACTGAGTATTTGTAGACTGACAAAGATAATATTCAGCTATATCAGCAAATTAAAGACGGCAACAAAATGAGTTGACCAAACAAAAAAGGATATCGAGGAATTTGGCATTCATCCAGAGGATATCTAGAACAAAGAGATTGTTAGAAGGAAGGTTGATGGATTTAAGGGGTACCAGAAAAAAACAAATCAAAAAGGAAATAAAACACCTGGCCAGAAGAAAGGAGGAGGAACCAAAACTGGAGAATGAAAAACTTTTGAATGCAGAGGAGAGAGACAACCAAGTAAACCAGCAGATTCTCAGTAGGCCAAACTCGAAAATGAAGAAGTATAGAGTGTTGAATGGTAAATAAGAATGATCATAAGCCTCCGTTTAATTTTTAGGGGACGGGAGGGCCGATAGTTTACAAATGAAGATAGGAACAAGCTTTCACCGCGAAACGATTCGCAGAGCAACTTATTTTTCTCATTTTTGAGGAAACTTTCTGACTTAATCCCAAAACAAAATTAAATCACTGTAAAAAAAAAGAGCAACAGACTCCTCGTGAAGTGACGGCAGACATTTGAACACCACGAACTGTTTTGCACCCTCCGACGCCACAGAAAGAGAGCAAGCCGGAGCAGATGAAACCTGACGAACTCCCTACGACGAAGTAGAAAGCGCCGAAATTCTCCTCGGGGCAGAAATCTGATAGGCAAGGCAACGAGGAGACGTTTGACACATACGAGAAAAGCACCACGAAGACTGTCTTCTTGTCACCCACCCACGATATACGCGCTTAGGGGGACAGAAGAAATACGGCTGCGGGGCGAGGGAAAAATAGTGGAAAAGGTTCGAGGAAATGCAGTCAGCCACCACCCCTCTCCCCTCCATTCTCTCGTCTGCTCATCCTCCTCTACCACTCCCCTTGGCCTCCGTCTCTCTCTCTCTTATTTCCCTCCTCTCTCCCCTAACCCCCCTTCCCTCCTCGTACTCTTCTCTGACACACTGTCTCCTTTCGCACCGACCATCGATCGATAGGAGCACGTACGGTGCGAGCGTGCTCGAGTTAAAAAATAATTTAAAAAACAAAAAATGCTATACGAACTACTAAAAAAAACTGGGTGCGACAGCTACAACCCCGAAGGGTAGCGGAGGGAATGAGGAGAGTCCGTGCTGAAACAATTGTCTCCTCCCACTGCTCGCTCGCTCTCCAGAGTGCATGTATGAGGGGTCAAAAGGGCATTCGCTGAGAGTAATCCTCTTCTCCAAAGAACGACGAACAAACGCCAGCATTCGAGTGGCGTCGAGACAATTAATGCAAGTTCAGGGCCATTTATAACCTCTATAACTATTAAAACCTCGAGGAACCTAAAACAACGAGTGAAAAACGACAGGTCCAGTCCAATTACTTAACGATGAATTCCATTTGACATACGAAAACATTTACACAATCACAAGTAGCACGCGAAAAATTATATTTGGCATTTCCACACGAGTTGTTCATTAGGTCAACCGCGGTTTCGACGCTAAATCGTCATTTTCCAGACACTTGTCTTTAAAATATTGGGGAATAGTTGAAGGTATTGTGAATAAAAGAATCTGTGTAAAACATGACGCTTTAACGTTGAATCCGCGGTCGACGTGATAAACAATCCTAATACCTGGACATTACTGTTCTTTTCGCAATGCTCAAAATCCACACAGTTGAAACATTTGAATACAAATTGCAGGAGAGTAAGATTAGTGTCGAGGATGGAGACTAAGCTTTCTATCCCAATGGGTCCGGGATCCCAATTTCGGCCGTGGCCGATATACAATAATAATCAAGGGGGCGACCACGGTCTTTCATAGCGTGTTCGCTCGCGTTGCCTCTATTTTACAATTATGCTTATGAGAGCAATGAACGTGATCGTCATTCTTCAAATTTTGTCAAGTGCTTCAAACCACCAGTTTTAATTGGTGAAGCGCGTTCTCATGAGAGTAACTGGGAACATTTCCCTTCCTAGAGCGGATTGCGTTTTGCATAACGATAACGATAATAAGAAAAAAGGATCCGTGATCCTATTTCTGATCCTTACCTGGTTACGATATTGAGAGTATACTACAATATTACAAGTGCAGTACTCCCTTCGCCGGATGGGACGTTTAGCTATAAATTCCTTATTGCCTTCGTTATAAGCAGACAAACGCCAACGTCAAGTTACTCTCAAATCTCCATCCTTTCCCCGTAGAATCCAACCCTCATAAACCCACCCACTTGTCCAATAGCCCAAATGACCACAGATGTCGGTAGCCTCTCCAAATAATGAAACAAGCAACAGTCTTGGTCTTCTGCATCTTTTATTAAACATAACAATTTGTTTCACGCTAAATATGGGACACGACACCTTGGCTGGCGCAAAATGATTTCTGTTACGCGGGAAAGGTAATCTCGGCCACATAACCGAGTAATTAATATTAACAAAACGGCTTAATGGGAATATTTAATACACACGGTTTAGTAATAAGTCATTTACTGAAAGATTTTTCGATCCATTACTTTCTGAAGAACAAATTCCCTGAAAGCGTACAGAACCCCCATCGAGATTTTTCCCTAAAAAGATAGTCCCACAACCTCACCGGGTTTCTTTCCCACTTCAAACGGGTTTAGTCACTAGCACTACAGCGACCCCATCTTAATTCATTCCGGCCACATAGACGCAAGTATGCCTACAACTTTTTCTCCTCTACACCGCCGAAAAAATACCACCCAGAATTTTCTTCACAGCCATATAAAATTTCGGCTAGGGAGGAATTCGTTTGTCACGAGTTTCGGTTAGCAAAAAAGGCTTGGGTTAGTCTTGTAATTTCGTGTTTGTATATATATCCTCTCCAGAAAATATAACTTTGACGGCCAGAGAGAAAAATTCGGTGCAGTAAATTGGTGTATGATTGAAAATCAATTGGGAATGTTAAATATCCTGGACACCCTTCATGACCAGGGAAATTTACAAAAGTTACTTTAAACTTTCTTACGTTGGGAGTGAGATCCATTAGAATGTTAAATAAATAAACTCCATAATCGTAAAACAAGGAAATATACCACACTATTAGTTGACACTCGAGTAACTTTAAATCATCACACAACGCGCAGTCGTGCTTTTATCCCGCAATAAATTCTAGATTTCCTTCAGTTTGACTGCCAAACCTCGAAATAATTGCCGCCATTCCACTACTTGAGTTATTCTGGTAAGATACTGTCACTTTCATTCACCCAATGAAAATCAAATTCTGACCGGATAACTTGAAAAAGTTCTCCCCTCAGTTATAAAATATTGGTTGACATTAATTTAGGGAATTAATAGTCATTGATAAAATATCTGCTTTCCCGTGTATTACATATGATCAAGATTGAAGCCGACTGCGGAAGCCACATCGGTGACAAAGGATGATGAGAAGGAGGTAAGTAATGCTAAAAAAACCGGGATGGAAAGAGCTTATAACGAACGCGCCTTCCTTTTAAGATGCCACGATATCCTGTCGGGTAAAGTGCATGAAACGCATACACGCTATTCTGGTTGCATACCCACCTGGGTTCGCCATCGTAGCTTATTACAGGGCGTTCTCTTACCCCATACAACGGGGATATAAGCTGAGCGATTATTGCATTAAGTCAACAGTTGATTAAGTAGACTATTCGTGCTCGAAAAGTATTCCCACCCCTCGAGTTACCATTCAACACAGTCCATAATAAAATATTTTAATTAATCCAGATAACCCCACCCAAACACATGCTCAGAGATAATACGCGTCATGATACCAATTTTGGTCTTCTTGACGAAACAAAAACTCAAATAAAAAGACAAGAGGAAAATCCCCAGGGCTACGAATTTCACAAATAGATATTTCATATACTTTTTCATTTAAAACAGAATGCTGGCGTAATTGTTCGAATTTTAAACGAAAACAGCGTCTTACCATCTCACACTTTTTTAAAATATCTTCAAAACCTTGCGAGACTTCCACTGGAAAAGCTTTTTAGACTTATTTTAGGTTCTTTCTCGCTCAAAGTGACCACGTTCAATGCGGCGCACAAATCAGACTATATGCTTCAAATTACGGTGTTGCCCACACGGTGGACAACGCTGAACCTTCCCGTGTAGGCGGCGTTGTCCACCCCGGGGGCAATACGGAGTACAAACTTCCCCCTCTTCCCGCAGGCTGGCGGTAAGAAGCTGGTGAGTAGGAGAGGGGGTAGTCGGCTACCCCAACCCCAACGCGCAAGCCGCTGCCGCTACCCCTGTCTGCGGCGCGTAGTTCACTCCTTAGCCGAGGAATAGCGGCAGCGGCGGACCTGCCCCCTCCCGCTCCCCCTGCACCCTTCAAGTCTATGCTATTCGGTCGGCTTGAGGCGCTGGTCGAGCGGCGAGGTCGCGGGAAGGGTGGGGGCCGTGATTTGGCAACTCGGCTGGCTCCATGCGGACCATATGCTTGAATACGGCGTTGCCCACATGGTGGGCAACGCTGAACCTTCCCGTCTAGGCGGCGTTGTCCACCCCGTGGGTAATACGGAGAACAAACTTCCCCCTCCCCCCGCAGGCTGGCGATAAGGAGCTGGCTAGTAGGAGAGGGGGGAGTCGGCTCCCCAACATACAAAATACAACAACAAAAATGCCAAAAAATGACAGATTTAGGGATTTTGGTATTATTTGCATTAAATATTGCGTTTCCCTCAAGGTGGGCAACGCCGCCTATTTCGCGCTTTCTTTTAAATGAGCGGCGTTCCCCACCGTGTGGGCAACGAACAACCCACCCTATATGTACGTTCTCTAGTGTCAGGACATCATGGATGCCAACTATCAGATCGATACAGACTGAAACCCACTCAAGGCAGTCTCCACTCTACAGCGAAAATCACGAAAAACGCCCGACGCACAGCTGTGCCCACCATGTAAGCAACGCCGCATTGAACGTGTTAAAATGGCATCGCCTAGATAAGCGTCTGTTCTCCGCTGTCATTACCGAAGCATAGCGCGAATTCGAACGGCACGTGAGAGAGAATGAAAAGCACGATAATCCCAGTAGCATTTGTGGAAGAACGAAGGTCGATTTTAAGTCCCACGGATGATTATCAAATATTGAACACAGTCTCGTTACTGAATGTGAGTACACAAATCACTGCGTAGGCCGTCACGTGCAGATGGGTCAATGAGTTTCATTTTCAGAATCGACGATTCCGCATCATATAGAGGTTCTAACGCTTAATACCTTGCAGCATCCCCGCAGTTGTTTCTTTTGCGCCGGGGGGTTGTCACACGGCAGGATACGCGGGAAAAGAAGATCGGAACGTGCCCGAGCGAGAAAAACGGGGAGTTAGAAAGGAGAGAGGCCGCGAGAGAAAAACCGAGGAGACGCCCTCTTGCGTGCGTGACACTTTGGTGCGTAAAGCGGATAAGCAAACGGAAGGAAACCTTCGCTGCCAAGGGTGAAAAAGAAAATCCTAGGCCATAAACGTTGCGGGCTTTTTCATGTTCCCCATCTATTCCACAAGGGCAGACGAAGACGACGGTCCTAGATAAGCACGAGTGCCTTCAACGTCCAAATCCTTGTTTATTCCCTGTTAAGAATCGGAGGAAAAAAGCAGCTCGAGAACCAGAAATTACCAGGAGATATTTTCCTTAGACTAAAACACAAACGTGGTCTTGTTGAGTTATATTATTTTTTCCAAATCATCAAACATCGTGTAGCCATGACAGGAAGTAAAAATAAGATCAGCAAGGATTCCAAAAAAAGTACTTTCACCCTATTCTCAATCCTCAATTTCCACAATAAATAAATGATTCTAGTAAAAGAAGGAATTAGTTATTACTTAATTATTTCATTGCTAAAAGGGTGTTAAATAACATGAATGAGTGCATATTTTAGACATAGATAGAAGCTTAGAAGATAGAAACATGAGACAATATCCCCTTTCTGCGACTTAGAGGAGACAAATTTATTGGGCACATTCTGAGGTATGACAGCCTCCTAAAAACTAAAATTGAAGGAGCAACAGACGAGGAGTATTATCGAGGAAGATACCAAGCATGACAAAAATTATAGAGAATTTCAAAATGCGGAACTATGAAGAAACTAAGCGGTTTGCTCAATGGAGAATGAAGTGGAGAGCTGTAGCGAACTATTCGGATTAATGACAGATGATTATGATCGATATTTTACTTAAAAACGTAAAGCTGATGAAGTAATTCTCTAACCAAATATAACATTATGATTTACACATCCTGTTGACGGAGGAACACTTAAAAAAGATCAAAGAAAATTATAATAAAGTTGGTATTCAATAAGAAAATAATGCTGACTGGAGAAAAGGGCGACTAGACAAGTATCCAACCGTAACTAATAATTTACGGTATAATTTACGATAGGAGAGATGTAGCGATAATGAAACCCCTTATCGTTCTTTATAACCTCACAAACCCCGTAAACAAAAGCTCCCAAGATTCATCAGTTTGATTCACTAGTTCAATCTTCGAGAGCTCTGATTCATGATGACTGGGAGCGGGAAATATGACTTGACTTTTGTAGAGCCGCAATCCTCACCAACAAAACACATCACCGTACGCAATGAAAAGGGGTTTGGAGGGTAAAAATAGAATTTCATCGATCTAAACCGCCCCGCTTTCTCTTATCTCGGGAAGTTTTTTCACGCTCGCGGGAGGGCCCCTGTGCAACAGTCGTGCACCTGTCGCCCCTTACCCGCTCCCCTCTTGGCCCTACCCGCTAACTCATCCGCGGCTGTCACTGTTCCGGGCGAAGACTGAGATACGCAGCTTCCACCTCCACGTCCCTGACCCGATTCACAAATCCAGTCTCCTCGGCGTGCGGGCGGGGAAAACACGCGAAGGCGTGCCCGAGGCACCCGACTGAACGCCCAGGCGCGGCAAGTCACCACCACGTGTTGAGTACCACAGGGCACCGCTCCGATTAGCCCCAAAGTATAAGGTGCAAAAGAAAAAAAACTGTAAATATTTCAAAGGTGGCCCCAGGGTCGAAGAAGAAGAAAAAAGTTGCTGATGATTCCCTGCCCTTCTTGGCGCGACCAAATTTTTGTCTACGTTTGAAATAGGAGAGGTGAGGTCGCTTGCGCTTAGTCGGCTGCCCTAGTTTTTGCTGATTCCAAGCTGATAACACAACTATCCACATTTTTTTACAGCGGAAAGACTGACTTCCATTGGGCTTCCATTATAATTTTATCATATATAAAACGATTGTACAGCCAGTATTTTTATATGGCTTGGAGGTTTGGATCCTTACAAAGGAGTCACAAAAGAAACTCATTACTTTTGAAAATAAAGTATTAAGAAGAATATTTGGCCATACCCTAGAAGGAGACAAATGGCGAGTAAGAAGAAACAGATAAATAAGAGAGCTTTATAACAGGCCAGACATTGTCGCAGTAGTCAGAAGCATGAGATTAAGATGGCTGGGCCGTGTCCTGCGGAGGGAAGAAAATTCGATGGTAAAGAGAGCATGGGAAGAAAGACTTAAAGGAAGGAGACCACCAGGGAGACCAAGATTGAGGTGGAAAGGACAAGTAGAGAACGATTTGAGAAATATGGGAGCAGAATTGGTGATGGCAGAGGACAGAAGGGCTTGGAGACGGCTTGTTGGCGAGGCCAAAGACCTACTTGGTTTTCAATGGTCCCAGGAGTAAGAGTAAGTAATACTTTTATCAAAATTACTACTCCTCAGTTGATTGCTTCAAGAACGTTAGCATAATAGCTGTGCTACATAGCAATTGCGGTGCTAGTATCGCTGCGTTTTACTTAGATATACCATGCGAATATCAAAGGTAACATCCTACTCCAATTTCTCAGATATAATACTGAGTTAGCTTGATAGTTATACCATAAGTTAAAATGGAATTTAGCGTGTCTACTACCCTCATAATGTGCCTACTACTCCAACTACTCCCAACTCATCGTAAAACTGAATAGCAATTTAACTCGACAATAGCACCGAAGAAAGTTGCGCAGCAGAGGCTAGGTAGAATACAAAATATTGGAGGAAGTAAAAATTATGAAAATGCCATTAGTATTTATGATTGGGAACAGCGCCTAGGAATAGCTAATCATTTCGAGTTGTAAATTTATTTCGAATCTAAGCTATGTAAGGAGACAAGATTTTTACGACGATATACACTTTTTTTTGTCGCAAAACGAATTGTAGGTTTCTTTCTCCCAAGGAAGTATCACGATCATTGCCGCCGGTTTCAATTCTGAATCACTTTGAATTGTAAATGACAAAGTTACTATATACCTAAAATAACAATTATGAATAATATCACAGCATCACGTTCACTACACAGAAGTATTGAAAAATAACAAGTACATTTTTGTGCGTAAACGAGTGCAGATTTAATGGACGGACTTCTCTGTATGACCTTCCTCGAATTATAAAAGGAAGTTATTTTTTCGCAAAAAACTACACATAAAGACTTTTGAGACATGAGTGGGGAGAATAAGTAGGGGGGAGCGGAAGACAAATTACAAAGTGTTACGAATGCAAGGGAGGAAAAGAACTTGATATAATGAACTTGGAGGCGACAGTATTCAGGAGGCTGACTGAAAAGCAATAAAAAGAGTAGGGTGATGTAAGAGACATAAGATGTTGGAGAAACGTGGCAACGGAAAGGACAGAAATTTCAGAAGGCATTAACTGAAAATATAAAGATCACAATTGGGATTACATACAGCTAGTTGCGTGAAGGAAACGTTGCAGAAAGTCCCCGCAACGGGAGATATTAAGAGGAAGGACTCTCCAGTAATTTCTTACTTAATTAGTAGTATCTCTTAAGATCATTTAACATTTTTAATAGTACCCAAACATTCTATAGCCAAATAAGAAATGCCTCTCTTTGAAACGCATAAAAAGTTTGAAATTGGATAAATTATGACCCTTTATAAACATAAATTATTTTGTTTCAAAAATATTTTCAAGCAGCATTGCTCAATTGTAAGGTAACAAAAAGGATCGGTTTGGTTTCGGAAATGAAGGAAGCCTAGTGAGCAATTAATATGTTAAAGCAATAGGATTTGGAGATAATCATGAAAAAAGGCGGATTTGCCAAGCCAAAGGTTGACCTGATAATCAATTAAATGCAAAAACCTTGAGCATGCGGAGATAGTAAAGAATGCTTGTCGTGGTATCAGAATTACGTGATAAGTATATCCTCATCTAAGTTTACAATGCACATTATCGTACATACATTAAATTTAACATAGCAAGCAACTGTTACGATGCTCAACTTTATTTTTACACAAAAAATAAATACATATTTATTCATATATGTTAGATACAGCATAATAAGATACAGCCAAAGGAAGGAGGAATAAAAACTGGAAGCATAATAAGAACCCCCAAGCTTGAGCTCACGTCACGCCTAGAAATGAGAGCTTTGGTTAGTTATCGTAATAAATAATGAATGCATGACTACAAATAAAGGCAGGAGTGGACCGCTCAATACCCACGCATTTCATTTTTCTATTAAAACCCAGGAAACGGCATGAAGAAATCAAAATCGTGAAATACAAAGTAAATATTACTAAATCCAATGCATCCACCAAATTCTCAGAATTAAATAACTTTTCCTTTTGCAGTTTGAACAAACAGCAGCAGATATTAGCAATTTCGTTTTCCTATGCACTGGATGCGTTGGAGAGCCCTTCCCCAGGACCATAAACGGGCCGGATAACTGCAAAACCTCCACAGAGCAATGGAAAATTGTATGGCATAGGCATTTGATCAATTCGTTTAATCTTTGAGATGACGAAATAGCAGTGTAGTTAGAAATTAGTTTTATATTTCAACTGAGCTACAGTTAAATGACGAATAGAGTTTATGTATGACAATATTAATCTTTCGCACAACCTTCTGGAGTATCAAGGCACATTTAATCCTTACACACTCTCCCGTTAAGGCACACCAGGTAATCATTCACGATGACACAGAGAATCTAAAAATTAGGAAAATGCTGTCTAAATTCTTGTAGGTTTTGACTATAGGTAATATAAATGTATTGTAGTAAAATAATTCATATCCTAATTGTTTTATAAACAGTGTGAGATGCCGTATTCTGGTAGCACACTAAAAATCTATAAATAATATTGAAGCATTGTCACCGGAACGATGGCGACAGGTGGTTGATAAGTTTAGGACAAATGATTGGCACCATCATCATTATAGATGCTCTAACAAATTTGATGGGACCCAGACGAAAGGTAGTCTACGTAACGCCTGCACCTCAATGAGCCATGTCAAAAAATGAGAAAAATAATATTGAGAAAGCCTCCGCCAAACCACATCAATTATCACACAAATGTGCAAAATACAAAAATTCAAAATGCCTGGACATTGATCCCAGTTGAGGAGAATAAGTTTTCAAAGTAAATTTCGAACATTCGTCTCCAAAAAACTGATGCCTCTGGAAAAGTTATAATAAAATGAAAACCTCAAAGATTACTAATTAACAGCCCAAAGTAAACATGAAAATGATTGATAACAGCGTAATTTCAACGCGGCTCCAGCCGCTTCCACCGAAAACACGGTCTGCGCCGTAACGAGGCCACGGCGATAATATCCCCCGAGAATACGGTACCCAGCCCGGAGAGCACTTCATCCCATGCAGCACCCTAACAACCACCCAGCGGCCAATCTCTCACCTGAGGCGCAATACTCCGCCTTGAAGCTATCGAGCTCGATGTGCTCCCGGCCGCGTCGTCCTCCGCCGGCCGCCCTGCCGTGCCTCTGCCCCGCCTGGCTTCTCCTGTCCTCCCTCATGGCGTCACTTCGTAGGCGACGAGGTCGTCGCTAGCGGCGACGCCAGCCGCCGGAGGTAGCGACGGATTCGTCGGCCGGGGGATTCGGAGGAGAATAACCCCGAGAGGTCGAGCGGGAGGACGAAGAGGCGTTGATGCCGGCGGGGGTGGTGGCGGCGTCGTCCGCACGGGGAGGCGGGGAAGGTGGGTGCGGGGTCGAGGCGTAAGGCACGGTTTGTGAAGGCATGGACCACGCGGCGGGTCCCGGCTTCGTCTGGCGAGCGCGGCGAGGGGGGCGTGCCCGCCAACTCGACGCGCAGCGAAAGTGAAACTGATGGGGGGAGCAGGAGAGTGGGAGGAATTAAACCCTCCCCCCCTTCCACCAACACGGAGCAAAAATGAAAATAAAAATTTCTCTCCCGCCCCCCTTCAGTGGGTAACCCTCTTTCTCTCCCGTGGGACAAGATAGCTTCAACGTTCGGGACTCGCCCGTGTTTACAACTCAGCCGGCTAAACCACTCTGGAGTTCTCGAACCACCACCGTCGTTCCAAAGATCTTGTCCTGTCCATCTGAAAGCGAGACGGACCGGAAACCGGGTTTGTGCGAAGGAGGCGGCGATGTGGTCCTCCGACCCTTCAGGAAGCGAGCCTCCTCTCCAACAACCCGCGAACCATCTTCCCCGGAAGGACGAGTCCAGCAGAAGTTCCGGGAGAATCTTCACGAGAACGTACGGTGGATGGGCTCCATCTTTTGAGGACGGACTCCCACGGCTGACGACCAGAACCGGCTTGCTGGTTTCCAGGGTACACTCCGCGGCGTGAACACGTGCATCGAACGATGGAAGAGTGAAGGGGGAAGGAAATAAGGCCACACGATACGAGGGAATTAAAGTCCACCACGATCCAGAAGCGAACGTAAACCTCCTCGACGGATTAACATCCCGCGCTTTCTAGCTACCTCGCAGGGGTTTCAGCAGGGCGAACATACAACGTCCTCACTCCCATAACACGCCAGTCCGCACCGCGTTACGACTAATCGCGAGAGACGCGGGCTCCAAGGATATGCAATTCCCCTCTCTCTCTCGTCTTGCGCCTTCGCTTTTCCCCCGCAAAACACTTGCAGATGGTCCCGGGAAGCCCAGCGCCGTGCACGCCAATGCCCGGCCAACCACTGCATAGGCAGCGCCACTCTCGATTCGGAAATAAGGACTCGATGAGGGAAAGGGGATGAAGGGGAGAAGAGGGAGGAGGAAGATCGGAGGGGAGGTAAAGGAGAGGGGAGAGAGGGGAGGTAGGGAAGGTCGTTGCCGGGGCTAGGGTCACGGGAAAGGGGGGGAAGGAACAAAGTGAGGGGAACGGATAGTGGGTTTCTGATGCGAGAAATGGAGGGAGTAATATGTTGGAAAGGAATGTACGGTCGAGGTGGGTAGGTGGGCACAGATCAGGGCCGTGGGATTAGAATCTGAGGGTCGGAATGAATGAGATCGGGAGGGCAGCAGGAGCTAGCTGAGAACGCTCCTGCCAGGGTGCTCCGAACATTTCGAATTCTCCCTCCAGCCTAAAAACGCGTACGAATTTGAGCTCGCATGAATGCAAACGGAATTTTTCAATAAGCTTGCCAAAAAAAATACATCGCGTGTTTCTTTCATCACTAGTTACCCCTCGCGAGACAAAAATAAAACAATGCTGTGGTGGTATTGTTGTGGGTTTTCCACCGATAAAAGGTGGGTTTGCACGGACGTGAAAGCATTTTTAAAGATTCTCTTTCAAGCGCAAGCACCTTTTTTATTCTCTCACATGATTTCATTCTTCAGCTCGGCACACTTCTCATTTCCCTTCATCTCATGCTCAGAGCTTATTCATCTCCTCCCTCTTCCCCGCCTGCTACACATTGTATGATGAACTTCAGGAAACCATCATCTCTCATTACCCGCTCCATACATCAGGCCTGTCTCCTCCTCATTTGCTACAGCAACTTCCTTTACTCCGCAAACTTGGCCCAACCTTCTCAGATTACCTTTCTTACCGCCCATCAAATGTTCTACAACCTTTCCCAAACTCACACCTCAAACAACAATAAGTTATTCGCACAATCTCCTCGAAGTCCAGGTGTCTGTACTCCACACTTTAATTCCAACACCTCAACAGCATTTACTTGACATTTACCATTATAAAGTACCTGCTATCAGTTAGCCATTCTCCCCTTATATTGTTAGTACTCGGTTCTAATATTCTGGGGCAGTACCAAAACTAAACAATTTAGAACGATTGAGGAACAATTTAGCACCTATCAATTCACACCACACAAAGCCAAACCAATAGAATGGGGGAAACAAAATTACAATCTTTATTCAGGTTATCCATGCTGATCAGCAACTGTTCACGATTTAAATTACTGAGTCATTTAAAAAAAAAAACTTAGAGGGAGCTATTTCTTAGGCGAGGATACAGTGTCAGCGAACACGGGTATAAACCACTAAGCAAAGTGCATTCTGAAAAAACCAACGTCTTCATGAAGTATCACGTTTATACTTTCAATTAGGGCAAAACTATGTCGGATCTGAGAGTGAGCACAACTGGGAAAAATGACATTATTTCCCATTGTTTTTATTACAGTTTTGGAAGGATTCTGGGGAAGAAGATTTGTTCTCGGCCCCCTATGTATATTCCCCAACACAATGCGGTGCCTTGATTAATAAAGTAGTGTTAAATATGTAATTAGAATTAATAAACAGAAAAAAATGCCTGACATGTGATTCCTGAACACATATTTGTGATTAATATTTTACTTGCATCCAAAAACCACTATCATTTAGTTCAACAGACAACAATCAGAAAAATAAGTTATAGTGAAATAATCATCATCAGCAGTCATCAATCCAAAGATTGTTTAGTAGCAGCTCTCCTCTCAATATTTCTCAAATTTTCCTCCCTTTATTCATACATAGTTCATCACTTTGAAGTCCTTTATAATTTTCCATATATATTCCA
Organism: Pyrrhosoma nymphula; assembly: GCA_963573305.1. Classification (NCBI taxonomy): domain Eukaryota; kingdom Metazoa; phylum Arthropoda; class Insecta; order Odonata; family Coenagrionidae; genus Pyrrhosoma; species Pyrrhosoma nymphula. The sequence goes on along the minus strand of OY754334.1, from coordinate 132,315,339 downwards.
TCTATTAGACTCACTCTGTAATTCTTCCGATTCTCACCCATTCCGATATTATTTTCGATAGGCTATCGTGTCACAAAACGTGTCAAATAAGTTTGCCTTTCTACTTCTCCTCAGAATTTTAATAGGACATTTTCAAGGTGAAATGATGATTTAAATAACTATTGACGAATTTATGTGAGGGACAACAACTTCACAACAGATTCATGACAGTGTCAATGAATAGAACAAAAATCGGTGGTGAAATTCGATGCCTTTTAACCATAGAGTAAGGTACTCTGTGCTTCTAACGCACCACAATCTTGAGTCGTCTGTTTTATCAAGTCAATGTCTGATTTCTAGCACTTGTCTTAGCTACAGTGTTTCGCAAAATAAATTCTTTCCTCATGACAATCACAATAACACTAAATTATTATTTTAAAGGATTTAATAAAAATAATTTCAAACTATTTTTCAAACTATGGCTTCAAAATCATTTCATTGCCCAAAAATAGATAGAAAAATAAAACATGCCTGATAAACACAAAATTCCCACCTAATTCCATGGTTTTCAAGATCTAAAATAATTTACAGTCTCACCACTCACACTTATGTAACTCTTGTAACGAACCTTCAGTTGGAAATACATTAAGCTGAGTTTTCCAAGCGCTAGATGAACGTAAACTGGCAAACACTGCCGCGTAAGATGCATACGCGTAATTCCATACTTTGTTCACTAATTTTGTGGGCTCATGGTTGTAATTTGACCTGATGCAATGAAACTACGTTATTTCTTGTAACTGATACAAAAATGTCCTCGCCAAGAGGATTGTTCTGCACTTATACCGTCCAAATATACTTCCATTAATCCCACCGTAAGATCCTTTTTTGCAAATAAAACTACCCCTAATTCCTTCATTTTCTACCATTTCCTTATTCTTTTATCCACAGTGTCGCCATAAACTGGCACCTGCAATAGAAAATGCACCAATATGCTCTACTTTAAAATTCTCTTCCTACGTAACACCGACTTTAAGGAGGTAGGATCGAGAAATAAAAAATGTCTTTGTTTTCATATTTGGGGTACTAATAGAAATAAATGTCCTCCATCTATATCAGTCAAAACATACCCCTCATGTCACACTACTTTTTCCATAAATTGCAGTTGAAATTACATACGCTTAATGGACAGAATGGGAGTCACCTTGAAAAAAGCTGTTTTCATATCGCAAACATGTCATTTTTTCAAAAAACTGATATTATGTGGGTATTTCTCCGAGAAATAAAATGGTAACCTCACAAAGGCACTGACCCATCTTAGTTTTTAAGATATTAGCCTTCTTTTGCAGTTATTGCAGACGAAATTCGTTAGTGAGTTTAAAATGGCGCTGCAGTCGGCAGAGGATTTAGCAACGCTGCAATCCGCGGTTAGTTTGAAATACTCGGTTACCTCCAATATATTTTCACCGAGTTTAATTATAAGTTGTCTCGCTCAAAACTTACTTGAATAAGTAAAACTCAACAATAGTTACTTTAATGTTAATTTCACATGTAAATATTACCGAAGGTGAAGGGTGGATTGCAAGAACAATTGATGAAGCGCATATTGCATTGCACTTGAAGCATTCTATTCAGAGGCTCCAAAATAAATCTTAGCCGTGTTTGAAACGGGTATGGCAATGACGAAGGCGTGCATTAGGCATATAAATTTCAGTTCTTTCTCGAACTGCAGACGAGGGATCCCGTATCATTCACCTAGAATCGCCGAGACAAGTTTCACATTAACACATGTTTTTAACTAGAGAAATAAAGTTTTGTTCAGACCCTCCGACAGTGTTTCTGAAAATATTTCAAATCCCGAGCGTAAAAAAAAACGTTGTGACAAAAAAAAATTAGTAATCGACGGAGGCCCGAACATGCCCACCTTTCGTTAGGAGCCGAGAACACTACCAACTGATCTACGAACAACTTAAGTCTAACGTTGAAACATGGCATTATGTTATCTAATTCTAGCGTGGCCACGGCAAGGTACTACAATCTTGCCGCCGATTTGAGTTATTTTTTGCGCATATGAAGCATTATTATGTTCCCGAGGGTCTTATTTATACGCGAAAACTATCATTGTTTATCTTGTCAAGCCAGGTTTCATAATTTAGGAGGACACTGGCACATAAATCGTAAATTATGATATATACTTGGAACGTGTTTGAGTGTCCTCTTCGCCTGGTAAGTTTGTGAGAGATATTTGTGCATTAATTTCTTATTATGCGAGCAATTGACGTAAGATTAATATCAAGCACGGTATCAATGATTTACTGGAATGCTAAAATCATAAATGTACGCTAAAATACCCTGTTTAAAGTCATTTAGGAAATGCGAAGTGAGGGGTTTCCCTTCCATCACTAGATATTTATTTCACTTTCATCACATCGGCGTTGCCAGATTATTTTATAAATGAGTTAAGTAATAATGGAAGACATTTTAAGGTGGATCCGAAGGAAAATACTAATTTAATTTGAATTTGTAATATTTACATAATTATTGGCAGTGACAGCATAATATAAATTATTTTATACCTGAAGCATAGTCACTATTTTGACTCCATTTCTAGGCTGAGAAAATTATTTTTTTTAACTCTTTTCAATTATTACTGTGGATCTTTAGAGCTTTACTTTTTATTTTCGATAGCGTAGGCATTTTTTAAGAGAGAGGAGTATTTTTTAACAGCGTAAAAGCGTGTCAAAAGAAGTAAAGTTACTCTTCGGTTTTGACTCACACGGTCGCGAGTCAACCTCCTTAAAGCACTAACATTCTAAACCACAGGTCCTTATCGAGACCGGTAATTCGGTCACCATCTCTCTTTAGGTCAGCCTAGTCGTAATTCTCCTCATGCTATTTGCCTCCATTGCTCAGTTAAGGATTCTCAAGGCACACCGTTCCCTGCTCGGCTTAACTCTGAGGATAAATGTTAGACCTCCCGAAAAGCTGAAAAGAGTCCAAAAAAAGTCTCAGCACTCTACGGCTTAAGTACTAAATTTTTCTTTAACTCCTAGCCCCATAGTGTGCCCATTTTAAAGTGGGGGATATTCGAAAGAGACAGAAGTGGATGGAAAAGGTAATAAGAGGTAATAGTATTACGAAAACCGTGACAAAAGTAAATGCTCAGCAAGCGGCGAATAGGGGGGAATAAGATATGTATTCAAAGCGAAATAAAATGAGATCGCCTGTACACCGGGTATGAAAAATTAGCAAGAGAATGGGAATAGTTGGTCTCCGAGGAAATGTGACATGAGAAATAATTTAAACGCGAAAATAATTTTAAACCGGTAGACAATTCGTACAACAATTATTTGAAGATCAAGAGACTATCACTAGCTCTTATCACACTTACGTTCTCGACCGCATACAAAAAATAGGTTATACGGAGGGAGGGAACATTTTTAGCGAGTAATGTCGGTATACTGTAAGTTCTCCGACGTGTCACTGACTATACCATTACCCTCTTAGGTGGTGGGAGATCAATCCCGCGATTCTCCACTAAACAACAACGATTTTACTATAATCTGTGGCTGCGCCATTCATCCCTATTTCGGATAAATTTTATGTTTTTACGACGTCACTTGGTGTTCTTCGAGAGGTCTTCCACTCCTCAGTCCCAGACCTGGGTCGTTTATTAACAATATCTGGGGGCCGATCTTCGATCGGATTGTAATTTTCAATCAGGCGAGTTCATGATAAAATCAAAAGTGCTGAGCAAATAATTGTTTCGAACGGAGTTGATAATCATGTAGTTGCATGTCCGCTAACCACTCACTTCTCTGCTCGTAATTAAACAAATAAGTAATCGTAAATCCTCTGATGCAACAATGGTGGTGGCATTTGACGATTACCTTGAAAAGGGCGATAAAAAAAAGCCAGATAAAAAAGCTTGTGAATTTATTTGAATCCATAGCAATGGCATAACAAAAATGGAGCAGCCTTTTTAAAAGTCAAAAATACAATTTGTGGCATTTTCCCCCCTGTTTTTTTTGGTCAATTCCCCTCTTTGGACAGTTTCCCCTCTGCGGACTGTTTATCCTCTGGACTTAGCCGAAGGACTTGCCCGAACGACATGCGCGCTAACGACATGTGCGCCAACGACGGCCAAAATGCCTACGACTACAAAATGCAGCGACTACTGCCAGCGACTTCTGCCACACCTTTCGCCGCACCATTCGCCGCACCATTCCCTCACCAGGTCCTGCCCCGCTTTTATAGCCAGTAAAGTGAGGATGGATACCAAGAATGCGGTCATCCTGACCAAGGCAAAAAGGCGGTGATCCTGTATTCTGCGGCCGACGCCAGAAAACAGTTCCTGGCGCTCCAATTAAAAACTGCCACCCTATCTATCACCCATCCCATTATTTCCTCCCCTCCAAGGCTACCAATCGCCAACCTCCTGACCTTACCCATTCCACCTTCGTCCTTGTCGACAGACCCCCTCCTCAGCTGACTCGTGTCTAAGCTCGCCCTCTATTGCTTCCGAGACGCCGACCGGGTAACACCGTTGTGTGAGCCTGCTGACTAAGTCACTCTTGTACTTGAGAGAGAAGCTCAACCTCTCGTACTTGTTAAACTTAAACTATTTTCCGACTGGAAACTTTCATTACGGTCGCCTGGCACTCGACCTATGGGTAAATTATTGTAATTGGTTTGGTTCTATTTTGTGATTTGTAAAATATATTGATAAGTTAAGTTTATGATTGATAATACTTGTGTTTCGTTCGTTTTCCTCATTTTTCTCACCCGAGCTTGGAAAGAGTTTGTGTTTTCAAGAGTTTTATCGGCGAGAAAATCTGCTCCTTCTCCCGATAGCGCTACAAATCTTTGCCCAATATCTTTTAAAACAGAGTTTTCCCAGAGTCAAGACCTGGGTAAATCGCTTTTTCGTACCCTAAATTAGTGAATTTGTATTTTTCATCAAACTCGTTTGAGCCGTTCTCTAAATAAAATTTACATTCACACACACATACAAGATTTTCCCATTTAATAGTACTGGATTCCGGAGTTAGGGTTTAGCTTTGGCCTCGGTGTCTCTATGTTTGTGAATGCCTTTTTCATTTTTCCAGATGTATTTTTCGCCAACTGAAGACAATTCTTCGTTTTTGGATGCTTGGGTCTGTTTGCCATAAATTCCACAGAGGCATTGTTTGGGTTTCCAGTAAGTCTAGAGCTATTTTATAATAGGATCTGATCCATTTGTCAATTTAATTAATGGTAACAGTAGAAGCAAGGCCGGACCATGCTGGTGATGCATATATCATCTGTGGGAAGATAACAGCTTTAACTAGGTGGGATTTAATTTTTTTTAATAAATTCATTGAACCAAGGAGGGGCATTAGCCTGGCTCTTGTTCCACTAGCCTGTTTGATTGTATCAAACGATCGAATTACAAAACATCGTTTTTTAATTCGATCTAGAGTGACCCCATGGTATTTAGCCTTTGTACTCCAGCCTATCGGACTTACGACCAGAATTATGTAGCCCACTTCGGTAACCAGTCGATTTCATATATACATAATATTTTATGCCTTTTCAGTAGGTTCGTGGTATAATGCCACCATTGCGTTCATTCCTAGGTTTTTCGGAATGTTTACCTTGTATTCGGTAAAAAGGCACGGCCCTAGGCTTGAACCATGTGGGACCCCTGCGTTTATATCCCACCTTAACAAATCTACTCCGGGAGTATAGACAATAATTGCCGATTTTTAACGATAGACTTGACGCAATTGACGTTGAAATGAAAATGTAATTTCAAATTCGCAACAATCTGAATACAACGAAGTCGCATTGTGTCACTCGCATTGGGCCGAATGTAACCGAGTAATACTTGAGTCACATTGCCAAATGAAGTATCCAGGATGAGAACGTCGGTTCTAGAATTCAGAATATATTCTGGGATATAGTTCACATGCGACTGATGATGGAGCATTCTATACTGGAGAAATGACGATTCCAATCTGAACATCCCGGAGACATCCAGATAAAGGAGCACACGAGGACAAAATTGGAAGGCGTAAGCACTTCCTGCCACTCTTCAGAAATGGAGCCAACTCCAGTCCCGGAGGAAGGTGAGAGAGAAATATGTGAGCAGTATGCGGATGAAGCCGAGGAAGCGTTCCAAGATGGGAGTTGGCGACGGAAAAAATTTTCCATTATCACGCTTTGATAATTTCACAAGTTCCAGTGTTACGCCCGTCTCGCTGCATCCGAAGGCGAAGAAAACGATGAAAGGGAAAAGAAGAGGCGCCGGGAGGGAGACGTCACAGGCGAAGGACGCCAAGAGTGGAAAAGGACGAGCGGTGGTTCACGGGAGCGAAATAGGAGAGGGACGCTTGGTGCTCCGTGGCGTGATGCGGAGGAGCTTCCTGAAGGGTGACGGCGTGGGAAAAGGTCCTTGATGGCGCTCCAACGTTCGGGAATTGGCTACGTTGCCGAGTTTCTTATCGAATGCGCACATCAGCGCCAGGCTCCTGAGAACAACCGGCTATTTCATCTGAACCCGAAGTGAAGTGGACATGGATTTTTTCCAACGTCGTAAATTAAACGTGTCGAGAAAAAATAGTTACTGTCAGCCAATATCTGTTTCGTCTTTTGATTTTCATTCAAATTTTACGCAGAAAGACAGAAAATTATCGACGTTTATAATTTCCAATACATTTTTTGTAAAAAAATAACACCATTTATAAGGGAGTAGGTACCTACTAGTATAGAGTAGGTTTCCACAGCATTGAGCTGACACAATTTCAGCACAGCACTCGTAACACTTCTATGAAGTTTGATTACATGTACTTAACCTTTTCACATTCAATGTGAAATGTCTTGTCTTGCAACATTTGCTTAGAGACAAAAACATGCGGTTAAGATGTTTCACCGTAAAAGGATATAATTTTCATTTTATTCATATTGAGGATACTTATACAAAAAGCCTTCCTCTATCTGATATGAGCAACAAAATGTCACTTTTCCACACCATTTTTCTCATAGATTGCACTTGAAATTACATGGTGTTAAAAATGAGAGGATGGGAGAAACACAGGGAATTAAAGTATTTTTCTATCTAATATAAATGCCATTTTCACGGAAAACTTTATCAGAAGCGAAAGCGCCCAGAAAATTGATTAAAAACAAAATCGATGCACCTTACCGCCTAATTTTTTAAGTTAATAGATAATTACTGCGATAATTGAAGTCAAAATGTGGTAATTCCATAGAAATGGCGCGAGAGTCGGCGTCTATGGAAATAAAAATTGTTCATTAAAAATATATTCGTGACATAATCTGCAAATTTTGTAATTTAATTTTTATTTTCAATAACTAACGCAACTCATCAGCGAAAGTAGAATTTTTAAACCAAAGAAACAAAGAGTTAGTTGGAATTTAGTATTTATATTGAGTCTCACAGTCGAGGTGGAACCTCCTCAAAGGTATAGTTGTAAATAAAAAATCACGAGGTCAAGAGTTCGGTACATTTTCCGTCTTCCAAAAGTTCTTTCTTTCCGCGCACAATAAATGATTACAACAAAAACAGTGGATTTATAATCAATCAAAACACATTTCAATATTCGTCCTTTCCCTCTTCCAATTATATTCCCTGTACCCCTCCTTTAGAGTGCTCGTGTCCTTACACCCTCTGCTACACGCCCTTGGGGTGGCTCACCAGGAGCTTCGTAGATGTAGATATCCTTAGGAGGAGGGGGAGGGGTGTTCCCCGACTGGTTGAGAACCCCTGCGGTAGAGGAGAAGAGGGGTTTTACCGAAACCGAGCCACCAATCACCTCCAGTTTACTCCGCCGACGAACATCGTCGACGTCCTATAACGTCACATGGCAAACGTAGGGAACAGGCACAAGACTCTTTTGAGAGCCGAATGAGAGTCAAGGGCTGCGTGGGGTGCGAGGGACATTGATGAGGAGTGAGAGAGTGGAAAGGAGGTCGACAAGGGGGTGGAGAGGGCGGACAAGAGGGTAAAAGGGACAGGGATGGAGACCCTGGGAGAGGAAGTGAAAGTGCATGTCGACGAAAAAGCCTACTAGGGACGAGAAGCGGGGAGGAAGGGGACCGTAAAAGCAAACGGGAAGGAAATGGGGAGGAGAGATCGGGATGGTGAAATGTGCGCGATTACATGAGCAAATATATTGGGTAGCCTACAGAGTAGAAGTACGTAGCCTCTTCTTTTTAAGGATTTTTTTCCAACCGGATTACCCTCTTCGTCCGACAGAATTTTTATGGTACGTACTTGAAATGTCTTTCTCTCCAAGCACGATAAGGGATCTGAATAGCCGTCATCAAGATTAGATATACATACTAGTGATATCCCCACATTTATGCTAACCTCAGAGAGAGACTCCACGTACAGAGGGTGAAGTTACGGTGGCGATATTTTATGGCATATTTGAAACGGATAATCGGAAAGGTAGCATAATCCGTGCCCTCCGTAAAAAAATCTCTCTATTATGAAAACCAGGTCTAACAGCAAGGCTCACTAGGATGGAGTACTTTTCACAGCCAAAATACTTGAGTGCGAGGTTAGGAGGAGGCAGAGTAGGTGGTTGGAAGGGATTATGAGGGGCGAAGGGTTACTGAAGACCGTCATAGAGGTGAGAATGTTAAGATAATCGAGGAAGGGGAAGAAAGAGAATAGGTTTAATGGACGATATTAAGACAGGTAGGACGTATGATGAGATTAGGAAAGAAATTATGATGGTAGATAGGGCCCTGAACAGGTATAAATCTACAGGATTTTTACTCTCTTCCATTTAAATCTACCCTAGCCGATAGATTACCCTAATAATAATACTATATATGTGACCCACGAACACAATTTCATTAAGGTGGCTCTATATGGCGGGGCTAAGAAGCTCGTTCCAGACGTTTTCCTCTAACCCAGTAACGGCTTTGGCGTGACAGCTGGAGACTTGCAATTTTTGTCTTCTGCAGATGAAGAGTCATTTGTTGACTTAAGTGAAATTGATATGAAACGTATTATTTCGCGTTTATAAGAGACTCTGTACATGCATAATCGAATATTTCATGTATCATTAGGCTACGTGTTAGCATAGCATTGAATTCCCAAAATCCAAATCGGTAAAATGCAATGTTTTCACTTATATCTATAGATATCTCTAATACGAACACGTATGCAAAGATTCCCGCAAATCTGTGCATAGACAAAATATCGCTCCACCCACCTTAATCTGAGTCGGCGGGAAAGTGTCAGCAGTGAGATAAACGGCAATGTTTACGATCCAAATAGCTGCATCTTAATACGCTGATGGAGTTTGCAACTCATCTGAGAGGCTCATCAACACAATTGGACTGAGACCCACGCAGAGTATTACAGTTGATAAAAATGATGGACGGAGATTTTTTAAGTACGAAATAAAGGTTTGCGACCTTGGGGAACCCTGTTAGTCAAACGCGGAGCTAGTATTGTGGGAAATGGACCTTTCCACAGAAAAGGGTCTCCTGCGCAACAGCCTTCATGTTTCGCTACCACAATGCCTCACATTCCCTTGTTTGTTCCCTATGCTTCTAACACGAGTGCGCTCGCGTTACCGTCATTTTTTTAATACTTGGACGCGATAGACGCTCTGGTGCGTCACAGGGGTTGATCGGGTAGATCGCGTTGAAGAAAGCAATAGCGACAACACGAGACAAAGATTCGTGATCTCCGAGCATTTATTTTTTCCCCATCCTTCCTCACTCCTCCCCTTCGTAACTCACTCATCGATATTTCTCATCACTCCATAAAGATCTGAAGTTTAAGGGCCTTAAAAACTCTCTGCGCTTCAAATTACTCGCTGAGTTCTTTGACCTCCACCTAAAAGAGTCCCATTCATCCGTCTCCTCTAATTTTGTGAACACCGATCGCAAAACGAGTATTAAGACTTAAACCCTCTTAAGAGTTGTACAGGTCATAGCATCCCCATCTACTTTTAAGTCGACCTTCGCGTGTGACTCTCGTTCCTCTATCGAGCGAGAACGCTCCAAAGTTATCATTTTGGACACAATTCAAGCTGGAGACAACCACGCAACGATCGGATGGAATCTGCCAAATACGCGGGCCGCCGAATCGGTTGTCACTCAATCACTACCCGAAGGCCAGAAACAGAGGTACGGCATTTATAGGTTTGTACTACACGTTCCGATTGCAAGGACATTTTCAATGTAAGTGGAATCACTTGAGTGGGATGGCATTCAAATCAAACAAGCGGGTTTGAAACAAGCTAGTGAAGGGTGCCGCCCACTGTTAGCTCAAGCGTGGTCTCTCTGAGGGGTAGAAACTACTAACTAAGAGAGGAGATCCCTCTGGCGCGATGCTCAAATACAAATTACTAAGCGATTCAAATCAGAGTGTTCCTTTTCTTTCACCTTCGTTTCCTCACCTTTACCTTTATCTTCAATTACATCCCTTTTGTTCACCATCAATTTAACTCTTTTCCAACAACGTATCAACTTCCAGCCCCGCGAGTCATCAATGAAAATCGATAAAAAGGTAATTATCAGGTATAAAATTAGTGGACAACATATCTTTAACTCGTTAACATCCCTCTTGACTCGCGGGAAAAACGGCCAAAAGACCTTCGTGCTAAGCTTCTTGGTCATTATAAATTCCGGATGGCACATATTTCCAAGGCGTCGACTTGGACACCAATGCCATCCATTGTATATGATTCACATCTACCTATCTAGAAGCCGAATGATAAAATTATTTTCAGAACGGAATTAGATGAATCTGCGGGATTTCATTGGACAAAGGGAGAAAAGGCTTAAGGTAGTTTGAGCGAAATATTTCCCTATACATAATGGAGACCATATTCGAATTTTATATTTTAATCTCAGCGTCAGTAATAAGTGTTCAGTAAATATTGTAATATAAATGGCGCAAATATATAGTTACTAGAAGCGGGACCTGGCTTCGCACGGGAAGCTATGAATTAATTGCACCGATAATGCATAATAGATCCGGGCAAATGATGAGAATTTTACATTTTCTCGGGTAAAAAAATGTATAACAGCAATATTTTTAATCGCATTTTTAATAGATATTTTAGAAGAGAAAAACAAATGGTACAAAAACCACATATTTGGTAATATTATTACCCAATATTGGTCCAGAAATAGTGCTAAATAATATTCATAACGGTAAGATGATTATGCCCGTGGAATTTCAGTGGGAGATGCCATTTACCTTTATGAATAAGAATCAATGCATGACGCGTGCTATATTCAGGTACTATCTATCAGCCACTAACCGCATGTTTATGAGTGAATTCTCATTGAAATTTGCTTATAAGTAATGATAATCTTATAAATAATGTACAAAGTATGCATGCTCGTGTAAAACTAAAAAAACGAAATGTAGTACAATTTTAAAACTTTCAGGACTATAAAATGTATACTATGCACAGATATCTTTCTCCTTTTCATGTAACTCATGACATCCAGTTCAATTTCTTTTCGTTCGTTTTTCTTGAAAAAATAAATGTTCCTACGCAACATGGTTTTATTTTCAAATTCTCAGAATATTTTTGATGGTATACATATTCCATATCAATTCCAGAAGCAGAAAAATGTTATAACACACTGGGGCCATACATAATGCTGACAAGGGCTAGATGAGGGTGCCCGTTAAAATTCAGAGCGAGAGAGAAAAAATAAAAGCCGTTGTATGTGACTATAAGAATCAATGTGACGTGCTAAATGCTGATACTACGCAAAAGCCATTAAACGCAAATAGTGAGGTTGGGGTAAACACTATCAACTTAGTCACAGAACCTGGCCTATAAATGCTGCAGGCATGAATGGCCATTCATGAAATCGCTATTAAATGGATATTCACGCCTGGTTGCCAAGGAAATTTTGTTTGTTGAAAAGGAAGAAAAATTGATGAATTAGCTAAAAGTGCAATAATGAGACAAAAACGAAGCGTATAAGAAAATCGAATGAAAGAATTAAATACAGCATTCTTTTATTCGTTCGATAATTCGAAAGTTTATTCAAGTTAACTTAAATACAAATGAATCATTTTTGAAAATGGACATTTTCCCTCTTTTTTCATGATTTCGTATAGACAGGTGTTTTATGAGCGACAAGAGCTCATATCTGCTATTCATAAAGCTTTCAGCAGAAGTTTCAGAAAAAACTGCACTCTTACTTCAAATGGATAGACAGAAATTCAGATTTTTTTGTCACCTGAAAATTTTCAAAAATCCGAGAATTATGAAATTCATGATTCAAATATAAAGGAAGAATTTCGAAGGGTAAATCTAAAATAATCATATTTTTTCTCCTATAAGCTCTATTTCTCCCTAGACTTGGTCCACCAAATCTATGTGATTCATAGCTAGAAATCTACAACATCAATGTGCTAGGGTTACAGCCCAATAATTAATTTGATGGATTTCGACGTAGCTTTGAGTAAGAATACCACTATCACGATTAAAATAAACACTTTGCTCAGCGCATGGATGATGCCATAAAAGCAAAAGTGGTTGAACTTAATGCCTGCGGGATACATACTTCCTGTACGAAACGGTGTTTAATTTGGCAGCGATACCATAAATGAATGACTCAGATTGAGCCATTATAAAACTAAATGGGCCACAATCCTACTGAACTCGACGAATAAGGTTCCTCTTTGGTCAACTAAGGTCCCTCCCTAACTAACGAACTGCGACAGAAGGAAGGCTATTGGAAATTAGTAAGAAACAAGTAACAACTTCTTCATATTTAAGGCCTGATTTTAATAAAAATCAACGAAATATTGGAAAAAAGTGCTAAGTCACACGATACAGTACGCAGTGAAAAAGAAGGGAGCCACCCGACCCGACTGGAGCGTACTCGACATTACTTCCCGCTCTGACAGCCACGATCACGCGAACCCCGCTTGCTTAACAGGTCAAGTCGAGGCGCAGAGCGAAAGGTGATTTCTTAAAGGCGACGGCGCTATGGGGGACCCTTTCCTTGATTAAGGAAAGTAAGTCTGATTTTCTCCTCTATTCCGCCCGGCTCTTACTACCTGGCCCACATCTCGCTTCCGTCAAAGCTTCAACCGATTTCCCCGCGATTCCAAATTGGCTCTTCAAGTCGAGAAAAAGCTTTTTAAGTAGATTGAACAGCAAAACGACAGGCACTCTTTTCATTAAAGGAGCGGCACTCACCTCAGGACCTAACCTGTATCACAAATTTGATGGGTTATCGCCAGTAGTTTATTCCACACACTTATGCTGAATGGAGTGGAATATCTCACTCAGGGTTGCTATGCTACAGAGCAGAGATTATGTATTACCAGAACTTGAACAGGTGTTCCAGGCCAATATTTCCATTTTACCAGGTGAAAATATCCGTTCTTTGCTAAACGTGTATTTTAAAGAAGACACAAGAATAAGAGCACCACACACTGACGCATTTACCTATTATGGGGGAATAGGGATTCCCGACAAAACGGAGAGCCTGCCATAATCGCTCTGGGGAAAATTAGCTTCCTTTCCGGTGGCATTTTTCTTCGGTCTCAGCCAAGACGAGGGTCACGAATTAGCTGTACAAATTCTGGGGAGAAACAAATACTCCACCTTCCTCGGCATGAGTGTAAATAAAAGGATCTGAAATTTTGTTTTAAGGGCAGATTTAATTGCTAAACGCCAAATGAGTTCCACTGCCTCATTCAGGCAAGATACTAACATCACCAAGTCCACACACCAACAGACAGTCCCTAGAATGGTGCTCGTGACTTATTGAAATAAATCAGATTTAGACTTTGAAATGAAAATTTCCAGGCTTATTTCTCTTTTCCCACGACTTTTCCGGCGACTAAATTTCCAATTTCCATAACTATTCCAGGTTTTCCAGGACTGTGGCGACCCTGTTCATTGTAAGGGGATCGGCTAAATGTGAACGCTAGATTACTGGATACCCATCCCGAGGGCTCGGGTTCGAATCGAGATTTTCATCGGTGGAATACCTATTTTTGTCGAGGTGCGCTGTGAAGAACACTTTAAGTTCAGCTTTCCGCCCGTCAAATGGGACTTCGATCAGTGGACCCTTTTGGGCCTTTCGTTAAGAGTACGCTAATGCCGACGCTGGGTCCACCTTTCCTCCAATTCTAAGGAGAACCATCCCTTACCATCCGACCCACCAACCCTCGATGACGCAAATGTAAATACTAAGCTGTCAAATGCATTCCCAAAAATTTAACCCACCAATCCCAGCGTGGTGAAAATTTCACCCAATAGCAATTTTTACGAAACGTAACAGTTGACTGACATGCCGGTAAATTACGTATTTAAGACAAAATTCCATACGCTCATTACTTAAATCAATAACGAGACGGAAACCAATAAACTGAGAGGAAGCTCTATCAGCAATGATGAAAAAGTATTGCAGAAAACTTCCACATACAATTGATACGACCACCGGATTCAACTAAAAACAACTCCTGCAATTATGCGCTTCATTGTCGTAAAATTTCTACATTCTCTTATATAGAATGTAGGCTTGTATTGTACGCCTTGGGTGGAATCACGATTCCTTCTTTCGCGTTGTTTTTATCGTTATCCGAAACGCAAACCGATCTGGAAGGTCAATGCTCACAGCCACTATCCTAAGAACGCTATTAAAATCCATTAAAACTAGTTATTTAAAGCACCTGACAACATTTGAAGAATGAAGATTACGTTTTCGCTCTCATGAGCACAATTTAAAAATAACGATAACCCATGCGTACGCGTTATGGAGAACCGTGATCGCGCTCCTGTTCCACACTGACGAATGAAAAGTCAGCAGTTTTCCATCCAGGTATTTTTATTTCAGAACTAGTTTCCACGTAATTTTCAAGTCTTGATAATGATGAGCAATTTAAAGAATTGAAAATTTGATGAAGAACAAAACCATTAAAACAAGAAGTGAAATTAAACTAAACGGAAAATGTTTTTTATTCATCCTTAATTCTCACACCACGCAGATGGTTGGTTTCAGTTTGAACTCATTTATTTCTGTAATCAGCTCATTGCAATACAATACTATATGAGTGATAACATTTGTGGGGAAAAAACACCGAGCTGGAATATCGCTTAAGATTACTATCCCCTTCGGGGTGAACGCGTTCCTGGAATTTTAACTCCACGCTCACCTTTAGGCAGAGTACACGATAAATTGCAAATATTTCCGGGAGTGGCTTGGTCCGGCATTAGCTCTGAATGTGGACGGAAAACCGGAGGAAACATTGAAAGGTCTCTGAATATGGCTTTGAGGCATTGTGTGGGATTACATCCGGGGAACAGGCAGGGAAAGAAAGGACGGCGAGTCGACCGGTGAAGATTTACGGGTCAACCCTTGCCAAGGGCAAATACCAGCTCCATTCCGCACTCGCTAAACTGACTTTCTACGAGAACAATAAATGATGAATGGTTACACAAAAGAGAAGCTCATCCCCCAAGAGAAACATATCCTTTAATATATTTTTCTATAACCGTTCGCATACGTTGCACTTCAAAGAATTCATACTACACACAAAACTCAACGCCTTGAAATAAACTGAGGCGAACGGTATCACCCCCCATTATGCAATTGTAAGTCTTACAAAGTACTACTTTTTTCGATATTTCCAAATGAAAAGGCAGAGGCAATAATAAAATTATGAAGTTTCAAAAATTATTTTAATGACATTGGCGATGAAAGAACATAACTATTAACTTTTGATTGACCCTGAAACAAAAATTAATCATGAAGACCTTTTAAGAGATAAAAAAAATTGCATCATCAGCGACCCAACGACATGAAAGCGACACTTTTAATCCAAATTACGATTTCATTTGTTCTATGAATCGATATATGTCAATGTCAATTTATGAGCAATTGCAAAAATCGGCATCCTAGTACTTTCTCGTAACAAAGCATTCGAGATATCTGTGTGCTTGCAGAGCTCTATACCTACAACTACCAATACAATGAAAGGTTTTTCGTTTTTTATATGAATTCCAATGTAGTATTAGAAATTCGAAACAAATTAAGAGATATTGTTTGGGAGCATACCTCAACACTTCAATAACTCTGATTCCCCAATAAGCATGTAACGTACTCGTACTCGCATGTAAGCAAACTCGCACATAGAAAAACATTCATGTATATTTTTTAAACCCCGGGAGCCAAATTGTACAGAAGGTGACGCAGATTATTCTAAAATATTCATTTTGCATAATTAGAACGCCAGTATTTCAATTTCAGACAATTTATCCATATTCAAAGAGTTACAATATTGTGCATTCCTCCATATTGAACACCATGTGGCGGGATTTAACGACCACGTGAAAATTACAACAATAGGTAAGAACCGGAACCACGCTAGTTTTTAGAGCATTCCAGATAAACGGAAGTACGTCACTAACGAAGCTTCTAGAAGGACGACAATGCATCAGCAATCAGGTATAAAAGCTGACGCACGTTAACAGTCGAGGGGGTCTCAAAAATCCAGGTGCTGCAGGTCCTAATGCTGGAGAGTGGACTCACATTGATACTGTACGATTTTCACGACATAAAGCGGTCTCAACTAAGCTCATACGGTTAAAGAAGAAGTTTACCTTACGTAATTGGTGCGAAATCAAGACGGAGGGAGTTAATAATATTGTGAAACGTGAGAAGTGAGATCCGGAAGTTCGAGCCTTGACGTCCGTCAGGAGCAGCCGGGAGAAGCCGAGGTTATTACCGCTAGGGAGACGCGGGAGTGGAAGAAACCAACCGTTGGGGCGAGCCGGGAGAAGCCCAGGTTATTACCGCTAGAGACACGCGGGAGAGGAAGAAACCAAGCGTTGGGGCGAGCCGAGAGAAGCCGAGGTTATTACCGCTAGAGAGACGCGGTAAAGGAAGGAACCAAGCGTTGGATGTGGTGTCGGGGATAAAGACGAGACCATCCAACTTACGACACCTGAAGTGAGGTACACCCAGTCCTCGAATAGCGCTGACTCGATTAGCGCTGTTTCGCATTAACGCTGTGTAAAATTTAGTACCATTTTGTTCCCATTAACGCTGGCGTTTCACATTAGCGCTCTCCAAAACTTTCATGGTATTTCGTAAAAATTTAAAGCGATCGATGCACCCGATAAGGAAGACATTAGTAGCTGCAGTAGCCATATCTGTCGAAATTATTCCTAAAAGACATCTCAACAGTCGAAATTCCAAAAATTTTCCTTTGGATGCCCTAGTTTTGACTGCATCTGACGGACTTGAGGGCATTCTGTCGATCATAAGGTGCCGCAAATTCCACGGAAGTCCTAATTTCGTGACGAAGCATTATTCTGGTCGGAAAAAGCGAAGTACTTATTTCGCAACATTTACCTAACAACGACAGATGATGTTGCTCAAGAAATACTTTTTCTCGCATCTCTGTCCATAGTTCACGATTCATTATCGTTTAGACGCGTAGTGTCGGCAAGTGACGCATGCGCAGGCCGCACTCTTAACCTCCCAACGCGCCATTTTCTATTGTTTCAAGTTTCATGTGTATACGTTTTCCCTTTTTCGTATGTTTTGCTAAAAAAACCCACAAATTTTGTTTTTGTTAGACGAAGGGCTTTACTGTTGACAAATATTCATATCAACCTAAAAAGCTCCTCGAACATCGCCTTTTTCACGCCGCGAAAGTCGCAAAACCTTTCAGATGTTGTTCATCCATCGTGCCGTGGTTGTGCACCATAAAAAGTTTATGCATTCTTAAGGTATAGTTCTGCATTATGACTGTTCAGCGAAATAATGGCTGGTCTTTTCTAAGAATTATTAGGCCCTAAGCGAAACAAAATTGAAAAAATGATAAAATTAAACCCGAGTTAAAGCTCGGAATTGATGTAGATGCCGACAAAAGTTAATATTAAACTTAGATGATTGTCTCCTTATTGTAAAAATGCCATTATATTCAAAACCTGGTCATTGGATCGACATATATTGGCGTCACAGTTCGGATCCGCGGGGCGCCATTTTGCGCTTACGTAAAATCTCGAGGCGTTCTAATTTTAATAATTATCAATATTAAGGGCTAATATTTCGCGAAAAGTCTTTTTGTATCAAAAATCGTAAGAACCTAATGTGGTTTCACCATGGCCACGATTTAGTTTCCGCGGAATCGCCCTTTATAATAGTACAGTTTCAAATCATTCAACAGAAACTTGGGAACGCATTATTTGTTATAGCATTATTCCTTATGCAGTTCTATGCTTCGAATAGCGCTGTTTCAACTAGCGCCCGAGTTTCCTGAAACGAATTAAGAGCGTTAATCGAGGACTGGGTGTATTTTGAAGGGAGCAGTTATCCCGATATTGTAAAGGATTTGATTAATGTTGTGTTAAGCCCGTATTGAGTGTTTTACGTGTTGGGCAAGTGATTGATTCATGAGTGAAAAGCATACGCAAGGAAGTTAATCTATGTTGGTGAGGAATGATTTAGAAGTGTTATTTGAGTGAAGTTTTTATTAATTTGTTAGTGGGGTACAATACAGTGTATTCACATGTGCAGTCAGGGCAATAAAAAAATAAATAGATCTTTTAATAGCAAGCACGTTTGTTATAATTATATTTAGTAGGGCTACCGAAAATTTCCCGTAGCGGAGCAGATCCAGTGAAAGAAAAGGTTAGTGGCATTATTGTGTTAAAGGGTGATGTTACAAGCAAAAAGGCCATTTTCTGAATTAATACAGAATAAATAATTATCAGGAAGCTACATCATTAGTTATCAAAATCGCACTCTTTTATACACAATTCTCGAGCCTTCTAATATTATTTACAAATCCGCGCATCAAACTATCAATGTATATAAGGGCTACGTCGAGTTTGTGGACCCTGAAATATGTATAAAAACGAATAACAAGTAATTTACAATATAATTATGGCAATACAATGGGCTCTTATAAGTGTTTCCAACTTAGAACTATTTCAAAAAACTTATAGCACAAAACAAAATTCGACGCGTCTGGTTCACGTCTCACAGAATCCGATTCTAATATCTTTTACCAATATGATTGCAATGTCACGTCTAAGCACAAGAATTTCTTGCATTGAATGACGATACAGGAGAATGTAAAAATTTTATTAGAGAACTCTTAGTTTCAACCCAACGACCAGGGACCTCTTTTGGCTGACCGTGAAAAAAAAGCATAAGTGTTTTCTTTAACTATCGATTTTTTTGTTCATCAATTTGCTATTAATAACGAAACCGCCGATTTCTGGTATGAACGTGTGTATCAAATGGACGATTCTCGATCCGAGGAAGCCGCGCGAAGTAATGTACACAGAGGGCACTGACTGCGACTCAGTTATCTGAGTGAGTGACATGCCACTGCGGCAAAGAATGAATTATGTGCGTTTGTTCTTTACTTCGCTGGCACTTTAAATAGGCACGTAAATAATGGATAGGAGGGCACACAAAATTACTTCAGCGTTACATCATTACAGAAAGTTAGAACTATCAGCGAAGAGTTCACGGGATATGACCGAAGGTAAAAAAGCAAATAATAGGTGTTTTTTCGGTGACGAATGAATTTTAACAAAATCCGCTTCCGGATGTATCTGTTTCCCATTAAAAATGTTCACGAGCAAACTATAATATAAGACTTGAGAGAGTAATAATAATCTTGATTCATTGAATTGATGGCAAAAGCAGACAAAACTAGAAAACATAAAAAACTAGAAACTCAGGGTGGAAAAATCATGTCGAAAGCACTCCTCAACGGTTTATAGCGGCCTACTTCTCGTATTCTTCACTTACGCTTTACTTCTCTCAGAATATGCGAAATACTATGTTGCCTGTGCTAGAAAGCATATTATATGATTGAAAAGACATTCTCTCGTAGTTGAAAAAATTTTGTCATGTATGTCTACCAAGGGTGAGTCTATATTTAAATTCTCTTCAATGTATAAAAGAGTGGGAAACATTTAGGCCATTCACACTCATGATATTCAATCTTACAAAAAGAGGTCAACAATTCTCATGAAAACCCGAGCTATTAAAAACTGACTACCTTTTTCTGAAGCAGAAACAACAGTTTTACATCAGTGGAATGCCTCGTAAGTCTATTACCGTACGATAAGTGTGATTGAAAAATTGCATGGTAAGCTTTAATATGACTCATTTTTAACACACCATTTAGCTTCTAGATTAAGAATAGATATCTGCCATTTTTTCCCTAATGGTAAAAATGTAATGACTCCACATTATGTTGGAGTCAAGGTAAAAGAATTTTGACACCATTATCTTCCAGGGCCACAGGTTTGCGGGTAAAATTTAAAGGCTGTACTTTAATTGGAATCATGAACCCCTTTCAAAGGAAAACCAACTATCAGCTTGCAGTAAGGTCAGTAGCGTAGCTAGGAATGGGCGAACGGGGCAGTCCGCCCCGGGCGGCACATTTTTAGGGCGGAATTTTTGGCAATGAAAATAATTTTTAAATACTTTTACAATAAGAGCAAGAGTAAAATTGTCATATATTCCACGAGTTAAAAATTATAAAATTTAAGATCAATATCTAAACATGTTGTCAAAGGTCCCGAATCCGATCGAACAAAATACTGCTGTTGGCCTGGATCAGGCTTAAGGTATATACTTATAAGGTACACTCAAGGCTCATGGTTGTTATTATTTGTTACAGCAACGAGATACGAAGTGATGAAGTGATAATAACCGCCCCGGGCGTCTCAAACTGTAGCTACGCCACTGAGTAGGGTGACATTTATTTTGGTCACAGCTTCAGATGACTGGCACAATGAAAGTTTTTCCATCAGCATAAAAGGCGCATTCATTGGATACGTTTACTAGAAGGTCGTGTATCATCAGAAGAAAAAGGAGGGTGCTTGGTACTGAGCCTTGTGGCACCCCCCTGATTAAAATTTAGAAATTCAGACTGACTACCGTTAACCTGTACACATTGAATAATATTTTATAAAAAGTACCTAAAAACGGCAGTAATTAAACCACCGTTAATATGATATGTCAATGGAACGTATTAATTTTATAGATTTAAAAATAAATAATTACAACTTCTTACACTTCTTCGTAAAAGTTTACGGTACAGTTGTATAATCTCTTGAGAAGAGTTTTTCATTCAAATGGATTATTTAAAATGTATAAATACTTAAGTAAGCGTCAGAATCAACTATGCGCACTCTTTTGGAGTGTAACTGATTCAATAAATTAAAAATAAGAAACGACAAAAACTCGACCGATTTGGATCAAATGAAATGAGATGGCATCTAGAGTTTGAGGATGGTGAACTGGGAGAAGAACTACCCAGGTTACTAACGGGGGAAAAAATGCAACAGAGGTTTTAAAAAAGTTATTGGATTGAACGCGCCTGTAGAAAAATTACACCCTTTCGTCCGCCTTAAACCAACCATTTCACAGTTTACTTTGGGCAACAATAATAATAACTACGGCAGTATTAGTAACGCAGAAGATAATTATCCAGTAATAGTCAAATTAATTACGACGGAATTCTCATTATTGGCAATGGAATTCGCCGGTAAAAAAAATTAGGTCAGATTTTTTGGCTAATTCATTTTTTACCGTCAAAAAATTATTCATACGAAGTACTGGAAGTACACAGTAAGTGTCCACTTCCATCAGAAGTTCTGCGATGATTTCAGAGATATTCACCTCGCATCCATTGATAGAATCAGTTACATAACAGAGGACGCAAGGGGGTCGCCTGCTCTGCGAAAAACGGGATCATGCGATAGCACTGATGGTAATAGCAACTTCTAGCACCGATCGACGAACTGGTATCATGGTTGCTGCAAAAATTCTGTTCCAAAGAAACAGATACCGACTAACGACATTCATAGACCATTTCAAGTATAGATATATACAGTATACACCCTTTCCGTCGGAGAATTGAGAAATTTTAACACGCCATTCGAGTGCAAAGATTGTGATACCCAATTAGCAAATACGATCCCCATAAACATATTTTTAGAAGATGAAGGTGTACGTGAAGAGAGAGAAAACTTAAACATTTAAAAAATTTCCCTGAGCCAACAGGCACTTCATTTGGTATTTCACGAGTATCAATAGCACTCCCAACTCCTTCAACAACGATTGATGACGCTCATATTCATTCAACAAATGCAGTGCATGACCATAATGCAAAGAATATGTATATGCACATACACATTCATTATCTTATAGATTCATTCCAAATCGGTACCATGGCAAATATTCTCAATGGTGGGTCTCGTGAAAGCTCTAACCAACACCAGGGACCATATGGAACATGGATTATTATAAAATCAAGAATAATAACCCTGTGTGACACACGGGAAATTTACCGTTTCGATGAGAATGTGCGAAATTTGAATGCTTTACGCCAATATCAACATAATTCATCACTTTCTTTACTTATGCCATAACCGCAATTGGAGATACTTTAATTTAATTTAAGATCAATTAACTCTGTAACATTCTGTCGCCTTAAATTGATGCGCAACACAAATGCTTCAAGCTAAATGACAGAAGAGTAATTCATGTACGATGTAGATGAAGTCATATTTTGCATAAGTAGTGCCATACAGTAAATGGCATTAAAAACAGACGATCCCACGAACATGACCACTAAATACACCATTTCATGAGAAAACTTATACACTTAAATTGATTAACAAGTGATTACATGAGCATAATGAACAAGGAGTAAATTTAAAGTCACATCATCCACTTGGTACCCATCTACTAAGCGCTTGAGTGAAAGAATCGCCATTAAAACGTCCAAGTTCAAAATAACAACTACCTTGAGATGCGTATTCGTTAAACTACGAAATCAATGCTCTCAAATTAATCGGTAGGAATACCAATAAATATGATTAGAATTTCCATAAATCCAAATTAGTAAAATCCCACAACATACACCTACTACATACGGATAGGAGGTTATCATCATCATATGAAAAACATAAAACAGTATCTACCTTCAAGTCGATCTAAATCTCCGTACTGAGACCGCTTCCTGCTGATCATCTCCAACTCTACCGTGATGACGATAAGTATTTCAGAAGCTGACGATGATGATGACCAACTCGAATTCACCTGTACACCATCCACAAACAAGCCATGTTTTCTGAAACTGACAAAAAAACTTCACACTGCGCCACTGAATTAGGCGGGAATACAAAAATATGAGGAAAAGTATTAGTTCCGTAAATACGTCTTTTACCCTAAACTTTGCGCAGAAATCTTAATCTCTTAATTACAAGAGCTATCTAAATAAAAGAGTCGTTGAGGGCGTAGGTAGAGCCGGAGATAGATTAGATTACTCGAACCATTATATACAAATTGATAAAGAGCCTCAAGCAAATCAAGAATTTTTAGCTTGTGTAGAACAAAATACGTCGGCATGATTGTGCCCTACTTATAAATGTGTAAGTAAAATTCAACAAAAATAGATAATTTTTTACATGATTTTCATTGATGTACTTATAATACTGGCCTAAAATAACCTTGGGATCCTATATCTCGCGCATAATTTATCCCACGCAGTTTAGTAATAGTGTGATGTACAAATTAACTTCAACTTTGATCAAATCCCATTTTAAATCTCTTTTAAAACACATTTAAAATGTCCATAACATGACCCCAGAGTTGATAACATAATCATATGTTTTCTTCTTTCATAATTCAATTTTGATTCATACAAGTTAGCTCATATTTTTAGAATGAAACCAAAATAGATGACAGAAATACAGAGTTTAAGTATTGACCATTTAATCGCCTTTCAAAGGAATTCCTGCCTAAAAACGTGACCTCTATCATAATTTGACTCCACCATGAAATATGTAATAACTTACAAAGATACTTCACCACAGGTTTTCACTGTTATATGGATAAGAATAGATCAAAAGGGTGTGTGCAGTGATAGATCTAGGGGTGGCAAGCTGCCCCACGCGCAGAGGTAAGGGGGCACCAAAATGGGCAGAAGCGTTAGAATAATTATTCAAATTATTATGATTTTTGGGGAGATAAACAAATGAGCTAAACCAATCTGTGTAAGCCACTGCTGTTTTTGTTTATAATAGACCTCTTACTTAGTCATTGCGGCGATAAACCAGAATGAGGGGGGAGGGGGCGCCGAATTACATTCTTGCCCCGGGCACCGGAGAGCCTACATCCGTCCCTGGGTGCGTGGAATGGGACATAGCAGCAGGTTATAATCAATGGTTAAAGTCTGTTACCATAAGATTACAACTTCCCTTTCCCTTAAAATTAATTTAGCTTCTGAAAGGTCTTAAAAAAATAATTTCAAATGAAATGCTTGCTTCCTCTGTTCATCGGCATTTCAATTGTGTTTTCATATAGTATATTGAAACGCAATGTGCATTCTCAAAGAAACTAGTGGTACTTGCAAGTAAACTGAAGAGAGTAAGATCTTTCTCTCTTCAGTTTACTTGCAAGTCCCATTTCATCATGCTTCGGTCATTTAGTCCTATTTCAAAATAAAGATGACTTGCATGAAATAAACTCTGATTGAAATAAACATATTATGCAGTTGAAAGGGCTGGTTGAGAAAATGTGAATACCTCTAGGAACTCTTGAATTTTCCAGGAAAAGAGAATCACAGCAAAGATGTTTTTACTAATTGTAAGCGATAAAAGATAGATGGCTACAGTATTAATAGAGTTATTTGGAATTTTAACTACTTTTAGGATATTTTCCAAATCCAATGCTTCCCCTCCAATGTCTGAGGCTTCTATTCAATGATTAAAATAATTCTTTTTGGGTATTATCTATGTATAAAATTAATCACTGATGAGTTCACTTAGTGGAAATTGTCCATAGGAAGAGGAAAGGCACTTTGTGGAAATTTCCACACACTATTTTTCTCAACTGGTTTCAACAGCTACAACGTCATTATCAAACGGCTAGAAAAAACAAGAAGCAGGCGAGTCTCTTATACATACACTCAGGGCTTTATTTCTGGGAAAATAAGGTGAGGGAACTCAGTTGTCCATAAGAGTTACGAAAAAATCCAAATGACCTTTGATTGATTCGTGCAAGTTAAGGGAATTTACTTAGACCAAAAAAGGTGCCAAAACGCAGTTCCGCCACGTACCGCCAGAAAAAAAGCCTTGTATGCACTTAAACAGGAGGTGAAAGATAGGAGGTAAGGTGAAGAGGGGGGAGTAGCAGGGGTGATAATGAAATATATGGGAGGGACCAGGGTCATGGGGAAGTGATTGAGGATGGGGAGGAACAACCACAGAAAGAAATTGGGAGTGATTTGCTAGGAACAACCTCGTTTACCAATTTGTTCCCTCATAATTTAGAAAATGCTCATACATCAATATTTTCTATAAAATCTAATTTAGCCCCTTTTCCATAAGTATGAAGTACATAAATTTTAAAATCAGATGAATGATCCCTCTCAATCAAGTCCTTGGCAAACATTGATTTGTTATCAACATGAAGCAGTGATTTCCTATGCATTGTAAGTCTCACACTAAATTTTCAACCATTTTGCCCAATATAGCTACAATATTACAATCACATGTTGCAAATTTCATCAAATAAATACTCATTTTGTCATTGTAATTAAAACAATCTTTGGAATTCAATTTATCAGAATTAAATAGAAATTTACCAAAAGCCACAGGGTTATAAAAATATCACTTCTATATTCTCTTTAAGAAAATGTCCATTATATAGAGTAATCATTCATCTGATTTTAAACTTAATGTGCTTCACACAAGTGAAAAAGGGGCTAAATTTGATTTTATAGAAAATTGATTAAGTTTGACATGGGAGCATTTCCTAAATTCTGTGGGAACAAATTGGTAAATGAGGTCATCCCAGTCACTGTTGAGGTTGTCAGTTCCTCTATACTCTTATGTTGGTATGGGAGGAGAGGGGTGATGGGAGTGGGTGAGATGGTTCAGGTCAGGGGCGGCTCCAGACCAGAGGTTCAGGGGGGTGGCTCTTGGGGTATGGAATACCACCCAGGAAAAGGGGGATTCGTGGGTCTCGTCCCAGAAATTCATAGCAAACTATGTACAAAATGCCACGTTATACATGGTTTGGAAGCAAAACTTTCCTTTATAAGAAGAGCAAGTTTTTACTAAATGCACATTTTCCTTTTAGATTGCCACCAAGTGTACACTAATTCCAAAATTATTTTTATTTACATTCCCATTTAATTTGTGGTTTTTAAAAGTTTTAGTTTATTTAAAATTTAACTGGATTTTATGGTAAAATAACCAAAACTACAATAACAAAAAAGCAACAAAATAATTTAGGCTTTTAATTTAAGGTCTATGACAAAGAAATACAATGGGTTTTCTGGATGGGGGCAATTGCCCCTTATACTGCCCCCCCACCCTTGGGGCACGCCAATAGTTCAGGTTCTTCTAGAAATTCAAGGATTACATTCACTGTGCTTTTGTCCTTGATCCCAGTTTAAGTTATTGGTATACTTAAAAGCCTCTGGCATTTGAAAAGAAAAGTTGGATTTTAATCAATTCTTAACATAGAAAATATCATGAAGTATTATTACAATTAGATACTTTATCTACAGCTTCCAAAGTCACAGCTAGTTATTGTGGTAGTGATCATATTTAGTCTAAGGTACCAAGTTATACCTTGTTTCTAACCCTTCCTTAAGATGCCTGCAAAGTAATGAGCACAATGCGAAGGATCGAGAAACATTCATTGATATTAGAAAAAAATATGGACAGACCAATTTTTGAGGATTAGTTCATGAACATTGAAAATTTTAGGAACCAGTTATTACAAAGCACTGAAACCCATTCCTATGAGAAGATTTCAGGGTATGTGAGATACTCTCTAAGGAGTGAACAGGGAAGAGAATTAATGAAGAAGTACCTACACCCTCATTACCCTTAAGGGAAAAGTAATGGCTCTCCTCATTGAGGCTCATGAATCAGAGCAGAACGCAGACATACATTTACATAAAGCCTTCAATTTCTTTCCAAGGAAGGCAAAGTAGAAGAGATTTAACTATTTTAATAAAAGGCTCCTTTCTCTTCCTTATTTTAGCATTCATGTCTCTCCTTCACTTCTGGCACATAATGAAATTTCATACATGCCCTTTTGTTTCTTAGATGCCTAATATTGTTTGAGAAAGAAGATTTTTGCCCATATTCATCCAGGAATTGCTTGAACAAGGAAGTATAAATGAAACTACATTCCTCCAATTAACAAGCCTGGATTCAAGATTGTTCGTGAAATAAGTATGCCAAGTTTCATAATTGAGTTTTCAAAATTCCAGTATTAACATGTTACGTTGTTGCATATTTAACTTTTTTAAATCTTATGGTTCTCTCAACAGATTCATATTCCAAAACAACAGAAAGATCATATTTCTTCTTAAAATATGCCACCAAAACGAAGAGACCTGAGTTTGAGAGAAAAGCAAAAACTGTTAAAAGACTATGATACATTGCACAAATGCAGTCAAAGAGAAGCGGCTCGAATACTAGGCATTTCACAGCCTCTACTGTGCAAGCTTCTCAAATTCAGAAAACACGGTGAAGTAAGAGGTGTTGACAATGAAAACTTGAACAGAAAAAGAATGAGATATGGCAAAAATGCAAAGGTAGAAAAGGCATTATTTGATTGGTTTCAAGAAACTGATGGAATGAATGCTGTGATAAGCAGGAGTATTTTACGTAAGAAGTCAAAAGATCTTGCATGCAACATGGGTGAAAAGGACTTCATCCCAACAACCGGTTGGCTTCGCAGGTGGAAAGTGAGATACAACATAGCTTCACAAAGAATTAAATGCAGCGATGTAAAAGAAGAAGAATGGGCTAAGGCTCCAACCGAAGGTATTAGCTCAATGGAAACTAACACCATCATCACCTATGACTAGAGAAAATGAGAACCGGACAGAAAACAATGGCAGCTCTCTTCTCATACTTCCAAACCTTGATGAAATAGAAAATGCCCTAAAAATATTACAAAAAGTATTAGAACTTTATGGAGGGATGGACAGTGATTATAATGCACTTAAAAAGATAGATAAACGCATACATATCCTGGTTGCAGGAAATACAAAGCAATAGTTTGAATATGGTATGTTGTAGTTGTGCTATAGGGTATCAAATGATTATATTAATATGCATTACAATGCACAGATTACATATTGTTTTGTATTTTGATATTCATTAAAGGGTCGTTTCTTCGTCTGTAAATGCAATATTCAGTGAAAAAGGATTACAATATGCTGTGAGATGATAACATTAAAAATAAAAGATTGAATGCTAATCAGTGATTCTCTTACAAAGAATAGCAGTCATATTTCATTTAGAATTTTATTATTCTCATTAACTATAATGTCCCATTATATGCATTGAAATATTAACTTAAAGTAGATTATTACTTCAATTAAAACCGGAGTAAATATCACAGCACTTGACCCCAATACCAAACTTGAATCTTCCAAAATAACCTAAAAAGTTTACTACACATGTACAGTAAAACCTCGATTATACATACATAGTTGGAGGGACCAAAAAAGATGCAATATGTAAAATCAGTGTTAAACCAAAGGTTGATAAAAATTCATGATGCTATAATTTTTTTTTGATACATCATATTTCAGAGTCATATAAACTTGTTTTGATGAGTGGATTTCATTTGTGACGGCATATAAGATGCACCTTTTTCCCCTAAAAGACACTACAAAATCAACCCCAGATCTTATAAGTGAAGGTAATTCCACACACAGGCTAAAGTCATCCATGATGCTCTCAACTGACAACAAATCTTACCCCGGATAGTCTGTACTATCCAGCTCTTACCTAACTATTATCATTCATCACCGGTATTATTGCTATGAACAGTACTATGCTTGATCCGCATTTGCTCAAATATAGCCCCCCCTCCCATTCAACTTTTCATCTCTGTTTTTGGAAATGGATACCTAGTTTCCACCCATATTTATTCTCTTACCATGAATTCCCTTCGTATTGATCTTCTTTAATTAAAAAATAACATTAGTTGTTTTTTTTTCAGTTAATCCACAGATCTAATTCAAGGAAAAATATTCTACACATAATTGTATCACGGGTTGCATACATGGACTTTTCTGCATCATTGTATGTCTACAGATACTTCATTATGATGGAAAATCAATGAGATAATACAAATATTTCAAAAATTCTTAGAATCGTCGAAATTATGAGCAAAGTTGCTGGTCTATTTTTTAGGGGTACCTCAGGTGGAGTGGAAAAATGTTTAAGACTCCCATGCATTGTAACGTGGATCCCCTTCCCATCCCCCCATTTATTTACCACTGGAGTGCATATGCAGAAATTACTATATGATGAAGTTTTGGCTTTTGAATTTTATAATATTTTTTAATATTCCAAGTTCGTACAAAACTAGTATTGCAAATAACCTCAACACCTCACCTCAAATGACCTCAACAAAAAATACTTGGTGGATATAATCCACATTACAATAATACATTATGCCAGCTGGAATGGATGAGCTCTAATACATATGCAATTGATGTATGAGTAATTGTAAACAAGAATTAACATTTTATACATTCAAAAATTAAAATAATTATGTAAAATTCAAAGCCCTAAACAAAAACAGCTACAGGCACATTTTAGCTGTTTCGTGACAATATAAAAAGTGTATAAGAACCTGAGACTAAAATCCTTTCAATACAATGTTTAACCCAAGTTGTCCACCAGGTATACACACCAAAAAGACAAAACTAACTACATGCCTACATATAAATTTAAGTTTTCTTCTTAATACATAAGCACGACAACATCTAGACCACTAATGCATTAAAGCTGGTTAGTTTCTTCCTTCATTTTCTTTTACATATCTCACAGGTTGCTTTCTTCCATATCTGCTCCTAGTCCTCTTCTGTTCGTTATGGTGATCCATTAAAATTGGAACAAATTTCTCAGGCACAATATGATAATAATTCTGCAAATACCAAAATGCACTGGATTAATTACAATTATCAAAGACACTAAGGAGGAGACACAAAGCACAACACTTATCAAAGGTCGAAGCTTAGAAAATTATCCGAAGACTCAACAGAAATGTTACAATTTTTTACCCATGCGTGTAAGGGATTTGTCTATTGAAGAATTTAAAATACTAATAAAACGTATATGAATACAAATGTGCATATTTGTACTTGATGTATAAGTAGCAGATAAAGATAAATACCTGAGAATGACAATAACTTAAGACCTATCCTGAGATAAATATGTACATTAAAAACATTTCTGGCACTGAATTTAAGAGATATGGATACATCAGCAAACAGGTAGAAGAATTTAGTGGAAGGGGTGAAAGAGAGATGTCATCTCACACTCATTAGGTCACATTTCAAGTACTATGCTACGTGTACTATGGTTCTAGAACAGAAAGATGTGATTCATAAAATAAATGACAGCCACACACATGGTTGAGCATACATAAGAGTGTAACTCAGCTGATGGAAGGACTACAAGGGAGCTACTATGCAAAGATTGCTGGTATAATGCAGATCACCTGACTTTCAGAGTGACAAAGAGTATATTCTTTCAGCCCCACACAACGTATCTAGAAGGGAAAAAATAAGAGTCACTGCAAAACAGGTACCAAATGATTTCTCTTTGAGAGGACTAGAAAAAAAATTCCCTAGATACAGGTCCTTAACCACTTCCTTGACAAGCCAGCATATATTCGGGCTCCGAGGTGGTGCAAAATCTGACGCCCCCGAATATAGTTGGGCAAGTCCGTGATGTCTGTATCTTTTTCTTTACGCCCGAATATAGTCAGCCGAAGCTAGTATTTTACGTTCCTGTCGCCTCGCGTACTGTTGAAGGTCCAGAGCCAGCGATGCAGCAAGCCCTCTTTTCAAATATGTAGTGATTTCTAATGTTAACACAATGGTCATTTTTTGGCAATATTTCTAGCAATTCGAGGGTTAAATTTTTTATGCACTGAAAAGTTATCCCATTACGGAATACTATTCACCTATATTGTCATTCGTAACCGTCCGTATATTTACTTCATGCATGGAGTTCTTTTGCAAACTTGCGTTTCATAAAATTAAGAAAAGAAAAAGAAGTAAAAGAAAAACATTGCAGTCGGCTTCATATAATAATACATTTTAAAAAATTCACAAATATATAATATATATATTTGTGCATCATATGATGCACAAATTCATGTATTATCTTGTTCATCAAGTTACAGGTTCCACTCAAATAAAGAAACTAATGCTAATAATTTCATATGCCAATGCCTTCACACTTACAGTCATTAGAAATGCAGAGTCATCATCAGCATCTCTCACACATGACAGGTAGATCTCCACACCACGTCTAAATACAAAATAAGACTGAGCTGAAGACAGCTTGACCCAAAGATGAATTAGGTAAATTGATTGGAATGTGATTGCCTTTGCCATCAAAGCTGTGATTGGACGCTGATACCAGATTTCGAAATATCTCTGAAAATAATAAGCAAATAAATAAGCTAACTTCGTCAATTTTTTCTGAAAATTAACGAATGAAATATTTCATGTGGTTATTTCACCAATTAAAAATTATTCACATACAATCTGATACATTCTCTTGTAACTACCATATTTGCCAGTATATAAGATGCACATTTTCCCCCTCCAAATACTCCTAAAAATTAGGTGCATCTTATTCAATTCATCAAAGGTAATCAAAACTAGGAATGGAAATTTCAGTCAGTCTAAAACTAAATTTCTATGAAACAGGTTTATATTGTTATAGATGTATCAGTTTTCTATTACACTTTTGTTAATGAATTTTCCCGGCCTCTAAGATGCACATTTTTACTCCAAAATACATTTGAAAATTGGCCTTATGTGTCCACATGCATCTAATGTGGCAAATGCAAAGGTATGTCTTCATGTATTCCATTTTGTGTTGCCATTGGAGGTTTCTATCTCTCTATTTTTGCTGCAGACTGCATCATGGCGGCGAGCTAATGGTGCACTCTCCAACAGGCATTTGTTTATGGGATTTGACAACTAATAACTTTAATACAGCAGCTATTAATAAAAATAAATATCCCATTTTTTCCATAAATTTTTTATTTATAAACAAGTGTTGATTATATTTTATTCTTCTAAAATATAACCCAAAAAATCAAGGTGTCTCTTGTGCACCAGTGCATCATATATGCTGGGAAATATGGTACAATTATCAAATCACTCTAATTGTACTATCCATAACCTGCATATACTAATATGCATGAAGGTTGTCATTAGTTGTTGGTGGTAAATACAAAACTGGATTCTTGGAAAAGCGGAGGTCACTTGTATCATTGAGAATAGTAAGGTAGGTTGGAAAGGAAACAGCAAATAGTGGAAGGGTGGAGAGAAACTGGCATTAGGATTACCCTAATCTTAACAATAGGTACCAAGGAGTCCACAGTTTAACATTCCACTCAACTGCTGGAGCTTTACACTTAAGCACTCTCCACATTGCAACCAATTTGAGATCCAGTTACCACTGAGAAATCTCTACAGCTGCCAGGATTTAAAATTGAGTGTATGCATATTTTATTGAGAGTTGATCAATAAAATATGCATACATTTCATTAAAAGTGTTCAAGAACCAACTAAACGAAGTTTAAAATTGAGCTCTGGATGGGAAGCCAATACTCTCTCAACCACTCCTATCTTACTTATGTTAAAAAGTACTTGAAGCGTAATGCTCATAGCAGACAATCACATTTCATCACTGGTAGAATTTATACATTGAAACTCATATAAAAAGGAAATTTTTTCAAACCCAAAGCAAGTAGTAGGTGTGAACAGAGAAAAAATTGTAACAAACAACTGCTTACCACCACTTTTAGGATATTTTTCATCTACATATGTATATACAATGATCACACCTTATGGATAATATTTTTACTGCCTAACATCTACAGGTCCTAACTCCCATTTAATAATTGTGTAGTTTTAGAGTAAAATAACTTGACCATGGGATTGAAAGCACAAAGCAGTGTCATCCAAATTGGGGGATTCTGAAAATGTATTTGACAACACACTTTTCAAGTGTCATAGAATAGTTAGCTCTTACCAACAACTAGCCTTCCCTTGTTTCAGTAGAAATTAATACAATGGATTAGAGCAATTATTAATTGCAAAAAAATTATATAATTATGAACATCAAAGATTATTCTGAAAAACTGTGGCTGACCAAAGAAAATACATAATTTTTCTGAAAAACTGTGGCTGACCAAAGAAAATACATAATTTAAGGAGTTGATACTACATTTCCTTTAAATATTTTTGCTCATTGGCCATAGATGAGAGATTCAAAACCATGTCTAATTCTAAGAATCCCTCTCACTGTGAAAAATCTCTAGGCTAAATAAACATTTCATCTCATCATTCATTCAAACATGGGCATGAGATTCAAATATGGACATATGTTTTACCACGTACTAATTTTTGATTAGGTGTTATACTATTGGCCTTAATAAGGTAACCCACTGGCATATTATTCCCAGAGGCTGTACTACATTGTTCAATCAGTTGAAACAAGGAAAACTCCTTCAACAGCCTCAGTTTGGAAAACTCAGCAAAATATTTTTATCTAACAAGCAGTTGAGATGCTAGAATAAGCAAAAAATAAAAGAAATCGGGGTGTAATAGGGAATGAATACATAAGTCCTAAGGACAAGTGATAAAATATAGAACTAAACATCAATGACAATGAGATATAAATGCAGATATCTCACACAGATTTAATAGAAAAAATATGCTCATAGCAGCATACTAATATAATACTACAGCCTCCATATCACAATTTACTCACCACTAAGTGCATATGGAAAAGTGAACTTTTATAATGATACCTGCAAAAATCCATCGTTGATGTTGGCATGATACACAAGGCTTTGGGGAAGATTAAGTGTGTAGCAAAGGATCGAGGTTAAACTCCTTGTGAAGACAAACTTACTCCCTCCCTTTTCGTCAGGTGGTCTGACTCGAGGAAAATTTAAAACATTTTCAGCCACCTGGAAGAAATAGGCTGATCATCAATGACTCCATCAAAATGGTACTATCATAATACATGATAGCACTTTTCAGAGAACCACAGAAACACAACAAGAATGACTTATTATAACACGTGTTAATGAAAAATTATTAATGTTCTTAAAACTTAAATCCTTGTACATAATGAGTGCTCAAAATGAGGCCACAAGTATTGTATTATGATGTAAAATATGTATGAGGCATGATGAAAAAGTAATGGGTCTGCTGCCATACATTTGGAAAGAAAACACGCTGAGCAGAGCCTCTAGTCACAAACTGACCTTGTAGTAATGGTACTTCAGTTTAATGTACTTCAACAGCTAAGGTCATTGTCAGCCACTTGCAGATATTAAATGCAAATTCGAGCCGAGTCCAAAGATGCTTATGTTTGGTGATCGAGCAGGAACCTGTGTTTCCATTATGAAATGCTGTTTCATTTTGACCTTGGACCCTGTCCTGCATGTATAATCAGCTTCAATGCTCCAGCTTGTGTTGACTATTTACAGTAGAACTTTTAGCAAAGTTGTGTAGTGCATGTCACCACATTCACAACGGCAAAGGAAGTTGTGACTAGATTGTGCATAACATTGTGCTAAAATATTCATGATACTCAAATAGAGACTAGAGCAAAGTTAAGGAAAGCTTGTGGGGTTATTTATGAGCCACACATTAGCTTCAAGTGAGGTTCAAACATTTGCAAGATGGCCAAACAAGTCAAAGCCTAAGTGGACCTACAACCAGTAAAACCAAGAAAAACATAAAAAGTTTTACACTTAGTTGTGTGATCATATAACTGTGAGTTATTAGATGAAGCAATGAGATGACACTGCTGACAGTTTTCAAAGACTTCAAGAGAATTTTTCATCAAGAGTGGTTATGCTCCACCTAGCCAGATAGTAAACAAGAAGTACATGATACTGTGAAATGCTGTGGTATTTGAGGGATGTATTCTGTCAGAAAAGTGCCCCACGAGTGCAAAATCCTCCAATGCACCTGCCGCGTCAAAGCAGGTGGTACAGCTGATTTTGGCCAAGCACGCTGCCTCCAGAGCCATAATATTCCCAAGATCTTACCCTGTGGATTCCCTCTGTTCCATTTTTAAATTATGAAACAAGGATATTGAGCAGTTTTTTTCATCTCAACTTATACTTGAGTCACAGATTTTAGTTAATATTTTAGGCTGAAAAGAAGTACCGTCAGCGGAAGAGGTCTTTTTTCTTTCGACTGGCCAGGAGACCACCTCGGGAGATTCTTCTGAAAGCGTGCTGACTATATACCAAGAGTTCACGGTACCTAGCCTACAGATTTACTTGAGCTGTATTATATTTTTGAAATATAATTGTTATTGTTGGAAGTCAATCCCATTTTAAGGCTGTTGTTATTTCCTTTATAAGGCTGTTGTTGCCGGCCCCGGTGGTGGCGGGGTAAAGTCCTCGCCTGCTAATCCAAGGGTCGCAGGTTCGAGTCCTGCCTGGTTAGGTTTTTTGCTTGCCCAGGGCATGGGGGTTTGTCAAGTTCTGGTGGTTTGGCCCCTGAGAAACCTGATGACAAGCCAATGGCTTCTCGGAATCTCAGGCACATACGGCCCTCCAGAATCGTCGGAGAGCAAAAAGAAATTTTTGTTTCGACTGCATCTACCTGCCTTTGTCAGTTCAATCACGATGACGAATTCCCATTGAGTTTCCCTCACAGTCGGACATAGAAACGTAGGTGAACATGGAGCCGTTAACCCAGTGGGAAACCCGAGAAAAGTTCCTGCACATCATTCGCCGGGAAAGCACCAGATCTTACTTCACTCGTAACTTTCACGATCTACCCCTTCCGCTCACACGCTTTCACCCTACTATCATATACCTATGTATCTGTTTCACTACACAACTCTCATCCATTCTCTCAACATTGCCAAACCAACAAAGCACTCTCGCTTCATATATGTCCATTACTGGTGCATCCAACTCACATTCTTTCTTGACCCACTTATTCCTACCTTATTCATCCTACTATTGCCACAAACATTCACCATGAATTATCAATTGCACATTTTCAATGAATTTTTACATGGAAATGTAATGTTTTAGCAATTTTTTCCACCCAGAAAAGTAATTCTAAGGGAATTAAAATATCATTCTCTCATTAAATTTCATGAAAGTGATGTAGTAAGGAGTGTGAGCCTCAGGCATCAAATGAGTCTCAATATTTTACTGAGAATGTCAATATGCCACCTCAATGGAGCACTTACTCTCAATAATTTAAATAACGTAAAACTATTATACCTACATGTTCCACACCATACAATCTATGCATTATTAAAGTTTAGAAGTCTGCTTCGATTTGACACCACACTTAAAAAACACTGCCCAAAAGCAAGCAGTGGCTAATTTTAATTGCTACTACACATTGACATAGAGGGCAATAATTTACATAGAGGGATAAACTATCTCCCAAAACAGCAAACATATTTAAATTATGGAGAAAAATTACATTATCATTACTTAAGTATGACTTCACAAACTAAAGTATGTATAAGAGACAGTTGCTATTGCTACAGTAGATGGATATTTAGAAATTGGGTGATTTTGCACATGTAAGAGGAGGAATTTTGTGCGTGTCGATTCATTTGAATTGCACATAAAGCAGTTTCCCCTGGCTGGCTTAATCCATGACCATCACTAAAACTCAGGGACAGACATTTGACAAGATTGGGATGTATATGCCTGAACCTGTTTTTACACATAGGTAATTGTACACAGCTTTGTCAAGAGTTAAAAGCAAAAACAGGTTGTGATTACAAGTTATACAAGGAAATAGTCAGGGGAAGATATTTAAAAATGATAACGCTACTTACATTATTGATTGTGTTAATTCTATATTATTATAAATTATTTGTTGGGTGTAGCTCTTTAAAGTAATTAAAAGCATGACTGCTAATACATTTAGCTTCACTTGTGTAACATTGATTTTGATATTTTTTGTGATAGTTGAGCTATAAGTATTTGGATAGAATATGTATTTGCAATTTAAATTTATTAATTGCATTTGAAGTTAATTATGTAGTTTTTTTATTTACTGTTTTAAGCAGATGGAGTATGCTAATTTCTCTAGTCTGGTACATATTTCTCATAAACCACTTCATCTACATCTACATACTACCCCGCAAGCCGCCTCAATAGGCGTGTGGCGGGGGGTGTTAGGACACCAGCCGTTTACATATAAAAAGGAAACGCTCTAATGAAATTACGCCTAGCATTTATTGAAGTCCCTTATTGTTTGGGGGAAAAACGAATTCCCATAACTATCCGTTCGGCAAAATATCTCTCTTAATATATCGTTTCTGTAGATCCTGGAAATATAGTGGGGTTCTCATATGATGTTCTCCGTGTCGCTCTGAAAGATATCTATTCTCAATTGTTCAAGCAATCTAAGCCTAGCGCGCAGCCTCCGAGTCTCTAGCGGCTCCCAGCCTAATTTGTTTAACATCTGTGTAACGCTGTCAGTACGCCCGTAGCAGTTTTTGACGAATCGCGCAGCTTTCCTTTGTATTTTATTAAGTTCCCGGATTAAGTCTTTCTGCACCGGATCCCATATGCTCGCTGCATATTCAAGGTGTGGCCGGATGAGTGCAAAATAGCACCTCTCTTTTACTTTTTCATGTGAAAATCTTCCCACAATACGCTTGACGAATCCTAGTTTCTTCAGAGCTCTGCCACAAATATTTCTTATATGTGTTCCCCACGATAGGTTCGAGTATCACTTAAAGTATCACAAGTCATTCCTTTATGCAACAATAATGGCAGCATAAGTAAGATGAACTCTAATATGTATGCAAAAATTAATTTTCAATTCGCTTAGTGAAAACTTAAAAAAAATCTCCTAGGCTCGATTCTGAACTATCTGGAATCATGACACTCAATATTACTTCACTGGTAAGGATGGGAACACATGGAAAACAGGGATCAGACACGGCTGAACCAAAAGTGAAATTATAAGTGTGAGGCATCTCAACCAAATAAAATAAAAACAATCATTTTCATAACGAACCTAGAATTTCACTAAAATTCCAGGCCTAGGAAACAAAGTGC
This sequence comes from Pyrrhosoma nymphula, assembly GCA_963573305.1. Classification (NCBI taxonomy): domain Eukaryota; kingdom Metazoa; phylum Arthropoda; class Insecta; order Odonata; family Coenagrionidae; genus Pyrrhosoma; species Pyrrhosoma nymphula. The sequence continues at coordinate 132,277,215 of OY754334.1, read as the reverse complement.
AAATGGTCCCATTTTAGGTGAGTAATCACATTCTCTACACATATTCAGAGTAACATTCACCCTCTATTTTCTCACCGAACAGTAAGTATGAACGAAACAGGTGGAATGCTGAAAGAAAATACCCATATCCTATTGAGTACCTGTGTATCCAAAACGTTCTGAAGCTTAACATCAAACTGGTGATACAAGCAATCAGAAAAAAGTCTGCAATCATGGATAACTTTATGAGGGCTGTTTACATCCTCAAGGAAACTTCTGAGCCCTTTGTTGAATGCAACAGTACCCATCACGGCCACATCAAACAAATACAAGTTTACACCGGATGGACGTGACGGAGACTTATATGATGTCTCTTCCTCTCCTTTCGATTCTGGACAGCAAACACTAATCCAAGAAAGTTTTCCTCTACGTCCCAGCATAGTGCCTTCACAGCTGACCCCAACAACAGAGTGACTCATAATTTCAGCCATCTAAACAGAGTAAAAAAAAATTACAAAATTTTTCTCAACTCAGGAACATAAATAAGTAGCGAGAATTTTAAAGGAATTCTACTTACAGCATCATCAAAGTTCCCATCAACTTCATCAATGGTTTTAAATTTTTTCAACAATCTTAGGTAGTGCTTATGCATTTCCTCGGGTAAATCATTAAACTCTGAAAAATAATTATTATTTTTTTCAGACATACATGCTTACAAAACAACACAGAGAGCATAATTAAAAATATTTGACAGAATAATGCGTAAGATGGAATTTAAGTGTTAGCCCTTCTTTAAGAGTAGCTTCATTATATCCCAACTCAGGGTGAGGTATCACGCAAATAGTCATTAAAGTGACTGATTCCTGATTTTAAAAATTCTCAGTATTTTCATTGGCATATGAAGTGGAACTTTTGACAAGTTACATAAATCATGATAACTTTCTCAGATCGCTATTCTTATACTTTTTTGTCTCCCTCATTTCGAATTCCTTGATGGAACATATCTTGGCTGGAGATATACGTTTTCAATCTCCCTGTATCATCTGCATAAGGTTCCACATTATAAGGCCAGAGATTAGATGATTACAGTGGAACCTGGTTAGGACGTTCCTCCTTAGCTCGTTTTCCTCCTTATCACATTGATTTATCACGGTCCCATAATCATAGGGACAAAATACAGGTAAAATTATTTGGTTACCACGTTCTAAATACTGGCGAACCTGGTTAGTACGTTCAATGCCGTTGTCCAACTTGCCGTTGAGCAACCCGATCACCATTTTTTTAGTATTATTTAGTCATGTAAACAAGCAAAACTCCCGAGTTAATATACTGAATATTAACCCTTAGCATTTTCATGTTTATCCTTATGCATTCCTATTTTCGTGGCGTGACATACAAATACGCGGCCGATTAGCGGGAGCGTAGTTCTTGAGCAGGCAGTCGTTCATATTGCACGTTTTGTGATCGTAAGGACAGGTAAAATGGAAAGCAAACGAGTTGAGAAGCAGATTACATCTGCAGAAAAAATTAAAATTCAGGAAGAAGTAGACAGAAATCCACGCGTCAAACGAGTAGAACTGGCGCGAAGGTTAAACATTCCTGCATCCACTTTAAACACGATTGTCAGTAATCACGATAAAATCCAAAGTGGTCATTGTGACAAAAAACGAAAGCGTATTCGTGAAGGGAAATATCCAGAATTAGAATCCATTCTCCTTAAATGGTGCAAACAAGCACGAAGTTCAAATGTGCCGTTTGATGGTTCCATCATCAGAGAAAAGGCGTTGCATTTGGCTGTAAAAATGGGCATTGAAGATTTCCATGTCTCCAATGGTTGGATCGATGGATTCAAAAACAGACATGGATTAGTTTATAGGTGTGTGCGTGGTGAGGCAACCAGTGTTAACCTTGATGTGGTTGAAACTTGGAAGAAAACGACCCTACCCAAGTTGTTTGACGAGTACAGCCCCGATGATATAAACAATGCCGATGAGACTGGTTTATTTTTTAACTGATTACCGGATCGAACGTATGCATTTAAAGGGGAAAAATGTCATGGAGGAAAATTATGCAATGAGAGACTAACAGTTCTGTTGTGCTGCAACGAGAGTGGAACTGACAAGCTAATGCTGCTTGTGATAGGGAAATCAAAACACCCGAGGTGTTTCAAGAACATTAAAACCTTTCCCTGTCAATACACAGCGAACCCTGCAGCATGGATGACTGCATCAATTTTTGAAACCTTTCTGCATGGGTTAGATGCCAAACTGGGAGGAAATAACAGAAAAATTTTACTTTTTGTCGACCATTGTGCTGCTCATCCCGTCGATACAAGCTACCTTAGAAACATCCGGGTTGAATTCTTCCCAGCAAACACGAGTCACCTTCAGCCCCTTGACCAAGGCATCATCCGATGTTTTAAGCACAAATATAGAAGACTGCTGTTACAAAAGAGGCTGGCCACCTTACAAACAGCTGAGTGGAAGATAGACGTTATGCATGCGATGCACTTCATCAAATACGCATGGGATTCCGTGAACGGAAAAAACATCGCCAGTTGCTTTAAGGCATCAGGATTTAGACATTTAAAGCCTGGCATCACGGACGACATGATACAAGAGGCAGAACAGACTCATTTTCCTCAAGAGGATTGCAAGTGCGACGATGATCTTGAAGTTTGCCAGAAATAACTGAGCAAAAAACTGGTCATCCTTTATGACCAGAGGAAAAAAGCCATTGAATATTTTCTCTTTTAGACTTCAAAACTAAGGAGTGTGATAGAAGCCCAATCAATGCCTTCATTTCAACACTGTTGACATTTGAATACTGAAGACCATTCCTTTGGCTTGTTGGTTTTCTTACACAATCCATTTCGTAGTAAGTAAACATCACTGCTTCATGGATCACTTTGTCACCAAAATTCAAATTGAAAACCTCCATTACTGAAGGATTTTCACCAAGGTCTAAAACACATGCTTTCAGTCCTGGTAATAGCACAATAATGTTCTGCTGAAGTGTTCTGATGTCTCTTTTTGGTTCCTTCCTATTCCAGGAAAAACCATTTTTCCCATAAAAGGAGTTACCACTCATATTGGGCAAACCGTCAGTACTGATTTCACTTGGCTCATTTTCAAGACTCCATCCTCACCCTCATATTCAATACTATTCCTTGATCAAAATGAACAGATAGCACATCATTCTTTCTTGTTCAATTGAATTTCATAAGCAATGTCTGTCCGAAGTGTGGAAATACTCAGAATATGAGTTCTACATGCAGAACAAAACAGTAGAGCCCCTGTAGCATCGATCCTTGTGTCGACAGTTCACTCGGCTCGGAATTTAATACATAAATTTTCCAAAAATAATTGACATACAATCAGTGCAAAAATTATGTAGCCTCAAGTTTGGATTCCGATTAAAAATTAATTCACAAACCTACATGAAAGGAAGTTACATCAAACTACCTTATTTTATGCACTATGCTTACCAATTTTTATAAAAACACCTTTGAATTTAACTATCATGATAAGTACAAAAAAGTTCAGGTTTTCTGGCGTTTTCTAGCTGGCCTCTTTTTCGAAATTTCCAAAAGAAAACATTTGATGTCCAATCTTAATGAAATGTTCACACAAGCATATGAAATGCATCTAAATGTGATTCTTAAACATCAGCTCTTAATAATTGGCTAAAAAAAGTTTGTATCAATGTTGTGAAACACCTTTTCATTAGGATTCGATTGTCCCATAACACAGCACTTCGATCTTGGTTTGTTTATAAAGCTCTTGGTGGCAGTATTAATTAAATCAACATCATTTACCCACATTATGAAATCGACTTTTAACAAATTAAAGATTCTTGAACAAAAATTTTATAAATATGGTATATGAACAAGTAACTTTTTCACGTCGGGACCAAGACCCCAGGTTCGTAATATCTCGTACTGTTATATGCACTTAGATACCCTTTTGGTCGGGACTGAAGATTTTGCTTCGTAACATCAACATTTCATAATTTCGAGATTCTACTGTAGTAAAACCTTGGCCGTGGCTACAGACCTTTTTACAATTTCTAATATTAGATCCTTCATGTACCTATGTATTGAGCATTTTAACATTTACCACCTATATCAGTTTTACTTAATAGTTTTAACCATAGTAGATATCAGGAAGGGAGCCATAAGATAATGTATTCTCTGTATAATAGTTTAGTATTAGAGCTGCGGCATTAAGTTTAAAAACATTTTCTTCATATTTTGGAATCTCCATACAAATCATCCCATTCACTTAGTCATGATAACTTTAGAAAGGGCCAATTTCAACACCTGCAGTTTCATGCATGTTTAAACATAAAGCACAAGATTCAAAAGTGAGAGTGACCCTTCATTGGATTTAACTTTGTTCCTCGAAATTTTTATTTTTTTCTTCAAAGAAATCCTTTACAACTACAGAACCAACAGAGATAAATAAATTTAAATTATTTTAGACAGATGAAGTTTGTTGACACTATGCTTTGTCATTTTTAATTTACAAGAGGAAATACGCAATGAATTCAGCATTTTTATCAGTGGTAGGCATGGAAATTTTTTAGTTGGCATTTTCCCACTAAAAGTCATTTCATGATTTGATTAAATTTCTTCCTTTACATTCTTCAATTATATTCTTCATAGTATGTTTACCTATACATACATACCCTTGTTTCATATTTGGTTTTCATCTCTGATGAAGTCTTGCACAACAGAGCTGCAGAGTTTGAATTTGTAGTGAAAAACCTTCCTGCTTGGTTTTGAATCCAAATACCCTAACATGCAACCCAAGATCCATGACATGATTGAACATTTGAGCAAACTGAAAAATAACCTCCTCAGTGAACTGTCATCTTTACCTTTGTGAGTAATTTAATATATTTGAACACAATGTTTCTTCAAATGTGTAGGGGTTGCACAGACCAAAAGTCTGTGATCAGAGATTTGTGAATCTGTTCATTCAGGTAACTATCGTCTTTTGAGTTAACATTCATTATAGCTATGAATGGGGTGATTTCAAAAGGTAGTAACTTAAGTTACCTTGAAGCTTACATTTACTGCACTTTCCTGTTAAGGTGAAAATTCCTGTAAGTGCGTGGCTTACACGAATCCTCTAGAATTTCATGTAAGCCACGCACCATTTTACCTCAAATTCCTGTCGTTAGTTTCTCCAAAGTGAATTTATCGATGTGACTTGGTAAGTATGGTGTGGTAGTAAACCCGTAAAGTATTTTGAAGTAATTAGAAATACAAATCATCGTTCATAAAAGTCTGAGCGTATAACGATACTTGAAGAAAGGCTATATCAGAAACTCCACGTGACAAAGCACTTACAGTGTATAGATCGTATCTAAGATAACATATTTTAGGACTGATATGTATTCAAATCTGTATCTACATTGTATCCTGTAAGCTGCTGCAAGGGGGTGTGGTGCCTTTAAATCTTTTCAAAATCGTAATCGGAGTTTGTTTCGGTATCACGTATCTGTAGCAATATTTCTCACATTATAGATAGCCACTTTTGTGTACACATTAAAGCTACATTGTAAAAACACGACTAAGTATTTGTTACGTAGTGGCAAGACTCGTTTGCTCAGAGATTGTACCTTCTTACTAAACGTGCTTTTCTCTCCGTGCTATCCGCACCATGCGTGAGAGGAGTAAACGAGTTTGAGTCATTTGGCACTTTAAAATAATTTGCAGTTACCACCCTAAAAATGAATTCTGATGTGAAATTACGATCGTATCCTGTGAGTACAAAACTACATATTATAAGCGATGCCTAAAAAATAGGAAATCGAGCTGCAGGAGGGAAATATGGTGTATCTGAATCGTGCATCAGAGACTGGAGGAAGATGGACTGGAGCAAAACTGCATTCTGCAAAAAAAAAGTATGAGAGCTTTTAGGGGAAAAAGTGCAAAATACCCTGAACTAGAAAAGCGACTGGCTTCATAGATCTTTGATCGACGACAGTATGCGTATGCAGTGTCTCCAGAAATGTGCCAGGTGAAAGCAAGAGAAATAGCGAGATAATTAGGTGTTGCTATGGCAGACTTCAAGGCGAGCAGAGGATAGTTACAATGATTTTTTATCAGAAACGGACCATCAATTAGGAGAAGTACACGAGTATTATAGTAATATGGTATAATATTATAATACAACACACACAACAAGATTAAAAACAAATATACCAACTATTACAATGACAATAACTATAAGTATAGCCATGCACAACTGCAATTTAGTAGAATAGGACTAACAAGGAGACATCGTGTGACTTAAGTTCGGGATCCAAACGAGGCAATTATTTTCTGAAACTATAGAGAGAATGTGGGAAAAATGTCACGGCTTTCTTCCACATAGGCCCGGGTTCGAGAGAAAAACGCTATTAAAGAATCTTCCTCCGTATAAATCCTTAACAGTTCACGTCTCTCTAAACTGAGGTCGTAGCCCAGTGGGCTGAGGCACTGAGTTACGCCCAAACATTTACGGCAGTAGCAACAAATTTTTTAAATTTTCAGCCTATTTGCTGGGTTTTCAATAAATCCCCTTGGGAGACTTTTGAAGATAATTTCAGGATTCTTGTTGAAATTTTAAGTGAGTATATTGTTGTAAATTAAAAAGTAATAATCTGTTCATTATTTACTACAACTATCGCTAATGCTGTTAATGTATGGGAGTGTGCAATTTACAGTAATTCCGTAAAATATTCGAAAATAAAAATAATGCCACAACATGGAATCGAACCCCAGCCACTGTATGAGGATAATTGGCTCAGTGCCTCAACCCACTGCAAATTATTTTAAAGTGCCAAATGACTCAAACTCGTTTACTCCTCTCACGCATGGTGCGGATAGCACGGAGAGAAAAGCACGTATAGTAAGAAGGTACAATCTCTGAGCAAACGAGTCTTGCCACTACGTAACAAATACTTAGTCGTGTTTTTACAATGTAGCTTTAATGTGTACACAAAAGTGGCTATCTATAATGTGAGAAATATTGCTACAGATACGTGATACCGAAACAAACTCCGATTACGATTTTGAAAAGATTTAAAGGCACCACACCCCCTTGCAGCAGCTTACAGGATACAATGTAGATACAGATTTGAATACATATCAGTCCTAAAATATGTTATCTTAGATACGATCTATACACTGTAAGTGCTTTGTCACGTGGAGTTTCTGATATAGCCTTTCTTCAAGTATCGTTATACGCTCAGACTTTTATGAACGATGATTTGTATTTCTAATTACTTCAAAATACTTTACGGGTTTACTACCACACCATACTTACCAAGTCACATCGATAAATTCACTTTGGAGAAACTAACGACAGGAATTTGAGGTAAAATGGTGCGTGGCGCTCATGAAAATCTGGAGGATTGGTGTAAGCCATGCAACCCCATTTTTTCAGCGGCAATTTCAGAAAAAAGTTGCGTGGCTTACACGAGTAAATACGGTATGTATGTGGCTCCTGGGAAATTTTACGTGAGTACATTGTTGCTAATTAAAAAGTAATAATCCGTTCATTGTTTACGGTTTTGAGAAAGACCCACGACTAATCGAAGCCCATCCTATTCACGGAAGTGTCCACGTATTTTCAAAATCTAAACATATTATGTCTGTCAGCATGTGAAGCCTCTTTTCGGCTAAACAAGAATCCCGAAATTAGCTTTGAAAGTCTCCCAAGGGGATTGGTTGAAAATCCAGTGAATAGGTAGGCTGAAAATTTGTTGCTACTGCCATAAATGTTTGGGAGTGGGCAATTTACAGTAATTCTGTAAAATATTCTAAATAAAACAACATGCCGCAACCTGGGATCGAACCCCAGCCTCCATATGAGGATAACCGGCTCAGAGCCGCAACCCACTGGACTACGACCTCTGTTGAGAGAGGTGTGAACTCTTAAGGATTTATACGGAGGAAGATTCTTTAATTGAGTTTTTATCTCGAACCCGGGCCTATGTGGAAAAAAGTCATGATACTTTTCCCGCATTCTCCCGATAGTTTCAGAAAATAATTGCCTCGTTTGGATCTCGAACATAAGTCACGCGATGTCTCCTTGAAAGTAGTTAGGTACCACTATTTTTGGATCTTCAATGTAGTGTATATAGAGTACATATATGTATATAAGTATCAGAGAGAGATACCAAGTTTATGGAAAAAACTAAACTGCATGCATGTGAAACAACTTCATTACTTCTAAATACTTTGACTAAAAAATGCGCAATAAATTGCAACCACATACCACGACGATTGAATGTCACACGTGCAGCAGAAGGAGCCTGGACGCCTCTCATTATACTTGAATTTCTATTGCCAACAATTTCTGTACCAGGGGTCAACCATGCACTTGCTAATGGGTCCATAATTTGCACTACATGAAAGAAATGTGAACATTTGGATACTTAGAAGCATCAAACAAAAAATAAACATGAAACAAATAGACAATAGAGAATTTTATTTTTCTGAAATCGGCTAACTTGAAAACAACAGATTCTTCCCAAAATTGCAAAGGAAGCCAGGAATTAGGTTTCCAGTAGAACTCAAGAAGCACTGCATTTAGCATTTAACTATTTACAAAGCTTCATAAGCAAGACTAACGAGCTTGTTTAATGCAAATCCACCAAAACTGAAAACCATTTTTACACAATTATGGAAAGGAAAACTTTTAGCCATGGCCAAAATAGGTGCTTTGCCAACCAGTGGTGTACCTCGGGTTTCTGGTGTCCCTGGAAAAATGGAAGGGGTAGTGCCCCTCCTCCTACTTTTCTATCATTATCTATTTCGTTCTTTTGTAGTTAAATTTCATTCTCTACATTTTACTAATTTCATTCACGGATGAGATTATTGACTTCAACATTATCCTATCTTTGGGTTGACAAAGATCACCACATCACCCCCACCATGATGTTACCCCTGGTGGGGGCCAGTCCCACCATATATTACGTACATTACTGTTGCCGAGGCAAAGCATGCAGGTGACCTTGAGCAGACTTTCCTCTTACGAGGACTGCAAAAGGCCATCCATATATCTAATTTGGTAGGCCAAAGCATCAAGCCAGAGCCAGGTATTCGGCAGACTTGCTGTGAGGGGTTGGGTGCTTCCTCTACATCATCACTGAATCATGCTCAAGCATGCACACTTCTCTGACTTACACTACGGCGACATTGGTTCATTACCCATAATTTAATCCACAAGGCAACCTAATTAGCTGACTTCAGTTTACTACAAACTTGCAAACCATATTCATCATAAAAATGGAATCTGAACTTAAGGATATATAAAATTCACTCAGCACACAAAAATCTGCATCCCAGTCATCACATACAATGAATTTATTCTTATTTTCTTTCCCAGATGTGGAGAGTAGGCAAAATTGAAGAGAATAATATTACAGCTAACATGTTTTTCCCACAACCATAGATAAGGGAAAGGAAGCTCTCTGATGTGTGACTTTGAAAGGACCAATAGGAAATTTCAGGACAAATTGGCAACACCTAATTTTCCCTTGGCCATTTGCTACGTCCACTTCATTCACAAAATTTCTTGGTAGAAAATATAATTGCTGCCTTTTAATATGGTATGTTATGTGGATGATTGCAAGACCTTCGGGCCAAACCCATAAGGGGCTATTCAAGTATTACGTAAGGTGATTTTTACCTCTTTTTACCCCCCCCCCCCCCCACCATGTAAGACAACGAAAGATTTCACGAACCCTCCCCCCTTCCCTGCAATCTGACGTAAATTATCAGACATTTTTGAAACCATGGACATAGATACTATACTGTGAGGGATTCTATGCCAAAACTGACCTCATCCCAGATATCGGTAACAGTTTTTGATATTTCGCGATTCACTATACGTACAACTCACAAACTTCAGTGCTCGAAAAACATGTGATCTTTGAAAATGCAACATCTCCAAACTAATGAATGCAACGAATTGGTTGTACGTTTTTCAGTAGTTTAGCATACATTCAGACGTACCGCCACGGTGGTGATACTAAAAAATAAACTTTTTTCTCCGAACAGTTTTAAAAAGGGATAAAAATACGAATTCAGAATAGACATATCTTACGTAAGACTGTCTCAGACCCCCCCCCCCCACACACAAGACAACGTAAGGAAAGCCCAACCCCCCTCCCTCCCCAAAACATCTTACGGAATACTTGAATGGCCCCTAATGCCCCAGGGTTTTGTGCATTTCTCACTCTATTGTAAGGCAGTAAACTTGCTAATACCCCAATGTGATCCCAATCAAATCACACGTAAAAGAAAAATGTACAAAGCTAAGTCAGAATTACTTATATTTGAACATAAACATAACAGTCACCAAATGAGATTTTTTCATGTAGCTACTGGTGATACTTGCAGCTGATAAACTGATTTTGGTCAAATCCACATTGTCAAGAGCGAAGTCATCAGGGAATATGAAAAGCTATATAAATACCATATATTTAGTACTTCTAAAGGATCAAAAAGTAGCAACTTACATAAGAAAACTTAAGGGGATATTATATGGAGAATATTTTCTGCAAAAATTGCATGCAAATCCATTATAAATTATTTGGATGTATATGTATGTGTGAAAAACAGATGAAAATTAGTTAATTATTATGTCTGCAAGAACATACTTCTTGGATATGCAGGTTTAGATAAAGAAAATTTTTATTATTTCAGTGAAAAGTATCACATTTTAAAGTTTGGGAATGAATGAATTTTCACTTATAGCACAGCAGCTACAAAGTATTTAAAAAGCAATTAGTGTATTTTTTTCAACAAAAAAGAAATTTGTCCCAAAAGTGCACACAGTTAAGATGATTTCTTCATAGGAGAGAATACGAATAAATACTGTTGGGTATATATAATAGAGAAGAATATAAGGACGTTGAAAAGCAATTTTAGGAGGAGCAATTCCTTAAGGAATATCTCTGCTACAAATAAGCAGAAACATATACCATTTATCCATGCATGCAATAAGAGGAGGTATTTCAAAATAGAATGAGTGTTCAGCACCAAGAAGACAGAGATTTGCAAATCCTATCTTGAAACTTGATCATGGTGGAAAGCTTTGGTTTCATGAAAATTATCTCACACATTCCTGGTAATATGATACTGGTTTGACCGCATGAATTTCATCCCAAATAAACTTCTTTTACCTTCCATTTATTGTTCAATGTTCTATACTGAGTTATAAAATCAAGATAGCCAATATGTAATGGCCAATCTCCAAAAAAAACATGTGCAGTCTCCAAAATTCAGTCCATTCCCTACATAACCCTTCCCTACCAACCCTATTGCCCATAAATCACATCTCAGGACAGATGTGGTGGAACTTATACACAATGAAAGAAACAAGTCTGCAAATTTCCACTTATTTAAAAAAAATAGCTAAAATGGACATATGATGCAGACGAAGCTCTAGAGGTAGCATATAGTAAAAAAAAACTTCATCTACTGCTTTAACCATGCAATTAAATTACAAAAACTTACACTTTGGCAATACTGTGGCATCAAAAAATCTCTGAGAGAGGCAAGGAACAAGACTTTTAAAATCAAATTTTTGTATACAGTAGAAAAACAACTTTCTCACATTCATTCTCTTTCCAACATTTCTCATTAACATTACTAGCGCAAAAAATGAAATATTTTCATGTTACAAACATCTCCCCATAGCCAATTTCCCAGTAAATCAGCTGAGACTTGCAAAATCTAGTATTTTTCTCCTTGTCACATTAACCACTCGTATAGAAAGATACTCCTAGGTAGGGTATTTAGGAACATTTCAAGTCATGAGGCAAAGATCAACAACCACAGATTTTGTTATCAATTCAAATGCTACACCAAAATATGATGAGGATTCAGGAGGGATGAAGCTTGATCACTTTTGAAATATATACCATAAGTTATTTAAACGAACTCCACCATCACATTTCACATATTTAACTGCATACATGATTATCGATTACACTGTGAAACTAGGAACAGAGGATGACACAAAGTAATTCGCAGAAATTCAATTCAAGTGACAAAGTGCAAGCAGTGAAAATTTTCTGTTTATTTTCCATCATTTATACAAATTATTCTCTTTATAGAATAGGCTGAGAGTACACATAAGAAGACGGGGGTGTCTCGGGCTTAAACAAGGATGAATGAGCTTATGACATGGGAATATTGGTTTTTAATAATAGTGCAATATACTAACACCTTGTACCAGTACTGTAAAGAAGGCTAAGTGATGTCAAAAAAATAGGTGGAATTAAGTACAAAGTTCATTCTAGTCTAAATCAATTAGACTTTAAAGTAATTGAAAGGTCATGAACAATTAAGAAGGATATGACAACACCAAAACAATTGTATTGTACTCTGTTTAAAAATAATCCCAATGGCACATCAATTTTCTCATAGTTGAGGCCAGTCCTTAAACATGAATAGGTAAACCGCATTCTATAGAACTGTGCCTATCCAATAAGGAGATATAACCTATTTGGACTTATTGGACAAATGGAAGCCGATCACAATATTTCAAAGGCATAGTCTCCAGCTGTGTAATCATAATGGACACATGGGTTGGACATATTTGTTTAAGCGATGTCATCCATGCCACATGATTGCCAAAAACAAATATGTGCAATCATTGGGATTTTCCCCATGAATAATTAAATGAAAAGCCTAAGTATCAACGATTTTATGATTAGATTTGAAAATCAGTTTTGGGAAATTATAATGAAGAGCTTTCTCAAAGAAAAAATCTACGTGGACCTGGAATCAAGCCGTGGAACTTAGGGCTGGGGCAATGCACAGACCACTATGCTACCCATGCTTCATGATGATCATAGGGGAAATTTCAGCTAGATTTAAGGGGGAAAAAATGTTCCGCCCTCTTGGTCCATCATTCTAAGTATTTCATCACCATTTCTTAAGTGGAAGTTAAGAACTTCACTTAAGTGCTTTCATCACTGATGCCACTCCACACTTCTCACTCATGAGGCATTCCTTAGATATATCATGAAAATTATTTTCTGACACAATCATCAATTAAGAGAGATCTCATGACTAGAAGCATTTTTTGCTGAATTAAATAAAGGAGGTGCAGGAAAGAAATCACAGTATTAAAATTAAATGGCATCAGTAAGGCACAGCACATACCTACTACACATGGAAGATTTGAGCATTTAAATAGGGAAGGCATTGACTTCAGGGGCACAATGGAGGGACTAACACTGGGGAGGATAGGGAAGCTGAATACATAGTGGAAGGGGCAAGCACACCTCTCTTCCCTCCTCAAAATCACGACATATTCTGTGGTTTGGTGCAAAATACATCTTTTGGTTTATCAATGTATATTAAACAACATCTCAGTAGGTAAAAAGGTAACAAATACAATGCCACATAGCATTATTAATAGAATGAAATAATGATTAGCTATGGAGCACATTACAGTGTAATCATGTGAAAAAATCAAAACTTATCACAAAGAAAAAACCGAAATCATGAAGGGGTTTCAAGTTAGTGCCCAAGACGCATTACTGAATTAAATTTTCCTGAGTGAATGGGGAACAATTGATGTGTTAAAATTAATTTCTTGATTCAGTTGTCATTAATTTAATATACACCGTGATAAAGCATAGTTTACTTAAAAAAACAATGCTCAGCTGGAGGACTCATTACTTTTAATTTTTTCTTTTGCCAATATTCACACGCATAATAAGAAATATAAGTTTAAGAAAAGAAGACAGAAATTTACAGCACTAATAGCATAAAAATTTAAACGACATGTGTACGTTTCCATAAATAGCTGGTAGAAATACATTTAAAACTACACCAATCAAGGCATGTGTGAGCATAATACAACACAATAAAATCAAAGTTATTAATTAGATAACTGATGGCATATCCCGACACATACCATTAAGTATTTCAGAACGATAAAAATGGAAGAGACCATCAAAGGCCTCCTCTGAAGGGTGCTTGACTACATCTTTAACAGTCAATCTGTTCTTTCCCACGTCCATCGAATGGAATGTACCGTCATACGTCGCCTCTTCTGTTGTTATGAATAGCTTCTGTCCTTTCACGTAAACCTTGTCCATTTCTTTATTTGTATGTACCTAAAAAATAAGAAGAACACCTGATAAATTGAGGCATTTACATCACCACGTTGCCATGAAATACTATACGACAACAGGCTATTAAATTACCTCCAAAGATTTTAATCCACCTTATCAGGCTTGACTGGGGCTTCTGAATTAAAGTAAGCTCTGTGAATGAAAAATCCTAGTGCAATGTGAAGAGCTATAACAGCTGACAAGGCTGAATACACGTGACTTTGGATAGACGAAAGTTGCAGAATACCTTACGTGAGAAAAGAATACAATAAATATATTATTTTAAATTGTAAAACAGCTCACACACAACACAGGATATACGTAATATCACAAATGGATTGGCTACAATTCGTAAAATAAATACAGAAGATTTTACTTACCGTCGAAAAGGAATGTTTTGCAGGCAAAGAATGAAACAACTGGCATAACAATGATCATAACACTGTAAAATAAAACTATCCTAAACACTTGGATTTCCGGCATTTCCTGAAAAATTGCAAAGAAAAAAGTTGTTTTACATTGTCTTATATCAAAGCTACGGCATAACTTCAACGGATCGTTATTTGCATCATAACTAAACTTACTCCAAAGGACACCATAATAAGTCGTCAGGGCGAATTGACCCTACCTTACATTAAGTATAAAAATTGTCTCAAAACACAAACACCGCGTTCACGGCCGCTTCACACCCTTTTTATCACTTTCTACAACAGTGTTGTCGTCGTAAAGTTGTCAAGAAAGTCGAGACGCCGATAACAGACTTGTGACAAAAACATTTGGTATGCGCGGTTCGTAGCCGCGCGGTAAGCGCAGATGAGCCTTGGCGCGGTTTTTGAACCATACTGTTGTCTTGCTCTATGATTCTGTACATATATAACATTAGCTGAAAACACTCCACGAGTCTCGCCAACAAGTTTACCGAATGAATAATATACTTAGTGGAATAGTCACTCATTTTAATATTTGAGATGTAGTTATACCAACGCATTAACAATATTATTAGCTGTACAGTCGTCATATTTTTATGCACCAGGATTTTCCACTAGAAGACAGTTGGGAGGATGGGGAGAAAACACAGAGGTTAGCACGCAGGGTAAAAGCAATTTATTTAAACTGAAGGGATAATGATAAAGAGCTTCTCGTACTAGGCTCAAATGCGGATGAAAATGAGACACACTGGGTGGAGAGGGTATTCCCCTACATCGCATGTCTTGTACACTATTCAACCATCACTTGGTAAGTTGGTTCCTATAAAATCACATGCACCTTGTATGTTCCTATTATTACAGAGAGTAAAGAGAGGTAAGTTTTAGTCTTATTACTCACCCTGGGTCTTACTCAATTATGAACCGCATTCAAGCCTGGGACTGAAATACCTGTAGCGAAGTATCCTACCTACAAATCCATCACCATGCGCTTGATAAATTGCCTAACGTTTTTACGAAACAGCAAGTTATTTTTTAATCAATGCGTAACTAAACTGCATGGCTTATGAAGGATATATACCAGGATTTTTTTTAACAACCCTGCCGATTTAGCAAAAACTAAGAGGCCTCGATATGAATTATGAGGACTTTTAATAAGAGGTTTGATAACAAGAGGATGCACATATAAATGGATAATAAAAATCTGGCACACATATTTAAAAAAAAGGAGATTTATATTTACCTGAATATTAAGAGTTCTGTCAATCCATGTTTTGTATTAAATAAGCGGCCAATCGGAAACCTTGGCTGCATCGGGACCGGGATAAGTCTTTAACAGTTTAACACAGTCAGCGCGTGGGTGATATGGAAAGAATTTCTTCCAAGCGGAACCAGTTAAATATCATCCATTTAAATAACCTTACTACCTACTTCGCCAATTACAATCACCATACAAATATGCCAAATACTATTACAATTTCAATATAAAATTAAACTTTTTCGATTATATCATACCACTAAGCATTTCTTTGGGGGATGGAAGAAACGGAATTAAGTACACGTAAGTGGAATTGTATAAATCATTGGCCTTTCAATATCACAGGAATCACCATATCAACATTTGCTATAAGATAAGAAACAGCCCGAATACAATACTCACAAGTCCATGACATGGATGACTGGGTGCAAAAGAATGACAAAAAACTTAATTAAAGGTTGTTTTACCAGGCGACTAGCTCAAAAGCCAAGTATCAAATCCGTAGGTCATTGGGAATTACCTATTATACCTGGTAAAGGCTAAGCAGACTGATTGATACTTTCTGCATTAGTGCAGGCGGATTCATACGGAAATGTAAGGGAGGAATATTGATTTCAGTCACGCACATGCTGTTACTAAGTATATAAATTGATGAAGATATAGCGCAAAAACACCACATAATAACAGGAATGGGCGATCCGGGTTTCTAAGCCGTTCGATCGAGTGATTTTCTGTGAAGAATTTCTTATCAAATTCGCATCTACCCAATCACGTGACTAACAGCAATATTCCATAAAGAACTTTTCCCATACATTACTTTTATAAATGTCGTCACTCACTATGAGGGAATGTATGACTTTTCCCAGACGTATAGTTGGCTAATTAGTCCCAGATCGCCGAAAAGTATGTAGTAGTAGTACATTCATACAAACAACCAGATTTTCTTAGAGAGATATGTTATCTCGGTGGCAATTTGGGCAAAACACACAACTACTACCACCTAATGTATTTCAAAGTAGAAGTACTTTTATCGTAGAATTAGAACTCTGCTCGCCAATATAGCACACGTAACGTTGCACATTTAACCAGTAGCGTACGCAGGATTGACTTCTTTGAGGGGGGGGGGTTCATTAATATTTATGTGCATCATCATAAAATGATATTTAGATTATTATTCACTAAAAAATTAAATAAATTAACATTCTCTTTTCGTGAAGAAAATTCAACTATATTTTTCAGCCCAATAAGCAAAATTCTAAACGCTAGTTCAGGTAAACGAACGTTCAAGTACACTTGAATGTTTAATGAAAATCAGGCATTATTTGAAGATACTCTATCCCTATAAATGTGCCGTTTCTGCGTCTTTTTACAATAATTATAAAGGGAGTCTAAAATTTAAGCGGTAAAATATTTCTGGTAGAAACATTTTCTTACATTATTATTGACGCCACGAATTAATGACTGTGAGTACACATTAAAACGCCATGATCCAGTTAATTAGAGCGAGTAAAGAAATGAGTGCCAAGACTATTTCAAATCTGTTTTTTGAATGCACGAATTTCGGAAAAAGCCGTCATTATGAGAGCCTATCCGGTAACGGGCCTTCACTTTGCTTAAAATCCTGATACTTCGCGTTCATGTAATAGCAATTGCGATATTAGGTATTGTTTGATAAATCGAAGCTGAAATAAGACGAAAAGCAAACAAAATATCAGGGGTTCACCTCCTGCGTGCATATTTCGCGTGGATTATATCGGCACTCAATCAGAGGAACGAAGCCAAGGACAATACTCTCCGTCAAATCTTCGCAGATGAATTCGGTAGACGCCAAAGTGGAACAATGAAGACGATAATTAAATTAATAAGCTTTTCATCAACACTCCTCTATTAATAATGTCAATAGTTTAAAAATAGCGCATATGAATGAAAGATTGAAAACCAGAGGTTGAACTCCACTTCATCACGCAAGAAAATCGCACAATTAAAGCGACGAAATACTTAGATAATCGAGTTAATCGGCGCGATAAACATAATTTTAGCGTCATTCAAATTTAGATCGCTGAGCAAAAAAAATCTTTTGCAATTATACTCCTCTTATCTCACAAACGCATTGTATGCTATCATTTCTGGCTCAAATATTACGACGTAACCTGGTGTCATTACTCCATTTCGCAGCAAACTTCCACACATATCTGAATGGCACAAAATAATGAAACAATTAGCATTTAATTTCCCCGCCTGTTAAGTGAAATTACCTAAGAAGACACCTAAAACAAGGGTTTTCCAATTTTTAACATGCATTAGGAAAGAGAAAATTGAATGTCTGTCATTTACCTATTCAAATTCTTCTTAATGCACCTATACCCAACGCATTTTACAGCTTCAGCTGGAGGGTGAAGTAGGCATAAACATGTTCATGGTTCATCATATCCACCTCAATCATTCAAAAGAATTGGTTTAATCGAGAGTAGGTCGGGCCTACCCTCGATAAAACCAAATATTTATAAAAACATATTGTTTCGCTTCAACAAATTAAACTAAAACAAACAGTGAAGAGAATCTCACCACGCAAACATAGTCAGTAATTAGTAAACCATAGGCTTTTTCACCGAAACGTGAAATGTGAAGACCGACCATTTCCAAGGCATAACATAAAAACGATATTTACTTAAATAATAATGTACAATCTTGAATTAGGCCACCGAGAAGAAAAAAAATCCCACCACAAATTTCACGGACAAAACAAACCAAATTTACACCCAATTTTGAACTTAACCGAAATACTACCTTCCTTTATGATTCAATATTAACCCATTCACTGCGGCATGACGTCCTATCACGTCATGGTTGTCTATACCCGCTGGCTGATGACGTCCTATCACGTCATGGGTACCGTTAAGCTTTCTGCTTTCGTAGAGGGCCAGTCCCTTCGTCTAGCGACCTTGGAGTGCTCTCCCGTCCCTCAGTACAGCTCAGGCAGTCGTACACTGAAGACCGTTTGGTTCTACGCCTATTTTGTGCATCGCTAAAAAATTTTCTTTGAACTCAAGGTAAGCGTTTTTTTCGTTTTTCATTAACTCTTGCACACACTATTTTGTGAATACTTATTTCTTTTCGTCTTCTTAACCTGTTTTTTTTCTTCATTCTTGATCTTTTAATTAATTTCTGGGTAGATAAATATGTTGTATTTTGATAAAAAAAGTTTGTTTATTTATATTATTAATGAATATTTTAGCAGCTATTTTTCGAAAAAAAATAGCCTTTATTTTATCTTATGCAATAAATGGATAGATCTTTAGTTCTTTTTAAGACATTTAATAATATATTAATTAATATGATCAGGTTAGTTTAGTATATCGTCGTTTTAAAGAGCTAATGTTGTTTTTATCACTATTTCTTTCAAAAAGGGTTTTTTTTCGGCTCTCACTGACAGTGAGAGGAATTTTTCATCAGTTCCCTTTGGTAACTTAGCATCCGTGGAGCAGTCGACCTTTGCTTATCAAAGTAAGTATCTCTTGCTATGTTATGAAATGATTTGAAGTTGTTGCTCTTTTACCATTTGTGCATATTATTTATTTCAACCTTCCTTTATTCTAGTTCGTCTCCTACGCCAATACCGCTCTATCTACGGCAATCTTCCTCTATCTTCTTGGGAGAAGGAACCTCATATCAAGGTATTTTATACTTAAAAAATCATTTGTCATAGCTAACCAAATGCAAAGCATCCTATTGAATAACATTACATTTAAATTAGTTAATAGTTAGGTCAGTTTTCATTTGTACTATCGAAAGACATTTTTTACATAATTTTCCGAGCGCCAGTGGGGTCAATATTCTTCGCACCTTCTTCTTTTATACTTTTTATGACTCTTCCACCTCAGATTATTCCAAAAACGCTGTTTTTTAAGTGTCAGTCAACCTCAGCATTTATCGGATTTCATTTATAGCGTAGATAATACATTTTACTTCTGAAAGTCGAGTGCGCGCGGGCTGCACCGAAGCGTTTTCTTATGAGTCATCATATGATCCCCTTTCCAAACTAATTTCTTTGTAAATGTTACCTACTCACCGTGAAATCTTTGCAACAATGTTTTTCTTTAGAGAAGGCTTTGATGAAGAAAAAGAGTAAAATTTACTTAGTATACGGTAGCGGATTGTCATTGTACCCAGCAAGTGAGTTGATATTCTTCCCTTATGCTCGAAATGTTCTCATATTTGTGCGTTTTTCACTCGACAGAATGGTTTTTCAAGGGGCTCTTCGGATGACAATTGATGAAATGAGAATTAAAGCATTAAACATCGCGTGATTATATTTTTACGCGTTTCGGCATTTGCTTCTTTCGTAAATTAAGTGGAAGATAAAAACAAACTCATTGACAGGTGAGCCTGAGAAAATAATTACAAAATTTTCTAAATAGACCCGTCGCGAATGTCGTTCGTTTTTATTCCTTCAGAAATATATTTAAAAATTCACGATGCGTAATGGAAAGTGAATATGTTTGTGCCTAATCAATATTTCTTGGGAGCAACATCTGGAATGCATGTACAAATGTCCGTAGAACCATTACCAAAGACAAGGAAAGAACGAGAAAAATAAAGAAGTTGGAAAAACCCTGTGGACAGCATGTTGGCCCCATGTCTTTTGCTCTAACCTCTACCCTAAAATGTGCGACGTACAGGGTTTTTCCAACCCCTCCCAATTCTCTTTTTTCTTTCTTCCGCTGCAGGATTTCTGGCCACACCAAAAGTGGCCCACTCTGCTTTTCGACCCCCGCCGTGCCGTCGAAACAATAAAATTTGGTATTCCCGAAAGAGACACATTCAGCTGGGTACATGTAAACAGCGGCACACTGTTTCCTCGTTTCTTCATGTCGCCGAGGCAACGCCTCTGGAGGGGTTGGGAGATAGCGGTTAGGATTAGATATCCACGTGCGGGTGGCAGGTAGTCCTCAGGAATGGAAGGGTTCCCTGCTTGAGACCATCTTCACCGTAGGGGATCCCCCCCCCCTTCTCCGAAGTGGTCACCGATGTTTGGCGTTAGCGACTCTCGCACTCCTTTATCCCGCTTTCGTTCCCCTCTCTTTCCTCTTTGCCATCCCCTCGGGAACTTCTACCGACCCTAATTGAAGACGCGCCGCGGAACAACAGGCAGGAAAACCCCCAACGGCCACCGAGGTCATTTCACCCGTAAGGGACGACTCGAACTTACTATCTACCATCCTTTATTCTTTCCATTCCAACCCCACATTCACTCTAACCTTCATAGTTAAAAACTTCCCCCCTTGCCCAGCCACGCATCCCACCCTCTGATAGGTATACATATCTATACAAAGAAATTTTCCGCTTTACTATGCCCAAATATCGCAATAAGCATCGTGTCTTCATTACATAATACATATGTGGAAATCACGAAGTAAATTTTATAATGGGTTGGCCAGGATTTAGCGATATCAGCTCGATCTAACACCTTCATATATTTTTTTATTGATACTTGGAATTTTAAGCCTCCATCTCCACCATTCTACAATTTTTTACTTTTAAATTTTATGCAGATGATTCGACGAAGAACGAAGAGAAAGGCGGAATTTGAGTCACTTCCCTCTTCCTCTTCACTGGAGGACCCCCAGCCTTCCACTTCGAGGCAGGATCCAATGCCTCTAACACTCCCCTCCGAAATCTCTGCCTATTCCAGGCGAGAGTACTCGGAGGAGGAGATAGGAGACCTTTTGGAGGGAAGTGAGGAGGAGTTGGAGAGCTCGGATTTCTCCGGGGACTCCGAGTACGGGGACAGCGCTGAGGACAGCGATGAGGAACAACGACCACAGTCTGATACGTCACTGTTTTCTCCATCTACGCCCTCTTTCAATCACCCAGACCCAGACCTTCCTCCTCCTGCCCCCGAACCCATTCAGTATTCTACCAATCCCTCCTTACCACGTCATACCGCATGGTCCCGGAGTTCAGTACCCCCACAAAATTTTCCCTTCATTGAAAACCCTGGCCTCATCACCCCGCCGTCTTCGAGGGAACCTATCGACTTCTTCCGTCTCCTCTTTCCCGATTCCCTCGTTCACGCAATAGTTGATCAGACGAATGATTTCGCTGATCATCTTATGCAGACAAATGTGTCTCCGAAAGCAAGGATAGGGAAGTGGAAACAATTGACCTTTGAAGAGTTTTTAACATTCATAGGTTTATTGTTCCACATGGGGACTATTCCTCTAAGCAGAATATCAGATTATTGGAGTACTGATTTTCTGTTTAACCTGCCTTGCTTTCGGAAATGCATGAGTCGTGATCGATTCCTTTCCATCCTGCAAGCTCTCCACTTCTCACCTAACCCCAATCCTGATGACCCTCCACCAGATGATACCCTTTATAAAGTCCGACCACTTTTAAATTCCTTCCATACCATAATGGACTCCCTGGTTATTCCTTCCCGTAACCTTTGCATTGACGAGTCTATGCTTCTTTGGAGGGGGAGGTTGCGATTCCGTATTTATATGAAATCCAAGAAGCATAAGTACGGAATCAAGCTATATATGCTGACCGAGAGTTCCGGGCTTGTTCTGAGATTCCTTGTGTATGCTGGTGCAGGAGACTCTGAACTTGGAGGGCGTGGACATGTTGATCACGTTGTCCATAAATTAATGGATGGTCGTTTAGATAAGGGCCATTCATTGTTTATGGACAACTATTACACAAGTGTCAATTTGATCCACACACTGCTACACTGCTTGAGAGGAGAACGCATTGCACAGGAACTCTCAGATCAAACCGGAAGGAAAACCCGTCCGAAGTGGTAAAGGCTAAATTGAGACGGGGTGAAGTTGTGGATGCCTATACTAATGATGGGGTTTGCGTCTTCAAATGGAAGGATAAAAGAGACGTTCTGATGATCAGTTCCGAATTCAGAAGTTGCATGGTTGACATGCCTTCTCGAAGAGGAGATGGGGTTGTTTCCAAGCCAGAGGCCGTTGTCAAGTACAACGAGTTGATGGGAGGAATCGACCACTTTGATCAAATGATGGCATACTATCCTATTGAGAGGAAAACCCTGAAGTGGTATAAAAAGTTAGGCATTCATATATTTCACCTCATCTTAGTCAATAGCTTTTTCATTTTCCAAAAATATTCAGAAAAAACTCCCATCCTTGATTTCCGACTCTCCGTAATTAAGTCCCTCATTCTTCCATCCTATGCAACCGATCCCAAACCTGCAATATCTTCCAGACCATTCCATTTCCCACAAATTGTCCTCCTCGAAGGCGGCAAAAAATCCTTCCGTAGATGCAAATATTGCTATTCTCAAGGGCGTAGAAGGGAAACGGCGTATATCTGCCCTGACTGCGAAGGGTCCCCTCGACTCTGCCCGGAATGCTTCACGAACTTCCACAAAAAAAGAAATTAAAGAAGCAATTATGTAAACATTTTTTTGTAAATTGTAAATACTAAAAGGGATAAGGTTATGTTAAATGTTTTATGCATCATTTTACTACCAATCTTTTTGTTTTGTAAAGTAATATTTCTTTGTATCATTGTTATTGTTATATTAGAGTCGGTTAATTTGTTAATCATTTGGTATTTGATAAATAAAATAATTTAGTGTATTAAATGTAAAACTGTTTTCATTTACTTTATTTATGCTTTCTGATGTTGAAGTTTGATACATTTATATGCGATATTTTCTGCTCAGCCACAGGTAAAAGAATCCGCAATTACTTTCATACTTAGCAGATATTGATGTTGCTCTCCACTTAATGAGAGGCGTACTAGTTTAAATAGAATAAAAAACAATGCAAGAATGAGATTGCTATAAATTTTGATCTGAAGGTAGTATGGAAAAAAGTTGCATGAAAATATAAGGCTAAAAGAAACACTAGCGGTGGGAGAAATTGCGAAAGTATGCAACCCGCATTGCTTGACTATCCCCGTTGACTGATGACGTCCTATCACGTCAAAAATTAAATTTTTTTTTAAACAAAAATTAAAAATCCTATGTTTCAAAAAACATTGTTAACGGCTTTAGGAGGGTTAAATGTAACATTTTGTTCAAAAAAATGAATGCCGTCAGAATGAAAAAAAAATCGTTGTATATGGTCAGCATTGAAAGTGGCGTGCAAATAATTTTTCAGAAAAAAACATTCACCTAGAAAACTAGAGAAACGTTTCATATTTTTCCATTAGCTTTGCAAATTGCCCCACCATCTGCAGCAATTTCGTAAAGATTCAAAAGCAATTAGGTCAAAAAAATCTCAATTTATTTCATCCAATAGAGTTTGTACTTATTTAAAGATTATCCAGAGCCATTACAAGAGGCCCTACGTTAAATCAAATAGTAAAATTGCATATAACGCAGAATAAAATCTTGCAATCATAGAAAGAGTAATCTTGAATCTCGCTATACTTTCTAATATAAATATTTCGATAATCCAGACTCGTAACACTTGTAGTTACAGACTATGTCTGCGGGGAAGCCAAGATTTTATTACCAATTTTACGACGGAACTATGGAATGGTAAGACCAGAATGAATGAACGTAATGTAATAAGGTCCTAGAGAGAAACTGCATACTTTTTCAACAGATTCAGGCTATATGTAGTGGAAGGAATCCACGTCTAATTACACACAACTTGCGTTTTCCATATGCTTTAGTTCTACTACGCGTTTCGACTCAGAGTCATCTTCAGGTATAAGACCGACAAGAAGATGACTCAGTGAGTTGAAACGCGTAGTAGAATTAAAATCCTATGGAAAAGTTCGACTTGTGTTTCCGCATTCTAGAAGTGAAATTAAGACAATTGATCTGCATAGACTGTGCTTCTCTCATGTATATACTACCATTTATCTCGTCTTCGTGTTATTGCAATTGAAACATCTTCCCGAGTGTTGTCCAGCTGATGTTTCTAAAAGTTTCAAACGCTAAGAGGCGCGAATCTGACGCGAGGAATCTCTCTTAATAATTAGCAGAGCGCATGCGATATTAAAATTTAACGCGGACTGAGGGACACTAATGAGGGACGCATACGCGAAGTTGTCACCCACGACGGTTTTTATTTTGTTTTTAAAATAATCACCAGCGTTCACGCAGAACGAGAAGTGACGTGACAACGCAAGAAGGGAATAAATTAAAACGCTAATCTCGCGAGGCGAAAACAAGCTCGCAAATTAAAAAATTGGGATTTTGTTCAGAAGAGGGGCGGAGGGGAGGTTTTCTCTTGCGGCAAGGTCCCGTCCCTTTTAACCTTTCCACTGCGCATGCCCGCCAAAGGCGCTCGAGGAACTCCCCATAAAAGTCTTCGTCTCGGCTCGCATGCCATTTGAAATCGATGAAGACGGCCGCCTCAGAGCACGCCCGGTGCCACACCTCAGCACACCGCACAAGAAATTCCCACTGTGAGTCAACGCCTTGAGGGCGACTGGATGAAGCGCGTCTGTCGGGAGTCCACACGCGGCGAAGCAGCGACTGCTGGGTCGACCCTGCCCTGACCCGAGTCTCGGACGAAGCGGCGGTGACTGCCGGGCCGGGAGCGGCACGACGACGAAGAGCAGGCGTGGTGTAAAGGACTGCCCGAAAGAGCCCTTTAAATGAAAAGAGGGCGCGGGAAATTCACCGACACAGCGAGCACCGGAGAGTTAGGGGAAGTGATTTGACGAAGAGCCATCACCCACTCGCACAGGTAGGGGGCATGCGCCAAATAACCGCGAAAGTTTCAAGCGTGACACGGGGAAGAGCATTTTGCACTTCCATGTGTCATATTTGCACCGCATTTGTGAAAGACCACCTTTTGTTCCTATGTTCGACGTACATCGCGGTGAGTTGTCCATAAAAAATGACATTTCAAAAAGTTAAGGCAAGTAAAAACGCAAGAAACTCAGGATCCGTAAAGTTAAAAGGGAGGTGTTCATTTGGTTTTTGACTGTCATGCTTTTTCACGACGGAAGTGTTTGTAAAAGCCATTAATTGAATAAAACACCGCGATTTACGAAAGACAAAGGACTATGCTCGGTTTGGGATAGCTCTTTACTTTGTTGCATGCACATCGTGGTGGTTGGTTCAAAAAATGATATCCACAAAGTAAAAGCAAGTGGAAAAGCGAGAAACTCAGGAACCGGAAAGCTTTACGGGAGGAGATAGTTTAGTTTTTGACTATCCTGCTTTTCCTCGAAGAGATTGCTTGTAAAAGTCATTAATTAAACCAATCACCGCGATTTACGAAAGACAAAGGAGTTGGATTAATTTGGGATACCCCTAAACTTTATTCAATGTACATCGCGGTTTTTAGTTTAAAAAATGAAAAATTTAAATAAATGGAAAAAGCGAGAAAGTCGAAAACCTGAGAGCCAGACGGAAGCAGTTTTTTTGTTTTCAAATGCCCTGCTCTCCTTAGAAAAATAAACAATAAAACTCATAAGTTAAACAAATCACCGCGGTATACAAAATACTTTAAGATCATACTTGGTTTGACTGGAACTGTGTCTTGCCAATCCCACCGTATTTTAGTAAAACCACCTACGTCCCTTAAACTGATTTGCATCGTGGTGATCTGTTCAATAAGTGATGATAAAAAACATAACGCAAATAAAAAGCGAGCAAATTGGAAACGAAAAGTAATTCGAGAGGAGCTCGTTCGGTTTCCGAATGTCCTGCTTTCCTTAGAACAATAACTTAGTAAAAATCACTGATAAAACCAACCACCGCGAAAAATGAGAGAAAAAAAACTTGATTTGGTTTTTGAAAACCCTTTTAAATAATTTCCAGATGTAATCTTGACAAAAAATTGCCCACCTTAATAAAGGTCACCCAAATTCGAGAAAATTACTCCGATAACAGTCGTGTTTCGTTTTACTGCTCTTAAGGCTGTGAAGTTGAGCCAATTGAAACTTTCTCAAGGTGACAAGACGCAATATTTATAAACACATTTCACCCTTTAGCGACTAAACTTCTTATTTTCACGATTAAATGTCATGAAAACTCCGTCAAACCAATGAGTGATGTACCTACTTACCGTATTAATCTACGTAAGCTGGCTCAAATCTAAAATCATGAAAGGTATTTTTTCCCCAACCATTGGAAAATAAATGAAAACAGAACTGATTGTATTTGCATCGGCGACGTTTAATTCCAATAAGTATAGTGCATGAATTATTCAGCAATCCTATCTAAATAATGCATGCGCTGCCATAATTCCCCAGAATTAGATTAATTTTAAACACCCAATCCATGCTCTACAAAAATTCATCTAGAGAATAAATTGTGCACATAAGCTAGGTGTATGTAAATTAATTGTAAGTAAATCCCATGCTATACGACAACTTTATTTCATCTCAAATAAAATTACTCCGTAAATTACACATAACTTTACTGACAATCGACAATGTGGTTGACACTTATCGTCATCATCAAAATGTTGAAATCATGATCGGTTGTTTAGACAGTAATGTGAAATTTACAATGTGGTTTTATTCTAGACGAATGTCAGTAGAATTAGCAAAATTACACCACATACCCTTTCATACTTGATTTTTGAACTCCAAAATTTTCCAAATACGTCTCGCAATATATTATTTTTAAGCAAATGAATGCCACCTATTTATATATTTGAGGTCAACTATCTACATGTTTCAATCGCAGAATCGATTGTTCCCCAATCGTGGCCCGCATTGTTCACATAAAGCTGTTGAAATTCTTTCAAATAATGCGTCGCATTCCTTTCGTGCCTCCCGCCGGGGGCATTTTCTAAAAAAAAAGAAAAGAAAAATGATTCTGCGTCGTCATTGCAGATAGACTCACGAGTGACATGTATTGCAGGTGCTAACGAATGGGCTGCGCCAGCAGTGCGCCGTCGTCAGCAATACTAAAAAAGAAGCAGAAAGAGAAGAGGGACCAAATGAAGACCGCCGGGGGTTACAACGACGCCGTGGCCAACATCTTGGACGAAGCCGGGAACGCAGTCTCGGGAGGAGAGGGAGTTGTGTCTTTTTTCGCTGAAACCAATTTCAGAAAATTGTCAGGTGACTCTCGCATTGCCAAACCCTTTTCCCAAAAGCACAATCGCGTGAGAAGTATGTGTACATACATTTTAAGTCCTTTCACAACGCGAGAACAATAAAAAAAAAACGTTTTGAACTCTTTCGTGAATTTCTCGTTTAAGAAGAAGAGCGCTGGTTTCTGAGTGGGCCTCATACTAGAGTAACACTCAAGCCTGGCTTCCTGACATTTTGCCACAAGTTGATTTCATCCATAACTTGATTTAAAACTAATACTTTCCGGATATAATCGACGTATATATTTGTCTTTCCAAGAAATTAAGTTTTCCCATGACGGCTAAAAATGGTAACCCTACATCATACTTGTAGCTTTTTCTGCCATGTTCCCAGAAAAGGTATAAATACAGTTTGCAAAGTTTCCTAAATCCTCTTTATTATGTGTAGGTTGTACACAAGTACTTAAACAGCTTGAATATTGCACTTCGAGTATTTTTAATTTCTTTCCAAGTAATGCTAACGAGCTATTTTCCCGTCCAAGAATAGTTCTTTTTTCCAAAAGTTGAATTCACTTTTACATCGACTTAAATCGAAAACAGTCATTGGTGCATGCTCTCATTTATATAATAAAATTTTGAAATGCTTATGATAACTTAAGTGGCAAAGATATATTCAGGAAGCCAGTCTTAACAATAGCGAAGTTAGATAGAAACATATAGTATAAAGCATTTATCACGCATACAGTAATTTATAGCCTGGTAATTAAATTAATGCACGGTAATTAGAATTAATAATTTGATGCATCGTATTTATAATACCGCGATTAGTTCATAGAAAGCACCCAAATATTTTGCTAATGTAGACTTAGAGAGTAAGTTACTAGCACATGCGTATCGCAATTATTTTCTTATATTTAAGCTGCTGGTATTAATACGAATTCCAATGTTAAAATTAACGGCGACATATTACCTCGTGAATAAATTTTAAACTAAAAATTCATTTAATACGTAAAACATTTGCAATTTTCGATTAAGGGTACAGTACACCTTGGTCCAATAATTCTCTGTTCTATTATTTTCCTCGAATAGTATATGCTGTATAAGCATAAACCTCAAGTTTCATTTCACAAAATTTCCAGCTATGCGATTTCTTCCAACATCTGGGAGAATTATGCCTCTGCGTTTGCAATTATATAATAGCATAGACTACAAAAATGTTATTCTATGCTGATTTCCAAGGCAGATCAGTTGGTTTAAGTTAAAATTCCATTTGCAATACGAATATGCTTCCCATAACTAGGCACTCAGACCAAAGTACTCATTGAATCCTGCAATACTGTACCGCAATACTAGTTTCAACACATAAGTAGCGAATCTTAGATTTCAGCACCATAGAGGGAGATTGCACCTAGGTCTTCCTAGCTTTTAGCCTTATTATTTTTGTATCCGTGGCAATAGTGTCACGTCTCATTTTCACCCTTACTGTGTTGAATAATAAATACCACATATGTTTTAACAAGCTTAGAATAACCTTCGCAATACAAAATAGAAACAAAAATTCGGGAGATATTTATACGGCTTTTGGAATAGAAAATATGTCATGTTCTTTCTTACAGGAAAATGCTAGAGGGAGTGTGAACTACCAAAATTCTTGAGAATGCATCAATTCTACATTATCAATATTCTTTACCTCCGTATATTTCCATGTTCCAGCTTGCGGTGTTGATTAAATGGAAATAAAAGTTCTGAAAAGTTGGCGCATATTAAGTTTCTACTCAGAATTCATCTTTCTGAATATAGGGAAATAGGCTTTCAATAGGAGATAAAGAACTAGAAATTATACTATAATTGCGCTGCGAATGATAGGTGCACAGAGTTGATGAAACTCTTTCTAGTGCTACTCGATCTAAATAGTATTCATATAATGCGTCACCATGACTCCATGACTCTCCATGGAAGGCCTCCACTATTATTTTTCAACAGCAATTCTCTGGTGTTTAGAATAACAGCATTCGTCATTAACAAACAAAGCAGGCCTTCAGTAATTTAGAAAACCCACAGAATAGACAATAAAATAAACTGATTCTGTTCTAATTTATTAAACACATTCATTATAATTACTTTGACTGGATTATGGTAGAGGATAACCTAGTTTCCTAACAAACTTAATTACTGAAGATGTAATTTGAGAGGACAAAAATCAGTTTGTCCTTTAAATATTTGTTTTTCGTCCGGATAATTATGGACATTTAAATAAGAGCTGATATTTCAAAAACGAATAATTTAAAGTGAGTTTATTTCATTCAGGATAACAAAGGCGAGTAATGTAAATTTCTTAAATTCGGGGTTTGATGCATTTTTCAAATGTGGTTATTTTTTAAGAGTACCCCTATTAAATAAGTTCAGGGTAAAGTAAAAGGACAGGGTAATTCATCAGTTGCACAAGCTAGAGTAGAATCTGTCTTCATCTTCAAACCTACATTTAAAATATTACTTCCCTCAAATAAAAGATAAAAGTAAGGATTCAGAAAATGTAATAACTAGCAACGAGTGTTTCTTCACGGCCTCAAACGACCAAGGTGTCCGTGTTTACAAGCACGCAATCGTTACCTACCAGTGCCATGTGAAAGAGAAAAGCTGGAGATGCGAATTAGCGATTTACAAGCATGCGAAGCGTCCCTTAATCGGGTGTTCATACGTTCAAGCGGACAGCAGAGATGACATCCCGAATGGCCGCCCAATAATTGCATGCAATCCCGAAGAGGCAAGCGCCCATAGCGGCCGTATGTCTGACTGATCATTTACATGCCGCTAATTAAGTACCTACCTTCGGGGCTCATCCATATGATCGATGAACAAGCAAAGGCACGGGTAGTAAGAACTGAATGCATTTTCATTCTTTTGACCTATACCTAGATGAAAAATTATCGGTCACTTCTATCTCTTTCACGCTAGATAAAGAGTATTAATTGGGGTCCGAACGATATCATGACCTAAGAACCTCCCTTTCCCTTTCGTCCACGGCCGTTTTAAAGAAAATAATGAAGACATTTTTTTTCTTTCTATTCTCATTACATTCACGAATATCTTGTGAGGAAACTGGATATTAAATTCGAAGTAATTACACCATTTTCAAACACCGGAAAACCAGAACTTATTCTGAGGCAGTTTACGTGCTTGATCGGCGATAATTTCATTTTAAGTGACCATTTAGCTTGAAGTAATTAGTCAGTGAGCATTCATTCAAGTTTAAAATTCAAATAAATGCCTTCAGAGAGAAATGGTTGCGGGATATAAGGGGCTATCTTTATGAAATCTTAATCAATCTATTTACCTTAAGATGGCGTTGATTAGAAATCGTTTCAATAAATGAATCAGCCACAGCATGCCGTAAAAAGTGACCTTGTTGAACCAGAATTATTTGTAAAGCACTATTAATTAAACTGATGGCAATCTAATTGCGACATAAAGATTGAAGATTAATTCCTCAATATGATAAATTTTTCATCTTTCCCTACTTATTTATTCTTTAGTACTTCATGCTCTCACCAATTCTTAATGACGTATTAAATAACAATACATTCCCTCTTTATTCCTTCTTTAAGTTTTCTGCCCCTTACCACTACATTCAAAATGTTACTCTTAAAAGATTCTCAATTATGTAAGGGCTTAATAGTGTTCGGAGGCTTGAAAATCACACATGTAGATATAATTCAATTACCAGCTTATTTACAGCAAACCCATATCATCACGTAAAGCAATGCATACAGACAAAGAATAAACGCAAAACATTTTACGAGAAGATTTTGCTCTTGATTAAGTGATCGATCCTTGGCGAGTGTTTCTGTGAAGCATGGATTAATCCGCTATTCTAACAACCCAAGATAAAATTCTATCACCATTATGAGAATAAATCGTATGAAATCGCTTTATTGTTCTTCAGATCATCCTGTAACAAATAAAATTTCATAGATATGAGCGGCGATGTAATGTATTTTGATTGAGTTAAGTAATTCCGACGCTCACCATTGCCGTTCGTTTTTTCACAAACCCGATAATAGGCTTCTTACAACGGGTGAATCAACAAGCAAAAACGGACAAGCTAAATTATTCATGCGCTTGAGATATACCCAGGCGGGACACGAACCAAAGTTTAGCATGAGAGAAACGTCCCACCGCCACTGGGAACTGGGTTTGCCCCTTACCAAATCTAAAAAAAAATTATAACATTCCCACAAAATTAAAACTACGCCAAGAGAGAGTATTTTTTCATGGTTTCGGTAAAGTGAGATTTGTCGAGCGAAAATGAATACAAATGGAAAATGAGGTTTTAGCCGAACGAAAATTTCGTAGGTACATGTCGATAAATATCAAGAGGGAGTCGTTTTTGGTATTTTTATTTCCTAATACTTCTCTATAGCCAAATAGACTGCGACCGACCTTTTTCTTTGCAACCTCTTCAATTCTGCTGCGGCCATATCCAGATAGTTTAGAGTAAATTATTTAAAATTGTACAGGGCACGAATGATTTCATCATAACTATTTTATTTCAATTACATGCAATCAGGAAAATTCAGCATTGGAGCGGAAACTGAAATTTTATCTAGTTTTTTCATCATTGAAACTTATGAATAACTTAATCAAGGATTCCCTTTACCCAGAAAATATTTCTAGACACGATGCGTTAATGTTGTTGTAAACTTATTTAATTAGATAATATCACTGAATTAAATGCTTCAATCATACTAATATATAAAAATTTAATGGTGTCTGTCTGTTGCTCAATCACGCAAAAACTACTGAACCGATTGAGCTGAAATTTGGCATGTAGAGAGAAAATGTATCTGGATGTAACATAGGCTATATTAAAAAATCTCTCAGGACCCCCAAAGGCCCCCCCTGGTGGTCCATGCTAAGCATTGGGTTTGGTGCAGTGGTTTCATTTTTTGCTTTTTACAATTACTTTCAATGAAGATAGAGGGATGGATTTTTTTAAATGGATCGCTGAATAAATGAAGTTTCTAATTCTTTCAATCGATTTTGTTTTACGCTTCGTAATTGTCTGAATATATTGTTTTCAGCTGAAAAATCTCACATTTTTCTCTGAAACCAACAATAGCATATTTCCTTGACAACCAAAGATTTGATTTTTAAAGAATATTCACGCCTCTAGCATTTAAGTTTTCCTGCAGGCCCATGATAGCACGTAGAAATAAAATCTATATAAGAAGGCCCAGAGTCCCAAGGTTCCCATGATAGATTGCTTCGGGGGGTAATCGATAATTTCAATGCATATTTATAACAAGTATATTCTTCAATGTCTATTCTCAATGTAGCTTTCATAGGGACACTGTATGAATATGAGAGGACACTAACGTAGTAAACGATACACATAAAGGAATTGAACGTGCAAGAATATTTACGTGAAGCGAATAGTAATGCCTCTGTTGCTACCAAAAAACGTCGTTGTTTATTGTCGTTTAATACTCAGATGTATTACACGTAGTGGAACCGTCTGCCTCTCAATACGATTGCGAACGTTTTTTAAGACCAATTCCCACATCATAAACGATATAAGTTATTTATATATGTTTCAAAGTGTTAAAGTGCAGTTGACTTACATTCACTCAATCATCGAGTTACCTATTCAAGGCTCTCACTCGCCGCTGTTTCTCTCCTCCTTGGACTTAAAAATATATCCATCAACATGCATACTTAATAGAAAAAATAGTAACCTTTCGAATCAATCTCCTAAGGCAATAGGAATGTCTTATTTGCGAGAAAATGAGCCCTTGCAATAAAAACGATAAATTTTAGACTTGGATGCACAAAGACATGCCCACCAGCGATCTCATGAGAATCTACCCGTGGTGTTTCTCGGGTTACGCTAAGAACCGCACAAATTTCATCCTCATCCAACCTACGGAAGAGAACCCAGCTATAAATTTGGTTCAAATATAGACTCATCTGTTTCGAAACTTCAGTATGTTTTAAGATGGCGGAAATTATAATTACGCCACTATATGCTTCTTACCCGAAAAAAGAACGGAAATTCTGCGCAATGAACGACATCCGTACATGAAAATCGACAAGTGCACTAAGAATCACCATAGGTTTTTTTTATTTAGCAACCGAAACCCGTGATTATGACTAACCTTTATGCCGAAGGTGCAGTCCGGGTGACGGAGGATTCATAGGTCAAATAAAAATGGCTGCTACTGCAAATGCTCCTTTTGACGTTGTCAGCCACTGGATTGTATCCTACTGTCCAATCCTGAATCAGGCACCCAATGCACATATCAACGTTGAATTGCGCAACTAAATTAAGTCATTGAATTCAAATATATTTATGCACACGAGGGAAGCGATCAAGCTGTTAATCACTCAGAAGACGACTCAAGAGAACCCGAGGGATCTATCAACCTGGGTGCTATTTAATTAGTAATGAGTCTGAGTGCCCCATTTTTGGGTTTCCTGTGCATGAAAGAGGACCAACAGTCACCCATTCCTCCACTCACTCACTCAGTGATTCAACCCGAAGGTTGGCTTGAATAGTTGAGGGTAGAGCCCACCCCGGACTAAGCCACCCATTCCTCCGTGGACCTGGAAAACGGTCATCGTGTCTACTACAACGAACACAACATACAAGATAGGTT
The DNA here is from genome assembly GCA_963573305.1 of Pyrrhosoma nymphula. NCBI lineage: Eukaryota > Metazoa > Arthropoda > Insecta > Odonata > Coenagrionidae > Pyrrhosoma > Pyrrhosoma nymphula. The sequence continues at coordinate 132,242,774 of OY754334.1, read as the reverse complement.
ACGCACTCCTCAAATGACTATGTTGACAGTTTTTCTTCAGGCTTTGTGGTTTTCTTATAAAATAAGTTCCAAGTTTTTCACACCCGTTGAATTTCAACGGGTACCTTCCGTTAGTCTACTATAAATTAGATGCCACGACTATCATTATAGTGATGAGAATGACAGAAGTTCGGACAGACAGAAATGAAGTGCAAATAAATGTTACCCCTACGACTTCTCTGATACTTACTGAGAATCATGAGTGACATGCGGGTGGCTAGTATTCACGGCGTCATTAAAATCCCATGCCCACTACTCAAGCACGCAACGGAGTACTCCCAGCAAAGTATGAATGAAGCAAACACGAATGCTATTAAAAAGTCTTAACTTCATTCTACAACTAAAATATGTGTACTTGAGCATCATTCGAAGAATTATAAGAAATATTTTCAAACTCAACCTTGTGGAAACGGTTGCGCTCCATAGTGCAATGGGAAAAACACTGGAAATTTTCCCCAATTAAATTAAACAGGTACTAACCATGGCTTCAGCACTTAACAATATCATTGACCATAATAATGGAGGTGTAAGCGCTGAAACCATGATTAGAGTCAGTGAATCAGTGTTCGAAAGGATACCATTGTTTCTTCTTCCATCATGCAGAGAATTATTCGAGAAACTAGTAGAGAATTATTCACTTTCTCTTTCATAAAAATTGTGTAAATAGTGTAATGTTGAATAAAACTTTACTGTCAATGGCATAAAAATGTAGCCATGTAGCATAAACCACAAAATATTTAGTTTTTGATAAATATTTCTAAAATACAGGATTAAAGGGTGGACTTTTCGCCACTTATTAAATTTTATCATCAACGTAGCGAAGACTTCGATTCAGTCTTGGTGAATGAAGGAAACATTTCGTGATGTTCGCATAGAAACACGTTAAATATTTTTCGCGACATCTACTCCATTCAACATTAAATTTTGCCATAAATTAAATGGAAAATAAGACAGAAAGGATTTTAAAATCAGAAATTAGAGGGAAGATAACAAATATGATTATTTGAACGCTCACAAAAATTGATATGAGTGCGTTCTGAGAGCCGAAAAGAAGAGAGAAAATCAAGGAGCTAAATTATGAAATAATTATGTGTAAACCATAAGAGATTCCTTGGCGCCCCAGACTTGGATGGGAAGAAGGACAAAATGCTCCTTCCGACTCAATCCACGAAGCACACGTGTCTCCCTGGCCGCAAGACAAAGCGAATGTAGTCGCCCCCATTTCCCCGGAGCATACGCCTTCTCAGGTAGATAGGGGAAAAACGCAAGAGGTACTTACTGTCCCTTTGTATGGGCAGGTCATAAAGATAAGGCGGGTGCAAAGTGAGAAGCCGCCGGCTTTCTTCCACGCGACGAGGCAAGACCACTCGGGGCACCGTACTTGTTTTCCTCACAGGGTATTCGGTGCTTCATAAAACGCCAGGCAGGCGAATGGGTTAATTTGTTCCTCGAAACTGACGAACGAGAACCCCCAGCAACTCCTATAATCCTGCTAATGATTTAAGAGTATATATTATAGTGAAAATGAAAACTTAAAGAATTCGAGAGCAAAAATTCTGCTATAATACTGAGTTAAGGCAGGAAAAAACGTTTCGCTAGATCATCCAATGAGATACAGATGGATGAAATTTGGGAGGGATATCCCCCTTGAAATAATTTCAGTGCATTCGAAATCCTAAACTCAATCACTCAGCTGAAATTCACGTACGTTTTTTCCATTAATAAAGGAAAAATGGATATTTTCATGGAGAATTAATTAAATTATCAGAAACCCACTCCAGCATGAGTAAATGAGCTGCAACTGCACACGTAATTCCCTAAGTGATTAGAGATTCGTACCTCTGCAGGCAAGTAATGGCTCAGCAACACGGCTTAACAACATTTAATAGCAGACTGTGCTAAAATGTAGACCGTAAAACAAAATATTTTTTTCACATCAACCACTGAGATTATTTGCCATTAATCAATGCTCATATGACGCTTTCTATCGCGTAACCTGAAGTAGCAAATATGGCATTCGGACTTTTCAGCAGCTAAGAGAAACGATTGCAACTAAGATCCCAATATTCAATAAGTCTTATTCCTGGAGGAATATAATTTTGTCAGAGAAAATTAGCAGCGCGAAATGTCCAGGACCTGCGCCCTCTTGTTAACCGAATAAGTGGCAACAACTGAATCGTTCTCATTACTTCCTGTCCCGAACCCGACAACATATCGAGACGCCATATTTTTAAAACTAGTCGATCCCAAGGAAGAGTTTTCACTCTCCGTTTTTGAGTGAAATCGTACCCTAAGTTTTGACCGCTTGGATCTCGCGCCTTTCGCTTTTTCGTTCCACGGATCAACATTACTATAATAATTGAGTAAACAAAGAGGCTGATGGAAGGAGCACGCGTAAAAGGGTTGGTGCTAAGAGTGTAAAGGAGCATTATTATCTAAAGGAGGCACCGCCCCAATTTGAAATTTTAGAATATTGGTGTAGAGCGCGATGAAAATATGACTAGGACTACAAAATAGCAGATAGTATCAACAATTCTAGAGGTTTTTCTACGGTTAAAGAAAAACTATTTTCAAGTTTATAAAACCAGCATTTTCACATTCAGGTAAAAAGTGTTAATATTTTTCAACAAACACAAATCACACAGAAATTTTGAAAAAGTATGAAAACTCTTACTTTTTACTTTTGAAATGGGTATCTAATAATCCGTATCGCCCTTCAAATACTCATTATTGCAATACAATCAGGAAATTCCGCCTCCTGCGATATATTTTATCACTAAAACTGATAAAACTATTAAATTCACCTCATAAAGTTTGCGAATGAGAACGACAATGCGACTGCGTGCTTTTTGAACTTTACGGAATATTTATGACTAGGTAATTATGATTTGATTAAATTGCATATCACTACTTATTTACCTTATTAAATTCAGAATTCAAGTCCTGGGAAAAAAGTTTTGCACTTAGGAATGCACATTATATGCATCTATTTAAGGACGAGCAATCAACTGCTTGGAGCCTGTATTTTAATGAATACGCCTTTGTTAACTTGTTCGGTATATCAATCCCGTATAAACGCACAACCTTATCAGCTAGGTAAACGTTAAATAGCTTATAATAGCCCAACCAGCCCTTAAATGGAATTGTATCACTTTCGGTGCTTTTAAGAATGAAAATTAATGGCCAAAATGGATACGCACAGTAAGTATTAATGCACCTAAATCCTAAACCCTGTCTGAAAATCTGAACAGATCTAAACCCTGTGTTTACTATACTGGCACATTCGCTTTGGAATCTTGATGATTCACGAGCATCGATGTCATCACTGTTCAAATTACATTTATAAACCTCGGAAATGACAACATCTAGTAGACGCGCGAGAATAAACTATCAAGAAAGGCTATTTACATGAATGACAAGGCACGTTTAAGCAACTTAGGCAAGCTTTCATATTCTTCCCTTATTAAATTGAACACGTCTGCAAAGAAATGAGCCTCAATTCTTCCACTATTCTACAAAATAAAAATTAACTCCTCAACTTCTGATAGAAGTACTCACATGAAAATTATGCTATTAAAACAAGCCAATATTACGTCATCTAAGGGAGTATTTTCTATGGAAATACTAAATATCCAGCCTGTTTAGCCGTTCAGTTCACTGAAGGCCCACACGACCCTCGTGAGCAAAGTAAAACGTTCCAGATTTCCATTTTACAGCGAGACAGTAATTCTAGAAACACCCTCTGTTTTTCTTACGATATTTTTTTTCTGGGCGGAAACTTCCGGAAACCCCAAGTCATTATTTCAAAAGTTGACCTGGAAAAAAAATACACTGGCAGCGTGTCAAGGAGTTAAGACGCAGGGAGCCGAGGCGGATCCCATACGGCAGTCTGATGTGAAAGGTTGTTTGAGAGGTGAACACTACTGATATCCAATTTAGGACTAATACTTTGTATATCAGCTGGAATACATTTTTCCTAGCCAGGAGAGGTTTAAGGTTATTAACACGCAGTTGAAAAATTCGTGTTCCTAAAGTTTTAAATTATACTCTATCGAATCTCATCCACACTATCTCGGTTAACCAAAAATCAAAGAAAAAAATAACAACAATAGTCAGCAAAACCACGCGTCTCAAAAGATGAGGTGGTTTGCGCATGTCCTCATGAACTTACTCTAACGGCATTTCTAAGCATTCAATAAACCTACTCGAAAAGATTTGTTTATCATCAGTCCAAGTTTGTATCCTAGTTCATTGAGTTTAAGAATGGATGGATGATACCTTATAGAGTGAATATTCTTCCCAAATGCAATTATTACACCTTTAGTTCCAGTAATATTAAATCAACTCTCACACATGCCAATCTATGTGGTGAAACTTTGATTTTTGTAAAAGTAATTCTTGTATCGCTTCCTTGGACTATGCAGAACGGTTGAGCGGGAAGTAGCTTAATAAACTTAGTCATGGAATGAAGTTACAGAGACTTAAGTACCAAATCGGCCATAAGCGTGACATTGCGTCTCTTATGCCAAAATACGCATGTATGTTTTTCCGATATCATAAGTGAATGAACACCTCTTGGACGCTTGTCACCAGCCGCAGCAAACTACCTATACTAAACATATATTTTTAACTCAATTAAAAAGTTCAATAGCTGGCCGAATATTTTCACACATATCATGAAAAAGGCACGATTTAAGAGTTATTTTTTTTAAATCAATGCAGGCTACAGAGGCCATATAAATTGAAAATCCTTTCTCCAGAGGGAAAATTCATTAGACATATCCAACGATCATTCTCATTTAACAATAAGACTTACATACCAAAGCAATAAAAAGGCGATTTTAGGAAATTTAAATCAGTGATGCTATTGATTATCCCGATGTTTTATACGCTAATGAGCTGTTGTAAAACGACCCAAATATATTTCTACGAAAATATCCTCAGGGGAACCAGCTATTACGTTATAGCTAACCCATGATAAATCAAATTTAGTGAGAGTAAAAGAAGACCAATCAATACTTTTATTTTGGTAAAAATGACACTCATAAAATAAGATTTATAACCACAATTTTATTGATGACAATTTCAAATGTACGAATGACAAACAAAACATAACTTATAAACTTACTGCCATATTTCTGGTACTCAATCCGATACCATGGAAATTACTAAGGAGTTCGATTTTTTAAATCGCTTTTGTTGAATGCGTTACATTTTCATACTAGCGCTATTAAGCAAATACATTTTTCGTAGCTAAAATACCTCGAGATCGCTCATTTTTTAAATAAATAATAAGCGGCCTTAATCAAAGGATTTAAATGCTCCTTAAATTCAACACGATATTAGATGGATAAAAATTTGTCATAAACAATATCGAATATTTTGTAATGCCACAAGAAAATACATCTCGGCAGCTCAAGTAGTAATTTCCAATCTCCACAATAATTTCGAGGTCCCCGTGATTCATAGAACGATACGTTGACGATACAAGCTCAGGCTTGAAAAATAATGCTACTCCCCGAGCAAAATCCGAACGCTTGTTTTATTATATGCTCTCCGCATTTAGATGTTAAAAGATAAAACATAAGAACGAAAAAATAGTCTTTATGGGGACCCGTTGTCTCCATTTCCAGGTGTTGTATGTCAATGCCCCAAATTCAAATCCAAATCATTTTCTGAATTAGTGGGCAATCGTCCTCGTGGTAAACATTAAATCAATGAATAGAATACTTAATATATGCATGGAGTGGTAATGCAACTGTCAGCGTGCAACACTCCATCATTATGGGCTAGCATACACGCAGGTTATTCGACCGACCCCTGCGTAAAGTAACGCAGACACGATAGGGTCAAGCGAAGAGATAACATCTCCCTCAAAGCTTTGCCCTAAATTCTACAAGGTTGCTGGAATAAAGCTTTACAGCGCCAGGCGCGGCAGAAAGGAGTTATCTTCAGACTAGGAGAAATGTTTTTCAAATATCAAACCAAGCAATATTGTGCGGCCAGTACAACGTTTTTAACTTTCCCTTTGCGGAAAAATGTTCCATGTCGTTGCTAAATTTCAAGATGAAAATTTACCATTTTTCACCATGGTCAGTTTCGACATGAGGAATATTTCCAAACATATCCGCCAAAAGTGACCCCGCTTAAGTAGAACATTTATGTGGTGTCCAAGGTTATACTGCACTTAATTTTTTATTTTAAGCATTCAAATTCTGATTTTACAGCCGGTTCTATGCACATTTGGCAGCTTGATTTCGATGCTCAAAAATTTGGGAATGGAGATCGTTTCTAAGATCAGTTATATATTTATTTGGGTAAAAATATTTGTATTTGAAATACGATCAGGCTCGGAAATGTTTCTCACGACTTCGATCTGATAACTTTTCCAAGCGGACAAAAATATTCTACGGATTAGGAGCAGGCACGAATGCTGAAGTATGTTTCTCGCAGCTGCGACATTAAATATATTTTTTTCCTCTTTACGTGGCCGATCCTCGTGCCCCCGCGGGAAACGCGTAAAAAATTGATTTCTTCGAACCACGGAAACGCCTTCGCCTGGATTATTCATTTTTATTTTCGGGTTCGGAAATCTATTTTTGACGCTCCCGGCAGGAAACCGTCGGTCACGTACAGGGGAACCATTGCGAAGCGCTTCAATTCGCGCGTCGCGAGGCATTTGTTTCCATTCTACCCCGCGCGTCACCCACTGTCGGAACTTCCTCCTGCGGGGAAGAAGGCGACTCCCCGTATCACGTTAACGATGGCCATTCGGTCCCTTCGTATACTAAACCACGAACCCAGCACGAGTCCCCAAAAGTGCCGCGCCGTACACAGGACTGCTCAACCGATTTCTCCGCCTTAAAAAGAAATGGCACCTTCCAGCCTGCCCCTTCTCTTACCAAAGCCGCCGACACACATCGCCTGCGCCTTTAAGGACAGCGCTTCCAGAGGCGCCTTCGTGCTGTTTGAGATTGCATCTCTAGCGCCCCCACCCACGTTTTCGTCCCCACGATTATCGCCTCAAACCCCTCTCCTCTATAAATTCTCCTTCCTCTCACCCACTCCCTGTTACCATACCTCACCCATCCTCCACAACCCCAACCCTCCGCCTCCCACCCCCTAAAAATAATCATAAAGGAATCGATAGATTATTTCTCGGGCACGTATACATTTCCACACGCACGTGAATATGACACTACGGGAGTAATGGCCATTTATTAAAAACGAAGTCACTAGCTTCGTGCCAGAGCGAGTTCTCTTCATTTTCCCTCAAATCGGTTCCGCATTTCAATTTCTGGAAGTGACTTTTCTTCTGCGAAACATTGCTGAGATTTCTTGGAACGAAGAATCGAGCATTAGGTCAAGTGCGCAAAGCATAATTCGATGAAGTCATTATTGACGGGACTAGATTCAGAGAAAAATACACGTCGTAAATACACCTGATAAATGTTGTTTTCATGAGTTAAATTCAACATATCATGTGTTCAAAAATCATTTACGCACCTATTCCAAGATCAAAACCAGTCAAAAATTGAGATTTGAGCCTTATTTGATATTTTTATCGGATTTCACGAAATTGAATGTGATCTAAAGTGACATCCACCGCTGAAGAAGAAGTACTCAAAGTTTGTTCCATAGTAAACACACGAAAACAGCTAATTATCCATAATTCAATCGTTTGGCATAGTGCAGCACTAAAAATATGCATTATTTGAAAATTAGTATTTATAAAAAAACGCAAGTTATCCTTACTTTAGTAAAAAAAACATTGAAAAGTTAAAATTCAGCGGAGTACAGCACTTCTCAGTTTATAAAAAATCAAAACTTGTAATATAAATATTACAGGGTAATAACTATTACTATTTCAACATTTTCTAAATTAAATTCGAGTTTTTAATGCTATAATACATTACGTCAACATGAAACTACAGAAAAAACCGTGATTCTTCCTAATATGCATCCAGAATAGGATAATACAACTTAACGAATAAATAATAATTGTTTTAATCTCAAGAACATATAGATTTTGGCATGATTAGACACGATAAATAAATAGCAATTACAGATTAATTAAAAATTATGCTCTCAAAACCCTAAGTTAATATAAAATAATAATAATAAGATATCCGCATACTCCACACCACTATCCTAATCTATTCATTACCATCTTGGATTGGCTTTAAATATAGGCCCTTGGAAAAAATAGCTATAATTTAAAGTATATATATAAATAAATAAATATAAAGTTAAATTTTTATGCAGTAATACTCTTTATGAGTGAGTTTTTACGTCAGGCAATACAGTAGGTAAATCACTTCGATGTATGGATAAAAATTCAGAAGGACATGAAACAAAAGTAGGGATCCATTATTGATGATAAGGTGTGAAATTTAGCCTATTCTATCTCATACGTAGTAAAATTAGGGAAATGGACCTAGTTAATATGTCCTAAGTAGTCCTTGTATTCTCCTAGTCCTCTTCCTAGTCCTCTTCAGAGAGAAAAAGACTCCTTGATAAATGTTGACAAACGAATAGGTGGTCACCAGAAACCACTTGCCACAGAAAGTGTCATTTCCTGAAAGCTGAAATGACACAACAACGAGCTTGAACGGCTTCCCCATATAATAGCGAAACCGATCGGACGGTCGCCTCGCAGTGCAGAATAGAAAAAATTTATATCCTAGCTTCCCCATGGCATGCGTACATATTGCATGTCTTTATTTCTTTTTCCATTCGTGAGATGTCCTTAACACCTGGGCAGCCTAATTTTTTCTCTCTCGGAATCACCCCTCCCTCAGGAGTGACAAGGATAAATGGATTCGACTTTCGCTTTTGTGACCTGGGGCTCACTCCTCGTACAAACACCAGGTTCAACGGCCAGGTGAACGTGCTCGAGGAGGAAGGGCAGTGTATCCTTAACGACTAAAAGAAAAAGAGCCAGAGGCTCACGAGAAAACCACTGCATACACGGAAAGCACGCAAATTTTTAATACTGCATACCAGTGAATGGAGGGAGGGGTTAACATTACGCAAAACACTGCACCAGTTGGAAAGCCACGCTACTTAACTTCTATCCGAGAATTTGAATCAGTCCTCATACTTGCCCATTAAAGTGTGCAGTCATAAGTTTCTCAACAGAATTTTTTAAGGAACGAACCTTTCAATTTCTTTAACACTTCTCACTTTTTTCCAATACGCACACCGTCTTAAAAATTGATATCTCACGTAATAATTTTGATTCACTGATAATTTTCGTTACGAGTATAGGCCGCAAGGACGTTAGATTAAAATACGACGGGAGCTTTCTTCTAATTCACAGAGCACAGGGCATAATTTCGAACAATGTGATTCCCATTAACATGAAATTATATTCAAATCTACAACAATATTTTCGTCGCTATCGATAAAAATAAAAAACCACGTCCACCTTCCACCAACCTCAACAGGAGGCACAGCCAATATCAAGACGAATCCATGATATCGATGAATAATTTCGTTCCGGAGTCGGATGTGATTTCTTTTTCACAACCATTTCCAGCAATAAATTAGCATCGCTAGCACCGTTGGGAAGATAGAAACTTGCAGATATATGTACGGAATCTAAAAATAATGAATATTTGAAAATAAAAATTAAAATCACAGGTTAAAATTCCTGGCTGTAGCAAAGAGTCCACAGTATTCTTTCCATCATGCGCGCAACAAGAAATGTATACGCGGAGCACATGGGATCGAGCACACAAAATTCGAAGGCCAAAGAGATCTAATGGCTCTGCTTCGCGTGACGATAAAACCAAACTTAACAACACTGAGAAATCTACTGATCCGACTTTTTGTTTGTCCTTTAAAAGGAGCAGAGTTATGGCGTTGTTCAAATTTTCGGGGAACATTTTGATATCTTAGAGGCACCTTGATCACAATTAGTTCCCACTATAGCCTGAAATATTTTAAAACCCTCTTGCTCTTATAATTCCACCTCATGCAAATAAATGTAGACTCCGGTTTTCATTAAAGGGGCCATCCAAAAATAATGGACCCAAAATGGTGAGCGCTCCATCGAATATTATCAACACTGTTATTATGTTTTTACAATTCAATTTTCATAGCTGACACATTAAGTGAGAGAGGCTTAATATCTGTATAGCACCGATTTATTCGATGGATAAGTCATTTACTGGATACAAGCCAGTGGCGTTGAGGTGAAATAACTGGATGTAGTATAAATGGCAGAGGTTAAAAGAATAGTAAAGAAAAAAACTCATGCCAAAAATTTTACAAAAAAATTTGCGAAATGTAATGTAATAAGGTAATTAGAAATAAAATCATGAAATGAATATTAATACTTTATTTTGCCATTTTACATTCAAATTGGATGACGAAAAGGTATTTTTAAATGTCGCCCTGACAATCTACCCTTTGGTAAAGCAAGTTAGCTGAGGTTAGGTCAATTGACTAACCGGGGGAACAACATTATTACCTCCAAAAATACGACTTCCTTGCCTCAATCACGCTCATGTCAACCCTCATGAATCAGAAAAAAACTTAGGACGCATGAGTTATCTCAGGTTAACTCAAATATTGTTCTTTGGGATCATTTTTTGCGAATTGAATAAGCCATAATATTTCCCATTGAATATCTTTGTCGATAATTAGGAAATATGACGAAGAGTTGAAACCATTTTGATTAGGACTATTCCAGGTTTTAGCATTTCTGAAGTATCACGGATTTAAATAAGATAGCCGGATGTCTGTCTCCGTTTACGGCATACCACGTTACATTAACACGCTTTAAGACAGGTCGACTCCAACGTTGGTTTAATCTCACAAAATAAGACATTTAAAAATATTGCAACTTATATAAATCAATATAAGCCAACGAAATTGCACATTTTATTTCAGCCATCCTATAATTTTTATATCATAGACCTGGTATATTCGAGCATTGGTAATGCTTATCATTTGGCACGGGTATCCTCCACCTGTACAATGCAATTTATCAGTTTGCTATTATATCGTTCGAATCTGTCGGAACAATTACATCAACACATTCGATCGAACCATTATCATTTACATTAAGATTTAGATTTATTGATTAACACCCATTAACAAGTTTTAAAAATTGGGATGAAGGGATTCTACTCCGCATTCGCGTATTAACAGGTGTGGAGAGCAGCTATAAGCGATGAAGCCTAATTATCCACGCGGTTTATGTACTTCCGCAACGATTGGACTGAATATGATCGTAGTTTAACGTAAAGTTGACGTTCCAAATAACACCAGGCATAACAACACCGTGTTTCCAAATTATCGTACACAACCATAGAGTCTCGCATAAACCAAAGCCCATTCCATGCTAGTGACTTAAAATTGACGTCCAAATTCTTGACGTTATTTATGCATTTACCAACGCATACCCTACAATGCGTAAAAACGCTGAAACGAACTTGTCATTCCATATGACGCATGATATAGTGAGGACCAAAGGAGTTATAATAGCCGGCACTAAAGCATGTGCAAAAAATATGAAAGGAGGGTAAAAGTACAGCTGTGTTGATAACGGATACGTATCTTTCCAGGTTGAACCCTTTTCCTGATAATACTTATAAAACTGAAATCAGATACGAATCAGCTGATTGGAGTAAGTGCTTTGATTCGAGTACATTCTCAGATTTATGGACAATTTCCAGCTCGTGACACCAATGGGGGACCACAGCTATGCTACTTCTGAATTCAGCGATTGATTGGCAAGTGTGACCCCAATCCAGAGAAAATGATGATGGTCCTCGTCGTTCCTCAAATCGATCGAGGTATATCGATTCTAAAGCTTAAAAAGTCCTTACCTGTTCTGCCTCCTCACGCCCTCATTATATGGTAATTCATAACTGATGGAGGCGATGCAAATTCATGCTGAGGGTTTGTCGAAGTTCTTCTGAGACGTGAAAGTTCTGAAGCGTTTCTGCTTATATCATTCACTGAAGCCATAAAATAAGCTTTATTTTTTTAATTCGTTTAGAACAAGAACGGTTCCTATACGCGAGAGGAATATCTGAAACTAAAAATGTCACCAGCATAATATTAAAAAATATGCGTGATCGTCTGTGGTATAGCCACAAAACTGTCTCAGCATACGTTTTTGCTGATGATTAGTCAGTAAAACGCCACAATGACTATGATGATCTCACGAATTATAAAATAGTATTTAAATGGACTATGTTTTCGCTCCCTTCTCTTGGACTAAAACCTTGTCGTGGTGGAAGGGCTTGCGTGCTCCGATGACCCCAAGAGCTGCACGTGCGGGAGCAATGCTCCTGGTAGGGTCACCCATGCCAGATTGGTCGAAGGTTAGGAGACAGACGAATGGTAGTCCGCGCAGCGTCTGTACCTCAGTGAGGCGGCTGCAAAAGGCGTCTGACCCCAGTGGGGCGGCCTCTGAAGTGATGGTGTCACGTAAAAAACACTATTGAGTAAGGCCACGGAAGACTATCTCAATTAAAACAAAAACCTTGAAATTATGGACAGTTCTCAATTGATAATGAATCCTGGCAACTACGGGACTCGGCCAAGAGGGCCGGGTGTCGTGCCCGGCAGCGGTGGGAGCAAGGCCCCTGCGGTCGTCATCACACGAAATCCTTGCTCAGACGTAGCAGCAGTAGAGGAAAAGAAGATAAAGAAGAAGAACGAAACTATCAGAATAGGCACGTGGAATGTTAGGACTATGCTGAGGGCGGGGAAGCTAGAGAATATAAAACAAGAAATGGAGAGGGTGGGTGTAGACATCATGGGTCTGGGTGAAGTAAGATGGAAGGATGACGGGGATTACTGGAGCGACGACTATAGAGTAATTTATAGTGGATGAAATGAAAGTCAGCGCGGAGTTGCATTCGTAATGAATAGGAAACTAGGTAGATAAGTAGTGTATGCAGAACAGGTGAGTGATAGGATTATAGTCGTGGAACTAAAGGCAGATCCAACGAATTTAATTATAATTCAGGTTTATATGCCTACCTCTAATCATAAAGAGGAGGAGGTGGATGGGGTATACGATCAGCTAGAGGAAATAATTGGTAGGATATCTGGGAGTAAGCACTTAGTAATCATTGAAACGCGGTAGTGGGCGAAGGAAGAGATGGGCGGGAGGTGGGCGATTACAGGCTAGGAAGGAGAAACGACCGGGGCGAGAAAGCTGTGGAGTTTTGCCGTAGAAATAACCTAGTAATTAAAAATACATGGTTCAGACATCATCCTCGACGTAGGTACACTTGGAAGAAGCCGGGAGACACAGATAGGTTCCAGATAGATTATAGAATGGTTCGTCACAGATACAGGAATAGTGTTAAAAACCCGCATACTTATCCAGGAGCTGATGCAGACACAGACCACAACTTATTATTCATGACATGTCGGCTAAAACTGAAAAAGATAAGAATGGGAAGGAGGGTACGAAAGTGGAATACGGAGGCATTAACTGGGGCAATGAAGAAGAAGTATCGGGAGAAGGTGGATGAGAGAATGGGTGAGGAACATGGAGTTAGATCAGTGGAAGATGAATGGGGAAGTTTGAAAAATGGAATTTTAGAAGCGGCGAAAGCAACGGTAGGCGTAGTCAGTGCAACTAAAATTAGAAAATCGTGGATCACGAAGGATATGATAAGGGAGATGGAGGAGATAAGGAAATGGAAGAGCGTTAACTCAGAGCTAGGTAAGAGAAAATACCGAGAATTAAATAACAGGCTTAGAAGAGAAACAAAGAAAGCAAGAGAGGCGTGGTGGAGAGAACAGATCGACTCGTTAGAGAAATACCAAAAAGAGGGAAGAGCAGATGCATTATATAAGAAAGTAAAGGAACTGACGGGTGGTAATAAGGGAAGGGGAACTACAACGATAACAGAAAAGACGGGAAAGGTGATTGTAGAACCGATAGAGATCCAGGAGAGGTGGAAGGAGTATGTCGAAGAGTTGTATGATAAAGAAATAAGGCCCAATAGGTTAGATATAGAAAGGCAAAACGATATCGACAGAGATGGCATCGGACCAAGTATCCTAGATAGCGAAATCGAAAGAGCTCTACGAGACATGAAAAGGAATAAGGCGGTGGGAATAGATGACATACCTGCAGAGTTTTTAAAGAGCATGGGAAAGAACGGAAGAAGAAAACTTTTTACGCTTATTCGTAGGATTTATGAGAATGGAGTGTGACCGGAAGAATTCTCGAAGACTGTACTAATTCCTATACCAAAGAAAAGTAAGGCAAAAACGTGCGAAGACTATAGGACAATAAGCTTAATATCCCACGTGACCAAAGTAGTTCTGAGCATTATAAACAGAAGGCTAGAGAAGAAGGCAAATGAATACCTGGGTGACGACCATTTCGGGTTTAGGAGAGGGACGGGAACGCGAGACGCTATAGCGGTGATGAAGACGCTAGTAGAAAGAAACCTGGAGTATGGGCAGGATGTTTTTGCATGCTTCGTAGATTTCGAGAAGGCGTTTGATCGGGTGGAATGGGCGAAATTAAAGGGAGTGTTGAAGAAATGAGGGGTCGATTGGAGGGACAGGCGTCTGATTCGGAATTTGTATATGAACCAGACGGCGCAGGTTAGGGTAGCCAGTGGAGAATCGCGATGGGCCACGATAGGACGGGGAGTGCGGCAGGGGTGCCCACTATCGCCGTTGCTTTTTAACGTGTATTCAGAAGACATGGTAAGGAAGGCATGGGGGGATATGGAGGTAGGAATAAAGGTAGGAGGGGAGCTGATAAAATCAGTGAGATTTGCTGATGATCAAGCATTGGTTAGTCAGTCTGCCAAGTGGTTACAGTCAATGGTGAAAGCATTAGAGGTGCAGTGCGAAAAGTATGGGATAAAGATTAATCACAAGAAAACGAAAGTTATGAGATTTTCTAGAAGTAAGAAGGCGGGGCTGATTATGAGGGTGGGAGGGCAGAAGATAGAGCAGGCCGAGCAGTTTACGTATCTGGGTAGTATTTTGGAGGAGAATGGGATTAGTGGTAAGGACATCAGATGCAGAATTTCGCTAGCTAAAGAAGCATTTTCGAAGAGAAGGGAATTGATGAGGGGGGTCTGAGAAGAGACGTAAAGAAGAGGCTGGTGAAAACTTTAATATGGAGCGTGGCGCTATATGGGTCGGAAACTTGGTCATTGCGTAGGGAGGATGTGCGTAGACTTGAAGCGTTTGAGATGTGGGTTTGGAGAAGAATGGAGAAGGTTAGCTGGATAGCGAGAAAGACTAGCGAGGAGGTATTGGATATGGTCGGAGAGGAGAGGAAGCTTGTGGCAGAGGTTCGGAGAAGGCAGAAGAGATGGATGGAGGAGGTTTTGAGAGGATAGGGCATGTTGAAGAGAGTGATAGAGGGGAGAACACAGAAGAGGAAGGAAGAGGATAGGAATTCTGAGCTGAGGTTTGACCGTGATCTTTATTTTTTCTGTTTAGTGTATTCAGTCGCATTCTTTCTGTCTTTATAAGTATAAAATATGAGCGCTTTCATTATCATCTTTTTATTTTCATACTCGCTGATTTGCGTGGAAGGAACTTAGCAATTTGTTCCATGTTTATTTGGCTAAGAATTACGTGTGCGCAGTAATTAAGAGACGCAACGAATTTCATTAGTGTTAACTTAATGGGATGAAATATATTTTTTCTAGACCAATGCCACCGTTAACATTTTAAAAGTATTACCATTTAATATCTCTATAAAAATATGCCTAAGATGGGGATTTAAATTATCAAGGTGCTGAAGAGGAAGGAAGAGGATAGAAATTCTGGACGAAATAAGAGGAGGTAGAAGATATGAAGATAAGAAGAGGGATCTAATAACGGGTCATCCTTAGGAGGTAAAGCGAGACAATGTCTTATGAGGTTTGGATGCAGAATGGGGACTGTCCAAGAACCTACCAATCAGCTTGTAGAATACTTGAATGAATGAAATGAAAAAGTTTTTCTTTAATTTCGGTACTGATCTGATTTACTATCTTTATTAGATGCTAATTCCATTTAAAAAGCAACTGGCGATTGTACACAAGTTGAAACACTAATATGAGAAAATTCGCAAGTAATATAATCATATAATTCCGGGTTTCGACCCCGGATCTCCTAAAAGCCGTTTAGATGAGTTACAAAATTACACCACAACCAATTTTTTTGCAACAAGCCAAGGTTATCATTTTGCTATTAACATCTCCTCAAATCTAGAATTTCGTAAACGCTTACCTCTGAAAGTAGAGGGGGACTATTATTTTCCAAAACTTAGCACAGAATAATGCCCTGAATTCATATCACATAGTGTAACAGCGAATTCATTTCTCATGCCACCGCTTAGTGGATGAGAATAGAAGAATGATCTGATGCTTTCCTAGCGTATACTGTCAGTGAAGTCTGTTCGGGTTCTTCACCGGGTCAAACTATGTCGAAACAATCAGGGCATGAATGATGGCGATGTGTGACTCGTACATGGAAACGTTGGCAGAAATGTAGAGTTTGACCCGATGGAGAACTTGAACAGACTTCCCTGTCGAGGATAGAGTTTATCATTGAGTTTGAATAACCCTCCAGAAGGAGATAATCCAAAATCAAAGTTCAAAATCAAAACTTCACCGCACTACGTTGATTAACCAGCAAACTTTAATTAAGAAACAAAATACATTCCCAATTTTCATTTTACGGTGAATGCTGTGATATAACTCATATTCGGCGTATTTACTAAGTTTAGCACGAAAATCTTGTAGCAAAAATTTACTAACGCAAGGATATTTACCCTTATGAAATAATTTTATCGAACATAATGCCAGTTAATGCCGGATAGGACCAACATTACTTGATATACTTAAACAAAGTAAAGCTAAATGACTACAAAAATGATACTAATTAAATATGTAAATAATTTTCCATCCTGTCTTCATTCCACTTTTTTTCTTAATAGCACTGGCTATACAGGCATACATATCGCGGTCTTTAGTGCAGAGGAATTATTCATTACTGAAACATTTTCGTGATATCACTCTTTAATACTGGAAGGGTTTTATTCCGTAGGCAGTCCATATTTGCATATTTATAGCGGTATATAAAAAGCTGATATGAGTTTTCAGGAATGACAAAATAACTCAAATTTACGTTTATCATGCTCGAAGGTAGTTTCCTGCTCCATTTACGGAGGCGAACTGATATCGTGGGATGGTTATTTTAAGAATTTCCAATCAGTACAGAAATAGCATCCTAACTTTCCCGTCCGATCACCCACAAATGACCAATAAGTTTCTTATCTCGCGAAGGAATCTATCAAAATAATCTTTTGGGAGGGAATCGTCCAAAGCTAGAACTCAGGCGCAGCCGAACGTTACATCAAGGCGATTCCCACTATATCACGGGGCACAACATTAGAGAAGACGGGCAGGTAGTTTAAGAGATGGAGGGAATAACACAAATGGATAGTCTCATACAATGTTTAATGCAGCGAGAAATTTGTGTCGATCGAATTTTTAATTTTATTAATATCTACGCAAAAACTAAAAAAACAAGTTTAATTATTGACTTTAAATCTTGACGAATATTTTAAGCCACAAATACTATTTTAAGTATTATGATATAATAAAAAAAGCAAATAAAAGTAATTCCTCGATAAAAAGGTGATAATCATAGTGCACAGATGAGTTTTAGGATAAGTCTAATATCCAGAAAAAAGATAGGGCAATTGAATTTTTTTAATATTTAAACGAATATATGAACATACATTGACTAATTTTATACGCAATAAAGGCGATAGTGATTTTAGTTAAGCACAGTGCACAGACGAGTTTCAGGATAAGTCTAACAACTCGAAAATACATACGGAAATTGAATTTTTTTTAAATATTTACACGAATATATGAACATACAATAAATAATTTTATACGCAATAAAGGCGAGATTGATTTTAAAGCTAATTGTGTAATGGAAAACTGTCCGTAGAGAAAAGTTAATATTCTGCGATCTTTTGAAGGCAATACCATCACATAAATGCGAAAAAATACCTGCCATCACAAATATAGTTCCTTTTCCTGGAATGATACACATAAGTACTAGAACTGGGGTTGTTCATATCATCATTAATTTTTCGTAAATTGCCAACAACTTACCAGAATATGAAGTTCAAAGAAATTTGTTAATGAATGCATTTCTACACTGAGCGTATGGTAACAACTAGAACTCAATTTAAGTTTCCATCGGCAGAAAAAAATGAACAACTCGAAAATTAAATATCGGAGTCATTAAAATTATTTATTATATTCATACGATTTAACTGTTTATTCACTCCAAAAATTCAAAACGCTCTTCAGAATACACCGTTTGCTTGGACTTAAGATGAGACGAGATTTCACTCATGGTATAATTTTCTTAAATATTGTTTTGATATTTACAAATTGATTGCGGTGATCAAAGTGTAACCGAATAGAATGAAAATTTCAGCATCAAGTTTCAAAATGTACATGATATTTTTACTGCGCTATCGTTGTACTTTAGGCGCACCGCAAAAATAATAGTTGAATACCTTCTCATGTATTTAAGCACCTATGATAGGAATAGCTTGTAATGCTAAAACAATACAAGAACTACTGACGAGCCAATGATTCAAACATTACAATGGTTTAATCGTTATCTCCAAAAACATTAGAATGATTCGATTCAATGCATTCGATAGTTGTATCCAAATAATTTAAAAACTGCTGACCGCTTTAAACTCATTGTCAATTCGATTAAGTCGATCTTTGGCGGACCTCGATAGACGGAATAATGGGTGGAACTTCAAAATTCTGTACTTTTCCTGACCCGGCCAACAATCTCCTGAAATTCACACTTCTGAACATATTTTATACCATGAATTAGTAACATGCTGATGAATACCCATATTTTCTCCGGACGAGAGTCTACATTAGAATGGACGAATATGGTTGATAATTGAATCTCTACAATATAATGGCAATATTTAACTTCTGCTTTCAACTATAATAAATCACTTACTCGTATGCTGATGTTTCGATAATTACCAATGCAACACTTATAATGGAGTTTTCTTTATTCAAAAGTATAAATATTATAGCCACGGGAGAAGGTTACACACACATTGCGTGACTGAACGACGCATTATATGCAAAGCTAATTACGCCTTCCACATCTCTCATCGGATAGGGGCATACCTTTTCTCTTTCTTATCGGCATATTAAAACATAGCGGCTACGAAAACGTTAGTTTTCATCGTGGAAGTAACAAAAATTACTCATAGACCAACTTTTTATGACTTTATTCACTGAGTAACGAATGTAGAATAATGGTCTATGCGGAAATACGTTTTTATAGTTTTATGCGTCGAGGTTTGATTTGTGTAGCTACACGAAGTTTTCTAAAACGTGTAGAGGGGAGCCACTGAAATTTTCGCCGAGGGATTCAGTTCTTTTGGAAGTATTAATAATCCACTTGGGTTTATAACGGCACATCAAGCTCCTTTGGTCGCGATTAAAGTGGAATATTTCAATGCCAAAATAGGAATTCTCTCATATCTATCTTCAGAAATACTACTCTATTATTGTCTCTTTTTTACAAAAAAAATCTCAGGAGGCGATCGCCCTCACAAAATAACGCCCCTGTTCTACTGACTCCCCCACTTCACGTGATAATTAATGAAAAGCTTGAATATTCAAGGAGAAGATAACATCGACTACTTTGGTCGTTTCGGCGCGGAGGTCGGACAGCTGCCGTCAAAACATAGACCTCACACTAACAAAGACTTAATTTCCGGGAGGGACCATAAAACAATCAACCAAGGTAGTTTAAACTTGAAAAGGCAAATGAGAGTAGACAATTAAGCCATACCCTTTCTCAAAGCTGTGACGGAAAAAGGGTGAAATGGTAGCAGATTTATAGCGTATTTGTGTCACATGGCGCGAGAGATTTAGTCTTTTCAATGTTTTGTGTGTGTGTATATAACTCTATGGGCTAACGTGTACTTTTGAAAACATACTTTAAATAAAAAATCCTAGCAAAAATTGGATTTTCTAGTACAAAAGTGATTACTGATACGGAAAATCATTTATCCAATATTTTCCACACGGGTATGGAAGTCATACTTCATCATTGAAATCGATATCAATAAGGCACCTGACAATTGAGAGAAGTTTATCCCTTCAGCATGGTCAACATAAGTTTTAGTCGTGTCTAAATATTCAATGAAATGTCTAAGATCCACTATACTTCGTTTTGCAAGTCCACGGTTATTGTGGATTTATTTCACTATTTGGAATAGATTTATTTCCTGTACCATTTCCACCAAGGTGCTCTGCGATCGCGATGGCAGTATCTGCTTCATGATTAAGCATATAACTGCGGCCTGGGAGTATACTAAGCATGTCACATAACCGCACGTCACTCTTTCTCAATTTATTTTTTTAGTCTTCCGGTAATGATACAGCTTCTGACGTTATGATAAAATTTGGAAGTTCTGACGCAGGAGTGACTATTTTTATTCTAGAGGTTATCAAACGATTTATTTGACCTATAGGTTATCGAAAATATTCAATCGAAAGAAAACTAAGCGCCAGGTAGTTTCAGATAACGTGTTGCGCAAGAAAGGAACAAACGTTCTTGCGAAAATAATCTGAAAAAGAGCAAGTATTGACTCTAATCTACTTCATTAGTAAAATCGGATGACGGAATTACACGTACTGTTCTTTCGCGCAAGCAGAGATGAATAACATGTTATTGAAAGAGTTAAATCACAATCCCAAGCTTTTAATCATTGCCTTTGTACCCACTTATTTTGATACATTCTTTCCTTCATAGAATATTTCCCTCCAATGGTCAAAAATATGGCTTTTAAGAAACATCATCGGAAGAATTGATCGGGAAAAGAACTTATATGCGTGAACCTGGCGTGAAGCTTATCCGATCTCTTTCACCCGAAAAGAGGTTAAAATGACGTCCACCACTCGATAGCTGCAGCTCAGCCGACTAAATCGATTGGAAACAAATACTTCGGTAGCGTCGACTGGCGAAGTTGACAGTCAAATGACTCGGAGGAAATCCCCAATCCGTTGAGCCAAAAGGAAAGACCTCGGTGACGAAATATATAAATTAAAAAAATATTATAACAGTTAACGATTCCTCCGTCTATTCTGAAGGACTATATTCTATGGGTCCACTCGCACATAGCTAATGTAACATTTTGGATACAATCAGTACATACATTTATCCTTTGATTCAATTTCTCTGCGCCAACATAATGCAGCAAAAATTGTAAAATGATGCGTTGTAAATACTAAAGGTTCGACAGCGAATTTTTCTATAAACATTTCCTAATTCTTGCATGCCATCCTGATAACTGTACCCTGCAATGGTTTTCGGAGAAGATAAACCGGTCATGAGAATGAATTTATAAACAGAATCCTAAAACTTCTTTCACAAGAAGAACATACAAGTTTTTACACCTAAAATATAAAACAGGTCGAAATCTCGTGTATTAATAGTAGGTAATAAGTAGTATGTAAGAGGAGAATACCATTATTAATGTTAGGTGGAGACTGTACTTCCAAGGCTTTCTGTGAGCACACCACCAATACTACACGGCTGTGACCACCGAGAATTTTAAAAGGATACTCCATAGCAAGAACTCCACCTCACTGGGACCTTCAATTATAAGATGACTGCCAAAGAATTAGAACGCAGAAAAATAGAATTTTTATTTACTGTCCAAGAAAATATACTCGTAAATTCAACCAGAAATTGTTTTAAAAAACGTCATTAGAATAACAGCCATAGTATCAAGCCATGCAGGAAGACTGAGCAGCATTATCTTCGAATTTCACCTAGTTAAATAATAGGTACGTGTCACATTTTCGAGCGGCAGCATACCAAACCGCATATGTTAATTTTATGTTAGTCACTTATAAAGTTCAGAACTACCTAACGGTTCCTGAATTTTAGCAAAGAGTCTAACTTTTTGGAATTCAAACCTAACAGCAGGCAATGAATTGTAACAACGATCGCAAGTAATAGCCTTAAATCAGAGTTACTAGGCGCTAAAATGATTCTTATCATCCGAGGAGAAAGGTTAAACGCACGTGAAAAAATAAAGAACGATTTTATAACATGCTACAAACGATGAAAACATGCGGAAACCATTAAACGAATGAATCTAATCAGACGTCGTCAAATAACGCCACACAATACTAAGTGCACAAGTTGAATTATCTATAGGCTGTTGTCACGCAGTCACGACGAGTACGCAGCTTACTTTATAAAGGTGTGAGTTCTATCGATACTCAGGAATCTTATTTTACGACTTTCTAACTTCAAAGTTAATTTTCTCCTACACTTTGTTTGTTTTACTTGCTCGCACCATGTACTTACACCCTCTTACCATTAAATTATGCAGAAAATTTCAGCTCCCAGGAAATTACAGTCAATACCACATACCCAGGTAATTCATACGACCATAGTGTTAATCGCACTCCAGTAATAAGTCACGTGGCACGTGCGAACTACATGCATTCCGATCAATTTCCAATTCGCTTGCCCCTCTGGATAAAATCAAGCAGGAGATTTCATCTTTCTGCACTAGAAGCACTCCTTATCCCATTTTCTTTAAATTTAATCTCCAAGCGATGGAATCTGTGGCCTTTTTGGCCCATGATGAGGTCACGAATGTTCAAAATCTACAAAAAATAATACTAAAAAATTGGTGATGTATCCTTAAGTATTGTTTCTTGGAACGTGCATCTATTATCTATATCTACAGCTGCCTGTATACCTATCTTTAGCTAAAAAGATCTAAGATGGCTCGAAGTATATCTCCAACATGGTTTCAGAGATATATTGGCATAAAGAGGCCGAGATCGCCGCAAACTTAATTCGTGACGCGAACTATTTGTCAACTATTGCTTCCTTATCTTGGCTGAATTGTTCCTTAATTCTGGACAAAACCCAGTCTCTCACGAAAATCCTACTTCAGTTTGATAGATACATTCCCATATCAAGTCGACAGTTAGCATCCAACTATTAGAAATGAATTTTATGTTCTTTCAAATCGTAATAGCTGCAAGATTTGTTTTTATTGTGAAATTTTATTTTACGTTATATTATATCGTTATTTACATTTTTTATCTACCAATGAATAACCACATTAATATCACGATAAAGAATTGATTGGAAACAGGAAATTTCAAACGCTTCTGTAGACAGAGTTATGCATTGCTTGGTGGGGTCAATTTAGCCCCTTGAAATTCTCAACTTCGTGAGAATGACTGAAAATGATGGAATGAGTTTCTCAAACATTCCGTTAAATTAAAAATTGCACAAGAAATGTCAAGCACTTGGATGAAGAAGAAACAAGAAAATATTTAGGCCTACCAAAATTATGGATTAAAAGAAATTCGGACTCACGTGTATGAATGCAGGAGGATGAAGGGTCGACTAAAATCGATGTGGATAGAATGATGATTTAGACTTTAAAACAAAAAAATTTAATAAAAGGGCAAAGAAGGTGTCGAAGATAGAACGAGTAATTTACTTTATAAATTGTAAAATAGGAATCCTTATATTTCTTAAACGATTACAGGGATTTCTGAGTACTAATCAATGAACAGTGAACTAGATGACAAGTTGTTGAAGAAATAAAAAAAAATATTTTCTTAAGAAATGTCATACATTTAAGCTCAACTGCGAATAGAAAATGAATTCAAGCCCGAGATGGGAATCGAGAAATAATATAAATTTGTTAACCTCTTACTTGGACAGCTTAGTATTGGACGCACTCGAACACCCATAAAATATATGCGAAAATACTGATGACAAGAACCATCAATTAAGGGCTAATTTTTTTCGATTTAGAGGAAAATAAGTGTAGGTGACAAATTTCTCAATTGCCGCGTAGAACCCGGTATTTATATAACACACACCAGTAAGACATGATAAGAAAAATGCTCTAATTAAGGCATATACATCAAGAGAGAGTCTTCGCCAGGCATCTATACAGTAACTTTTACAATTCTGAGGACGGCTGACTTGATTTCGTCACGTTTTCTTTCTGTTTTAATTGTTGCTAAAATTATTTTTTAATCAAACCATCACAAAAGATAAAGTCATTAAGTGCCAAAGGATTCCATTTAAATCCTTTACTACTTGCGATCACTGCCATCGCGTCTAGCATAAATAGTCCGCACATTTGCTCTTTAGTCCCTTGTTTCCACTATAAATCAGACTAAAGCAGTCACGGTTGGCCCATGCAGGTAGGATGTAGTCACTGCCTAGTGTAGGATGAAACCCATGTTAGAAGAAGAGCTTGGATAAAAAATAAAGTATCCTTGGTCAACAAGGCATAGCTATTGCGGCGTAGGTTTCCGTGGGGCTTGAATGAAGGCTTGTCCTTTTGGGTTCCCACCGCGTTCATTGTTGCAATTGGACAACAGTTTCGCCCGGTATCCTCCGAGCGTCTTCAGGTCGAAGTCCATTTGCAACAATGAACGCGGTGGGAACCCGAAAAATGGACAAGCCTTCAAGGCATAGCTAGTTGCTTCACCTTTACTTTCCCAAATATGCTGCCAATTTACATTAATGGAATGCTTAATCT
Source organism: Pyrrhosoma nymphula (assembly GCA_963573305.1). Classification (NCBI taxonomy): domain Eukaryota; kingdom Metazoa; phylum Arthropoda; class Insecta; order Odonata; family Coenagrionidae; genus Pyrrhosoma; species Pyrrhosoma nymphula. The sequence continues at coordinate 132,218,125 of OY754334.1, read as the reverse complement.
AAAACCTATTAAGTGTTACAAAACGGCCAAGAAAATATATTCGTCCCCTTACAGGTGGGCAACCAACATGACGTGTATTTGAAATTCAGATATTGCGTGGGGCGGTGTTACTGCTCGAAAATAATATTTTTTTATATTTTTGCAAGGGTTCATTAAAATGCAGAAGAAAATTTTTTCTTTTTCCCTGATAGTAGTTGGGGGACATTCAAGTATTACGTAAGCACCCCTAGGGGAAGGGGTTACGAGATTGCTTACTTTTGCTGACAAGTGGGGGGGGGGTCATAGCATTGCTTACTTAAGACAGGAAGGAAACTACCTATTAAGCATTAAAAAACTTAAAATCGTTTTACGATTAATTAAATAAATAATGGTACATTTCAGGCAGAATCCGCGCCCAAATAAGAGTGGGAAACATCACGTTCTGGTACCTCCAATCTTGGAAGCGTTGAACAGGAAAATAAACAATCAATTGAAGCACATAACGACAAGAAGGACATTTTGGCAATTTCAGAAAGACCTCGGATGAAACATTCACAAGAAGCTTCTGAAAAGAAATTGAGACGCAAGAGAAAAATCTCAATGCATTGTACACTACAAGGAGCTCAATGCCAAGCAGTGAAATTGAGAAACAAATCGTAAAACTTCAAAGAGAACTAAAACATTAAATGACTTCTTTGAAAAGGAAGAAACAAAACGCAGAATACCCTAAAAAGCATAGAGACCAAAAAATAATGAAGCTTAATGAAGTTTGCAGTGAAAACCCTCAAATAAAGACGAAATTATCCTTTGGAGAATCAGTTGGACATCCGAGCATTGAAAAAGACCAACCCTTTTTATTAAAAACAATTGCTGATATCGCTATTTTTGGGAGTGCTGCAGACTCTAGACGGAGAAATGAAACAATCCGAAGTGTCAAAAGCCGTGATGAACTCACGGAGGAGTTAAAAAAAAGTCGGATTCCACATTAGCCTACCTCCGATTATTACTCAAATGCTCGACCACTGTGGAAGGTCGAAGACACGTGTCATCTGTCCCAGTCAAACTTTCTCGGGCTCAGGAGGATCACCACCACAGTCAGCCATTTCACAATGGAATCAATCCGTTACCTCGAGAGTCTAGCCTCAATTCTTGGGCCAGCGGAAGTAGTCTATCTCATGACGACAAGGCACGTGTTCCTATTGGCCTTGTAGGAGAAAAGAAACAAGCGCCCATACTTATGCACAAGGAATATCGTGTTTCATTGCCTGACCACGACTGGGTGATAGCGCAGCGTCACAAGCTCATACCATCTGTGTACGCCGGTATCGTGATTGAATCAAAGAAACCTGGAAATCCTCATACTGTAGGCTACTCTTGGCCAACGTTCATTACTATCAGAAGTGGAAAACATTGTTCATCTACCACCAATACGCACGCTAAGGACTTTGAAATGTTGCTAAAACTTAGTGAGTTTCAGCCATTGGTGAGAACAGCAGGTTTGATCAAGCCTACTGTAATTGTCACAGTTGACGGAGGACCGGATGAAAATCCACGATACCAGAAGGTTAAATCTTTTGCTGTGCATCACTTTAAGAAGTACGGCTTAGATACACTATTCATTGCAACAAATGTTCCAGGTCGGAGTGCTTTCAACCGAGTTGAGCGTAGAATGGCACCACTAAGTAGAGAGCTAGCTGGATTAATTTTACCACATGACCACTTTGGCTCCCACTTGGATGACCGTGGTCGCACTGTCAATGAAGATCTGGAAAACTTCGAATATGCTGGGACTGCTTCCAACTTCGAATCTGCTATCAACTGGGAATCCAACTTCGAATATGCTGGGAAGGTTCTGGCAGAGGTATGGAACTTCATGCAAATTGATGGATACCCCGTACATGCTAAATACATTACACCTGGTGATATAGAACTCCCAGATGATCCAGAGACAAAATGGTATTCAGAACATGTCCGCGAGAGTCAATACTTGCTACAAGTAGTCAAATACAAAGATTCAAAATGTTGTTCCCCACCAAGAAGTGGTTTATTCAGAGTACTTCCAGGGCGCTTCTTGCCTCCTCCTGTAAAAATGACGCAAACACCTCATGACCTAACTGTTAGCGACGGGGGTGATTTCCTCAATCTAAGTCTCGGTCTGGCATTGAAATTGGATGCGGTGGCTGCAGGGTTTTCACAATTTCCGTATGACTACTTCTGTCCATCAGTGAATCCCCACCTTTAAAATAGAACCTGTCAAACCTGTGGGCTTTATCATGCTTCGAAGAGGTTTGCAGCTCTCCATCGCAAAGCCCTGCACCAAAATCGAAGTCCGACGCTCAATATTCCAAGAGCACGACCAGTTCACATAGCTGCTCGGCGAGCAAACGAGCTGATGTGCATAATTCAGAATCACCATGGAGATGAAGATGCTGAGTGGCTGAACTGTGAGGAAATGGATGCTCCTGAGCCTGAAGTGCACCAGCCAGAAACTCTTTAAAATATGATGATTGAGAAGAATATAGAAGATTGGCTACAAGGACTTTGGTCTCCAAGTGATTAGAACATTAAAATTGTGTCGTATCTGAAGTATCATATTAGATGCAATAATTCATATTTTTTCTAATTATTTTATTTTTTATCTAATAGCTTAATGTTTTTTAAGGGAGTAAAAAGATACTCCTGTGCACTTTTGTCGTACATTAGCGCAAATTTCATTACATCTTCATGTATTCCGTTATATAATAGTTCATTTGAAAACAGAGTTTATTGCTCATCAGCGTTTATTAATTTTACTCGTGAAAACTTCCTCCTTCAAATTTACATGTATGTATGTAGCCATAAGCATTAGATTACTACGATTAAAAAAATTAAGTATCGCGTCGACGCATGACAGAAGTGAAACTTTGGATGCTTGAATAAAGTATTGGAGCGCTTCTCTCTCTATTAAATGTCGAGTGATGTGTTCGCCCATTCGCGTGTGCGTTCGCTTTCACCGTTCGGTTGGTTTTACGCTCGAAGTAAATTTTTTCTACGCTATACAGAACGCCCAGTTATAGCGTTACGCGTACTAATAATAATTTATTAATAAATACTTTCATAAATTTAATTTACTAATAAATACTACTAAAGTACTTTAATAGTACGCTTTTTATAGTACTCATGTGACATTGCTAAAGAAAAACTTCAAAAATAGTATAAAGTATTTGGTTTTCTTTTTATAAAGCAAATATAAAAAATCGAAAAATCTTACTTAAGCAGGTGGGGGGTAGGGGTTCGGCAAAGGCTTATTTTTGCTTATAAGGGGGGGGAGGGGTCAAAAATGGCCATAAATGTGCTTACGCAATACTTGAACGCTCCTTTAGGAGATTAAAGCATTATAAACCATTCGAACCCCTCGGCGCATAATACGCTGGAATTTCACCTTGCTTACGAATAATATTCCTAAGCAACAAATCGGGTGCGCCACTCCATGAAAGCATTAGCGCAAAAATGTTCAAAAATAATTTTATTCCCACGAACAATGAGAATTTTGGATTAAAAGATAATTACTCTATTCAATATCAACATTAACAGCGTTCACAAGGACTAACGTGCTGAGGCCCGGTTTTATAATGCCAAGGTGACGTTAACTGCAAAATGACGTAGCCTTTTAGTTAACTTCATGTTAACTGAGATTTCGGGTTCTGCATGTTATCAGACTGTCGGTTGGTTGACGTAAGTGTTATCGACGGGAGAAGGTCATTTTTCACACCGAGAAAATATTTTAGCACAGATTTTAAAACCGGGTCCTAGTAAATTTTAGCAACACAACTACATAGTCCTTAGGCCAAAAAAAACTAATAAATGCGAATTTATCGTATTTCATAGATTAATTATAGTGTTTTCAAAAATTTCTACTTGAAATGAATTTCACCTTAACTGAGACCGTAAATGACACTTAGACACGCTCGTAATGATCTTGCACGAATCTCGAACAGATGGGAATAATTAATTACATGATAAAAGTCTCCATAAATGCATATCCTCGCGTGGGTATATTTCATTCAACCCATGCCAACAGTATGGATCAAGACCGGATAGGACGTTTCGCATGGACACTGCTAATGCGGGAAGAAATACTTTGTCCAAGTTCCTTCACGCTAAGGCGCCAGCCTCTACGCTAAGATTGGAGGGAAAGAAGGAACGCTATTAAAATAACATGAACCCAACATTACCGTCCTTTTAAGGCGCGTCAGGCGACCACCTTCCTGTTGCATGAAACAGCCACATTCGCGGTGAATGCGATTATGTGAGAATTGCCGCTGTGGCACGCGATCTCTATATGTCACGGTGAATGATCGATGTGGGTGAGGACCAACGCAGCACGAACTGTCAAGGAGTTGGGACATGTTCGCAGCAATGCAGCAAGTTCGAGACTTCTGCGTCCTAAGTGTTTACATTGAGCCGCATTCACCTATTCATACACCGGAACATTCGACATTATTCCTCATTCGACAAACACAAAATAGCTCTTTCCTATATCACTCGCGACAAACACAAAATTGACCGACTTGGTACACTGGCGCATTTTTTTCAGACATTTACGATCTGTTCCCCCACAAACACTAAATGAGCCATGAGCACAATACTACTTCCACGATGACCGGAATTAATGCTCATAAATCCAATTCTCGGTCCATAAAAGCTTTTTCCTACGGCAATTTTCAAATCATTCACTGCCATTCAACGCGGCAGTTGAGAAAATCCTACCCTGGTCTTATTGTCATTCGTTGAGGCAATTTATAGGATCTATCCTCGAAGTCAGTGGCCTCTTCGAAGAACGAAACTGTCTTGCGGGGGCCATCTTTGATGGACCGTAAACTTAGTCACCCCTTTCCAAAAATCATATACGCATCTTAGAACAAAAAACGTTTTTCGCTTATACTCTTACAACTATTTGAAGTGGTGGCTCCTGGCAGTAGACATCCCATAAGTGGTATGTTTATAAGTACTGTAATAAAAGTAATATTGTGCACTAGTTTCATTGCATAGACTAATAGCACCTAACCTGTAATTACAACTTCATCTCCACAGACATTGAAGCACTGTAGAATCAAATTGACCCTTATTATTGTATCGCAAGCACAGCCATTTCTTTTGTTATTTCCAAAGAGCAAACAGAGTTATAAATTAAGTTCTGGAATTTTTTGTTTCCACAAAAATGTTTACTGGAGGAATTTCTTTCCATGACAGTGCAAATGGGAAGGGATGGTAAGATCATATATCCAAAATGAGGACCATATATAAAAATGTTAAGTCACAAATTAGGTCTATGTTATACACTCTAAGCAGCTAATAACAAAACCATATCCCATTTTTTTGCAAAAATGCAATGATTATGGTAACTTGTTTTTTAGTTAGTCAAAATTATACAATTTTTCGATTATTGGTGATGCCTTACTAACCAAAATTAGGGTCATAATCTAAGTTAATACATGTTTGTGAGGGGGAGGGGAGGTAAGGAGGTACATTTTCTCCAAGACTTCAGAGATTGGTGTAACACCACAGCCAAGAATTAGCATCAGGATGTTTTGAAAATCCATCCATTTAATTCTACCAAGGCCTCCTCCCTAAATAACCAAGGAACAAAATTTCAGATACACATGCTCAAACCTTTTTCTTCATCTTACCATATCTCTTCCCCCATGGTTAATGGTTACTCCCCATGGTTAATAAATTTCCATCCTCAGCTGCCTCAATCATCCCTTCTCTCAAGAGAGACCAACATCGGAAACATTTCATTCCGACTTAACATAGTTCCCTGATAATTCAAAAGGTAGCACTGTCATGAGTCACACACTGGTGTACTTTACTGGCAGAGGATAGTCACAGTCAATACCATTTGATACAAATTCTTTCCTACCTTTGTCACACATTTACTACACCACATGTACTTCAAGAATGTCAAAGAAAACATAAGGATTTCTCAATTTTATCATTCAATTAATTTTTCTGGACCCTCTCTTTCCAAATATACATCAACTTATTCCTTTTTGTGGAATAATGTTCAAGAAAAATATGAAATAGGAAAGTTCTGAATATATTTTTCCTAAAAAACAGGAGTCATATTAGTTTGCCAAACTACATATATGAGAACCCTATCAAAAATAAATAACCATTTACTCATGAGATGCTAGTACCATCCCATCGCAGCCGGTGAATATTTCTTCCAAATAATTAAGTACTAAATTTTCTCAACCAACCTAAAAATTCAGAAATTATAAACTATAATGTATGCAATCGTGTTTACAATTTTTAAAACCTTACTAATAAATGTCAAATCTTCATTACTTTCACATAAATGGTTTCTTTTGGTTCCCTGATCATCATTTTTTATTAAGTTTCGATTCATAGAAGGAAAATTCTTACTCTAACGTTCCAGTTACCAAAGTTCCAGTTCCAGGTATCAAAGAAAGAAAATTTGGTAATATTCCACATGCTGTCATAATACATGGCTGGTTTCATCATTAAAAACATCATCATGATAGTTACGAGTTAAACATTGAAACTGGTTAGTGTGTTGAAAGCGTGTGGAATATTACCAAGTGCTCTTTCTTTAACCCATTCAGTACTATGCCTGCCCATCGGCGGGCTGAGCGTCTGTACCTAGGAGCAGTGACCGCCAGTAGGCGGGCTCGGTCCCTTTCAAGGTTTAGCTCTCACTTCCAACAGTTACTGAGGTCGATTCACGATTTCAGCTTAGCAGTGAATGTGTTAAAGTCACGTAAAATTCCACAAAGTTATTTTGCCCACCACCACAATCATGTTCCAGCAAAAGCCAGCATTCATACATTAACACCTTATACATGTAAAGGTTACATGCACAAAAGTGCAAGTCCACCTGAGCAAACCTTTTCCATTTAGAATTGCTGTTTATGAGCGAATTCAAAAAAGTGAGGGCTGGTGGTATGAAGTGAAGGCCCACCAACGTTAGTAATTGGAGCAGGAATAAAATTCATAATAATGAATACGACACATAACAGGAATTATACACTAAGGGATCTCAGACTACACTAACGATTCCTCTGTCAAATAAATATTCTGGATCGCCATAATTACCTTAGGAAGAATTAAAAATTTGATTTTAACTAAATAAAGTTGAAAAAATTATTCATTTACAAATATGTATCCCTAATGGTGAATTTTTGCCACAACTGGTCAAACTGAAATATCTAAACCAAAGGTCAGCAAACCATCCATCATGAGCTACCGGAAGCTCACAATTGGTGGTGATTGAATCCAATGAATGTATCAAACAACTTTCATTCTATTTTTAGCAACTTGCCACATATTTTCATCATATTTGGAAAGAAACTCTTTGGATCAGGGCATTTGCTAACCCCTGATCTAAACTCTAACATTCCATAACCGGCAAAGAAGGCTATTTTCCAACACAGAGACATGGATTATCTGGGTCTATTATAAAAACTCACATAAAAATAAATACAGACCTGAAGCATGCACACCCATCAGGATGAAACTCTTTAAGTTATTCCCAAGCCTACTTTATCACAAGCCGACATCATAGGTGTTAAGAAGGTACATATTCATTTATAACCAAACCAAAAATAGATCTTCATAGGCATTGAATTTAATTCTGAAAAACAAAGACTTTAAATGAGAATGCAGAAAAAAACTTTTAAAATATTTCTATTTGAGGATGAAAATTAGAAAGTTACAAATCCTAGGATTTAAAATACGCAAAACCAAAATAAAAATTCTCATGTCTCATTATGATTAAAATACACCTGCTTCTCTTTATTTCGTGATACATATTTTTATTTTTTTAGTTAACTCACTCTCTCACCTTAGCTGTGAAATGCTTACGTATGTCTTCACTATGAAAGTACACTTTTGTAGGCCTACTCATCTCATAAAGTTAACCTTGGCACCTAAGTAAAACTTTTTTTTTCAACCATGTATAAAGGTCTCAGTAAATGAATAACTTTATTAACCTACATATCCATATTATTGCAAACTGGACCAAACCTCTGAACCTGACTGAAACTGCAAAATGACACCCCTGATGCGCCTTATGACTTCGTGCCGCTGGGACTTCTTGTGTCATAAACAGCGGGTAAGGTGCAGTAGACTGGGATTTAATTTAAGGGTGACTATGTAAAAACATTTAACTTCTCTGTTGTAAAATGCAGATTAAATCAATTTAACTAATAAGCCACCATTATTACAGTGAATTTAAAGCTTTGTATTTAAAATAGAATAACTTAAGTCCACGAGAATGAATAAATCATTTTAAAAATTCATCTAATAAGTAATCTCATTTTACTGATCTAATCCAAAAAAAAAACCATAACAGTTTCTTTACTTAAATTCTATGCTTGTGTTGAATGACTTGTCCATAAATTTCCCATAAATCATTATCATTATTCCAAGTAGATGTATGATTCATAAAAGTTTAGCATCACTGTAGTGCCAAATGACAAGTTCTATTCACTAGAGAGATCTTGATCATGGAACAACATATTTCAATTAAATTAAAAAATGGCTGTGACAGATATTGAAAGGATACCGCAAGGGCATAACAAGAAAAAAGCTGGAATTAATAAAAATGGTGCTAAAATGAATAGCCAATTATACAATGCATTAAAATTGCAGATTGTTAGCAATATGTACCTATATACAAGGATAGACGCAGATAGCATTGTGTAGGTACTTGAAAGCATAAATATTCAAGAATTTTGCAGAATAATGAGAATTTTGCCTCATTTTTTGCAATGAAAAGCTTTTGAATCATGTGTTTAAGAAATGCTAGAGTAAAAATATGATTCATTTTCTTCTTAGATCATTTTGATTTATTCAAATGGGTACCTACATAATGTCTGCCAGCTAAATAAGGTACAAAAAGAAAGAACTTATTTTTTTAAATTAGTGAACATAAAACAGGTTTGGTAAATTAGGGTATAATAATATAATGCATTATCTATTGACAAACAATCTATTCATACCTATGCTATTTGAATTAAAAATTTTATTATGGAAAGTGATGCTATAAAAATATAGTATTTCTCACAGGTAATTATTTTCTTTTTCAATGAATGAATGGTGGGTAGGTAGGTACATACATGTAGGAGCCTCTAATTACAAAATTTATGAGGCCCAAAGTAATTTTTCCTATGAAGATCAAAAAAATAAATTATGTCTTTTATACCAGTTTACCCTTGCATCAGGTTACAAGGCTACAAAATCAGGCTACATGAGTATTGTAAAGTCTGCCTACAAAAACTCCACATTTATAAATGTTTATGAGTAGTTCCCACTAACTATGAAGAAAGAATTCATTTAAGGATAAAAATGTCAGATGAAATATAAGTTAAAAAATTAGAGGTTATACCTTAGCCATGGCTGTTTCCTGAGCTAACGTGTATCTTCACGAGTATCAAATGTACTAGCCTTCTTCTAGGAAGCTTTTACTTGACATGGAATTGAAAAATAATTGACAAGAAAAAATATACCCTGAACTTTTTTTCAGCATCAATGCTGAGAGATTAATTTAAGGCAGTGCACTCTTAATTACATTGCAATTCAAAACAAAAATGTAGGCCTGCAATTTTCTCACTGGAAGTATCTTGATGCCTCCAATAACAATCATAAATTTTAACCATAAGTAAAATAAAACCTTAAATGTCATAAACCACTCCACTTTTCAATGGCATCACCATCAGAAATCTCAATTTTTAAGAGTAGGCTCTCTAAGGAACTGATACATCACAATTCAATTATTTAAATAGAATGTCCTAAAAGTACAAGTGCTTGTACAATGTTTTGGTGATGATACAGTTCGCAAGCATTTCATAACTTTTGCAAAACCTGCATGTAGAAAAAACACTACAAATACAAACTTTAGTGCAGTTCAGGAATTTTATGAAGCAAATTGTATCAAAGCATCATGTTGTCACTGCAATGCATTTCCTTCCTGCGCCATGCAAATTAAATTTCTATGCTTGTAATGCATCCTACACATATCAATAGCAGTGCGCGCCCACTGCACTGGCCCTAACAACAATGTGAACATTTAATGTACAAGGCAAGTCACAAAGTGGCATTAAAGAAAAATATACATTATGTATTTCACTCCCACTGTTGTATTTGAACATCAGCAAATAAATCTAGTGATACTGTTTTAGAATCGCAATGAAAATCCTTTTTCATATTACATTAATGCAAGAAAACAGAAAGAAAACTAAAACATAAAATGAGATCAGTGCCCACTTGTTTATCATTTCCATTTTTGCCAACCATTCTAGCATCCCACAAAAATAAATCATTTGGTATTATCGCATTAGTAGAATACCGTACAAAGAAGAGATGAATTAATGTGCTTGAAAGTGTACTTATGCATCCTTGAGAAGCATTATAGACAGAACTAAAATAGCTGTAAGCTTTAAAGTTATTACAAAGTTGAAAAGAGATGAAACTTCAATAGGCATAGGACACACATCATTTACACCTATGATTTAATCCATGTATAAGTGCTTGAATGATATTTTTAATCTGTGTTATAAAATAGAAACCTTATACATAACAATGATTATAAACGAACTTAGCAATCAACTGCCTTTCAAATATATTTTCACATGGTTAAAGAATGTCTAAAATAATTAAGATATAAGTAAAAGTCATCAATGAATTATAATTTTATATTCAAAATACATTATAAATTAATCATCCAAGCTATCTTCTAAACATTATATCATACTGTTAAGCTAAAATTTAAAGTAAGACACAATCCTAAGATCTTACAATGAGGTTACATAGAAATGCGGCAATTCCATTTCAAAAAAGGTAGCATGCCAAATTAAGCTTAATATGTAGCTCTCTTTCAACAGTTGAAATTTTTAACCACAAAAAGTTAAAAATTTTCCTTTCATTTTTGGCAATAAAAATTTTGATCAATAAGTTTGCTTATGTAAGGTATATGATAGCTTTATTGGAAACAAAAAATCTGAGTAAAAGGAGACTAATGTCAAGAATGAAGAAATGCAGTAACCATGAAAACATCAGGAAAAAGTTATGACATCCAGTAAAGAAAGTACATCACTCCTTAAGAGTGGTAGATTCAGCAACATTTCAAGAAGTTGGTATTTATTGCTACCTCAGATTTCTTATTGGCAATGGTTACATGAAATTGCATCAATATTAATTATTTCATCTGAAAAATTCAGCCAGAGAATATCTACAAATCTCTCATTACTCCAGATAAAATCATGAAATCAGAATCAAGTACACAGTAGCCAAAGTGTCAAAGGAATCAGTCATTTTGTTTAATTTCTTATTCCTCCATTAATACATGCATACAATAAAACTGAAGTAACTTATTCACTTACAGATGCAGAAGACTACATGAAATCAAGAATATTAGACCCTTCAAGGAAAACCACCAACAAGTTCATCGACAAAGCTACAACATGGGCACCAGGTCAACATATAATCGATTTCCTAAAATACTAAATTATACTTTATTTAAGGAACCATTTAAATTTTCTATAAAATTCCCAGATAACATATTTTTATGTCTCCTGCAGATGCTGGAGACTACTTGGAAAAAAAGCTTATGAGGGATAAGACAAGATTTCAGAATAAACTGGTAGAGGAGAAGGAGAGGAAAGAGAAGGAAAAGGAGGAGAAAGATAAAGAGAAAGAGAAGAAGAAACTGAAATCGACTCTACTCGAGGCCACAAGAGGTGATAAGAAAAAGAGCAAGAAGGACAAAATCAAATCTATAAAAAAGGCAGTGAGGAAAAGCAAGAAAGATGATGACTCTGATAATGACCGCTCGACATCCCCCGGTGAAAGTTTGCTGGACTCCATTGCTATAGTCCATGAGAGAGCCAGGAAGGAAAAGATTAAGAGAGCTTTGTTATCTCGCAAGGGGACTGGCCTGGCAGCAACAGCTGCAGCTGCGGCCAAAGCCACAAAAAAGACTGAGGGGGAAGAGGAGGGTAAGACGTCAGAGTCGGAGAAGAAACCCGAGGATGAAATCGAGCCATTAGACATAGCAAGCTCTCGTGAAACACTGAAACCACGGGAAGAAACAAGAGAAGTGCCTGATTCACCAATTGGCTCTGATTCAGATATTGGTGCTGACTTAAAAATAGAGGACATGAAAATAGATGATTCTGCCAGCACAGCAGCGGATACATCAGTATACGAAACAGAAACGGATGCTGATGACATTTATGATGATGCTGGTATATCTGCAAGTTCAGTGTCCTTAGATGATTTATTGACTGCTGCATCAGACAGTGATTCATCTTCTGAAGAGGCTTCAATTTCAACGATAGCAGATCGGAGAAAGGAGACGAAAGCACCAGTTGAGAAGGCACCAAAAAAAATTGAAGAAAGTGCAGAAGCAGAAAAAGCCCCTGGGCAGACTGATTAACACAATTTATGAGCTCAGGTGCCACTGAGTAAGAAAACAAAAAGATGAATATCATGACCCAAAGTAAGAACAGATACATTTTTGGTACTTGATATCCAAATATAGAAGTGTAAATATTTTACATGAAAACAGTCTCAAAGAATGAGTGCTGCCAGTGAGATTGAAAGTGATATTTTTAATACAACACTGATTCCTAACTATGATGATGTAACTACTTAATAATGTTTAATATTCTCTTTTCATATAAAGGTAATTTATGGTATGAATATTTAAAAATGTATATACATATAATCACTTTGAATTTATATAAATCACTTTATACAAATATAAAACAAATCAACATGTACATATATAATGGTTCTTATAAAGAATTCTTTAAAATCATGGAAGAAGTGAGCATGTGTATATCAGAGAGAAATAGCATGACTATCGTTTCCCACCCATAATATAGCACAACCCAGAAATTTTTCAAAGGTAAGTACTGAACCTATTGAAAGAAGGCAACAATTAGCAATTAAATACTTTCTATTGGAATATAGATAAATGTCTACAAGGAAAAAAAAGATCTATATATCTGTGGCTGAGTTTTCCTACATTCATAATGAAATAAGAGTAACAGAATTTTATTTTTTAAAGCAGCGTCAGGTTAAATAGCCTGCATTGCTATATGTATAATAGTTCTCCATTCCAGAGTACTTCATTCAATCAATTAAAAAAAACTCCTAGAATACATATAAATGTATTGTAGGCCCCAAAAGTACCATGAAAGTGGCAATTTAATTTACTGGATAAACACAGATATAAAACAAATTTTAGGGGTGCAGACTAATTTTCTCGAGGGAATTGAATTTTAAAATGGATGTAGATGTTTCCCTGCCGTCAACAAAAATGAGGCAAATTTGTTGCAAAAATTCACAACGTTTCACTTGCTGTTAACTACAAAGTACAACATGTACACAAGAGGCATAATTTAGCTATTTTTGATCCTTAAAATAGTGATTTTCTTATGCAATGATGTCAGTATTAGCTTGTGATTAATTCTTTAAAACTTGGAATTCCTTATATAATTACATTTAAGTAGAGACAAACTTGGGAAGATTTATTAAACTTTAATATGGAGTACTTAACAGCCTGGAAAGTTGGTTATTGCAGAAAGAGAATAAAGATATATTGCAGACTTTCCAGATGTAGAAATGGTAGAGAATGCAAAGAGTAAACTGGGTTGTCAGGAAGATAAACAAAGTAATATTACACATTGAAGGGAAAGAATGTAAATTGGCCATGGAGATTTGAAAAAGGCATTAAAAATTAACAGAGGGCATATTTAGTGATGAGAACATGTAGAAGGTGATAGGAGATTGTTGGAAAAATGCAAGAGATAGGAACGAAGAGAATTAAAATTTTGGATTAAGTAAGGGGAAGTAGAAGATATGGAGAGCACAACAGAGAATTAAGTCAGTTTCATTCGATACTTGATCCAGCACAAGACCTAGTATACTAGCCAGTACTACATATTGAGGATGGAACCCAGAATGATTGACTGCCATCCTGGAAGGTTTCACACTATCACTGACTTGTACTGGCAGGGAAGAGGATTTTTCGTTCATATTTTAATGCACGTCTACTAAAATACTTAAATTAACCAATCAATGACAGCAGGTAACCGAAACAGCAGGAGGGACATTTTTAATTATTGTTGATTTCGTAGCCTGAAAATTACTGATGGCCAAAAGGAGGTATAGATGGCACTGATTTCAGAAAGTGAAGATTGCACTGCATCTGTAAAAGTGAGCGTGATTTGTCAAAGGCTACTAGGTCCTACTGGGAGATAGTAGCAAACTAGTACCACATCAATTATGAAATCAAGTATGTCAGCCATTATGATAGCAATTATGCTTGTTAGCCAGCATGCTGCTTCTATATCACACAATACTGGAAAGCTATCATACTAGCAAGTATCCTCATTCTTGTACTGGAACAAGTATCGCATGAAACAGGCTTTTGAGTCAGTACATATGTAGTAATGAGGAGCAAAGTTTCTACAAGACCCTATGATGAGGAAAGTTATGACAGGATCTATCCAAAAATCTACCACTCAAGTCAATCTGATAAAGTAGCACAAAATTCATAAATAAAATTATTAATCATTGAAATTGGGTCCATTGCTCGCTATTTTTTAATGCTCTTACTAGAAGAAGTTCCTGTTCTATACTTAGGGTACAAGGCCTATTCTCTCTCTCATATAAAGCTGTTCAACGTATTCCTTCTACCTATCCTGAATGTCATTTGATTCCATTCGTAACTATCAGGTCTCGTATCTTATCATTGGAACTGAGCTTATTTTTGTACCATCTGATGATTTTTTAACTTTCCTGTATAATTAGTTTACTTTTCCCTATTTTTGGAATATTTCCATATCCTTAATCTGTTTCCTCCATCATTTGTCCCTAACCTTAAAGGTGTCTCGTCCCTGTTACTAAGCTCTCTTTCCATTTTCTTCCTTAGTTCTGTGTTTACATTCTTCCATTTTAACCCTTTATAGGGCAGAAGTCCCTAGAGCTTTTCTATTACCTTTTTAAATTGATACATGTTATAGGGCATCTAGTTAATAGTTTTATGTAAATAATTTACAACAACAATATTTGTCTAAGTCATAAATGGGTGGTCGCCTAATCGACCACTGTCCATTTCATGCAACACTTCTCAGGTCATAAGGACAATAGTGAGAATGGACAGAGGTCGTTTGAGCAACCACCACATGGAATGACACAGCACACCACACGCTCAGTGGTCGACCGAACGACCACCTATACGAGTAACACCTATAACAAGTTAGCCGTAATGAAATAAAACAAAACTTTTGCAGAATGTGACTGAATAGATACTAATGAAGAGGATAATTACACTATCTCACCCAGAAAAAACCAAATCCCACTGAAAAACACTATAACGTAATAACAGTCCACTTCTAAGCGTGGATTCACTCAGGTCGCTACACGCTCAGCGGTCACCTTAGCGACCACTTTCCCGAGAACGAGTGTCTCGACTTACTAGAAGGGGAACCTGACATCTATCGGTCATCAAGGCAACACATTAAAACGTATTCTACAGAAAACTCACACAAAAAATCATAGAGACCACCAGGATCGAGGTGGTTGCTCAGGCGACCAGCAAGCTATAAAGGGTTAAAGCATACATCGGTAGAAAAAGTTTGCTAAGAAGGGTACACCCAAAGATACTAGTATAGGTGGATAATGAGATAAGATTGGGATGGATACTAGAGCAAGAATAAACTAATTTCAAGGTAGAGACAATGGAAGGAATGCATAAAAATCAGGAATGTTGATGACACAAGGGAGAGCTAGAAAGAATTATAATAGAATGCACTGAGAATATGCTTACAATCAGTGGCGTAGCCAGGTTTTGGGTCTGGGTGGGCAAAAAATATTTAGGGGGCGCATTTGGAGACTCATAAATCAACCAGTTTTCTAAAATTTACAAATTTTGGTGATGCAATTGGCAGATGGGTTTGTACAAAAAATGACAATTGAGAATGTATTAGACACATTTATTTATACATATTTGGGGCTTAAGAGTGGAAACATTCACAGACTTAGGGGCACCAGAACACAGGGCGGAGGGGGGGGGCAATTCACCCCCCTGCCTACGCTACTGCTTACAATGAAAATATGTGATAAGAGATTGAAAAAATATTCAGCAAAGAACAGAAACAACTATAATGAGAAAAATGAAAGAGTAAAATAAGGGAGTGACTGGAGCCAAATGTGAGAATGGGTGAAAACAACCAAGTGATATAGTAAATGCAATTGGGAACAAATGCAAAAATGCCATGAAAAGTAAAACAAGAATGGATGTGACGATGCTGGCAGATGATGATATATTGCACACTGATTCTTAAAGTAATAGAAAGCTATTCTGGAACACGGAATATGGCAAAAAAAAACGTATAAGGGAATGTAAAGCAGTAAAAAGCTAATATGGGCAGACTGTACATACGTACGATGAATGTAATGTTAGAAAATATAAGATGGAATAATTTGAAGATTTGAACTTCAATGGCACAAAGGGCATAAGCGTGTGCACAAATGAGGAAGGCTGCCAGGATTCTGAAATGGAGGAAGGGTGTAGGAGCCAAAAGGGTACCTACGTTCAATGAAATGCTTAAGTATGGACATAAATTTATACTTACAATTCTTACGAGGAAATTGTTTGGTTAACATTTGACATCTTTGACTGTATCAAATGGAATGTTTGGAATATCATAATTGCACCTATGAACAAAGGAAATGATAAAGAGAATGAATGAAAGAATCAAGGTGGGAATCCATTTACCCTATGACACACCACGATTAGGAGAGGGATTGCGTGGTAAATACACTCATCCAATGCCATGCCAACACACGTTGGGCATTATATTGTTCCATTTCAACACATTTCTTTAAATAGTAATTTAACAGTCGTAAATCCAATGATTGGTTAGCTGCAGCCCTCCACTCCTTTCTATCTTCAGCAAACCACTACCGATATGTATTCCTACATAATTAGCCATTTTGACATCCTTCATTATTTGGGTTATGTCATAGGTCCTTGTCAGTAATTTTTCCCATTTGCCGCTCCTCCCATTGTAGTTTTCAGGAGGCTGTTATGTCTCAGAATGTTTCCAATAAGTTTTTCTCTTCTACTTAGCAGAGTTTCCATCAAGCACCTTTATTCTCCAGCTCCTCGTGGAAGCAAATTCTCTCCATCCATTTTATTGTCATCATTCTTCCATACCACCACATTTCCATGGCTTCCAA
Source organism: Pyrrhosoma nymphula (assembly GCA_963573305.1). Lineage (NCBI taxonomy): Eukaryota > Metazoa > Arthropoda > Insecta > Odonata > Coenagrionidae > Pyrrhosoma > Pyrrhosoma nymphula. The sequence continues at coordinate 132,200,890 of OY754334.1, read as the reverse complement.
ATATTTTGAAAAACATGGATTCACAGTGATTCGAATGATTAGGTACCAGCACAGATAATGGAAGCAACGGTCATCTGCATCACATGCTTAACAAGTCACTAAAAGAAGTACTACCACTGGATTCTTGAGATTGAAAAAGAAAGGAACAGATCCGATAGCTTCCTCTACAAAAGGACTTGAGATGATCACATTGTTTTTGTGTACAATGGATCCGAACTAGAGTCTGAACTCCCATCTCAATTGCCAAGATGATGACACATCAGAGCACAGGCTCCCTCAGCCCAATGCATGCCTCACCATATATGCGACTCAAATCTGAATGTTTACAGTGTCCTCAAGTAAAATTGAGTGGCACAGTGTGAGGAGGCAGGGGTTAAATGGAACAGCACAAGATTTAAATGCTTAACGTCAGCCATCATTAGGGCTTAATTTCTTTAAATTAATACAATAAAACTTGGTAATGTCCACTGATTAATTTTATTGTACAATTACGTCAGTTACAACCTGAGTGTACCTGATGATTATCTTAGCGTCGAAACGCATTGTACAATAAAATTAATCAGAGGACAATACCAAGTTTAATTTAATGAATTTCACCATGGTTTTCCACCATATCTCACCAGATATCACTGAATATATTTAATTTCTTTCATTGAGAAGCATTTCCAGGAGTGCTGAAGCACCAGAAGATCTGGAAGATATGGAATACCCCCCAGTTGGGTGATTACAAAATTGGACATTTTCGAAATGCTGACCGGCTTAATCGCTTTTTGCTTCAAATACGGTAAAAAAGAAAGGGAAAAAATTTGGGCTCGATCGAACAACGTATAGGGGTCACGCAACAGCTTCAAATTATGGAAAATAGTGATTTTCCTGGAAAAAATACATATTTGTCTAACTTCCATGGGGCTGGGAATCCTGTGGGTGGTGTTTCACACTTGAGATGGTTCCACAGTGTTCCAGCAGTGGTATGACACCAATTACATCTTCGCCTGATGTGGGGGTGCAGCAGAGGGAGGGGTAATAGTGACTTTTCGGTCTTCTTGGGCGTGGGTAGGGACACTGTGCATTGGGAGCATGGGAATGGCAATAAAAATCCTCATTTTGAAAAACATTTTATTTTTGTTAACGATGATCAGACAAACCAAATGTCACTCAGAATTTTCTACAGCATTTTTATCATATTTTTTCCTGTTCTCAGCTACTACTGCTAACAAATATTGCCTTTGCTGTTCATCTTTGGTTATGTTATTACCCGGAAGAAACTTTGTTATCAAAGCAACCCCTCTTTCAGCCGTGTCATTTACTACTCTCATGTTCTGAACTATTTGCAGTCCTGCCAGATAATTTTCATTCTCCATCCACAAATCTGGATCCTGCATTACAAAATGATTTGTGACTGTCAAGGGAATTGAAGAATTTGCTAGTGTTTGAGTTCACAAAATCAGATAGTCTAAAAGAAGCCACTTTTGCACTAGAGAGGAGATACATATGCCTTTGCCTGGGGACTCTCCTTCCCTTCCCTCCTGCTACTTTTTTCACCATTTTTCGTTTTTCAAAAAAGCGAGCCCCACAAGAACTTCAGACAAGTAGGCACCACAAATGTGCTGCAAATTTGTTATAGACTACCTTCCAGTGATTGCCATTTTTTTTTTCTTCTGAGCTAAAACTTGTAAGAACTGATGGTCATTGCATGGTACCTCCACTTCAAAAGGTGCTCAGTACCAAACCACCACATAGTACGTAATGAAAATGCACAGATGGAAGAAGGCACTCTCGAGCTTAGCAATCAAATTAAATTGATTGCTGAGCATCCAAATTTTAATGCAATACAATGCCTTTATGGATTGCACCTGGCTTCTTCAATGAATAGACAGCTTTCTCAGGATCAACACCACCAAGGAGCATGATAGTCAGCTCCAGAAGCTCCTTATAATCCCCACGTTGTTGTTTGATCTGGAAAATATAGACAAAATAAAAATTCAATAAACAGGTGATGTAAATAAGAATGGCAGTGTGAATTTTACGCAAACTTGCAACGGTACCTGAACTTCTAGGATGCAGAATTTAAGAACTTCGTCAGCATTGCAAATATTCCTCAGTCAGTATTTAGATGCTGCTGTCGTATATTTCTCTAAAATTTCAGAAAAAAGGACGAGCGAAAGAAATTCAAATGAATATACATACTTCAATTGATGAATCATTGACACATAAAAGGTACCTTGATCAAATTTCGTCAAGGGGGCTCTAAAACTGCTGAAATAGGGGCATTCTGGAGTCTTGGAGTTCCCAATGAGATTAACAAATACCTACTGCGCCGAGGACTAGTTCAAATATGTGGTGGTGGCACATAAACTTCAAAAGTCCATTGCCGAGTGTGCCTTCCAGCTGCTTGACTGCCCTGATATGTTCGCCAGAGTTCACGCTAGCAGTATTGCAGCAGACCCCACACACTTTGCAAACAACTTGCCATTTCTCCAGTAATTTGAAAATGCTACATATTGTATGCTACACGCCCTGTCCCTGATTTGAGCTCTGGGACGCCAAGCAGTGTCTCTCCGTGCACATCAGACAAGATGACAGGGAGTCTTTCTCAAAAGCCTTCCTCTAACAAGAAGGAATATGACCAACGTGTGGAAATGGCTAGCAAAATTCGTCACTGGAATTAAAACATTATTAGCTGAACTTTGTTACTCGGCAAAAGCATCCCATCAAAGTGAACCACAAATGGCCAAGGAGTGTTCTGGAATTTTTAATATTCGTGGCCATTCCAATTCGGTTCTCTATATGATGTTTGCGCACTGAACTATAGCCTCTGAAAATTTCCAGATTTTTTTTATCAATCCCAAGAGCGTGTGCAGTTGCTTTTTACTGCAGCAGTCCGGGCAGCGTTCCGGTTACTTGTCTGGATCCTATCTAATGCAAACGTAATCTCTTTGTCTAAAAGCAGTCTTACTCGCTTCCTCACAGCGCCTTAGGTTGTAGGCTTAAACTCTACGAATGACATATTAAGTTAAACATTCAGGTGGAACTTTACAAAATAACAATATGTGCTTTAATTTACTCACCCTTATCCTTGGAATCGTTGTCGGTAAATGATTTTTCAGGACTCTCGGTGTACACATGTTTCACCTCCACTTTTCCCAATAGCTGAGCGATCTCTTCCTCACTTCTTCTTTTCCATGCCCCAGCTGATATGAACAATTGCAATTTACCTTCCTCACGCTTAGCAGTATCCTTGTCAACACAACTCATGTAACCGATGTGGTTTTTCTTCATGGACTTATAGAACAATCGTTCCTCATCTAGCTTTATCATATCCATGGAATTGATATGGCCAATGTCAGAAGTATTGGCTAGGTCAGTCATAAACTCATTGCGCTGTGTCCAGTGGCGGATACATATGGGGGGCGCGCGCCCCCCCCTTGCGGGGCCGCCCGCATTGCCCCCGCGCCGCTCCCGCCAGTCAGCCCGCACGCTATTCGTTCGTGTCTTTCATCAGTCGACTCTTGAGTCGAGTTATCGAGTAGTTGTACTTTCTTATGTAGCACGCATCCGCGTCATCATATTTTATACGTTTCTGTATGGCATATAGATAGCTGACCTACGAGAAAAGTCGCGGCCATTCTAGTGATCTCGATACGTTATTCTGTCTAGCATTTTTTCGAGAAAAGTTGCGAATATTCTGTTTGTATTTGTTCACACTCCTTAAAAGTCTGGACACGAACATTCTGGCACCAATTGTTCTCGAAACAACTGAGCTACATATATAAGGGAAGCAGAGTCGCTGCCAGGCAGTCAGTTTGAAAGCTACATTCGTCGCGATAACTTGCGCCCCCCCCCTTGAGATTTTTCTGTATCCGCCACTGGCTGTGTCTCATAAGCTTTCCCCATGAGTGATTTGTCTTTCTTGAGAAATAAAAAAATCGCTATTACCCCTTCTTCTACCACACCCCCACATTGGGCGAGGACATAATTGGTGTCATACCACTGCTGGAACACTGTGGAAGCATCTTCTGCATGAAACACCCACCCATGCGACTGCCATGCGCCTGGAAGTTAGACAAATATGTATTTTTTTCAGGAAAATCACTATTTTCCATAATTTGAAGCCATTGCACAACCCCTATATGTTGTCCAATTGAGTCCAAATTTTTCCCCCTTATTTTTTACCGGATTGGAACAAAAAACCAACCAAGCAGGTCAGCATTTCGAAAATGTCCAGTTTTGTAATCACCCTAACCCTGCAGCTTGATTGAATAAGCTGAGAAAAGATCCCCAAGATCCGTTCCTGTATTGCAAGAAGTACTGGAGCAACAACACAGACTGCTGCAGCTGAAATTAAGCCCTGGCTATTGTTAATCTTTCAGTATCATGGGGCATAAGTGGTTTTCCACCATTACACAGCAATTATAGTCAATCATGGGTTGGATAAAATATCAATCAGAAAAAGGAAACGTAAATGTTTTTAGACAACATGGTGAGCTCAAGGAAGGTTTAATGGAATATGTAAAGGGATTATGTTATCGGGTTTCCTCAGGTTCATTGGAGCACAGTAAAAAGAACTACACCCATTGCACAGCCTTGGTGGACTCATGCTCCCTCATCATCCCCAAGTTTTCCCCTGACTTAGCATCTTTCAAGAGGTCTATTAATTTGAACTGAGGATTAAGTTGGTCAAGTTCATTAAGATGTAATTAAGGAAGCGAAGGAAAATGCAAGATAATGAGACAAGAATACCATTGTCAAAAGGTCAGGCACTTAGAATCTATGATTAAATTTATACAACCTGGGGAATGCAGCATGGGTTCATGCGTTGCAGCTGCTAAAGCTTTGACAAGGGCTCGAACAATTCATTTGAATGTAAAATAAAGAGGAAATATCTATATGTCATTGAGGAGTAACCCTTATGTGACAGGAAGGACATAAATAATTTATGGGAGGTTTAAAGTAAACGTGGAGATTAATTATTATACATTTCCCTGACATGAGAATGATGCGTGTTAATGGATTGGCAAGAACAATGTAGGACCGAAGCTCGAACAACCATGAGTTTGAAATAAAATCATATAAATAAAAGCCATTATGGCATGAAGGGAGCTATATGCCACAATGGTCGTTCATAATCAATTTACTTACTTTTAATACATTTAATGGTATGGTTGAATGAGTGGCATGGCTGAGTTTCTCTTTTCGTTCACAACTCAATACTGCTGTCAACAGCAGCTAGATAAACTCCTGAACGACTTAAGCGATCCAATATTGAAAGAATGTTCATGTGATTCGATGCATTAAAATTAAGTATTTGATCATGAGAAGGTGATTCATTGTCCACCACAAGATAGTTTGAATGAGCTTGCCACCGTGCTTAAGCCGTGCAGTATTGTTTTCATTTCATGTGCCCGACTCATACTGCATGCATTCCATATTCACATTTAATACTATTCAATCTATGCTCATTCTCTCTCCCGTTAATTTGAATATATAACAAATAAAAATTATACTATAGCAAAATACAGCACGATTATCCAGTCAACAAGTTCTCGTGGTCAGAATTGTCTCCTCACCTTTTTCTAAAATCCAGTTCAAATATAATTTAAGACAGGCATTCACACGCAGTTTTCTTCAGCTTACCATATACTATTGAATTATTTAAACTGATTGCTTGATAGCTAATGAGGCTAATGAGTATCACAATTCTCGGAAATATTTTCATGAAATTCCATGCATGAGTAGCTTGAGTACGCGCTCAGTTTTAAGTGGTTTTGAGCACGGAATTATTGCCGCGCTTGTTATATCGGTTGATGAATTTTTCATAGCAGTCATGATAAGTTTCCCTAAATTTTTCATATTCATTGTTTTGATCAGTTTGGAGTTTTTCATACTTTTCATTGCTTTCGATTCGACTGTGTGTTTGGCGGCAAGAGAATTTGGTGCAGTTTGACAGAAATGGAAATTATTGAATGTGCGAGATGTGAAATGAGGATTTAAATAAGTTTGGACGGTAGTCTATCAATCCAAATGGTGTTGTATGATCGTCATTGAAGCTGTGTGAAGTGTAATATTACTATCGTACTGAGGTGTCGAAGTAATGGACCGCATATTACCCGTTTTGTTTCTTGATGATGATGGGAGACCCTTGGAATTTGCTCTACGTGGGCTTCCATCTGAGACGTCATTAGTATCTCTTCTTATAAAGGTAATCTTTCTTCGGGGATTTGGTTTTGTGTTATGTAAACAGCACGCTTCTCGGTAATGATATAACTCAAGTGCAATGTAAGTACTATGCATTCTGTTAATATCCTAGGTAATACTTTCGAAGTGTCCAGTCTGCGGATTCCTCGATTTCACCTGCTTTCCTCCACACAAATTACACCTATTTCATGTATTTTGCTATGCTACATACTGGGGCTATCCTTTAAATTTGATGAGGCTATGATTAACCGCACATATTATAATGGGCCACTTAAAATTTAGTGTAACTCAAATATTCATGTTCTTGTGAATCTAAAAAAAATAGCTGTAGTATTGTATTTTGTAGAACCTCAGCGAGAGAAGGGGCTCAGCCAAATTGAAGTAGTAGTGTTTATAATATACCGATTTTCTCGAATTTTTTGTGGTTATTCATCCGATGTTTCTCCAAAGAAAAAGGATTCAATACATTTTATCTTCTCGTTCAATTATGTGTACCTACACTTACCCATTGAAAATGGACAGAAACTGTGATGATCAAGTCCTTGGTCCGTGATATATTACCTAATGACATATGCTTTTGTTATTGTGGAATGTTTATTTATTTAAACCCCGAGATGCCACAATTCAATTGGTGGATGCCATAATTGTGTGATCGTATCATCTTGCATAGTGATGTTACATTAATTACTTACAGTCATGGTGATTTTGGTTATTCCTTGTCTCACTGCACATTGTAGAAAGGCGGAGGAATAACCCATGTCAAGAGAGATGGCCCACATACTATTGTCTTGGACAAACCGGAATCACGAATATTTGGAGAAGAAGAATATTTCAGCTACCAGTACATTCCTGACTGCTGTGAAGCAAATTGTCTTCTAGACCTCAACAAGTATAGGTAATATGCTAGTAATGGAATATATTAGTCTATATATTTATGAGAAAGTTAAAAGAAGAGTTCTATGTGAATTTTGCCTGATGAATCCAATACCTTATAATGAAAGTCACTTGGACCTTTAGTCCTTACTTCATTATACCTACTGCTGTACAGTGGTGTAGTAACATTGTGGATTTAGCGGGGGACCAGCGTCGTGGCTCCCTCATGGCTTCCCCCCCTTTCCAACTATAATTTTATAGAACTTAAAAACAATCCTTCTAAATTCTAAAATTTATTATTTTCAAACTTTGAATTGAGGTTTTCCATTTAAGCTTTCACTAGAAACATATTTTAGTGTGTATTTTGAAAATGACTCTTCAGCGCTTACAAGGAGACATTGCGTGACTTATGCTCGGGATCTAAACGAGGCAATTATTTTTGGAAACTATAGAGAGAATGCAGGAAAAGTGTCACGGCTTTCTTCCACATAGGCCGGGGTTCGAGAGAAAAACGCTATTAAAGAATCTTCCTCCGTATAAATTCTTTAAAGTTCACGTCTCTGTCAACAGAGCTCGTTGCCTGGTGGGTTGAGGCGCTGAGCTTGTTGAGCTCATATGGTGGCTGACGTTCGATCCCAGGTTGCAGCATTTTTTTTTCTTTTGAATATTTTACGGAATTACTGTAAATTGCACACTCCCATACATTTAAGGCAGTAGCAACAAATTTTTTAATTTTCAGCCTATTTGCTGGATTTTCAATCAATCTTCTTGGGAGACTTTCGAAACTAATTTAGGGATTCTTGTTTGGCCGAAAAGAGGCTACACATGCTGACAGACCTAATATGTTTAAATTTTGAAAATCCAAGGATACTTCTATGAATAGGATGGGCTTCGATTGGTCGTGGGTCTTTCTCAAGGCCGTAAACAATGAACAGATTATTACTTTTTAATTAGCAACAATGTACTCACTTAAAATTTCCCAGGAGCCACACTCGAGTAATGACATTTGTGATCCGAAAGTATGCGATTCCACGTCATGAATGAAAAGTTAAATTCCTTCACTTGAAATAAATATGAGGTGGGAAAAGAAATAGTGCTATTATTACGTGATATTTTTTTGTGCTGGAATATATTCTTCTCCCCCACGATACAGGCTTCGCTTCAATATAATATGTTGCTCCACAAAAAGGTCACAGCAAACTCTTTACATAACTTCGGAAACAGTTACCATAGATGGTAACCGTTTCCGAACATGATATAGGTAATATGATATAGGTAATAAAGAGATCTTTTTATTACCTATATCATGTTCACTATTGAACAAGAAATATAAATACAGAAGTCATCACTCGAACGCAGCTCCTGGGAAATTTTAAGTGAGTACATCGTTGCTAATTAAAAAGTAATAATCCATTCATTGTTTACGGCCTTGAGAAAGACCCACGACCAATCGAAACCCATTCTATTCACAGAAGTATCCTTGTATTTTCAAAATCTAAACATATTAGGTCTGTCAGCATGTGTAGCCTCTTTTCAGCCAAACAAGAATCCCTAAATTAGCTTCGAAAGTCTCCCAAGGGGATTGATTGAAAATCCAGCAAATTTTTTATACGTTTTAGGCAGTAGCAACAAATTTTTTCAATTTCCAGCCTATTTGCTGGATTTTCAATCAATCCCCTTGGGAGACTTTCGAAGCTAATTTAGGGATTCTTGTTTGGCCGAAAAGAGGCTACACATGCTGACAGACCTAATATGTTTAGATTTTGAAAATACAAGGATACTTCTGTGAATAGAATGGGCTTCGATTGGTCGTGGGCCTTTCTCAAGGCCGTAAACAATGAATGGATTATTACTTTTTAATTAGCAACGATGTACTCACTTGAAATTTCCCAGGAGCCACGCTCGAGTAATGACATTTGTGATCCGAAAGTATGCAATTCCACGTCATGAATGAAAAGTTAAATTCCTTCACTTGAAATAAATATGAGGTGGGAAAAGAAATAGTGCTATTATTACGTGATATTTTTTTGTGCTGGAATATATCCTTCTCCCCCACGATACAGGCTTCGCCTCAATGTAATATGTTGCTCCACAAAAAGGTCACAGCAAACTCTTTACATAACTTCGGAAACAGTTACCATAGATGGTAACCGTTTCCGAACATGATATAGGTAATATGATATAGGTAATAAAGAGATCTTTTTATTACCTATATCATGTTCACTATTGAACAAGAAATATAAATACAGAAGTCATCACTCGAACGCGGCTCCTGGGAAATTTTAAGTGAGTACATCGTTGCTAATTAAAAAGTAATAATCCATTCATTGTTTACGGCCTTGAGAAAGACCCACGACCAATCGAAACCCATTCTATTCACAGAAGTATCCTTGTATTTTCAAAATCTAAACATATTAGGTCTGTCAGCATGTGTAGCCTCTTTTCGGCCAAACAAGAATCCCTAAATTAGCTTCGAAAGTCTCCCAAGGGGATTGATTGAAAATCCAGCAAATAGGCTGGAAATTGAAAAAATTTGTTGCTACTGCCTAAAACGTATGGGAGTGTGCAATTTACAGTAATTCCGTAAAATATTTGAAAAACAAAAGTGCCACAACCTGGGATCGAACCACAGCCACCATATGAGCACAATCAGCTCAGTGCCTCAACCCTCTGGACTACGAGCTCTGTTGATAGAGGTATGAACTTTAAAGGATTTATACGGAGGAAGATTCTTTAATAGCATTTTTCTCTCAAACACCGGCCTATGTAGAAAAAAGCCGTGACACTTTTCCCGCATTCTCTCTATAGTTTCAGAAAATAATTGCCTCGTTTGGATCTCAAACATAAGTAACGCGATGTCTCCTTGTTAGATTTATAATTGCATTGAAAAATCATTTTTTGTATGCAACATTCTTCACACAAAGCATTTAGTTTCAATTCTAAAAAAACAGTTGCTTTCTACTTATTGCCTTTTGCCCCTTCTTCCTCACTTTTTGGGGCCCTCTGCAACATTTTAGGGGGAGGGGGCAATTTAACCTTGCCCCCCTCCCCTTGTTCTGCCAAAGCTGATTTATTATTGTTTGTAGGTAGCCAGTGAAAAACTAGAGTTTCATTCAAGTGTTTATTCTAATGGCAACATTTTGTATGAATTTGTAGACTTTTGCCATTAATTTATTGTCTTAACTCAAAGTTTAAGACAATAAATTAATTGTCCCACCATTACTGAGAAAATGAACTATTTACCCATTTAATTTTAATATTTTAAGGTTTTGTGATAATGTGTATAATTTTGTATGTATTTACATGCAATGAAACCTCTCCTAACAACCACCTGTATTAAATGATCTCCCCTTTTTAATAGCCAAATTATTGCGGAATGGTTGAGAATTCCTATGTACTCAATATATTTAATACTCCTATATGATGACCACTCCTCACTCTAACTAATGACCAGCACTTCAAGGGGTACTCTCTTCAATTCAGTGACCAAAAATACAGGCTAGCCCCTGCTGTGGCAGCCTTGTGTTGCATATTGTGTAGTGAGTGAGGCTCAATGTGCTCCTCTTCACCACTGGCTGTGGTAAAACAGGCATAAGACCCACCTATAGTCTCTGTTGAACCTTATTCCCATGAATGCAGCTGGAGTGAGGAAAATGAGCTTAGTTTCCAACATTGTTGGGTAATATTCAGTGGGTGATAGCCAATAACTTGTGCCTATTCATTTTTTCAGAATGTTTACTGGTTATCCTAATTTTTTAATTGAAATTGCCATTTAATTTATTTTCTTTTTGATTTTATAATGAATCTGGCACCAGGCACCATGTAAATTGGTTAATTTTGAACACTGCTTGTGTTAATAAACCCTCTAGGGCCAAGACTACTGACGATAAGCTTAAGTAAACATAGCAAAGATGGGTTAAAAACTTTATCAAAACAATAGACCGTACTAGTGAAGGAATGGAAAAAAGATGAACCTTACTGGAGCTATGATTAAGGGTGTCACTTGTTGGAAAAATGATTCTTAAATTTGAATCGTCCAGGTTCATACATTTCTGGTCATTAATACAGGAGAGGGGCCTGGAAGGGCAGGCATGGGATAATCTGATGTAGTAACAAGTTATCCCTGGAATTCTCTTTGGATATGTACATATGTATCACTTATCTGCAGACCAAGGGTTAGACTTTTCCTCAACTTCTCGTAATCAGACCACCAACAAACTCAACCTCTCCCAAGAAATAAACCCTCAAAAAAATTTGTTAATGAAATTTGTCTTTCGAAAATCCAAGCGTAAAAGACTCGTCATCCAATTCAGACCTCTTTGCTTTGTGCCTGGAATTTTCCTCCTTGGGGTCAGTTTTTTGTCTTATAGTATTCCAAAAACTTCCATAAAAGGGTGAATGAGCTACTCTTTTCGTGAAATACGGACACCTATGGTTGCTTCCCGTTGAAATGGAGGAATTTCACCTGAAGCTTAAGACAGATGCATGAGGTCATGTCTTAAAGAGAATTAGCATGTATGTATTTGGAGGAAAGAGTGTCAGTGCAATTAGAATGAGGTAAGAAAGCTGGTGAAGACATTGGAACGTTGGAAACCTGGATATAATGGATTTTAAAATCTACATTTGTGAAGGTTTGCCCGAATATTGTGAAGGTTTGCCTCGTGAATTGTGGAGTGAAAAGAATGAAGCAGAAAACATCAACTCTGCATTTCTGTGGTTTTAAGTCACGTGGTCTATAAATATCCTCATATGAGGAGCTTCAATTTAAGGAAAGATCCTACAAATAGCTTCAAAATTAGGAGTTGAAGACTTCTTGGCTGGTAGTGAAGGCTGCTCGGTGCTCCACCAGGTAATCTCCTCCATGGCTGCCAACGTTTCGGGGTACGAGTCGTACTCCATCCTCAGGGCTGAATGTCGTGTCTCAGAAAGTGGCCGCCTTATATAGCGGTGCCAAGGCCTCAAGTTCCCTCTGATTGGTCCTTGGTTTTAGCCAATCGGATTCTTCGCAGGACGGGTTTCCAGGTGTTGCTGAGGGAGTAACCGCCATCTCTATTCATGTTATTGTCCACTAGCCGGATCTCTATTGCCTCCTTTGTAATCCTTTCCCAGTATTTCTTCTCTCAAGAGATGATCTTCACATCTTCCCAATGGATAGAATGGTTTTCGTTGATGCTGTGTTCGGCCACCGCAGATTTTTCAGGTTGACATAGCCTGAAATGCCTTAGATGATCCTTAATTCTCGTGGAAATTGTCCTACCAGTTTCTCCCAAGTAAACATCTCCACATTCTCAGGGAATCTGGTATATTCCGGGAGTCGCGAGGCCACAGGGATCCTTCGCTCTAACTAGTTGGTCCCTAAGCTTGGTACATGGCCGGAAGGAGGATTCAATTCCGTGTCTCTTCAAAATTCTGGAGATTTTGCCGGAAACCGTAGACACGTATGGTATTCCCGCCCTTGCCACCGGGTCCTGGTGTTCTTTATCCTCTGGGGCACCTTCTGAAGGTTGATCGCTGAAGGCCCTTTTCAGGGCCCAAGATATCTCCTCCTTGCTGTAGCCATTAAGGCGGAAGGTTTTTTGGAGATGATTAATCTTCTGTGCTAGGCTCTCAGAGTCTGATATGGCCCTCGCTTGGTGGAATAGCGTGGCTAAAACCGATCTCCTTTGGGAGGGAGGATGATGACTGCGTCCATTCAGGTAAAGGTCGGTGTGCGTAGGTTTCTGGTAGACGCTGTGTCCCAGTCTACCATCTTTCCAGCGGTGGATCAGGATGTCGAGGAAAGGTAACCGACCATTTTTCTCAATCTCCATGGTGAAGAGAATGTTGTGGTGCTGGCTGTTCATATGGTTTAGGAAGTGCTGTAGTTGGTCCGATCCATGTGGCCAAATGATGAAGGTATCGTCCACATAGCGGAAAAAACACTTTGGCTGAAGTGGAGCCGAAGAAAGTGCTTTTTCCTCAAAATCTTCCATGTAGAAGTTCGCGATCATGGGAGACAGCGAAGATCCCATGGCGACCCCATCTCGTTCAAAAAACTGACCATCGTATTTAAAGTAGGTAGATGTCAAAACGTGGTGAAATAGATTCACCGTGTCCTAGTCAAATTTGCCTTCCAGGAGCCTCAATGTATCCATAAGCGGGACACGAGTGAAAAGTGACACGATGTCAAAGATGTCCATGATGTCAGTTTCCTCCAAGCGGATGTCGGAAAGAGTTTCCACAAACTCAGATGAATTCTTGATGTGGTGCTCGCAGTGACCGACGTGTTGGGATAAAACTCCTGCCAAAAATTTAGCCAATTGGTAGGTGGGGGATCCAATGGCACTCACGATTGGCCTCAAAGGCACATCCTCCTTGTGAATTTTTGGCAGCCCGTAGACCCTGGGAGGAGCCGGTGCTGGGGGGCGTAGGCTCCAAGTGACCTCCTCTGAGAGACCTGATTTCTTGATCAGGGCGAGCGTCTTCCTGGTGATGGCATCAGTAGGGTCACGAGGCAACTTCCGGTATGCTTGATCCTGAAGGATATCTGTGATTTTCCGTCGGTAATCCTTGGTATTCATGAGAACAATGGTGTTTCCTTTGTCCGCTGGCGGGATAGTCACCTCCTGACCTGACTCCTCCAGTTCTTTGAATTATGCCCATCTCTGTCTTCTTTTGAGGCATCAAATCTGTATGACGTTTTTGTATCTCTTGAAACTAAACAACTAAATGCTTCTAAAAATTGTCTATTTTAGTAAAAACACTATCCATGAATTGTTTGTTCACAAATTCAAATCATCTCCTAGGAGAATCAACACAAATTGTATTATGTATCTAAATGGGAAAATGATCGATTGGATGCTAGAAAAGTTAATTTTTGCTATAGTTGTAAACATTGTAAATGGAACATTGTAAAATTGTAAAACTTATTTCAAGGCACTTCATGAAATTATCTACAGAAAAGCTTCAATGACTAACAAATATTTGAGTAATGCCCGTTTACTATAAAAGTTATAGAATGCAAAAAATATATATGGAATGCAAGAACATGTCAATTTTTCAGTGTTATAAAAATCGTATGAATATTGAAATTTAAAAGTTGCATGATTTTGAAATATATTCCAACAACCTTTTTTAATAACTATACCTACAATTAATAATACTTAAATTGCAGCAAAATATTTCAATTATGCCCGTAAAGGCATTTGCCAGCAACTTCTTTAGCTTTACCTTTTTCTAGCCAATAAAAAGTGCCTTATAAAAATAAATCTTTTTTGGACAAATTCATGAAAAAAACTTTTGAGTTAAGTTCTAGGAGGCATAAGAAAACATATCTATAGCTTTTTATTTCATGAAAATCGGAGGATTTGCTCCCCACCAGCTGAAAGATAAGGAAAAATTCGTCCCCAACGAAGGGGTTAATATGCAATGTCTGCGAAATAAACTTATAGAACTTGAAGTACTGGTCAATGAACATAAACCGGATATAATTTTTTTGAATGAACAGTGGCTGAAGTCTGATGAATTAGAATCTATGTGTCTCTCAGGGTATCGCATTGTTACTGCCTACTGTAGATCTAAGTTCAAAAATGGCTGAGTTATGATTGATTCTCATGAGTCCATTGATATCTATCCTGTAAATGCTCCCCATATAAACGAAGACCAAATCTTTGAGTGTTGTGTGACAGGTGTTACTAAGAATAATAAATCTTTTGTAATTGCTTCTATTTATAGATCTCCTCTAAGTGTATTTAGTGTTTTTCTTGACAAATTTAATCTTTTTCTTAAGGTGCTGCATATAACACCTGTGCCTACCAATGTTATTATTGCCGGTGATTTTAACTGTAACTTGCTTCAAGATTCAAGGGATCGAACTGACTTTCTCAGTTTAATCACAAGTTTCAGTATTCAAGTAACCAATTCCAAACCAACAATAACTCAATCCTCAATGACACTTACAGATAATGTCCTCACAAATATTGATCTCGATGTCATAAAAACTAATGTAGTAGAAACTGACATCTCCGATCATTTTCCCATTCTCACTACAGTTTCAATCAAATCTCAATCTACGCACAAAGTGATCAATAAGAGAAATCTCAGTGATCAAAATATTGCACATTTTCGATACATTCTTCAATCTCAGGATTGGTCTGATGTATTTTATGCTAGTTCCTTTGAAAAAAGCTTTCAGGCCTTTTACTCTACCTTCCAATATCACTTCGATGTGGCTTTTCTACAAGAAACCAAAAAAATCCAGAATTGGGTATTTTCCAAAATTTTAAATTTAAGTTTACGGATCTTTATATGTTACTTAAGCTCGAACAAGCTTGCGGAGTGAAAGTAGTTTTAAAATTGATTCAATATTAATTAAGATATTTAAGATTCAAATAGTCGAAATTTCAAATTTTTTTACGCCGCTGCGAAACGAAATCTGATTGTCTTGACGTCATTTTCGCTGAGCGATAGACGGATGTGAGGGAGAAAGTGAGTAACTGTAGAAGATCTACCGTATATTTAAAGAATTTTCATTGAAAACAAAGACTATGGCGTGCAATGGTTTTATTAAAACCAAATAAGATAATTTACCCAAAGTGGATATGTTTATGGTAGGCGTTTTAATGAAGAAGGACGAGCGATTTAATGCTGCGGAAATTCGTTGAGCTTAAGTCCAAAAAATGTAAGCCTAAAGTTTGCTTTTAAAATCGTCATTACTGTTTTATATCATTTTTGATACATACATGTATTTGGTGTATGAACTTTATAAACTGTTTTTCCAATACACTAATAATCATTATGATACTTCTTTCTTTATCGAAGTCCATATCAGTCCATGCAACAGTAAACAAACAGTATCTTAGAAACATATCAACATAACACAGTACTCGCCAAATGTTTGTGCTGCCAATACTCGACACACCTAAAACGTTAATTTTTTATTTGCTAATTAGTGATTGTTTGTAGAGGAGGTTTCTAGAAGTGGCTTATCTGCTGTAGAAATGCCTAAATTAGATTATCATCTCCTAAATGTCTATTCAAAGTTTAAATTAAGTGTTGTTTTATTATAAAGCTTCTCGTGAGAGTTATGGTGATAATGCTATAGGATACATCCAAGTAAAGAGAGATGGACCACTGTGCACAGTCATTGCAAGAATATGTCCAGAACACAAAGTGCGGAGTAAAGCATACATTTTTACGGGTGGACATTGAGGAATCCAAGGAAGAAATTTCAATCATTCAATGTCGTGATAGCGTGAATAAATTTCTTATTCGGTGTTTCAACCGATGTATTTGTACATTGTGGCACACAACACCATCTATATCCCTTACTTAGATGCCATTTAAAGGCATATCTGGAAACGCGAACACGTCAGAAACTAATTTCGCCGAATTTGTTTCCACTGTAAGCATAAGGAAACGCCTGGGTCTAAATGTAAACAGCGAAAATGACGTCACAGGCCATTCGGTTGTTTTCGGAGTGTGCTCGGGAGCTTTCGTAACCTTCTACTTTCTTTAGCTTTTAAAACCGAAATTCATACAATTTGATAAGAAAATTTTTAGCAAATGCAATAAGTTCAAGTAACTGAATCAGAATATCGATAGTTTGAAATACGTGGAAAATACCCAATTGCTCTAAGCGTAAATCTTGGGTCACCAATGATATTCATTTTTACTCCAGAGTCCTTAAAAACCTTGCAATTGAATCGAAAGCAACAGGTAATGATGAATGTAAGGCACATTACAGAGAAATGAAAATCTGGTATAGAAAATTACTTGTTACTGCAAAAAGGACATTTAATGACAAAAGATTATCTAATGCAAGCAACAAAACAAAAACCACCTGGAAAATTATAAATACTGCTAACTAGAAGAACTAACAAAAATCACTCTCTACCTAACATAAAGGATCCTACAACAGGCTCCCAAATAAATTACACTGCCCTTGCTGATCTTTTCAATCAACATTTTTCCAAAACCCCTGGCTTACCTTCATCCAATATCCCTTACAGGCCTTCATTCTACAATCCTATGTCATTCTTTACTAGTCCCTGCAGAGAATCTGATCTTAAGTCTACCATTACCAGACTAAGTCGCAAAGGGAGTACAGGGTCAGATGAAATTTCTGGGAAAGTGATATTGTCTTGTTTTGATATTATAAAATTACCACTTAGTGAATGAATCACTAAAACTTGGTATTTTCCCAACACCACTAAAATGTTCAAGAATAATACCACTCTACCAAAGTAAAGGTAGCACTGATGACCTGATTAACTATAGGCCGATATCACTACAGAATACATTTTCCAAAATTTTTGAAAGAGTCATGTATACACAATTAATATCCGACATGGAAAAATTTAAACTCTTCTCTAAAGAGCAGTATGGTTTTCTTCAAGGTAAGTCCACCATGTCTGCTATTTATCAAGCAATTGACAATGTATTACTCTCCATGGATAACAAACATGAAACCTTGGAGTTATTCTTTGACTTCTTCAAGGCATTTGACCTGGTGAATCATAAGCTCCTCTTGCTCAAACTAGATAGTATGGGCATCAGGGGCACCCCCCTCAACTGGATTGCATCTTACCTTCACAATCGATCTCAGACAGTAAACCTTATGATAGATGGTACTAAACATGCCTCTAACATTTGTTTATCCTCAGTGGGTGTCCCACAGGAGTTGTCACGGTTCCTGCCGCGACTTCAGTGCTCCCGATCAGCTGTTCGAGCATTTTAGTTCGGGGGTTGTCCGTGATCGGCAGCACAAGAACTGGAAACTTTCATTTTTACCACCCTCCCCTCCTCCCGCTCCCCTCCAAGGTGATTCCCTCCAGCCGTCCGTCCTCCTCTCCGTCAGGAGTGCCTCGTTAGGTTCTTTTTGCACTTACGTCGTCGCCCGAGAAAGGTCGTCCCACAAGCCACCCGTTTCACCCGTTACCGGTAAGTGTCGAGTCGATCCACCATTGGTTTCCTCTAGTCGGTCTCTCCACCTACTCTGACATGTAATGTTTCTGTATTGCAGGGTTTATTCACGGGTGTAGATTTTTATAATCTCGTTCGATGGAGAACACCATGTGGCCGTAGAGGGGCGTGAGTTCTCCTCTCCCAAAAGTGCTTTCCCAGCATCAGCATTATGACAGAAGTTTGTTGCACATGATTATGCCACAGTGTGGTGAAACGCGCGTCGTGCCAGCGTAAGAAAGTTTGTGGAATTAACAAAGGTGGTTTTCTCATCATAGAAGTTTGTCATTTTTTTCTCCTTTTTATTGTATGCGAGTGCATGAACCTTACTAAGAGAAGTAAGTAAACGCATTTTCTTTGGGACGTGACCTTGGGCATAAGAAGAATAAAAGACCACCCACCTTTAAATATACAGCAACGTGTTGAGTTGTGCCGCGTGTTTGTAAAATCATCAAATTTTCTTTGTTGGTATATGAAATATATGTAATTCATTCTAATTCAGTGTCTGTCTAATATCTAAAATGCCTGTCTATTGAGTGTACCTTTTTTGGCGGTGCATCCGGAGTATGCACCTGGCACCCTACTCTAAATCTAAAGCCAAAATAGCGTAGCCACTCATCCGATGGGCGTCGGATGTGGCTGCGATTACTGCACAACCCCTCTCGAGTCTCCGGCCATTATGACGGCAATGAAACCTGATGCTTGTGGGGGACTCGGAGGGGCATGTTACAATTGTAATAAATAATAATAATAATAATGATTTTTATTTGCCCAAAGACCAAGGTACATTTGTCCGATGATATAAGGCATGTCAATCAAGTTACATTAACAATACATATTAAAAGTCAATTTCAGTCAAAACACATAATCACAAATAGTTTCCATCCAATACACAAAAAACACATTGAAAATTCTTCATCAAGTCCTTCCTTTACCAACATAAGTATTCCTCCAAAGAATAGTAGGACCCTTGAAGAAGTAACGTTTTAAATGTTATTTTAAAGGTATTATAATTTTTAATAGTTTTTATTTTAGGAGGAAGTTTGTAGTACAGTCGCATCCCCATTTCCCTGGGGCCAAATTTGTTTAGGTTTGTTCTTATATTTGTGAAGTGTATATCGTATTTGCATCTTGTGTGGTGGGAGTGATGGTCACTATTAAGGAGGAAGCTGCCAATATTCGATTTTATGTTCAACACTGTGATCATTATGTAAATGCAAGGAAGTGGTAGAAGTCTCAGCTCCTTGAATAAGTAAAAGTTGTTGTTTCAGGATTAATTTTATGGAATAACATCATGAATGATGAGGTTACCTGATGATGGTGTTGTACACCGAAACCGGTCGATTTAAAATAATTTCTTGTGGAAAATTGCCAGTCCTTTTCATTCATGATGTTATTCCATAAAATCACTCAGTTAGTTACTGTATCATAGTTTTTGAAGCAATGACATTCTCATTTGCATCACTGCTCTCAGTTTTCCATCCAGGTACTCCCCCTATTTTACAACCACCCCTCTATACGTTGGTGGCCCCAAGGGGGGGGGGGAGGGGCAGTGGAGTAAAATCCTCAACCAATCCGAGGGTCGTGGGTTTCAAGTTTTGCCTGAGTGGATTATTCATCATTCTGGACATTGGTGTTTTTGTTCGTCCATTGATACTTGTTGAAACACCCAGTATAAATGGGCAGTAGATCTATTTTGGGAATAAATAAATAAACAGTACTTTATTTAAAGAACTTCCTTCCAAACACCATTTCTAAAAAAAAATATAATAAAGATTATCAGAATATTTTCTACTTAATTTTAACTTTCGCACTGAAGTTGCATTTTACAGTATAAGTGATACAAGTGGTTTAATCACAGAGGAAAATAAAATATTGAACTTTTTAAGGTACTCCTTGCGATTTTGTAGGACAGTTCTTTCATATTTGTTTGTGCAAAAATAAAATAAAGTCTGCAGGTGGTTAAATTTATTTTTCTATTGTTTCCTTTTGGGGCATTTTCCCCATACATTCTTCACCAATGGTATGAGTTGCTTATGGGAGGTTTCTCCAAAAAGTGTGGAATTTGGGGAAATTTTGGAGTATTTTGTGTATGTTCTTGCTTCTTCACATGAATAACAAATTCCAGTGATAAAAATAAGAAAGTTGGTTCAATATCCTTTTGTATGAAACTTATAAAAAAAGCCTGCAAGTGTTAAAAATGAACTTAACATGCATTTCTTAAGGAAGTTGATTTTAGTGATCTGGCGCCAAACCTGAGACTTTATATGCGCAAAAAGTAGCCTATTATCTGTGAAGTGGTGATATGTATTTAATAAAGTGCAAAGTTTTAAAGTTCAAATTCTGGTTCTTGCAAAAAAAAACTGGGCATTGCATGAAAACGTTGCATGTTTAGCCTTATTATATTTTTATAATGTGTAAGATTTGTCCATGAGATTTTAATACTCAAAAATTCACAATTTTTAATAATTAATATGGAATGACTGAGAAGCCACTTTGTACAAAGCTTTGCTTTGCTGAATAGGCGTGCTATTAATTGTGGCCAAACACTTTGCACTTTTGATGTCTTTTCATCAATAGATTGATTCTCATTGGTAATTTTCATAGAGTTCTTTTAAACCTCATGCCAACTGTATCCTAGTGAAATGCTTAGAATCTATTAAATTTATTAAAATTGCATTACTTTTTTCTTGACTGTACTAATAGCAGTGATCTACTTAAAATACATATAGTGCATCCTATATGGTTATATGTATCCCCTCAATAATAAGCTAAGAGTACATTTGGACACCAAAAGCATTTGAGCCTCCCACACTCAATTTTTTACATGAAACCCTCTATCACTCCTTTCTATACACATGCATAACTTATTCTTATTTTCCCCCTTCTTTATTTCCTACTTGCAAAATCAGTCATGTAAAAAAGCCTAGCCTCAAATCAATGGTTTACGAATACAATTTGATTACAACTGGTTGCAATGTTGTTGCCCTCATTTACCATCCCCCATCGCTCTTCAACCAAATTAAACCTGACAAGTGAGACTCCTTGATTATAAATAAAATGTGCTGTGACTGTTTTATAGAATAATAGTTAACACAATTGGTACGGAGGCTTCCGCGGTGATTAATTGGAAAAGTATTTTCCGGGTTAAGGCCGCGTTGGTCCATTTGGGCGGACGACAGTTTATAGAAGAAAATATTTATTATATAGAAGAAAATGATGCTCTGCAGATCAGTTGGACCTGAAGACAGGAGCTGGAATGCGCCCGAAACTGTCGTCCGCCCAAATGGACCAACGCGGCCTTAACCCGGAAAATACTTTTCCAATAGTTAACACATGTTGAATAATTGGTGTGTTAAGGGTTTAAAGTGTCTACACCATTGGAGAAATTCATTTTTTACCAAAAAATATTTTATTTTACTATAACTTGATGAATATGTTTTCAGGCTCAACAAAAATTCCAAATATGGACAAGATTATGATGCAAACTTGGTATTATTGAAGAAAAAATCATGGAAGGACATACCCTTAAAGAGGTAAAGCTGGCTAAGTGTATTTGATCTTAAGATATTATAGATAGATGATAAGTAAGTAGTAATATGTTTAATAGTTTCATGATATGACTGAAGAGAAAGAAAGAATACCACTGAAAGTCAATCGATTTCTTGACTCAGTGTCATAGGAGTAAGAACCTTTCCAGCGAAGTTTTGAGTTGAAATCCTTCCTGGGTAGACTTTTCACATTCCACCCATGGCATGGTTGTTTGTGTTAATAAAAATATGCTGCCGTGCACAGCATTGGCACTTAGATGGTTTCAATTTGGAAATTGGAAAATTTTCAGTTTATTTTGCCACGCTCCTTGTACATTCAAGGGTTGGCAATAATGTGCATTTTTGCATGGCAAAGTAAGTCATCTTAATGGGATGGAGTTACATGTTAACAGAAGTGCTTTGTTGATAAACATGTTGGTTATCAGGCTAATACCTATATGTAATAAAAAATAGGAAGAGTAATGTGAGCATGACTCCCGCATTACTATGCATACGTCTACTAAGTCTTACAGAATGGGATGCTTAATGTTTTTTCATGTTCATATTTATAATCATTCAATGATTTCCCCTCTCAAATTTTCCAGCATTTAATTATGTAAGTGTAAATACAGTAGAGCCCCAGTATGCACGGTTCCCATATCTGCGGTTTCGGTTATCCACTGTTCACTCTGCTCTGTAATTGGAGATGAAAATTTCCTCAAATAATCAAATCCAAGTTTTAATATGTGCCAATTTGCGAGGTGAAACCCCATGTACAAGCCCTTGGTGCACAAATTGTCGCAATATGTTCTAGCTACCATTGTAACTAACAAAATATGTGACAGAAGGCCTTGAGCATTTTCAGTATCTATATTTGTAGTCGTGTTGCTTGTACATAGTTGTGTTGGGTACCATATCTTTTTTATGATGTCTCCCAAATACATAGGGTTTAATGGGAGTTCAAAAAAAGGAAATATCAGGCATTAAGTGCTCACTACCAAGGAGTAAGTGTGAATTCTCCATTTAATTCAGAAAATAAATAAATGTAAGCTGAAGGCATTAAAGTTTGCAACAAGAACATGTTATCCAATGGTGAAATGGTGTAAACGTAAACAATATTTGATACTCAATTCATAAAGAGTATTTTTACACCCATTTTGCAATAAATAATTTTCATTTAGCTTGAATGTGACAGCAGTAAGAGCTCAAAACAAAAGGAAAATCCTTGCCTTGCAGAAGGAAGATTTTGGCTGGCAGTACCTGGTAAAAAGCTTGGGTGCATTTTATGGCACTAAAATTTATAAAGTGAGTGAGATGAATGTGGTTTGGGACGATGTTGTGGAGTAATTAGACGACCCTTTCAGTAGCCCTATCCCTAACCTGGATGACCTTAGGTCATGAGACTTGAGGATGGTTGGATTAGCCGGAAAGAATGGGCCTTGTGGATTCATTGTATGTACTGCTTTCATGCAGCTGAAGATTGTTCCTTGGGACAAACTTAAGGGAGGAGGTGTGAGACCAGGGATTGAGGGAGGGGCCAAGGCCATACCACAATGGCCCTTTTCTTCAATTTTAAATAA
This sequence comes from Pyrrhosoma nymphula, assembly GCA_963573305.1. Lineage (NCBI taxonomy): Eukaryota > Metazoa > Arthropoda > Insecta > Odonata > Coenagrionidae > Pyrrhosoma > Pyrrhosoma nymphula. The sequence goes on along the minus strand of OY754334.1, from coordinate 132,177,771 downwards.
AACAAAGTTGGTAAATTTCCACCCAGTATATTATCAACCACAAAATACAACACCGACGAGAATGGCATTACGTGCCGAAACCTTGGTCGGTGTTGTATTTTGTGGTTGATAATATACTGTGTGGAAATTTACCAACTTTGTTTTATTTAAAATGGACATAAAGTATTTCCACAATGTTAAGCCTGATACTCTTTTATATGTACCTTTTCTTCAAGTTGAACGGAAGATGATATGATTACTGGTCGGTAAGCACCCAGAGACACATCCCATGTTTTGGCATCTGGGAGTATTGTTATAAGGAAAAATAGTACGCTAAATCCTCCTACTCTTGCCCGACTTTCTACGAGAAGGGTGGAGGATATAGGAAAATGGAATATTTTGCCCCTGTGATGTCATGTAGCATAAGAAAGTGTCAGTGTATTGTTCATTATTGCACTACATTAATACATGTATAATTTTAACATTTCATTAAAAATTGCTCATTATATGCAGCTCACAATTTAAGTAATTCCCAAAATTAGAGTACATACTGTGAAGGTGCCTTATTTCCTGGCCTATTAGATTAACTTTTTTTCTCAAAAATACATTCTAAAATTGGCCTGAATCTCATGGGCTGAGGGTAAAGCAACATTTTCATACATCCGATTTTGCTTTGCTGTCAAAGGTACCCATCTCTCTACTTCCACTAAAGACTGTGTTGCAGCAGTGAGCTAAAGGTGTACTCACCAAAGTGTCATTGAAATTACGAAAAATATTCCCGGTTGCTATGTTTCCTGCATCTACAAGAGTGAACGGTGGATCGGCATTGTTGTTGAAGTAACGAGTGACCAAAATGAGTGATGCATTGATAACATTTATGCATTCTTGAGGTCCTGCTGAATCATTTTATTGGCCCGAAAGTAGATAGTACACCTGCTGGGTTCCAGATCAACACCTCATCAGCATGCTTCCTGCTCCTTCCGTGACGACACTCAGAAGAAAATTTGAATTTGCTGAGACTGTGCTGTCTAAAATGATAAGCAAATATAATACGATGTAGACAGTTGATCAAACTCTAATCATAAGTTTGATAGCCATTTCCTGCAAAATTAGATAAATATCTTTAAATTCGGACGTACCACCGCAAAGAGCTTCGAAACCTCAAGGAAGACACGAAATTACAGGCTTGGGAACCTGAACAAGAGACCCACCCGTGGCTGGTATTGCACGGCTATCGGGCGTGACCCCTATGGTGATGGGGTAGCCAGTTCAAGTATTTGGATTGCTAGTGCCAATGTCACTATGGACTAACACAATATAACATCGGTGTGTCAATATAAACCTGTTAAATAACAGGCACGAACTTGGAAGTGGCAGTACTGCCTGTTGATATTTTAGCTGTTTCCAGTGGCGACGACTTCTAAATTACATTGTTTCGGCGACATTGTGAAAACTAGCGCTCGTAGGATATTTGTTATCTCACCCCACGTGTGTAGTTACAGGATGTCACCGTTGCGTGGCGCTGATGAAGACTGATGGTATCTCACCCACGAACCTCCTTGCCACGCCATTATGTGTCCACATAAGCTAATTAAATTCACTTTTCTAGAGGCTTAAAAATATGCTCTATCTGATGAGATAGGTTTAACGGCATTTGTAGAAGGTAGTTTTTTGCAGAAATGGGTTGAAAACAGCCAATTTTAGACCTCTTTACCAAATTTGTGAACTTAAGACGTGATTTGTAAACTAACAAACAAAAACTAGGTCTTTGAAACTACGCTATCAAAAACTCACTAACATGGAAATATTGTAAAAGGTATTTCATATCCATTGAACAATTCTAGAAAGAGACAGCATGCTAAAGTTTTAAAATTTTTTTGGAGAACTAATTTCTGAAGCCGATTTTGCTGCAATTTATCTACTCAGTACGCTTTGAGAAAATGCTATAATTATTTTCATTTAACAGAGCACTAAAAGTTGTACAATGATAGGTACGTATCATTTGTTTAGGCAAAAAGCTACAGAGATATCATGTCTCAAAGTTGTGAAAATTTTTACATTCATGTGGTAGGTGGTCGTGACATGGGGTCTCACAAACGGCTATATCTCCAAAAGTATTTCACTAACGGACCTAAAAATTTTCAAAACACATTTTCATTAAAGGTATGTAGAACTATCCACACAAAATTTCATTAAAATGTGAGATGGTTGAGCAGCGAGCCCTAGACCACTTGACATGGAATGACCCTATAGATACATGTTTGAAACAGTCTTTTCAATATCCCATTGTTTTTTGTCCAAACCTAATAATTGAAAACTCTATAGGTTTTGCTCTGTAGTTTGACTCCAGTGGATTCTGTTATGGTACAAATATTTTGTATTATGTATTATCATTTTAAGTGCATACCATCACGTCTAATTAGGAAAACAAGGGAAATGAAATAAGGAAAGCAATCAGATGTACATTCATAAACTTATTCGTATTTTATTTTTTTCATTAAGCTCTCTTCATGTACATACTCATTTTAGAGCATGAGAATTGTATCAAATACTAAGCCCTCTACATACTTTGAATTATGAACTTATTAGTATGGGAATAATCTTAAGAATTTTTGTATTGTTGCAATTGCATTACATACTTATACTTGCATAAATATACAGGAAAGGTATATCCATAGCTGACTGTCTTAATTTTTTTCTCTTTCAGTCAAAGTGAATCAGATGTAGAGGAAATTGAAGAAGAATCTCCAAAATTTCATGATAATTCTCCACCTAACTCAAGAAGATTGAAAACTCTGTAAGTTGGTAGTTATCTTAGTATGTATTAGCATTTGGTCTTAGTGACAGTAATTTTGTTAGGTACCTATAGGGAAATCATGGTGTAATGAAATTTTTGGGCTACTAGTATGCCTTAATAACTTCATATCTTAACCACAGTGTAGGTAGCTATGTGCAGTAGGGTGGTCCAAAAAAACACGAAAGTGTCCGAATCGAATCGCAATAGTGCGGAAAAGTTGCTACTCGTCCCCCTGATCACAAAGAAAGAAAGATTTTTGAAATCGGATCACATCTTCCGGTCGCACATCTCGTTTGAAGTTTCGAAAAATCGTAAAAAAATATGACTTTTTTCAGGATTTTTTAAAATGAGTTACAATGATTGAATTGCATTCAAAATCAGTATGTGGCCTCTTCTTAAGGTCCTTTGTCTTAAAAAAATATAATGCCCCTTCTTTTTGGGGAAGGGGGAGTCGTTCATCGCATTCAAATTATCGAAAAATCGTAAAAAAACATGACTTTTTTCGGGATTTTTCTCTTTATAAGTTACAGTGATCGGATTGCGTTCAAAATTGGTATGTGGTCTCTTCTAAAGGTCCTTTGGATTTTTAAAAAGATATAATTCCCGTTCCCCCCTTATTTTATGGGAGAGGGGAGGGGCATGTATCGTAAAAATTAGTGACCTTACGGTCGTTGTTTTCCTCGTGCGAAGTGTGCAGTTCTTTGCCCTAGAAACTTTAGGTATATGGGTACTTTCGGCTGCACCGCAAGTTCCACCTTTTAATTCTCTTACTTTGCAAATGCCGACAGAAAGGATCAAATGTTTTTCTACAAACCGATGATACATTAACATTGTTTCGGAAGAAGGATTTATATTCCGGTCGTTCCTTTCGTTGTGTGAGGAGTGCCATTGCGTAGGCTGATGTGTTCAAAGCGTTAAAATATATCCTGCTTAGATCATTCTTACGATAATGTAATTTACGTATAAAATGGGAGGGGAGCCTCAGCGAGGGCGGGCCCAGCCGCTAGCCAGGCTGGCGGCAGCCGGTGCAAGGACTTTGTTGCGCCACTGAGTGCAACGCTCCAGAGAAGTCAAGTCACTTCGAGAGCGACCAAGGCTGTTTTGTCTAGGGGAGACGAGTTGCATTCTACCGCTGCTTAGTGTTGGAGCACGGTCGTATCTTCGAGTGAAAGAGAGCTGGACAATGACGTTGAGGACGTATGGTGAGAAATTTCACTGTCCTTTATTGGGACCACCTCAAAGTGTGAGCTATCAGATTCTTCCATCGCATGCTGATGTTTTACTGAATTACCAGCTTGTTAGATATTCTTTAGCACTGGATTCGGCCAGTCCAAAACAGGATGTCAGCTTCTCTGCAGTAGTTAATGTTGTTGCTGATGATATAGATACCATTTTCATTAAGGCATCTTTGCCAACGTTCTCTCGCCCTAGAATCATAAAACGTATCAAAACTCTTCACGATAAGTATTACTACATAACTACGTAAAAAGTTTTACGCGGACAAAAACTATGAGGAATAACAACAAGAAAACACACAATACATTTCTGACAGTACAAAAACTTTATTTGATGTATGTTCCTGCAAGTGCAAAATGCACCTGCTATGTGATTGCAACAAAACAATAGATAAATGTACCTGTGATAAGCCGGTAAAATCGATTGTTCATTCCCTGTCAACAGTAAAGTTCCTGTAGTAGAGAGAAAATTTCTTTATGCACAGCGGCATCACAGAATTGGCAAGATAGGAACAGTTGACCAAAGGCGAATGAAATGATTAAGAAGAGGCTGGCAAGAAAAGCAAAACAAGTCAAAAATGATGGTGGTAATTCTTCTGAAACTATGGCCAACATTACCTCAGATCCTGAAACAAGAGACAGTTACGGTTGCAAATTATACGGACACAGATTTTCATATTAGGTTTGGATCACCCTCTGGGACTCAAATGGGAACAGTACTTGCTAATACTGCTCTTTACGATACATGCCCCTCCCCTTCCCCATAAAATAAGGGGGGAATGGGAATTATATCTTTTCTAAAATACAAAGGACCTTTAGAAGAGGCCACATACCGATTTTGAACACAATCCGATCACTGTAACTCATAAAGAGAAAATCCCGAAAAAAGTCATGTTTTTTACGATTTTTTTATTATTTGAACGCGATGAGCGACTCCCCCTCCCCCAAAAAGAAAGAGCATTATATTTTTTTAAGACAAAGGACCTTAAGAAGAGGCCACATACCGAACTTGAACGTAATTAAATCACTGTATCTCATTTTTAAAAATCCTGAAAAAAGTCATATTTTTTACGATTTTTCGAAACTTCGAACGAGATGTGCAACCGGAAGATGTGATTCGATTTCAAAATTTTTTCTTTCTTTGTGATCAGGGGGACGAGTGGCAACTTTTCCGCGCTATTGCGATTCGATTTGGACACTTTCGTGTTTTTCGGCCCACTCTAATGTACAGTACCGTCCAGTACAGTATTCAGTCTAAAATCTACGGTAATACATCTCATTTCTGGCGCTGAATATTTCATATTCATCTTTGCATACACTGTTCATTATAAACTAAAGAAAATATATGTATATACCTAAATAAATATAGGCCTCTTATGAAAATTAATTAATAATGTATCTCAGGTGAAGCCAACTGTTAGCCGTGGAATCATCAGCTTTGTAAAGATATCAAATATGAATGTGAAGTAAACTGACAGTGTTCTGTGATATATTTAGGTTTGTTAGGAATCTTATTAAAAAATTAAAAGATGCAATTTTTCTGTTGCAATATTATGACTTGTTAATTCTTTGTTTTTTCCATCATTGGAGCTCTATCTGCTAATTTATTCAGTTTGTCATTTCTCACTCCTCTCATTTTTTATTCTTATTAGACCAAGACCATACAGTGATAGTGAAAGGCTAGCAATAATTAAATGGATTATCAGGAACAAAGTTTATTCCTCAGTTGGTGGAAATGCCATGTGGATGCAAATGGAAAAGGAAGAGGTTTGTTAAAAGATACTTATATTTTTATTTTATAGTTATAAAAGATGCAGACCTACTGACTACATTAAGGAACTATTTTTTTTAATGATTATTATTACGACAACTTAGAACTAGGGATGAGTCGATTCCACTTTTTTTTATTTGGATTCTGATTCAGATTCTTTCAAATCGATTCTGATTCCATCGATTCTTATTCCTAATAACAGATGGGATATTGATATACCAGTAGTGTATGACTATGATTAAATTCAACTACTGGCTGGAATAAAATATCAAAGACAATTAAGTCACTCAAAAAGTTTATTTAATGACAAATTGCAAATATGTCCTCAGCTTTTAGTCTATGTTTAAAATATTTATCTATCTGGAATTGATGGAATCGGAATCGACTTTAAGTGATTGATTCTCGATACCGATCCTAAGCCTGAGAATCGGTAGAATCGACATTTGGAATCTACTCATCCTTTCTTAGAACCTGTACACTGTTGTAGCATGTTTCTTCAGTTTATGTGGCATGTGCTGCTGATTGGACATACCCTAACAAAGAACCTTCAGCTTGATTTTTGGTCAGTCCTTGTCAATTCAGCCAGGCCATGATACCACCCATCTCAGAATTCCACAAAATATGCTGTGGGCATATCCGTTGTTGTGGACAAGCTGATTAAAATTTTAGCTTCCTGAGTGTTATAATTTCACAGGTAAGGGTGTTTAATAATTTGTGATAATTTGTTTTTGTGATAGTTTTTGTTAATGCCTCTTGGCTGCCGTAATGTGCAGGAGAGGTTTATGTTGATTAGGGTGTGACTTTTTTTTATTTTTTGTCAGATTTTCAATTTCAACCTCTCAAATTATGCTATCGGGTGAAGAAAGGGTATCACAAAAAATTCGGCTTGATTAGTTAACTTTTAGATATCGGTCGAGAGGCATAAACACAATGACGTTCACTTTTCCCCTATGGAGGGAAAAAACATAATTTCTAGGGGTGACGTGCCAAGTTACTGGTCTTCTAGGGAAAAATTCACTCCATTTTTACATATGTGCAACTGTTTTCCATAGATGAAATATTTCTTGCGGGACCTACTACCACTCGCCCCACACACATCGCCATGCAGGCTGCAGTCTCGATCAGCTGATTCCTCCTGCACCCTTCATAACCCTACCTCTCGACTTCCCGAGCTGGTGTCGAAGGAGCCATTTCCCTTGGGTAACACCTACGTTCTACTAGTGACACAATTGAAGTTACCACCATTACAGGACCGACTTTTAACTAAAATTTATGCATGTTTATGCAATCATTTACTTGGAAAAAGATTCTAGCATGCAATTCTTCAGGTTTACTGCACGTGCGTGATCCTAGCATGCTTTGATCCAGAACATCATCAGCCATTTCATCAAAGCCAGTAGAGTTTTAAGACTTGCACTTTTATGTATCTGTTGTAAAACAAATGAGAAAATTGCCTAGCATTGAAAACTTTCTCATTACTTTTTAAACTGGTGAATTAGTACATCAGACATGAACGAGTAACAGAAAAATTTTAGTTTTATATTTTCATAAATTTGTAATAAAAGTAGTATAGCACCCTACGAAAACTTTTATATTCTTGTCACAGATCAAGACAACACTGCTATTTAACGTTGGATCTAGCTGAGTCTTTTATAGTATTTTGGTAGTGAGTAGCGCTGAGAAGAAAATGCTGGAAACATTCTTTTTTTGATGTAATGCTCCTGTTAAACGTCCACATAAACTTGATAGTACACAAGCATGATTGTTTACCATGCACAAAACCTTCACCTTATGTTGACTGCCTCAATAGTAGCTGTTTTTGGGCCATGTCACCCTCTTCCAAAACATATTATGGAATGATAAGTATTCGAAAGAAAGACAAGACTATTTGTCATGACAAAATCTCGGAGCACTAACCTAATGCACTCTCCTATTTTCAGCAGCAGTCGTTTAGGAGGTTGTGGTATGCCCTATTTGTTTTTTTTAAGTTTCATATAAGTTTCTTTTTTTCAAACGGACTTACATTGTCATAAAAAATGAGGATGCTGACAATTGCTCGCTTAGATACCACAATTTACCATTCCATTTATTTTGGGCAATGGATGGGATTGTACTGTCAATGCTCCTATACTCTTTTAATCTAGTAACTAGCACCACATCGTTTTTTGATGCCCCTGGAGAATCAGTGAAAAAAATGAATGAAAGTATCACGAAAAAATTGAACTGAACTAAAGAAAATATTCACAGCTAGAAGTCAATTGCTGTATCTTTCTGTTAAAATTACCTGATTTATGAAAATCCATATTTTTAATGAGAATATTGCTATGGCCATCTATCTTATACTGCCTGGGTGTTCCAGTTGCCTGTGCATTTTCAAGAAATCCTTCTCCTCTTCATTTTTTGTAGAACATTTATGGTGGTTATGTCAAACAATCGGTGAATTTTTCTTTAAATTCCTCTTCATTTTTCCATTGTAGCGTCATCATCAATTCACTCCATCCACTGGAAAAGGCAATTGGGGTCTAAATTTTAAAAAATGCTTTTAATGGTCCTCATTGTATGAACAAACATTCTAAAGGCCGTTTTACATAATGCAAGTTTTTGTACAAACGAATGAATCCCAAATTTTATACTTGTCTGGATGGAATTAGAGCAGGTTCTATTTCCCGTTCAGTCATTCAGACATTCGCACAAGCATTCACACAATTTGCCGCTTTTCACGGTACAATTTTCCTCATGCAAGCATTCGTGCAATAGATTGTGCAAACAAATGTACCTTGTAAAACGGCCTTAAGAAAAAACTCATGAATCATGCACTACATTTAATGTAAACATGAATTATTCTAAAATGTGTTAAAAAGCAAAAATCTTACGAGTGAGATATATGTAAATGCTTACAAGGTGGTGATGTACTTGAGGGTTGACATTCACTGTTAAGTAAAAAAGATGAAGTTGAAGATGGCTCGTTGTCCTGTAGTTAGTTTAGAATATTGATAATATCCTATTCCTAGTCTCAAGGATTCACTTTGTGGTAACTACCTGTGATAGAAAATCTATAAAATATCACAATTCAACTTAGTAAATAAATTTTTATTCAACTAAGTATCTCAGCTTACTCTAGCATTGTAAACTGAAGCATGTGTCTTGTATTCAAGTTTATTTTTGAAGTGGAATAGTTATATTTTATTCACTTTCTATCATTGACATATGAGTCAAGTTTTCTTTTTGGCCTATTCTGAGGAAATCTTGTAGTTTAATAAGTGCCCTAAAGTTGGATGGGGAAAAATGAGAAAGTGGAATGTTGCATACTCATTATATGGAACGGTTATGGATATTGATATCAGATCCTGTCTTAGCAATGTGAGATTTCGGAACCTGCAGGAGAATTAGCATTTCAAAGTAATCTATTTCATTGGAGAGCAACTTTGAGGTCCTGTTGAGATCACAATTGGGAGGGTATTCATAGAAATACTGGATACAGCACTGAAGTCTCAAGTACTATTTGGCAAATTCAGACTGACTCCTCCATATTGCAAGAGATAATATCTCCTGTGGCAGTAAGAAATATTATAGAGAGGCTGCACCTTAAAGCCCTAATAGCTGTGGCTGTATGCCCTTAAGTGTGAAGCTTTATATTCAGAAAACACAAATGTTAATTCTTAAGTAAAGTAAATCTATTAAATATTACATAAATTTTGAGGGTGGTTTTTTTTACTGCAAGGAAGAAATTTGGGAGATACGGAGACAGGTATGAAAAATATGAGTAAGCATTTTTCTTATCTTACATATATGTGGTGTATACTATAGTGGCATCTTTATTCAACTAAGAATTAGTTGAATAAAGATGCCACCATAGTATATAATTTGTTCTTCTCACTAGCCTGTGTGTGCAGTGGGAAATAATAGTGGAAGGGGTCACATCAAGTTGAACACATGCAAGGAAACAAGCTAATAAATAAGAAAATGCAAGTAATAGATTCTTTCTCTGAAAATAACTGAAGTTTACTGTTCCACATTTTACATGCCACAGTTTGAAACCATATGGGTTGATCAAACAAAATTATGGCAAAGAAGTCGGTTTTGAAAGAAGACAAACACCGAGCAGGAATACCACAACTTCTCCTATGACAGAAATCAATCCCTCCCCATTACGTATATAGCTATCCTTCACTCTCAGAGGTCATGGGAACTGCTTTTCAGTAACTGAGCATAGTCTACTATATAGGCAGAAAAAAACCATCCAGTTGCAATGTAGATATGTCACATTCCAAAATCCAAACAGCACAGTGATTATTCATTCGGCTTGAGAGTGGTTAACCTTGCTTAATCCTGCTGTGAGTCGGCTCTTCTTATCACTCCCAGTCTCCCTGATCAATGAGTCTTGCACTGTGCTCAAGCCTCCCTATCATTAATATGCACTGTGGAATGCTTACCAGCTCTTTATCCATACAGGATCCGGTGACCACACAGTTCTGGAGTTGACCAAAAGTAAACTGGAGTTTACACTCCTCTACTGTGTGCTTGAGTGGGTCAAAGTTCTAAGTTTAATAAACACGTTGTGGACCGGCTATTTAAATTCCATCTCTTTGGGTAGGACCAGGTATTTAAAGGGTTTTTAACCTAAATGACATTGATGCATGAAAATTGGTCTAGCATGCTTAATTTTTAACGTATTTTAATAAAATTAGCAGCGTTTTACTCACCAGAGATTTTAGTATTTCTTTTTGGTATGATATTGGATGAAAGATGTTCCATTATGTAGAGGAACCATGCAGAATCCACAGATATACCGAGTTTCCTTCCTAAGTTTATTTGCAGAACAAACTCAGCACATCCGTGATGGATATTTCTTCTTCCCATACCCCACTATCCTCTCTAGTGTGTGTTTTGCCATTCCCCCCCACTAGCCTTGTCGAGTTATCTTGATGAGGCGCTCGCTGAGTCGGCCCTCCTCTCTCGCCGTCCATCTCGTCATCGCTGGAAGACGCACTTCTTTCCTTCTCACACTTAGCCCAACCCTTGGCTACTTCCAAAACAAATATTTTATAAGTCACACGGCTAGATCTGTTCAAGTTTTTGTACACTATAAAAGAATTAAATAAGGCACTGTTGATTAACCACAACACAACTTTTTTTGTCCACTTCAAAGTTTTTCTAAGCACTGAAAAGTATGCCAAGTCATATCTGCTCTATCTACTCCTCTCATGTACTTATTGTATTCCAAAATACATGTCAGTTTTTTATGTATATCTCCCGTCCACCTGTTTTGTTTTCCTTTGCCCATACTCGAGTTATGAATTGTGGAAATCATCCTCACCTCCCTCTTGTCCTTCCACGCGAGCAGCAGAACTTCTCCCCTTCTATAGAACATGTAGTCGTCTTTATTCATACTTTTTATTTCATTCCTAAATGCAGTGGGAAGTCCCCTGTTGGCACAAATGGTTCCACGAACACGAGTTTTTTTAGTAGAAGATTTTCAGCTATTTGTACGCTGTTATAATAATTGTCCTGGAACACATGATGCCAACAGTGTAAATATGGATCTAGAAGAGTCAATATAGCTTCCGCTAATTGTTTCCCTCAGCTGTGTATATTTCGAAGTTGCAAATATACCCTGATTCACTCTTGCACACCATTCGCACCAATAACCCATACTTCACCAATTTACCTGGATTACATGTTCTAAATCTCAGTCTTCCTCTCCAAGGTATTACTACTTCGTCGAGAGAGAGCTTGCGCCTGGGCGAATAAACTGTTTTGAATTTTTCTAAAAAAAATGTAATTATTGGTATTACATATTTTATATAATCTATCTGTGGAGTCAGAATTTGATTCACTATCACTAAAATGCCAATAATTCCAAATTTGCTCAAATCTGTTCCTGCTAAGCAACTTTCCGAAAATTGGTGTCTCCACAAACGCATCTGTGCTCCAATATTCCTTTATCGAGTCTTTCCTGACCTTTCCCATCAATATAATGATTGCCAAAAAAATTGCCAAAACTAGTAGCACCTGAAAATAAATTGGTGGAATATAACAAAGTTTTCCTTTTCATTTACGATAAAATGAACTTCCACAAGGTTGAGCCTGAGATGATGGAGTGTTAATTATGCTTCGTATCTCAATGTGATGTCAGCCTAGTGTTTTGTACTTTTTCTTTAAGTCTTTGTTTTTTATTGTTCTTCATAGGTTTGTGAAGGAAGGTCTTGGCAGTCATTAAAAGAACATTTTAAAAAGAAGATCATGCCATCTATAGAACAATTTGGGCTTTCTGAAAAGCACGTAAAATATTTTAAAACAAGGTATGATATAATCTTATATTTTATCATTTATCCCAATGAATTAGTACTTACTTGTCTTGTGTCATGAAATTAATGAGTGATTCAATAACAATTTTGCTGAATAGGCTATGTATTATGGTAGATGGTAAGAGTCAAATCTGAAATAGACTACGAGTTTCCTCAAATGGTTGTGCTCCTTTCTTTCTCTCTATGAGTACAAAATGTATTTGGTGGTGAATTTAGTTCATGCTTGAATTGCTAAATATCTTTTCAGTATTCATGCTTTTATTCACACTGTTTCCTTTGCCTTCAAAAATTCACACATTTCGTATGACAATGGTGCACCAATAAACTTGTCTCTGCATTCTTCTGGGTTATCTCCTGTGTTTGTTGACTGGACTGGCTGTAGTTTCACCAGATCCCCTGCTGGCATCAGAGATCAGATACAAATAAACAGTTCAAATTGTATGCCATCTCTGAGTATGCTTGGAGTGAGCCAGGACACAGGATGAAATTTGGAGACCAAAAGGTAATCAGGAAGGAAAGGCAGTACTATCCAAGATTGATTCGGGAGGCCATAGAGATCACCATAACTCCAGCCCACTTCTACTGATACAGTATCACCTGCACAACACACAGAAGAGAATCCTTAAAAAAGTGCAATAAGACATTGACCAATCAGAGAGCAAAATGAGCTCAGGAAGACCTATAAAGGGCTGAAAACTTTGTCTAGCCACATCTTCAACCTGAAGATGCCAGAAAGGAGAATCAGATGCTTGGGCAGAGGCCAACTTGGGTGCAGGGCATCTTGTAAGAGGGCACTTAGGTGGGATAATGGGTGGATTTTAGAGTTGAGGCTAAGATAATTCTGGCTGCTCCAGCACTGTGAAAACCTGCGAACTACATCTTGATACATAAATGGAAGGAGGTTCATCAGTACCCTTTTTAACACGCTTTTATTAGCTTCACCTGTATGTTTGTTTGTTTGTAACCGACTCCTTTGGACTCAATTGTGACCCACTTTGAACGATCAGATTTCCTTTAAACTTTGTAGACTCATCAAGGACTGATGACAACACAATAATTTGATAAGATTTTCTCAATATTCTAATCAGGATCGCCAGGATTAATAATTTTCTTCAATTGAACAGATCCTTTGTGTGATAATTAGAGGGATAGAGTAAGCACCATCAGTGTGTTGATAGGATGGTGTAGTGGTTAGCGTCGTCCACTCTCACCGAGGGGGGCCAGAGTTCGCGGTTCAATTAAAACGTTTTTTTGTTGTCTTTAATTTGATCGTTTAACGGCCAGTTATAATGTGTGAATGATGAACTGTGCCACTAGAGATGGGAAAATTACCGTAATTTTTATCTGAGGTAAATTACCACGGTAAATTACAGTTGATTTTCGAAAATTACCGTAATTTTCCAGTATTTTTTAGTTTTAAGCATTTTACAGCAAATTTATGATTAAATAAAAAAGCTAATAGCAATAGGAAGGGAATAACGATGTTTAAACCATACCTAATACAGCATAAATCTATTAGATATTTTTAAAATTGTAAAAAGAACTACGGCAGCAACACGCAATCTGGCTTTCTTTTGTCAAAGTATGAGAAATTTTCAAGTAGAATATTCTAATGCTTTAATGTTATAATTTAAGTAAAATATTACAAAAATGAGTGTAAATGCCTCAAGTTATTATTAAACAAGTAGGAAATGTGAACTTGGCTTAAAAGAACTTATTGGGCATTTATCTGTATGAGAAATTATCTCATATATAGGTGAATTATCTGGAAAATTACGGTAATTTTCAAGGGGCACGGTAAATTACGAAAAATACGATGGTAATTTACGAAAATTACCAAGTTAATTTTCAGAGTGGCCCCTCTCTATGTGCCACAAGCCCCTGCGTTCTTCAACCTTAGGCATTCATAGAGTTTGTTGCTTGAGTAAAAGTTGTCCATAAATATCACATGTCCCTTGTTTTCATTCATAGAGTTTGTTGCTTGAGTAAAAGTTGTCCATAAATATCACATGTCCCTTGTTTTCATATCCTTAAAAGAAGGTTTTGACTACCTTAGATCCAAACCCAATGCCTTTTTCCAAGTTGGAATCTTTCCCAGTGTAAATTTCAAAATATACCCTGTCCAAGAATCATACATTGACCAGACCTTAATTCCCCACTTACCTGAAGGTTTTTTGGGTGGTATTGATTGAAAAATAACCGAATTTTAAAATTTTCCCATTGTTTCGTCAATGCTTATTTCCCTGCTATGTGTAGGTATATACACTGCTATGTAAATCCTTAACTCTGTCTATCATAGGTTGTATTTTATATAGATGCTGTGCCTCATTTTGTTTATCATCATTGTCTGCCAGGTGTAGGCAGGCACGAATCTGCTCACACTTTACCCTGTTAATATAGTTTTGAAACCAGGAGTAGCAGTAAGCTGAAAATTGCTTAAAAACTACTCCTCCTTTTGCTTAAAAAATTACACCTATCAGGCAAAAACTGCCTGGTTGCCATGATATCTCAAATTATATTGCAGTAGAGGAGTCTGAAACTTCGAATCAGTCTTAACAGAGTTAAGATATTCATGAATTTGTTTTTGTTATTAATTATTAGTTATTATGTTTTACTTACTCATGATATCTCTCATTGAAGCTCTGAGGCAATACATTTTAATAGAAACAAATTTTTAAAAATTTAATAGAAATAATTCAAATTTACGCAGAGGATTTTAATTCGGTAACATATGCAGCTTTCCATTTCAAGAATAGGTATCAAATGTATGAATTAAGATCAAAGATTCCTGAAAATATTACAAGGAAATGGGTTTTCTCTCCCACCAGTCATGGGAAAAGCCCATGCGATAGGATAGGAGGCCTTTGCAAGCATTATGCCACAAAGTTCAACCTGCAGAATGACACTATAGATGCCATCAGTGATGCAAACGTTTGATCACAAAACGTTTACAACCCATACCTTTCCATTCGCCTCAGCACAAATTGGCTCCCTAGATCCTCCAACATGAATTGCCTGATTTTCAACAACCTCATCTTCTTGCAGCTCCTCAGTGCCAATCATGTGCTCCGCTTCCTCATTGAAGTTGATAATTATGTCACTATGCAGCCCCATGCCACTACATTAGCTACAAATGTGTTGAGATGAAGGTAACACAGTGTTCATTATTAGATGTTATCCATACTAACTGAAATGTTCTCCGACAACAGCTGCAGCCACGTAGTCCAAAGGTGACCACTGCCATTTGGAGTACTCCAAGAATCTATTTCGAAAAAGTTGCATTTTTTATGCTAGTTGTTTGCAGAAGTTATGATGCCTCGGGCATATACATGTGGGAGAATAGTGGCTTCACACACCAAAGGAGAGAGATTTTTCTTGAATGTGGAGTAAAGCCGCCTTCTGCAGTAGGGACCCAAAATATGCCCAGGGACTTCAGTCTCTTTGCATGGACGAAGGGTTAAGGAAGGCCATTGCCATCATTTTATATTGCGTGGATCAGAGAGTAGGCTCCTATAGGTAGGTTTATTTTAGGAAATGGAAGAATTGTGGATAGAAATCAGGTGTTGGCATTAACCCTCTTCATGAAAGACAGTAAGGAGTTTTGGGTCCAATCTGAGGAACTTAATGCTGCAATTGAAGTTCCCTCAACAAGGCACCGAAGTAGGTATTGGCATTCCACTGTAAAATCTCCATCATTACTGGAATCCAATCCTGGGCCTTCAGACTGAGGAGCCTGTTACTTAGCCACCATACCAATCCTACCATTCAATCGTATTTTCAAGGTTGTAATTTAATTAGTTGTAATTTATTAAGGTGGTTTTATTTTGATTTGTTTAATTGGTTGGTTTAATTTTGTCGGTGGCGGCGGGGTAACGTCCTTGCCTGCTCACCCAAAGGTCACGGGTTCGAATCCCGCCTGGGGAGGACTTTTCACTTCCCAGGACATGGTTGTTGTGCTTGTCCATTGTTGATAGTTAAAATACCCCGATATATAGGCCAATATGTGCTGTTTTTGGTGGTATTATATAATAAATAAATAAATAATAAATTAATTTGTTTAATTGGTTGTAATTTTTTAAAGTTATCTGTGGGGGAATGTAAAGTATCCCTCAGTCATTTTAATTTAAAGTAGCATTTAAGGATGTCAAGTTGTTATGAATTTCTCTAGACTGAAGCATTAAATTGTATACATTCTTTCATTTTCAGGCGTTCATATTCGGATTAACACAAGGCTGATTAATGTGTGTGTTTGATTTAGTATCTTTGTTACTTTGAGAGAGATGTATTTGAAATTTTATTAAGAATATCATGCTGGCCTTATTGCCTTATTTAATAAATTGTATTTTCTAGTTATTTGGTCAAAAGATGTCCTATGGTGACTTTGTGTATTTTGTACAAGAAGAGAATATTTTTATCCTTTGCTGTAAAATATAGTCATTAAAATATTTTTTATTAAGACCTATTGTTGATTTTATTTCAGTCTATATACATTGGCTGGATATCTCTGGTAGGGTTTAATTCTCTGGTTCACTCCGTGGTGTATTTCAGCTTTGCCAATTTTTTTACCCAATTCTTAAGGCTGGTTTACATGAGGCACTTAATTGTGCAGTTTGATGCATAGAAACTGAGAGAACGCAAGTAAAGAATTAGCTCAGGGGCTCTTTACCTATCTTTTTTCATTCATTTGTATAGTCATTTGGTGAATCCCTCCTTTACATGATGCTATTTATCCTGCGCATCAATCAATAAATCATATTGTGCAGTAATGTGCCTCATGTAAAATGGCCTTTAAGGTATGGGTATCTTTATTCCTTTCATTCCAAGCCTTGCGATGGGAAGGGATGTCCCGGACACAAGAATGTTGAACATTTTACTCTACTCCTCCGTGTACAGCTTTCTCATGGTAAGGAAGCTCACAGTTAACGTTTGTCCTTTTTGAACTCAAGTCAGTGGGAATCAGGACCCTTTCCACAACTTATGGGTAGAGTCCCTCATCCCTTCACCTGGGTGACAGCCCCATTCTTGGAATGTGTCAACGATATTTTGCCAGTGAATTTACTAGAAACATATTTGTTGCTTACTCAGAAAATGTAGGCTCAT
Organism: Pyrrhosoma nymphula; assembly: GCA_963573305.1. NCBI lineage: Eukaryota > Metazoa > Arthropoda > Insecta > Odonata > Coenagrionidae > Pyrrhosoma > Pyrrhosoma nymphula. Next base: position 132,160,581 of record OY754334.1, on the reverse strand, counting down.
AAGTGCATTCTTTATTTTGCTATCCATTTACAAATTTTCAATGGAACTGTACCATTATTAGCAAAGTTGTTGTGAGTTCTATTTTACACAAACTCACATAAGGGGAGAATAATATATATATACTTCAAACCAATTTTTAGGGTCCACATAAAGGAGGGAATAGGGCCGGAGGCCTTAGTGCAAACAATTTTGATCCCTACCCCATAAAAGAAGAAAGCTTCAGAATGTGAAGACTATAGAAAAATTAGTTTATTTCTCACGCTGCTAAAGTTCTACTAAGAATCATCAGTAAAGGATTGAGACTAGAGCAAATTACTGCTTAGGTGATGACCATTTTGAGTTTAGGAAGAGGAAGTCGACTTGGGATGACATTGCTGTGAAGAGAGCACTTGCTGAAATCAAAATAGATTGTAATCAGATTTTTAACTTGTTTTATTTAAAAAAGGCATTTGATAGAGTTAATTCGGAAAAGTTATGAGTATACTCATGCTAATAGGAATAGATTGGAGAAGCAGTAGATTCATATGAAACTTGTATATAGCACAGGTGAGGGTGGCTGACAGAGAACTTGAGTTTTATTTAAGAATAGAGTACATTGTATCTCTCCTTAGTCGGGAAAATTATTGCATCGAGTAACAGGGAGAACTGCTGAAGATAAAATTGCATCTGTATTTATTGTAGCCGGTACCGTTTGGATGAGGTTTAAAATTAGGAATTGGGAGTGAAGGAAACAACAATCCTCGGGTTTTTCTCTAGTTTTTTTGTTATATGTCACATAGTAGTTTAAGTGGTGTGAGTGAGTGTGTGAGCAGCGTGAGTGATGTTTTCCCTTCCCTTTCTCCCCCCTCCCCCACCAAGAAGACCACAATCCCTATCAGAGTGCAGTGTGGGGCTCGACTGGGATGCTGAGGTCGCGGCACTCTCACTTCTTCCCTTCCCCCCCACCCCCCTGTGTTCCCCGGAATCCAATGGATTGCCTAATGGGTCCAAAAATTCAAGTGGCGTGAGGCGAAGTATTCCCTCCCCCCATCCCCAGTGAATTAGTCCTCCATGGCGGTATGTAAGGCTGTGACACCATGAGTGAAAAAAAAGAAAGACGGTGATCATGCATGCGAGAGGTTGGTGCCGAGTGAGAGGAGAGCGCGACAAGAAGCCGGGACGGAAAGGCTGGAGGAAGGGATAGAGCCAAAAGGCAACGGAGGTGATTGAAAGGAATTAACATCACAGCCAGATTAAGGAGAGGTTCCTCACCCCGTACCCTGAGCCACGTCTATTTTCTGGTGACAACTTGCACAAGTACGCTCCCGACCGGAGGAGAAAAAGTCTCCGCACCCCGGAATTAGCTATCATCGTTCCGGAATCACCCACTGATATGTACCGTAGAATGGGGTGACTTCGGCCATATTGGGTGACTTCGGCCACGCGCGCACCGCTTCACAAATTGAAACTTTGTAACAAAATGCATTAAAATGTACGAACCAGCATTTCGTTCTCGACTTGTCTAACATTGTTGGAGGAGATTACAAGCAGTCCACGCTTACTTTACTCAGTTCTTACGATACCATCATACTTGGAGGCTCAGACGAAATTCGTGTGTTCTATTGAGAAGCCGTTAAAACCTCAGCCTAGGATTATCATCAATAACATCAGATAAATGAAAATTGCCTTATTTCATTATGTTGTTGACTATCAGAATGTAAGTCTAGTTACTTTTTTCAGATATAACTTGGAATAATATTACTTTTTAGGTTAATAATCAAAATACTGTGGGGTGACTTCGGCCATGCCCAGGAACTACCAGAAAGCCCGCGGTGGGTGTCCATACCTGCGTTATGACGAAAATAGTCTTCAGCACGCATTGGATGATGATACGTCTTAATGATACATTAAGTATAAAGCAAAATTTTGTTTGCAAAAGAGGTGAAATACTATGAAACAACCATTGGAAACTTATACCCGGAATGATTTAAAATAATGAATCTTTATAACTTAATTATTTTAATTTTTTATTTCTATAAATTCAAGGTGTATAAAACTTATATCTGCGAGAGGTAAGTTAAGAAACTAAGAATAAATTTAATAAAAATACGATGTTATTGACAATTCATGAGGAAAATTTGTGTTGGCCGAAGTTACCCCATCTAATGGGGTGACTTCGGCCGTGGTAAATTATTTTTTTTATAAGTTATGTTTGCTTTGTTACAAAAATTTAAACATGATTTGTTATCCTAAGGTTTCCATGTTACCAATTTAATTTTTGTCAGAAGAAGGAGCCAGTACAGTCGAAGAAATAACAAAAAAACTGTCAAAAATGGCCGAAGTCACCCCATTTTACGGTACTGTCATATTCCCTGCCACAGCACATCCTCTTTGTTTCTACCAACGTTAAATCAGCCCCAAAAGAAGAAAAGTTGCAGTGCAAAGTGAAGCCCCACCCTCTGTTGAATCGTATCATTTATTTCCCATTCCGGTGTGTGTTTAATCTTAGTATGAATGTGAAAGGAGACGCAATTAATTATCTGTTATTTCAATTAATTATTATCCAATTTCCCCCCCAAAGTCGAAGTCCCCTTGATTGTGACCGACTGCTCAGCGACCCCTTCAGGGATGGACGATGGCAATGGCCACAATATATATGTCAATGATTCATTCCAAGATTCTCCAACAGTGATTCCTTTGGAGTGAATGTTACATCCAAGAATGAGTAACATTGTATCACACAGTGAACTTAGCAGAAAACACGACTGGACCTACATTTCCCTTCTAATTAGTCTTCAGTCATCTCGTCTTGAGTGAAGGTCTTCCTTCCTAAGTGCCTAAAGGTTTTAAGCACCATAGCATATTTATGATTCGTGGTGTGCCAAAGAATGTTACATAATCCATGCATAGATAGAAAAAGCATTTTAATCGAAATTTTATCATAAAAGATCAAATTTACACTATTTTCCCCAACTTTGAAAATTATATCTGTGGGTTCAATCAAAGCAATAGATGTTACTTCATTGCTTTAGAATAACAGCACTCACTCACTAAGGGAATGGTAAAGTAAAGATGAAATATTTTTTCCTGTATTTTGCATCCTTTGATTGTCCTGTGATAAAAAGTTCACTGTTTCTGGCTGATTAGACAATGAACTATGAATTTCTACATTATACACAGTACTCTGAAAGCAGAACCTTAGAAGTGACATTTATGAGAAATTTTCCGTAACATTGACCCCAATATCTTGGAAACTATGGGGCTTAGGAATGAAGCATTTTCCATGGATGAATAATTTGGTGGCAGCAGGTAGCAATAAAAGTTTCATGGAAATCTGAGGTAGTGGGAGTCATGGGCTAGGGGAATTGACATAGAATGACCCTTCAATTTTTCATCTGTAGCTAGAAAAACTTTTTTTATTAAAAAAGTCATAATTGCAATCAAAATCCCACTATTTTTCTTTCTCAGTATCACAGAGTGCATGTTTGGGCTCAATTAAAAAAAATTATTCAATAATTCCTTTGCATTTTAGTGATAATGCCCATTTAAGGATGTAATGCTTTGGTGCTAAAAAACTTCATTAATTATAACTAACGTACTTATAGTGGCTCATAGAGCAAGGAAAATTTAAGGAAACTTGTTTCAGTGGAATCTAGACACTTTGACTGGCGTGTGATAAAAATTTGACTGTGATAGACTACTTTTTCACTGAGCTATGAATTGTTTCCTTATTCACTGTACTTTAAAAGTGAAAGTGAACTTTATGAGCAATTTTCCAAAACTTATACTCCCTATATCTTGGAAACTATGCCACCTAGAGAGAAAAATCTTAGTATGGCTCATTAATTTGATGATATCAGGTAGTGAAAAAATTGTAATGAAAATCTGAGTTGGTGAGTGACATGGCCCGGGTGAACTGACGTGGAATGACCCTTGCACTTTTCACAACCCAAAGCCCCCATCCCCAGTGAACCTGAAATTAAAAAAATAAAATATTTAACCCTTCAAGCCCGGAGGAGATTTAAATGAATCCCATCTTGTATGACGGAGGAGATTAAAATGGAATCGCTGGTTTTCTGCTGATTTAAATGGATTCGCCACGACGTAATCACTACGTCACTCGATGGCATGTGAAGTTTGTGCCCAACGTAGTGACTGCGTGGTTCGTCATTGAAGGGTTAAATAACTAATAAAATGGTACACACTTTAAACATCTTGCCACACGCTCAAATTAAATCCATATATTTTCTTAGGGCAAAATCACATTCCTTTGCCAAGTTACCACAACAAGAATCATTTATACTGAATATAGACATGGCAACATATGACTAGCATTCCCTTTAGACATTGAGACCACATTTTAAGAAGATAACAATGAATGACCAGAGAAAGTGACAATTTCATACAATGGCCATGTAGCAAGTACTTCATTGAGATGTCTTCCATGGCTTTTCAATACTGTCCTGGACATCACAAAACGTTTACAACCCATACCTTTCCATTCGCCTCAGCACAAATTGGCTCCCTAGATCCTCCAACATGAATTGCCTGATTTTCAACTACCTCATCTTCTTGCAGCTCCTCAATGCCAATCATGTGCTCCGCTTCCTCATTGAAGTTGATAATTATATCACTATGCAGCCGCATGTCACTACATTAGCTACAAATGTGTTGAGATGAAGGTAACACAGTGTTCATTATTAGATGTTATCCATACTTTCTGGAATTTCATTCTCGAAATGGAATATAATTAATGGGAACTTTTCAAACCACAGTTTAAGATATATTTATTCTCCTTCCAATTCTACACTTTCTATATAAAAGCCTGATTGCCAGAGTCTATCTTTCCTTTCCTCTTGTATTTGTTTCTTCCTTACTGGTGGGTGAAACTGCACCCCATTGCTATTTATCGGCCTACTCGAGGGTCTACTGCTGGGGGCCTATTCTGAAAATTGTTTCTCTGGAGCTATGCGTTGGGGGGTATTAGGTGTTATTAAGCGACCACCAAGTCCAAGGTCAATCATGTCAGCTGGATACTTCTGTGGGCACACCAACCACTGCAGTATTTAAAGTCCGAGTTTGAATCTTAGCCCATTAGAATGTTTTCCGCTTGGAATTAGCCAAAATTCAACGTCTTCACGGTGGGCATGGCTTTCATTCATATTCTACGCTATCTAATTTCTCAATTTTGTTTGAAAGATAAATACATATATGTATGTAGTATCTAAAACAGTGGTTGGTCAAGTTTCAATTTATCACATTCCTTTTTGTACTTGATTTTAGGTATTACTTTAATTATATATATCATCATTATTGCTTCAGACCTTCTACCTCAGGGAAATTTTAAGGCAATATATCCTTTGCAGTAGTGGGTAAGGCAGCCCAAGATTAACTATATCAACTACAATAGCAAAGTATAACTTTTAACCCGAGATCTCTTCCTCAAGTATGTATATATAAGAACTATCCAAAAGACTATTCAAGAAAACTCCATGTAGGGATCTATTCCACAAGATGTTGGCTGAACGATCAATAAATATTATTATTAGAGAACTTAATGAAATACCAGTAATGTCTTGTGATTTCTTTTGTGTAGATTTCACATTAAAGAGTACATACAAGACTTACCACCATCTTGCCCAACAGTAGGAAAATTCACTGCCAATATGACCTTGACCAGGATCTGATGCCAAAATTTTCCTGTTCTTTCCTCTAGCAGCTGTGAGTCAAAATATACATTATTGGGAGCATGTATTTAGTAAAAGTTACAAAACAATGATTTCAAATTACTTCAACTATCAATAAGTGTATCAAACCATTTTCCCCAATTCATGTAAAAAGCAAAATAATAAGAGACGAATGTTCAGTCACACTCTAGAAATTTTGTATTCAGCCAAAACTTAATGAAATCAAAGACTGTGAGAAATAACTGACATGAAAAGAGAGGTCAGAAAATTATGAAACCTTTGGTTACCTCGCTTTTCTGTGATGTAACCATCTCATCAACCACCTGCTGAAGGGCTCTTAGCATTCAGAGAGAGACTCATTGAATTTTCTAAGCAACTCATTTTCACTTTTCAGGGCTGCAATCTCCTTCTCATCCCACATAGCGAGGCAAGCTGAATTCCTGCTGTAATCCACCTTGCGAAATCCAGTGTGCAAACCAAAATCCAGCTGGATCAATCCAGTGGGAAAGTTGGAATCCAGCTGCTTTTTTTACACGATTTCAACTGGATTCCGGCTGTTTGAAAGCCTGGATTCCAGCTTGATTCTAGGCAGGAATCAAGCTGGATTCTTACCGGAATCCAGGCATATAAGAGAAAAAAGTTAGAAAAAAATATGGCATGTGTGGGATTTGAACTCTCTTGAACATGTCTCACTTGAACATCTCAACTCATCACCCCAACAACTTACCCCTAGGCCAACAACTCTCCTTAAATATTGTAGTGAAATGAGGCTATTTATTCCAAAAATAATAGTTAATACACGCAATGACTGACACTAATTTTGTATAGGTGGACTAAGAGTGCTTGCTATTTTTTGACCATACATACATACAAAAGCCATAAGCCAGCATAAATAAAACTTGGTGCTTTTAGAGATAGGCGCTTAAAGACATATACGCGTATGGGGCTATTTCTTCCGAAAATCAGAGTTAGTGCACGCAATGACTGACAGTAATTTGCACTGATAACACTAATATAATATTAACACCCCTGCACTATAATAACACCTACTTCTCATATTTTGCTATGCTACATATGCGCTCTTATATTAACCTTTCATTTTCTTCATTAACCCTTTTCCTTTTCAATACTATATTCGCTAAAACCTGTGGAGTGCATTTCTTTCTCGACGCCATGACCCTTTGATAGGTTTACCCAGCTGGAATCATGCTTGCCAATTCCAGCTGGAATCAAACCTATAGTATTCAAGCCAAAATCCAGCTGAAATCAAGCTGGCTAATTCCAGCTGGAATCAAGACCCTGAATCAAGCCTAGTATGCAAGCCGAAATCCAACAGGAATCAAGCTAGCTTATAAGCCAGCTTGATTCCTGTATATACATTCCGGCTGAAGTCAAGACCCTGAATCAATCCAAAATTCAGCTAGAATCTAGCTTGCCAATTCTAGCTGGATGCATCCAGCCAAAATCCATGCATGAATCCAGCTTGCATGTTATGTGGGATGGCACTTCAGTCGCCATACCTTTTCCTGGTATTCCCTACATGCTTTCTCTGGGGAATTTGCTCCATCCACCTCATCATTGCTTCCTTCCAAATGATTATTCCTTCTGATAGCCTTAAGCTTCTCCTCATTTTCCTTAAAAATTTAATTTAATGTATTTGTGTGCAAAGCCACTTGGTTTTTCAAAGCTTCAGCAAGCCCCTGTAAAAATAAGGTTCACATAGTTCAGTGGATATGGATGCATTGGAACTATGTTAAAAAGCAAAACGCAAGCCTAATATCCAAAAAAGTCGATAACAAACACCAGAAAAATTGATTTTTTTGCAGAATACCTAATTTAAATCCAATCTATAGTTCATCCAACACCTGCTTCAACTTCCTCGTCATCTTCGCAGCCACTTTTTCCCCATCTTGCTCCGCCCTTCTCGTGCGAGGGTGGTAGAACCAGAGTACCGCATAACCAGCTTCGACAGTCGCTTGTCGGACTTAAGATATGTATCAAGTATGTATTAAAACTGAAACGGAACATTCCAATGTGTAAACATGAGTATTAATAAAGAAATAAAATGTATTATTGATGCAATAACACAAAAATTGGATGGTTTTGTAAAACCATGGCAAAAGGTCTACAAGAGGTATGAGGAGCATTCATGTATGGAGGATTTGAAATGATCGTAAGGAGTTTATAGCAAGTATACCTACCCAACTCATGGTAGCGAACTGAAATGTGGGTGAGCAATAATAAGGGTTACCATAAATATCGGCCACCTCCATTGAGTATATCTATGGTACTTGAGTGCTTTCTGCGGCTGGCAGGGAAAAGATAATATAATATATATAATAAAATATAATTATACCAACCATCACTGGATATTCCATTGAGAAAAAAGTATAAAAAGCTTTTTTGGGTGGAATAAGTTGAGAAAATGTATGAGAGTCAAGTAACCAGTGATTTATACAATTTTAATTACTTTGAACCTATTCTAAGTGTTTATCGCGTTGGAATAACTGAATAGTCAATTTCTCAGCAAAGGGTACAAATGGGCTACAAATTTAATTGACCCGCCCCGATTTCCTCTTCGATATTCATTTGTTCTCTAACAAATGACTCGCGACACCATATGAAAAACATCCTTTTGAATCATATGAAAATATTGGTTGTCGGGGTCGTCGTGTCATGATGAGAAACTGAGGGTCAATGCAGTTTCCCGATGTTAATAATGAGTTGTTTTGTATTTTAACTGTTAAAGCCTCAGTGACTTTTCGAATACATCATGTTTTTGTAGTTCAAACTGTTCAGTACTGTTGACATGCTTTATTCTAGTGATAGTTGAGATGGTGGTATCACCCCGTAATAGTCTGGATTAAATAATAATTATGATTAACCTGAAGACTGTGGGTACTAAATTTTTTGTGTTAGTGGGGTGTGTAGTGAAATATGGATGTATAGCTCATTGTACACTGGAATTCATCGGAGATTTCGTCATCGTAAGTACCACCTACTTTGCTTATTGAAAATATCGATGTTTATGAATCTTAATGGGTAGGTGATGCCAACGATTGGCTTCTGTGTGCTTAGATTGCTCTATTAGTTCAGTTGCTACATTATATGCAATTTCACTGTTCAAATATTGTGTGTTAACGACCCCTCAAAAATGTTTTTTATTTATCTTTTTTATTTTTTACCGGATGGCTTCTAAATTAGTGTGTTGGCCCATCTATGGAGCCCACAATTGAGAGCCAGAATATCATCTTAACTGAGCATATCACCCCAAGGCTTCGAAAAATTAAGAAAGGTGATATTGTCATTGCAAAGTCACCAAACAATCCGCGACTTCTGATTTGCAAGCGAGTAATGGGTATTCCGGGGGATCGAGTGAGATGGGGGATGCTGAAATCCGATGTGGTAAGTTGTTAGATTAATTATTTCATTTAAATAGTTTGGTTAAATCACCACAATACATTTGAGGCTGAATATATAAAGCCAAAATTGCGCAATGCAGCCCAGTGGATGATTAAAATCATGCAGCGTTTAATTTTTGAAAGAATAGTGATTTTTAAAAGTGCTAAAGCTCTCCCGTTCCTTTGTAATTAAATGTTAACTTGGTAATACTTTACGTTTCTTAAGATTTCGAAGGGGGATAGTTATTGCGTTGTTTAATTGTCCTCTTTGCCTGTTCAAGGTGCCCCGTGGATATGTTTGGCTCGAGGGAGATAACAACAGTAATTCTACAGATTCTAGGGACTATGGCCCTGTGCCTCAAGGACTTATAAGGGGTAGAGCAATATGCAAAGTATGGCCTCCTCAAGACATGAGATTGTTTACCAACTCCTTGAATGAACCTTCTGGAAGATGAGATCTCAAAAGTCACTTATCCTCAGAATTATAACGTGAAAAGTTTATTTTTCACTTATTCTGAAGTAGGTATTAATCATTGTCCATGTGTGTACATAAGTGTTAAGTTATTCTCCGAGCATACAGGTAAATTGCTCCTCTACAGTGAGTCCTAGAACACCTGGACTGTTTGGTGTGTCAAATGCAATGGCTCCTGCAAAGCAGAGGCAAATGCTTCTGTTTTTTTTGTGGCTGAGGGCTTAATTCAGGATGAAATAAATGTAAAATGTTGAATAAGATTCAATAACTTGAATCAGTTATAACATTTTCTTTGAATTTTTTATTGAGGCAATGCTCAGAAAGTGTTGTGACGGGAGTGTACTTTTATTAAATGCTGATTTCATTATTCTTGATTGTTTTTTTTTTGTTTCAAGATCATACAAACTTCAAATGACCTACGTTTGTTAAATGTTTCAGAAACTGATTAACAGGTGCATTATGGAATTAGGTAATTGGAGGTGATGTTTTTTAGGTAAGTTGTTCAGTGGTTTTATGCCAGAGGTCATTTGATTTCAGACAGTACAAAATATGTATTTTTTAAATTTGGGTTAGCGGAAAAGTCTCTTTTTAATCAAGGTTAACTCACCTGGCAGTGCATCTGCGCTGCTGATGATGAGGAAGGATTTCAAGCATACTTGCCTGGCATACCATATCATTGCTTCTTGTTTAGTTGCCAAGACGTGGATAATTGAGACACTGTCCTGGACTGTGAGCAGTTGTCACCCAAAACCTCATAAACAGTGGTAGCAAAACTTAGTGGCGTTTACCAGCATCGTGACTACAAGGAGGAGAAGGCTCATGTGGAAAGGATCAGCAAAAGTGTGGAGGGGAGAGGACAGAACATGGTAGGCAACACTGCTAATATATCTGCGTTTAACATGAAAGGGTGGGAATGCCAGCAGCTCATTATACGATGATGCTCACAATCCAAGCAAAGGTGCATCAAAGTATGATGATGGTGCTCGTAACATATTTTAGAGGCCCATCTAAAGTAATGGGTTATATGCCATTAAGAGCTAGAAAGTGTATGTGAATAACATTTTGAAGTTGTAAATGAAGGTTCCCAAGCTGGAGAACCCTGGTAGTTAAACGCTGAGATCACCATACTCCCCCAAGGGCAGAGCTAGAGCAGGCAATGGGATCTTCTACTGAAAATAGTTTGTGCAACTGCCACCAATTTTTACTAACACTATAAAATACATTTCCACAATCCTTTCTTTCACTCATCGGTTTCTTTTATAATATACTATTAATTACTAGAAAAGTAGAAGTTTTCATGTAGAGAAATTATCATCATTTATTTATGGTGGAGAAGATGACAGCAATCGTAATAAATCAGAACGTGAATGTTTGGACTATACTTGAGGCTAGAATGAGAGAAAACATGAAACAAATTACTAGTGGAGATTTGGACATGGTAAGTTTGTGCTATTTGAAATGGGAAGACTGGTTTATCACCCTCCTCTTGCATGCCATTACACCAAAATATGTCCTCCAGCCACTTTCTCTTCTTCTTTATCTCCCAGCCACTTTCTGTATCACTATATCTCCCATCAGCTTCCTTTCCTACCTCTTCTAACTCTTCCTCATTATGTCAATGGAGGCAGGCGATACTTTGTGGAATTTAGTTGCACTGAACATGTTAAATAAAAGACTTATATTGTGGAATAGTACAAAGTCTTTTATTCAACATGTTCAGTCTTCCTCATTAGTTTTCCCCTATACCCATCTTAATATTTCCATCCTTCTCTTCATTATATTATCTTAATTTTACAGTTTTCCCTATTCAGTTTGCTTGATCTTATTTTGCCAAATATCAGTGATTGAGGAAAGTATTGATGCCTTTGAATGGTGCTATATGTGAGGTTGCTTAGGAGTCTGAGACCTGCACACAGAAATAAAATTACAGGTTATGAGTAAATTACACCCCTTTGGAGTGTTCTTTTAGAATTCATTTGTAAAATTGGTATGAGGTTTATTGCAGGAAAAATTTACTATCCTTGATTTTAATTCACGCCATCCATGAATCGCCCGAGACAATAATCTCTGCATACCCATATTTCTCATCTTAAGGAATGAGATTTATTGATTTAACCCTTTCGTGCCAGTGAACTTTTCACGGAAATATTTTTAGTATCCTGACAGAACTTCATGGGAGACAGCTCATCTCTGTACGGAGGCATTTCGAAGGGAATATTTTCTCCAGCGTACCGACCCCACCCTCCCATCCCTTTGCTCGGCAACTGGTCTTGACCCTCCGTCTCATTAGCAGACCCTCTCACAGCATGGGGTCGTGCTCATTTTTTTTGTATGCATAGTGGTTTCTTTAAACAATCATTTATTGCAAACGTGAGAGAATCAATGCCTGAAATGAACTCTTAGTGTTTACTTGACCGTTTTAAAGTTTTTAATGAATTTCCACTGCTATATTAACAATTTTAGGATATTAATCGGAAAGTAATGATTAAAAGAAAGCAGTAGACAACTCAGTTATTATAAGAGCTAGAATTTCTTTTAAAATTTGAAAACACCCTGCAAAACACGAGGAGTTCATTTCAGTGGTTAATATTTTTGTATAGCCAAGGAATATTTATTAATAAAATCCTCTGCAGATACAATTAGTGACAGCGAACACATGTTGAGAGAATGACCGCTAAAGGTCTCGAGGGTCGAGCAAAGTTTCCCATGGAAGGGTCTTGCCACCCACTGAGTAGGGACTCGAAGGGCTGAAAGAGCACCTTTCTCAAATAGTTCAGCGGTCACTTTCCCACCCTCCACAACATCTATAGGAGATGTCCGTTTTTTTCACATAGAAATCCCTGACGTTTATGGTGTCCGGTCTATTGCGTAAAGAAAACCCTGACTCCTATATGTGACGTTCAGCACGAAAGGGTTAAGATGACTTATTCATCATTCGCTACAGGTTATTAGTTCTGCGGTAATGTAGTTATAGATTGGTTAGATATTTGGGGAGTCGACTGGCAACAATGGTCATTCATGCCATTAGGATTGTTGAGAGAGAGAGAAACCCAGCGTTGATATTAGCCTGCTTTTAACAAAAATTGCCAGGGGGTCCCAGTTCCTCCAGTGGATGGAAAATGTACTAGATCTTGAAGTGTTCTCCACACAGCACCCAAGCAGGAATCGGGATTATACTGAAAAATCTCTGCCACTGTCCTGATTCCAACCCAGGCCCTAGGGATGAGAATGTGGTAATGGGCGTCATATTGTAACCAGAGTGTAAATTGTTACTAATTTTGTATTCATTCATGCATTTACACATTAACTTGTACAGGTAAATGTATCATGCAACCAGGCCTTAAAGCATGGAAACTTAAGAAAACACCATTAGAAAGTTAATGTCTTGTAAGGGTACATATTATAGGGAGAGGCATCCTCTTAAGCAGTGGTTTCCAACTTCTTTTGGGTCGCGACCCCATTCTGTAGAAGCCAAGTGATCCATGACCCCATTGTATTGAAATAAAATGGTCAACAGCCATGATATATTTTAACATGGCAATGTTATTATGATGAAGAAAACGCATCGAAAATAGATTTTCCAATGTAATTTAACTTCAAATAATTCCATCTTTCAAGTCTAAGACAAGATTGAAAAAGCATTTTCTTTTGACAAGCAGTGTACAGCACTGTAAAAAAGAATAACCTCGTGATCAGCATCCATGTCTTTACACAGCTCTTGAAATAGACAGGAGTTGAGAGTTCCTGATTTGATGTAATTTACAATTTTGTTCAGTGAATTGTCTCTTGCAGAGTAGCTGGAAGAGTCTTACTAGTAAGAGTATATCTGAATCATACAGTGGATTCCCTTTGCTTGGGAAGCAATGTCTTTCACTTATTTCTTATAGTCCGACTTTGACCCTGGCATAGCTAGTTCACCATCCGTAAAAACACCACAGATGTTTCTCCTCTCTTATCCATCAGTCTTAAAATAGTGATTTATCTTCTCTGTAATATCTTCATCTTTGTAGTAGTTTCAAGTTCACTACAAAATAGAAACTCTTCTTTTAGAGCGTCTGAATTAATATATTTAACAAATGCCAGCAACTGTGGGCATAAGATTTGGTCTGGTAATTCATCTACTTGAGAAAAAAGCAATGGAAAAGCTTTGATTTAATTCAAAATTAACTATTTGACATCTATGGGCATATCCAATGTACACTATTGAATAGTATTATTTGGCCGTGATATTTTTTGTATCTTTACTTCACTGGAATCCTCAAGAACTAACTTCACCATTTAAAACATGAAGGGTTTAATTAGTGTTTTTCCAATTTTGTAATTTTTTTTACATACACATAGCTCTAATGTTATTTACTCTAAGAAATATGGATTTGTTAATGGAACTAGATTTTTGTTTTTTTAGTGCATGGTCTTTAACCTTAATTAATTTAACCTTAACTTGCCAGGCACTTACAAGCAAAAATCTAATTCCATTTTGAAATACATATTAGAGTAACTAACATAAGAGTTTTGTGTATGTTATAGTATATAACATAAGTGTCAGGGATTGCTCTACCATATAGGCGAAGAAGGCGACTGCCTAGGGCGCCGTGACAAAGAGGGCGCCGAGTTGAAGTCAAATGAAAAAGTGAAAAAAAATTTTTTTCTAATTGAATAAAAATTAAGTATGTGCATTCCTAAATGAGTTACCCAAAAATATTTTTTAACTACAGGAATAAAAAGTTTTATTTAACTTTTACATGGATGAATTCTTTTTGTTGAGTTTTCTCATGTTTATTTATATATTTATAATCCGAAAAAAGCAGGAAAAAATACTAAATCCTAATAATTATCCGATTTTTATGTTAAATCTAATTTAAAATCTTAGCACTTACCTACATATAATGTTCTTTTTACCGAAATGATACTTTGTTTTATCGACATACGATTCGTAACCAATCGATATACAATACAGTTCATTAAATTAATATGGCGCCCCATAAAAACATCTACAACCGCACCTTTATATGTGATTTTATCGATCGTGTGACTAATGAGAGAGTGAATAAGTGTTTTTTTATCTATAAGTTATTGCAAAATACAATAAAAAGTTTATTTCCAAGTATTTGAATGGTGTTGTTGTAGTGAATTCCTTATGTAAACAAACACAGCAATCAGTTAGTAAGTATATATGTACATTTTTTTAAGAATACATTTTGTTATTATTAAATTAAATTTCTATAATTCAATATTGAAAAATTGTATTTATAAAGTCTTTTTTTTATTTTATTTGTGCAGATAATGTCAACAAAGTTGTCCAGAGCAGCAAATCGAAAATGAAAAGCTGAGAGAAGTAAAGAAGATCAAAGATTAAATGATTCCTTAACGCAATTTTTAAAATCTGATCCTCAAACTGTTTCGATTAATATTGAACCAAGCGAAGGTAATGAATGCTTGTGTGATCCTGAAGAAGAAGAAATTTCTGATCGTGTTGCATTCGATGGTCCTCAAGTAGAAATAAATTCGGAACCAGTTTTTTTTAAAGACTCCGCTATTGGTAGCAATGAAGAAAATGTTAAATCTAGCAGAAAAGTTGGTTCAAGTATCAATTTTTCAGATCCATCTACTTGGATTGACTTAGAATTGAGTATTGATAGGCTTAAATCGGTTTTAATAGAACATGGCCCAGATCAAGTATGAAATTAAAAGTTTCCAGCTGATGCACAAAACAGAAAATTCTCTGAGATTCATTATTACCAAAAACTGATAAATGGAGAATGTATAATTCATGTTTGCCTACAATATTCTATATTTACCGATCGAGTTTATTGTTTTTGCTGCTCATTATTTACCATACAATCTAGAAATATAGGCATTCTCTTGCATCGAAGGGAACAAAGGATTGGCATAATATCTCTCAAATTTTATTTGACCATCAAAAAAGCTTAGAGCATAAGTCAAACTATAATAAATGGAAAGAGTTTGAGAAAAGATTAAAGAAGGCACAATTATTGGATTCCAAATTATTGCAGCAAATCAAACAAGAAGAGAAATATTGGCGTGACATATTAGAAAGACTGATAGCCGTGGTCAAAGTTCTTCATTTTCAAAACCTTGCATTTCAAGGTACCAATGAAAAGCTGCATACTATTGGAAATGAAAATTTTCAAAAATTTGTTGAGTTATTGGCTTTATATACTTATATATAGTTTGGGTCTGGGTGGGATATTTAATTACCATATTACCATCATATACCAGCTTGTGTTTTAAAGCTATCTTTTTAAATTACCAATCAAAATAAAACTTTTTAAATATTGAAGCTTTATTGTAAAACATATCAGTAGAATATAAAGAGACATTTTTAGGGCGCCATTTTTTCCTTTCGCCTGGTGCACAAATTTTCAATGAGCGGTCCCTGATAAGAGTTATAAGGATATACGTATGTGTTATGGTGTTTTAGGGAATGGCATGATAAAATCCTCATTTTTTTACACAAATGTGCTCATTTCCAGAGAAAGAGAGTTGGTTGTTCTACATGCATTTCATCTATCCTATTACATGTAAAAGTAATGCAATTGTCAGAACTTCTTCCGTAAATATTACTTAAGAATTAATTAGTCTATTTTTATTCATGTGTTAATTCTGTAATTAATTGATGTGCCTCGTGGAATTAATCAGTGCAAAATATTTTGTGAAATCATAATTTTTAAGTATTTTGAATGCATAATGTACATACCTTATAGCCCAGGAAAATTAGGTTTTAACCCGGAAAAAAATAATAACAAAGCGGGACCTTTTTAGCTGTATTCAGGACCCCTCAAACATATCAAAAGTCCCAAGCTCTCCCAGGTGGGATAACGAAAATATCCTGGAAAAACCTGGAATTTTCCTGGAATTCGTGCTGTTCGGTAACTAAAAGAGCTAGAGAGGCGTTCTTTTTTTCTGCCACTCCTGCTTTTAATGCTCTACATTAGTAAAAGGCGTCCGTCAGCCTCCCGAGGCTGCCGTTCTGATCCTGGTCCACTATAAGGTCATCAAGTGCCACATAATGTACTAAAATCGTCTTAAACCGATATTTGCCGGACTAATAAGCTGCGAAACGGCATTACTACAACTGGCTTCGGTGCCTGACACAAGTATAACTTTTCTGAGCACCAATACCTGCATCAGCACCTCGAATCTGCCCGCCTACAAGGTGCGAGAAGTGCCCGATCATCTACAAAAACAGTTTATTAAATTATTTTTTTAATTACACTCATTGCACCCAGGAATGACTTAAACAGATGAAAACCACCCAACCTAATTATTGCTTTTTTCAGATGACTTTGACTAAACGCGGCAAGCACCATTGGCAATGCCTTATAGTATACAGCTTTAGGTCAAAAGTCACTTGCAATGAGATTAAAAAAAATCTATTAGGGACAAAATTTCTAAATTCCAAAGTTTGATGAAAAATTGCTGAATTTGGTTCTAGCAGATCAGTGATAAATGTAGAAAATTAACTCACCATACGATTGTCCTCTCTTCTCACATATGTCTGCTGCATTCAACAAAGCTGTGTCGATGGCTGAGGGGTTGGTGGGGTTGAGGTTTATGAAGGAGAGTGGGATCTCAGATGAAACCTCATACGGTTGCTTACGATGAGCGACTTCCATAAATCCATTCCATCCCGGTTGAGGAATTGCGCCACTCTAAATGCCCGATGACTATAAAATATGTAAAGGCAAATACTTGTGCAAGCTGTCCTCACATATCACTAACTCATTCCTGTTCTCTGCTGTGACCTTAGAAAGCCCGTTTATATCTAGCGCAAAGTGCTGGTGTAGTGTGTTTTTTCTGAAACCATTTCCAATCATTTCTGCACGCTTTGGGCGCAGGATTTTTACATCTATATGCAATGCAGACTTTGGTGTATTGCGCTGAATCCCTCCTTAAATATGAATTGTGCCATGGCCATCGAGACTTCACAGATTGTGATCTCCACTGTCGAAAATAAATTGGATGTAAGCATCCATATCCACTTCAGGAGGTGAGCATAGAGATAAGCACGCTTCATATTTTTCACACTCTTGATACGAAGCTGAAATGCCTAACTTATGGAGCATATCAATAAGCCACCTCGAAGCGAACCGACGATGAAGGGCCACACTGAGTCCTACTTGGATTGGTGATAGGAACGAGCGAGGACGTATTACTACAATTATGCCATGTTCAATCACTGTAGCCTTTTTCCTCACAGTATCTTGATTTTTGGCAATAGCTCTGACCTAAAAATATCAAGAAGCTCTGGCGTTGGTTGTTACCTCCGGTAGTCTTGTCTTTCTGTGTTGGGTATACAGAATTATCGTATGCTTGTAACTTGATTTGGTGCTTGATAAGTTGTGCAGCACATTTTACTATTCTTATTTCCTCACTTCGGCTATCCACGCACCGCTCACTGTACCGTTTCGTGCTTAATATTTTTTGCGCAACCCCTGTGAAACACATCACGCCCCTGCGTCCAGGCAGTTCAGTAAAGGTGATTGAGTCACCTTATTTTTCTTCTAGTTTACTCCTCAGCCTTTTTCAGAGTACTTTTCTCGGTTGCTCTTTGAATACTTATCCAGTATTGTCATCAATACTTCCATGCTGTACTGGCTGTCATCTTCGCAATTTTCCTCAAGTTCCATATATAGCAATTCAAAGGCAGCACTTTTTGACTCGTCTTCATTACGACTCTTGCCACGTTCTGATGTGATTCCCGGCTTACAGGAGCCAATTCGTTGAATGTAAGCACAGCAATCCCTGTGATACCTGCCTTCTGCCGCGACTAGATCAGACACTACGCTTAATGTCAGGATTACTTCAGTTCCCCACTCATCCCGATCACCTCTTTCTGCATCTGCTTATGGTACGTATAGTCTTGATCACTTCGATGGTCCCAACTACACTCCAAGGCTTCCTCTCAGGGTGTTTTTCGTCCACACTTTGGGCACAAAAAATACAATGTACTTTGAAATCAAATGGCGTGTCTGTGGATGATCTCCTCTTCAGATGATCTGAAAGTTCCGCGGAGGGGGATGTCGGTCTGCGTGTGTACTCCCTTCTGCACTCGCCATGCAAAAGCACCGACGTCTTGTCCTTAATACTAATACCTCGGAACCATCCCTTCTCGTTTTACTTGCATTCAAAATTTTTTGTACTCCTTTTTCACCACATTTCACTGATTCTTTGCCAAATTTGCCTCCAACGAAATCACACAGATAACACTCGTCCAACAACTCCATTGCACATCACAAAAAATAACTTGAAAACGAGACGCTAAACACTTATTGCATTGGAGAGCACTGACTGAGTGATTTACGAAACGGTACGGACCACGGGAAAGGGAAGCGTCGCTGACTTATAACAATGAAAGCACGGCTGCCCCACCGTGCGCTCTCGACATCCAGTGGTACAGGCAGCGGGAGGACTGAGGATATTTTATTTACATATCAGTCACTTGGTTTAACCTTTTACGGTAACATTTTAACGCAGTTAGGCTAATTGTGGACTACAAAAAAGAAAAGTAGGTGAAGCGTCGCAGTTCAACCACAACTTGCTCCAGGAGAATATATATATACTCGAGCGAATAGCACCCTTTAAAGGCATCAGAGGCCCGTGGATGGTCGAACACTTCTCGCACCTTGTAGGCGGGCAGATTCGAGGTGCTGATGCAGGTATTGGTGCTCAGAAAAGTTATACTTGTGTCAGGCACCGAAGCCAGTTGTAGTAATGCCGTTTCGCAGCTTATTAGTCCGGCAAATATCGGTTTAAGACGATTTTAGTACATTATGTGGCACTTGATGACCTTATAGTGGACCAGGATCAGAACGGCAGCCTCGGGAGGCTGACGGACGCCTTTTACTAATGTAGAGCATTAAAAGCAGGAGTGGCAGAAAAAAAGAACGCCTCTCTAGCTCTTTTAGTTACCGAACAGCACGAATTCCAGGAAAATTCCAGTAATTCCAGGTTTTTCCAGGATATTTTCGTTATCCCACCTGGGAGAGCTTGGGACTTTTGATATGTTCATCTCAAAGGGGTCCTGAATACAGCAAAAAAGGTCCCGCTTTGTTATTATTTTTTTCCGGGTTCGGGTCAAATTTTGCTTATTTTTCCTGGGCTATTATGTGAAAAAGTGTACATGCACACGTATTGTTTTGCTTCGTTGCCTACACTCCAGGGGATATCATGTATGGTTGTTGCCTAATCTCAAGGATACTGTTTAACTGGCGATAATGCAATTATGTATGTTATTTCATTTATATGCCTGTAATGTGGACCAGCATGTCTGTCCTGGTATTTTATTCTAGATGCTAGCTTATTTAAGGTTTACTTAATTAATCTGCTTATATTCTTCTCTTCTAAGGGCATGCAAATTATCGCTAAATTAGGGAGTTCTCATGGGATTCTGAGGCACAAAATAACTACTTAATCAAGCCTACTTCCACTAGCATTTCCAAAGTATTTTAGTAAAACTAGTATGATTAAGAGTATAAGTACCAGAAGTAGTAAAATAATGGTATTGTGAGAAATTAGTCAGAAGGGCCTGGTAGACATTCACTTCAGTGGGAATTCAGGAATTTCCTGGGTTATTGGCATCTTTTAACTTTTGTACTCCATACCGTCATGGAAACACATCATGTCCAGTGAATGATAATGTGATACTTTATGAATACAGGCAGTCTCGGTTTTTTATCGTTGTGCTTTTCATAATCTTATTCATACGTCAGGGAAAAAATGACACCACTAATCCATTATTCCGTCCGCTTGATCCGCTTATTTGCCTCATTGATGTTTTCACCCTTCTGTTTGTTGTGTTACCATCGTGTTTAAAGGGTAGATTTATGCGCTGATTGTGCATTTTCAACAAGAAAGTCAACAATACTACGAAAAAGAGTATTTCGGCACATATTTAAATTTGTTGTAATGCATATGGAATATAGTAAACTGCTTTCCGTCACAGGTTTTGAGAATATAACCCTACAAAAAAGCAAGGACTGCCTGAAGGTGAAATTTAGGAAAATATCAAAGTTTTCAGGTTTTCAATATAGCATGTAGACCAATCCCTTATTGTTAGGATTGCCATATTTTAAAATGAAAAAAACTGGGAAGTACCATACTTTACAATGAAAAACCGAGGGATTATCACTAAAAGCTTTAGTTCATTTTCTTCTATTGGCATTTTGGCGTAGAGCACATGTTTTGGTGTTTATTATTAGCATGTAGACTTTAAGTTGCATTCTTGTGGGAGCACATGGTGTATATTCCAAACAATAAAGGCCGCCTGACGACTAGTCCGCATGTTTGAAGCGAGTTAATGAGCATTGTTTTTGGAAGCGGAGTGATAAAACAATATTATTTGGAATTGATTGAATGGAGCAGATGTTCATGGCATGAGAGATAGTTCAGTGAACAGCATAAATATTGATTTAATACTTATGAATGTAAGAAGGGTGGTTTAATGTAAACTGAATGCGGGCTAAAATTTATAAATACATCAAATTAAACAACCCAAAGCTTCGAGTTAAACCTCAATAAATCTTTTATTTTATCATATGTTGATGTACAAAGATAAGGGACATCATCTCATTTTTTAAAATACTACGTGATGGAAGAAAAGTTTCTACTGTTCTACCACTGGGGCAGGGCAGCAATTATAAAAACCGGGGTGTTTCCCTGCTTTCTGGACATTTAATCAAGGGCTGAAAAAGGACATTAAAAAACAGGTGGTACCCGGCTAAACCGGGTGATTTGGTAACCCTACTTATTATTAGAGTATGGAGCTCATAAAAACTACAGAATAATCCTTTCTCACTGATTACCTTAAATGAAAGCAATGTTCTGTGTAATTTAAATATTGATATTGTCAGTTACATCATTATTATTTGAGTTAAAATAAAGTAGCTCTATCACTTAGCACATTATTATGGTGAAGTACCCATAGAGATTCCATCAGTCCATTACCTATTATTGTGGATGTATGGGTAAAATGATTATCTGTGTTAAGGCAAGGAATTTGTATGGGCTTTGTGATCAGGAAACAGCATTTGGAATAATTGGAGTTTTTACACTCTTCTACCTTCATACTTCCGTTTTTAAGAGCATATGCTTTTTGTTAAACACAATTCACACTTTTTGTTAAATGTACCAATGTATTCATATTCACTGTAGCAAAATTAATCATAAGAATCCATTTATGCGGTTGGTCAAAGTGCATGTGGGTTAGGAAAAATAATAACAGGTTGCATTGAGAAACTAAATTTCATTATTTTTGTAGCTATATTTTAGTGAAAAGCATATAGTAATTTTTAACTGTCATAGGAGTTGGTGCTTATAATAAATAGCAGACAACTTGAGATAATTTAGATCATATTACGGTGGTAACATGAAGAATAACGTGTACAGGAAGAGAAATATTGCCTTTTATAGTTGCCGGTGAAAATTTCAGAAGTATAGATGAGGAGGAGGTGACAAAAGTGGAATGGAGAAGCTATAAGAGGAGCGAAGAGGAAAGTAACCTTGCAGTGCATGGACCAAGTCTTAAAACATAATAGGAAGAAGGGATCAGTTGAGGAAAGTTGTGAAGTTCTTGAAGCTGGAATAATTCGAGTAATCTTAGAGGCAGGGAAAAAATAGAAATGGTATGCTGCATATAGATTTTGACACCATTAATTACAAAATAAACTCATTATAATCTTCTGGAGTTCGTTATTTATTCATAAATATCTTCAGATGACTGTTTCAAGGGTGTTCCTGTCAGCTTTTTCAGGTCAAAAATAAATTTAATGCAATTTGGCTGCCTCATATAGGCCTGCATTAAGATGAGAAAACCAAAGTTCGTTAGTCTCGATTATCTGAATGCCAACCTTCATCTGTAAAAAAGAAACTCTGGATATGGGCCTAACTTAATTGAGTGAGCTTTGATTGAATGATTTTTTCTTCTTCTTGAAAACCAATGCTTCAATGCATTGGGAGGGGTTCTCCATCTTCTCAGTCAATGCTAATGGTTGTTAATGCTCTTGTTTGCCTCCCCCAATCAATTGGTGGAAGTATCATTTATCTTAAGTGATCAGTTTGGTGTCTTTAAAAGTGATACTATGTGAAGTCCCACACCATATGTTTTCAGAAATGCCTGATTATTGTGGTTATATATATATGATGGCCCTTTGTTTTCCTTCACACAGCATTGTTGATAAATCTTAATAGCCAACGGAATGTAAAAGGAAAGAGGCTCCATCTTTTTTGGAGTTTATAGCCTTTTGCATTCAATTGGCTATTCAGATTTACCAAAATAAAAATCACCAGTCAATTAAGCTCTGAAGTAGGAAGCATCAGAGTGGGAGGGGTAATGAACAATTAGTATTATTTTACACGCTGAAAAATTCTTACTTAGATTTATAAATAATAGGTTGGAGACTAGAGAAAATTACTACATAGGAAACAACCATATTGGGTGCAGGAAGGGGAAGGCTACTCGGGAATGTGATTGCTGTGATGAGAACACATAAAAAGGAACCTAGGTTATAATCAGGATGTTTTAACTGGTGTTGATTACAAAAAGGTGTTTCTTGGAGTAAATTTCGGAAAAGTTATGAATATTCTCATGATAGGAATAAATTGGTGAGATAGGAGACATATCTAAAACTAATATGTGGTCAGTGGTGGTTTAGGTTGTTGTTTGGAGGCGGGGCAGATTATTAGGGGGTGGAGCGGCTGCCCCCCATTAATCCACCACTGTACATGGCCCAGAGGGCACAGGTAAGGGTGACTGACAGAGAATTATGGTGGGCAGAGGCTGCTCATGAAAGCAGGAGGGTACAAGCATGCTGTAAGTGGAGTAATTAGACTACCATGGTTGTATGTTGGTGTAAAATGGACATAGTAGCAGAGAAATAAGGAGGAGAATAATCTTTGCAAAAGAAGCATTCAGCAATAATAAGAAGCTGATGAGGAGAACTTTGTATAAGGATGAAGATAAGAGGCTGGGGAGGAATTTTATATGGAGTACAGTGTTGCATGGGGGAGAAATGTGGACTCTTGAAAGGAGGACGAGAATAGGCTGCAGGCGTTTAAGGTGTGGAAGGGGATGAAGAAGGTGTGGTGGGTGGAAAGGAAGACAAACAAGGAAGTGATTGATATGCATGGTGATGAAAGGAAACTTCTAGAGGAGATTAGGAGAAGGCAGAGTAGATGTAGCTGAAGGCCATGATTGATGGGAGGATGCTGGGAAAGGGAAAGAAAAATAATAGGCTTTATGGTGGGGATGAAGAGAGGTAGGCTGAATGCTGAAAGACTTTGTGTAAGGTGATTTGGGCCTTCGCCTGTGAAAACCTATTCCAGAGGATTTTCACTCTCTTCCATTTAAATGTATATTGACTAGTAGATTACCCTAATCATTTAGTTAAACTCCCTATTGATAAAAGCAGTTAAGGGCTTTGGCTGTATCCTGTGTTGGACTTGCTGCGGTTGCTTTTCTCTTAGTACACTCCTTGTATTCTCCAGTATTCTCCAGTATTCTACTAAGGGTGGTGGTAAGAGGCATTTCACAGGTATCTGTTTATATGAGTCGTTATTTTTAACATTGTGGGCCGAAAAAAAGCACCTATCTTCTTACTGTCTAAGGCAGTGATTCCCAAAGTGGGCACTACTGCCCCATTCTGGACAGTTCTTTAATCTAGGGGGGCGAAAAGAAGCAAGGAGATGGCAGGTTGGATGCAGGGTCCTGATCAAATGGCATCGTATATGAATTTCCTGGGATGAATAAACCTTCTATCAATTGGATTCGAAATTAACAGCAATTTTATCAGACTTTATTTTCATTATCTTCCAGATTGGTCATTTAGTCTATGATTTAAAGCTTATGGTTAGGAGGCATTGGGTATAGGGTTTTAGAACCAAGGAGGTTGTGGCTCAAAAAAGTTTGGGAAATACTGGTCTATGGAAGTGCGAAAGCTAGGTAGCTCTTCCAAGTCTCAAGTACAATTGGTGTAAGGAATCTGGCAATTTATACAATGCACAAAGGCATCTACTTCCGCATTTCTATTTGAGTATCCAATAAAGGTGTCTTTAGAATGCCTAGAGAAAAGCTCGGGTATTTTCTCAAACAATGCCAAGGGATGATGACTCTAGTTTTCCGGGATATCTTCAGCGGTGGTACAATATTTCTTGGTCTCAGAAAATGCTGGCTGCTCTTTTTTTTTGGTCTTGCCGAAAAAATTAATGATGGCGGAATTTTCCGTGAGAACATGCCATCTTAGGACATGCCGGGACAACCCGGGACATGCCGGGGTTGGAAAGTAAAAAAAGGGAATGACATGAAAAAATATTTTTCTGTTATGATTTTATATTTATTATGCTTATGGTGCAGTTAATCAGTTTTACAAAAAAGCAAATAATTCGTATTTATTATTGTTAAAATTTTCATTGTTCACTCTCTGGAAAAAATTGAAAATCTGACAGTAATTTTAGTAGGTATCTACTTGAAAACCAAAAAAATATTGAGCTCTTGTTTTTGTCTAAGCAAATATATTCGCATTTCGGGGCCCCCGTGAGGTCGGGGGCCCTGGGCTCAGGCCCCGTGTGCCCTTATGGTAAAGACAGTAATGCGTGAGAAGCTAGTCTTAGGCATCTCACTGGGAAAGCCTTCACAAGGATAACATGTAAGTTTTTGCTCGAAGCTCTTCTTGCAAATTTTGACAATAATCACGAACAGTGGTGATTCCATGGCTATGCCTTCACGTTGTTGGTGAAACTTGCCATTCTAGTGGGGATAATAGTTCGAGGGGAAAATTAATCCTATATTTGGGAAGTTCTTCGATGATACTTCATAGGTTAGAGTGATCATGATCACTATTCCTTCTTTTGTATGATTGTTAATTTAAAAAGACTGCATTTAGACTGATTAGTACCTATATCCTCCTGTTTTAATCTAATATTTTGAATTACTTTGGGAAAACATGACTTGAATTTCTGACCAATGTCCACGATTTTCTTGAATAAGGGATCAGAGTTTGGACAAGGTGTATGACCATAGGCGTAGCCACGGGTGTGGCACCTGTGGCACGTGCCACATCTATTGTCCTGAAACCCAAAATTTTTTTTCTCAAAATTTCCCTCCCGCAATAAAATGTCTCCGTTTTTCCCAATAGCCCTTTAAATAACCCGAATTGACAGGTTTATGAAGGCGTGAGTCTCTCTACGTGTCTAATGTGAAGACAAAGATTATCGGGGAAACTTTTTTTTTCAAAACTTACATTGTCCATTAAAAGTCCCTTAAATAATTTGGATTGACAGGTTTGCGAAGGCGAGAAATTTCATGACATGTCTATTGTCTAGACAACGATTATTGGGTAAACTTTTTTTGAAGTTTTGAAAATATAGAACTGCAGTGGGCGTTTTCAAAATTTGTCAATTAACTCCAAAAATAAAACCCCTCTCTCATTTTTTCAAAGTTAAACCCTAATCATGATTGGTCAAAATTGTACAAAAGCCTCCACCTCTTTTCTGAAAATACGGAAACCGATTTTCTTCCTGTTTTTAATCAAATTAGTCTCAATTTTGACCTCGCTGTGAAAATTTCGTGAAATTTTGCGTCCATTACCATACTGATGATGCCACACCTATTGCCTCAGTGCCACATCTATTGCTGGTGGCTGGCTACGCCTATGTGTATGACCAGATTTTTCGCAGGGGCTCATCAATGGGAGAGAGGCCCACCTTTTCTTTAATACATTTTGGGAAGCTCTTTGAGTCCTGTGGTGGTTTAGGTCCAAGGGCGTAACCAGGCGGCGGGGGGGGGGGGGGGCGGGAAATAGGGGCGATTACCCCCCCCTCCCAATGATGGAGAAAAAGCTCAATTTTAATATCCTTCATTCAATTTTTGATAAATGCAAATGAAGCACGTGTAATCAATTTTGATGTGTTGTAGGTAAAGTCCTTATTAAAAGTACGTTTTCCAAGGATCAACTGTGGCGATCATCGCTGGTAAGAGTCACCGAGGGGATGGGAGAGGCACAAATACTAATCGTCGCCCCTCCCCCCCAAGAGCTCTCCCTGGTTACACCCTTGAGGTGCATATTCTATTAGACGTTGTCGTTATCCTTCGGGGATGGATCAGATTAACTAAATCTTTTATTTCAATTCTTTCTGAAGACATATTATGCATTTGTTACACAAATGGAACTAATAATTAAACATTACAATGAAAATAATAAATTCCTTACTCGGTACACATTATTAGATAGTTATTAGTTACGATACTCAAGCCACAGGGTGACTTTGTTACGGTTGATGATATATATACTGAAAATAAGTTTCTCCGGAAGGAGTCATGATTACCCTCTGGCGCAAGCCATGCAGTTAATAATTGAGAAGACTTGAATCGCCCACTCTCAAATTCGAAATTTCGAGCGCCACATACTGGGATCCGACTTTTCGTATCACGTGACACAGAAATCAATCCCCTTGCTCTTGGCCACCTCTGCCATCTACAGGCGCTGTTTGCAAGCTCAATGTCAAGTCGTGAAGCCGCTGCCCGCTGCTTACATTCCCAGTGCGGGGGCCAAGTATTGGCGCGGCTGTGGCGGAAAGAACGGTGAGAACGTCTCCTTACCGTCGAGAGGACAGGTCCAGGTTGACTGAATGAGTTAGGGTTGTGGTCATCGGACACCGTTTATGCTGATCTCGGTGAGTCGCGAAATATTTCTCTCTTATATTTTTAAATTAAAAATGTCGTGTGGTCCCTTGGAACCTAGTTTTACGGTATTAATTTCCGCCGGCAAACCGGCTAGTTGACAATTGCTTCGCCTGGGAGTACGAGTGCTCTTTGCCATATCATGTTGTCCCCATAACAAACCCAGCTCGTTTGGAAAACACCTTGGGTCCTTGTCGACCTAGTCTCGTAAATTTTTATAAAGTTGATCGCCGAAAGATCTTAATTTCGTTGAAAGGTAGTCATGTTAACAGGTAACGCTAAAGAAGCTGTTGTAAACAGGTAAAAACCAGAAAAACGTCGAGCGTAGGAGTAGTATAGCATCGTATCGCCGTGCAACACTTAAAAGTTAGGTTTTATATTTTTGGGTAATATTTGGGGTTTCTTTTTCAATATTAGGTATTTTTGTTTTTTACCGGACGAAGTATTAATTATATCTCGATATTTTGATTTTGGGGGTTGCTGAGCTCTAGGTTTTTTGTGATGTAAAAGATTAGTTTGTTTTTTTACCAGTCACCGTATTCTGTGGGAAAAAATGTAGTCAATTTTACCGTCATTCCAGTGCATTATGTGGAGTGTTTTCTGTGTACAGCCCAGAAATTGTTGTTATTAATAACACATGTCGTGGAGAATCTAATTTTTCAGGTTGTTTTAGTTAGTTCCGTGTAGCTACTCCACGACATGAGGGTGTAATTTTTACCGTGGGGTTGCTATGAATTTGTATCTCTGAAAGACATTGATGCTCTATAATGGGTATAGGCAGCCCTTGCCCTCGCCCATTCACGGGTGCAACACACCACTAAATACTGGGTAATCCGGGGTGGGTTCGCCCTACTAAGTGATGACAGAGGTTTACTGCAAATTGTCTTTAAATGAGCGTTGATTAGTGCCTTGGAATGGAGATTTAGAATTGCTGAAAGTGCGAAATTGTTCCTAAAACATTATCATTGATCTTTATTTTTATTGCTGAAGTTGAAAGTTAAATATTTTTCAGTGGCTTTGTCCGATTCAGGGTACTTTTAATTCATTATGAAGTTTTTAAGTGTAGTTATTGTCTGTTTTTCTCCTGATTGTACGCTCTATATCCAGCGGTATCTTTACAGTAATTGCCTTGTATACCTTGCGGTATTAACATTTTTAATTTACTCAGCTAATGTTTTCTCGCTGGGTACTACTTTGGGGATGAAATAATTAAAAATATAACAGTAGTTTCTTTAACTGCTCCAAATTCTGCTAGTACTAGCTGTGGGGCAGAGTAGATTGTTATTAAAATACGTGATTTCATTATATCATTAAAAAAATGTATCGTCAAGGTATTGTATGATACAACGACCTTGGAATTTATTGATCATAAAGGCTTGTTTTGGCACGAAAGCTATTTGTAATACTATGATTTGCTTCGGTGAATATGTTGTTCTGAAGTAGGAGAGAAGTACCATCACTTCGGTTCGTTTTGACATGAATGGGCATTTATGCGCTTGTTTTTAATAGAGGGTCACGAAATATTGGCAGTTTGTTACTATTCTGAGTGCATTGTTCATTATTCAAGGACCTTTAGAATGATTTCTTAGATTTTTATGTTATGTATAGGCGTACGAAAACACATGGGCGGGGCTTGGATGGGTCCGAGCGCTCGATGGCCTACGCCTACCTTCTACCATCGTATAAGGATATTAGCGTATGCTTCTCACGGGTGTTTTTGATGAAGGGGTACTCGTATCTTTGCAGAACAACAATGGGCAATATTTTTGCTCTGGTCGATGAATTAAAATATGTTTCCTCGAGTTTAAGCCAAAAATCCATGGGTGCCTCGTGTTCTTATTGCTAGGCATACGGAATTCCTCCGAGTATGTTCTCACATGTATTTTGTCACGTTCTTAGTTGCGATGGGATAATATGTAAATTTTTTTTCTGCGTCCTGAAGTTATAAAGTCTTGGAAGAATAAATTGATATTTACCGTCACATCGTGTCAACAGTGGTGTTTTTTTCTTAGTTTTTGTTTTGCAGAATAGGTGTATTTGCCATAAAATTACGATAGGATTAATTGTAAGTGATCTCTTCTATTTACGTCGACGCACTGAAGATTTAAAGTTGACCAGTTTTTAGGACTAACAAGGTAACTAAATACCATTTTGACTATGGGAAAATATTAACCTATTTGCCAGAATATATCCCGTTATTAACTTAGTATTGTCACAGTTTGCAACCTACATTACTAAAATACGGGTGAACATTTTTTTGATCTCGTTGATGGAGAATGTTCGTACTCGTACCCCATACGTGTTTGAAAGCTCATGCGTTAAAAAATTAGATTTTTTGCAAGTATCTACTCAAACTTTTAAGGCTCGTTGTGTCGATTTAGAAGACTCAATTCTTTAAGTATATGAGGCCTCTCGTAATTTATTTTAAATGCATAATTATTTATTTTTCTCGTAATTTTATGCGCCAATGCGGCATTTGCGATCACATAAATCCGGATTAAAACATCTTGATTTCTAAATTGATTTAAGTTACGAGGAACAGCCTCATGTAGACTTAAGCAGTTTTAACTAACGTTGGAATCTCTTTTCTGCATTTTTTGTCCTGTGTAAAATATTGCGTAAATAAACCACTAGTTTCTTTTTTAATTGTGAAAGTCAACCTCTCCAGGATATTCATTCCTACGTTCGCGCATCGAATAAACCAAATGGGACTCACAATAAACCAATGATTGTGTTTCGAATCTCTCAAAAATATTAGTATTCGTTCTCAGATGCGTTACATACATTGCGTTGGCTTTGCAGTGCGAGGTTTCTAAGTTGTTTTCCCTGATCCTGGGTGACCGCTTCGGTATGTGTTTAATTTTCGGCATTTTTATTTTTCGTGCGCCAATTGTCCACCCATGTTTACCGTTGGTCAATATGCCAGTGACCTGCAAAAGTTGAGAACCGATGAGGATATGGATGAGAATAAATTATTTTCTTCAAAATCATCAATACTCAGTACCCAATTTCTATGTAGTTTAAAATATTGAAAAAATAAAAAAGGATAAACCTTAAGTTGCATACATTACGAGTACTTTCTCGACAATATGAATATTGTGATATGTATAGTAATTTTTAGAGGAGGGCTGCCTGAAAGAAATTAGCTATCGGCACGTATTGAAGGGGAACCAATGTTATAACTGAAATGAAATTGCCGTTTTTTTTCATCATGAATCTAAGGTGGAAGATTTGGAAGCCTTTCTTAGATGAGAATACCACAGTGTATTGTGACATTACTACTTGATAATGTAATTAATCAAAAGTGTAGGAGGACTTTTGTATCGACAAACCGCGACAAAATTTTCGAACTAGTGCTGTCAGACGCGGAGTAATTACCCTCGGTATTTTGGATATAGATGTGTGATTTTAACCTTTTATTCTATCTGCGTCGGGTTTGAGTGAAAGTATAAAGTGTAGGGCATAGTATATCGTTAACTTATTTAGAGGGCCCGGGATTGATTATCGGCGGTTTTGGAGATTTGTTGGTAGAATACGGATTCCTCCTTGGTTGTATGCGTAGATTATTTCAAGAGTAGTACTTCGTCCGTCGGATGGGACGTTAAAATATTGACACCTTGGCATCTGTCGTGAATGAGCCGGTTACGAAGTCTCCCAGCTGCTTCCTCCATTCCCAAAACAATCTCTCCCTTACTGTCCTCAATCTTTTCCTTTATGACACGTGTGGCGTAATTTTTCGGTCGTCTCCTCATAGTATAGTTATTTATTTTATCATTGATACATCATTGTGGGTTTCGTGGGAATTTTCGTTCGCCGCATTGCTGCAGTTTTTTAAAAACTCCCTGTTACTCGTGTTGTTAACTTCACTCGCTTTCCACGTTGTACTATTATTTTTTTCTTCATTTACCTCAGCTTTCGCCAATTTGTGGAGTTTTAATACATCTAGGCCCAGTTTGGTGGTGTCTGGTCAACGTTAACCGTTAGATGGCGTAGTCTTAAGTTAACTTGGTGATGAATGAGAGTCCGGGATTAGTATATTAAATCAATCATACAGTCGTTTAGTTGACGTGTGGCTTATCGATGGGAAGACGTATTTGCATCAGTTTTTAATACCGAGAAAAATTTTAACCGAGATTGTGAAACCAGGCCTTTTAAAAACTAACTCGGGCATACCCTGGATGGTGAATATATCTCCTCGGCGGGATTCGAACCAGTGACCATAATTTAGTGGGCGGGAACCCCACCGCCACGGAAGCCGACACGTCTCGTGCCGCTTAGCTCATAAATAACTAAATTTCGTGCCCACTCCCTTCAAATCTCCTCGTCTCGAATATTGCCCCAGAGTAGGGAGTGGGTATTCCGGAGATTTATATACCGTTCGGGCGGAATTTGGAGGGGAAATTGGTCTTCCTTGGGAGTTGTGCGTATGTTAGGGAATCTCCCGGGAGTCCTCGGAATTTTTCCGCCAATTTTTCACTCGGCACTAACCCCGCGCGCGGTCATCCATCAAGACGGCGTTACCGGCATCTCTCTATTATGCGTTCCTGTCTCGCTGCGAGATCCCTTCATCCGCCCACATCTTGCCGAAAGCCCTCGGGCCCGTCCGAAAAAAGCTAGAAGAGACTGAAAAA
This sequence comes from Pyrrhosoma nymphula, assembly GCA_963573305.1. Classification (NCBI taxonomy): domain Eukaryota; kingdom Metazoa; phylum Arthropoda; class Insecta; order Odonata; family Coenagrionidae; genus Pyrrhosoma; species Pyrrhosoma nymphula. Next base: position 132,128,716 of record OY754334.1, on the reverse strand, counting down.
AAGGTCGCACTCCTCTCAGTGTGCGTTATAGCCACCCCAAGACTCCTCGACCCACTTAGGTTTACGACAGCTCCCGCAAATTCTGACTTAAAAACGAAGCTCTACTTTCAAAATGCTAAAAACAGTCTGGATTACGTATGTATGTACATCAAAGTGGGTAGTATTCGTTGAATATTAAGAGGATGACATTGACGAAATTTAGGCCACAAGGTTTTAAGCGCCTAAAGCAGTTTTTTCAGATAACATATTGCAAAACTACTGATTAAAGATGAATAATTTTGTGTATGTCAATACACGTACTGCAAATAAACATTCTATAATGTTGTTTTTACTGTGTGAAAATAGGTTGATTCATCTTGAAGATGTAGCCTCTTGAACTCAAGGGACTCTTGGCTTACAATTAGTTGCTCAGGTTACTCAACGAAAGGGCAGCGTCCTCCCTCCCCTCCTTGAATGCACTCTTCTTCGTGGACCCTGAATATCCCTGTGAATCCCTTACCAGCGGGCAAACGGGGGTGGGTGGCTCTCAAGGCCGAGTTTTGGCCGTTACGGCCGTTACGCAACGGAGGAGCGGTGGCGGAAGGGCAGGATGTTCGTTAGCAATGTTCGGACGCTCGGCCGGGCGGGAAATTTACCGAGGTCTGGTGAGAGTACGATCTCAAGTGCGTGCGCCCGGTGGAAGTTGATGTGGTGAAAATGCTTGACCAGTGGTGAACATTTACAAAGTACCATGCAAGTCACTTCAAGGGTTTGAGGCTGGGGTGAATGTCACCAAAACATGCTCTACACCATGTGATACAAGGGCTAGAAGAACTACAAATCTTAATGGATTTTTCATATGTACTCAGGCTTGGAGATATAAGAATTTTTACAGTAAATCAAGTATTTGAGACGTGCTGTTGTTACTGGTTAGCATTTATGTAATTTCAGAATACATTAATACCAATAGTTTCTCTATTATTGGTGTCATAGCTATAGTGTAGTGCATGTTAGTGGAATTTCAACTTCTGATAAGTATTTGCAGGTTTTTACTAATATATCAATTGTAGTAGCTTCATTAACTTTAGCAGGGTACAGTGTAGTGATTGTTGGTGATAACTCACCCCCTTCCGCACACCTTTGAAGTGGCTTGGGTATTATGCCGATATAGATGATTATTAGGTTTTATAGAGAAATAAGCTGCAAAAAAATCAAATTTTACTATGCCCTAGTATTAGCTATTGTGGTTTTCAATTGTTCGTGGAAAAAATTACATTTCAAATCTGATCGTTCGACAGTCTATTTCCTTAATTTTATGCTCATGGTCTAATCGAGGGAGGGAGCGTAATGGCCTATTGGGTAGAGCGCTTGGCTACTCATCGAAGGGTCCCGGGTTCAAATCCGGGTGAAGCCTTTGGACGCCCCCGAACAAAAAAAAATCCTCGGAGTGTGAGGACTTCCCAGGGAAAGGAACTGGCCCCCCTACCCTGAATGTGTGAAATTCACACGCCTGTGGCTTAGTCCGGGGTGAGCTCTACCCTCAACTATCCAAACCAACCTTCGGGTTGAATCTCTGAGTGAGTGGGTCTAATCGACCGTAATATATCGGGGCTCGCTCTATGATTTTGACCTCTTCAGCTAAAAGATCGGTCGTCGAACTTACTGAAAAGATTTGGTATCCGTGTTCACATACGGTGTAGTTGTAATTCCCATCCTGATCTTTGAACTAGTCTTGCAACAGTAATAGAGTCACCGTATTGATTTCTTGCATAAATTGCCGATGGTTGCTTCACACGTTAACATTCGGTGTTTAGATTTATAACCATTGAGCCTGACCTCGTATGGTGAGGTCGGTGATCACTGGGAGAGCGCAAAAGATCTCCCGGATTTTTTTGGGAATCTTTTCCAATTACGACTTAATGTGACAAAATATGGCAAATTCCATGTGCAACATGCAGAGTAAAGTATTCTTTCTTTTGTCATACTGTTCAAGGCGTCAAATGAGCAGATCGAGACATTAATTCAGCGAAGATGCACATAATTTATCATCGCCTTTCTCCCTCATTTTTTCCTGTAATTTTATATTTAATGGCTGGTATCCTAACAATCCCTGCCATACGCTTTTGCGGCGGCATTACAGAATTATAGATACAGATGAGACTTTCAAAATGTGGGTGTTGAGAAGGACGGGAAGTGTAACTTGATTAGGGTTGTAAAACACTCGAGGAAATGTCAGAGAAAGAGGACAGAAAGCGGCGGGAAGAGTAGGTATCATCAGAATTGACTGGAAAACGTATCAAGAGGTGACGACACGCTGACAATGGCAATGTAGAGGAGATGGTTGGGCAAGCGTGGTTGGAGGGAATTGGAGAAGAATATGGTATGTTGGGAGGCCAAAGATGCTAGAAGAGTTTTCCGTAGTAAGCGTTAGGGAGATAATTGAACTTTCGAAAATAAAAATTCTCTTGGCAGCTTTAATGAGGCACTTAGAGAAGTAGGGAAGGCAATTTAGAAGACTAAAGAAAATAGACTTTTAGTGAGAACATCTCATGGAATCGGAAAACCACAAGAATCGTAGCTGGTTCATTATAATATTCATGCAAAAAAAATCCACCTTCGGTTGTATACCGTTGGCGGTTCTAATCCTCCGCCTGCATGACGCTGCAGTATAATGTGTCCGTCTATCATGGGATAAAGTTATAACAGGGATAAAAAGTCCGATTTGATACTGGTGAATTTAACGAGTAAAATATAATGGAGGTGAGTGTACCATGAATGGTCCCACGAGTGAATCGATGGGATAAATACTTCTTCTCGGTAAAAAGTATGTAGGGATGGGGAACTTTTAGGATGGCATGGCGTTAGAATTCGTAAAAGTGGATTAGAGAGCAGCAGCTACCCTATCCTAGGATATTGGTGATGACCATCCAAAATATTGTGGCGAAAATCATCTACTTTTTCAATATAAGTGATGCTAGAAGTAATATGTCGACTTTTGGGTAGTTATTTTGGCAAATGGTGAGACTGTTCGGGGATTTTTACAAAAATGACTTTTTTCGTCGAATCAATCAACGAAAACTTCTAATTGTCTAATGAAGCTTTTTTCATACTAGATACTCATCTCAAAGCTTCATCAATTAATCGGTCGATGAGGCTAAAAGCCGGGAGGCCTAGAATTCAAAAGTTTCAATTGACTGTAATAAGTTACTCCATTTATTCCTCGACATGCTGTTCAATCACATTCAGCAATAAAATATTTGCTGTCGGCTTATTTAGTGGGGGCCATTCTCCCATTAAATCGTCATAAGTAAACATTTGAAGTCCAAGGCGATATTTCGAACCAGGAATCTGATTCTTGGAAGGCTAGCTCAATGGCTCGTATAGTGATATCTGCCAAAAAATATGACTGTTTAGGGTGTGGAAATTGCTATGAAATGTGGCGGGTAATTTGCAGTGCCGAATAAGTCCATTAGATGAGCAAAGATTGCTCTGAATTCACTATCATGCTAAAATCAACAATTTTTTATGGTATCGTTTGCCCGATGTATACTTTTTGAAAATCTGTGATTAAGTCGGTTTACACACAGCTTTTAAATTTAAATACCAGATTTATTAGACGAGGCTATTAAGTTTATTTCACTCTAAGGGTAGCCCTGCTTATTTGAGACTTCGCCATAAAACTGCTAACCAAATGAACTGCCCTCTAGGAGCGCAACCTTCATCCATAAGTCCATTTTTTCAGTATTTCGTTAAAAATATGCGTTTGCGGAACATTTTAATACATAATTAGTCCCTTCAGTTAACTGTAGAGTTGAAGGAAACACATGGAACCCCCCTGCCACACACCCCTGAGGTTCCACACACCCCTGGGGTGGCTTGCAGGGTATTTTGTAGATGTAGATGGAAAAGTCGTATAGTAATTGATCTATAAATCATTATTGGAGTTTTGTCCTAGTTCGGTATTTATGTTTCGAATGTAGTTTTGTACATTTGCTGTTTTATTATAAAAAGTGATTTGTCATATTAATAAGCACTTTTAGATGCACTGCAAAGTTCATGATTGTTTTTAGTTAGGATCGGTGTGTGATGTAATGGAAAGTCCTTGTGTTTAACGAGGCATGATCTGCAATAACATCTCAAGATTTTAAATATTTTAGTGCCTTATTTAATCAACGAGTGAAGTAAGGTCGTGATTTCTCCTTTTCGTAATTAACTAATGCAAAACGTTCTAGCATGCCCGTGGCGTGACTTGAACTCGCTACCTTTGAATGAAATCTATTCAAATAGGCCCGGCATGGTGTAACCATTGGACATCCACGATGAAGGAGAAACAAGCACTGTGATTAAACTTTTAAAACTTGGGAAACGGCTAAGTTTGTTCTTTCGTCACAGATACCGAGACCTTGGGTCAGCAGGCTTGCGCATTGCTCATTAAGCTAACGTGACCCACAAAAAAGACAAGATGGCGTAACAGAGTGATATTGAATATTCATTTTGTGAATAAAATAGGCACTAGCGCTGTGGGAAGTCTCTGTGATAAAACAAACGACGAGAGGCATACTAGACTGACTTAATAGACATACTCCTGGGCGTAATGACTTCATGTAGATGATCGTGGATGGAGGAACGAACTGCATGTTTTGGTTGCGAGGAAAAGAGTGGGTACACATCTAGAAGACGACGGTGGACTAACATCAAAGATTGTTTTCCTGGCATGTGGAGTAATCTATCAGGTCAGATATTCACAATGTTTTGAAGTACCCCGCAAGGAGAGAACAATCAGATTAATCCACAGCCTAGCAGGTAGAAAGATAATCCTATAAAATTTCTTTTGTTCGCCGACTTTGTCACTCCAATCAATGAAATTTTTTCGGTGCTTATCGAGGTCTCTTAATGCTTAACTCGGAAGAAGTTATTCGCATCCCTCGGAATATTTTACCGATGAAATTTTGTAATTACACTTCATTCTGACGTGATTTTCGAGCAAGTTTAGGAATAGCTCTACGAGGGACGATGGCAGAGTCCGCAGCGGAAATACTGGCAATGGCTGAATACATTTCTGATGCGTTATCCGTACTGATAGACGTCTGCGTTACATGTAGAGAATTATAATCAGGAATGGTAGAGGCTGCTTTGTAGGACGGAGCTGGTGCAGGTAAATTTTGGAATAGAAAGCAGCCGACGTTGATGAGTTCTTTACTGTTTGCTGGCATGAACAATGCCATGGGGAATGTGCTCATGAAGTTGTAGAGGCGGGGATACGAAGTGCTTGTTGGGCCACATTAGGTCTGCGGGCCATACCTTCCCCGGTCATGTGGTATGATGACGTGCCTCTCTCTTAATCCATCCTAGGTAGCCGGGTTTTCCCACACATCGCATCTTTAGGACAGATTTAAATAACAAAACGGGAGAAATTCACTGAAGAACAGAATTATTCTTTCCGTGCTACATTCACGACCACAACAAGAGCAGACCGAAAAGAGAAGTATCAGGCGTGATATGGTGGAATTTCAACATAATGAAGATTTAAATGGCAATTTTCACTGGATAAAGATTTATTGCGACCTAGGTTTCGACGCACTACATCATCATCAGATCAAGGCCGAGCTAATTCGAACGAATCACGTATTGCTGATCATCTACTTTTTCCTCTACTCTTCTTTTTGATGCTGGTGCCACTGCCCTTTTGGCTTGCAAGGTAGTACGTGGATCTAGGTGGTATGTGGAATTATGTCTCATTATTATGTAGGTTCATTTTTCTTTAAATTGAGGCCAACTTAATAAAATTCTAGGTTAAGTGATTTTTCGCTCAGACTACCTTAAAATGAAGCGATTACAATCATTATGGGGTAGGAAATGTGAAATAATAGGCATGTCCTAAATATGAATGTCCTACTTAGTTTCTAACAATATTCAGTACTTCTGCTTCTATTTTCCTTAAAAAGAATATTTTTCCGTGTTTCAAGAAAAAATCATCCATTTTCTTAATTGAAGGGACTTATTCACTAATGAGTTCATCGATCGGAACTATTTGTACATTATGTTCGGATTTTAAATATTTGCATTTGGATTAAAACATGCTTTTATGTTCAGCTGCTCAAAATTGACAGGATCCTTATTAGCGGGTGAACTAATAGTAGTCCGCTGCATATGATTCAAAAGCAAGAACAGTATTTATACTACTTTAGGTTGACTCTAAGCTAGCTCAGGAGCTAGCTTAGAGTTGATCGCAAGAATGCCTTGAGGCCATGTTATTTGAATGAATAGTAATGTTGTCCCAGCGTTGCAAGTATAATTCGTGAACCTAAAGTTGTATAAATACTGTTCTTGCTTTTTAATCATATTCGGCGTGAGCTATGATTAAATCATATTCGGCGTGGGTTATGACCGTTTCTACGTAATTCTTCTCCGAGTGTCGCAATTGATTGAGTGTATTGGTAAAAGTTCGTCGGCGTGAATTATGGCCACGTGACTTATTGTGACCATTTCAACGTCATTCTTCTCCGAGTGTCGGAATTGTTCGACTATCGTAGTGGACTGAGTTCTCGCGGGGAACTGTGTCATTTCCTTTCATGTTCATCCTCGTTCGTTTTTTTAATTGGATACTTTGAGTACCGAGGGACTGCTGCTGACACGTAGTCATTAACTTAAACGAAGTAACCCGTTTAGGATGTTCTCAAATGTGCGAAATTCGCCTTGGAGAATGGTTTGTTAGGGCAGGTATTCCTACCTGGACCCCCTGTTTGAACGAAGTCTTTGAATTGAGACATTGGGATTTATGTAGTAGTCTTGTTTCTTGCGAAAAAAATTCCACCTGACGTGGCTATTCGCGCAATTTGTTCGTAAATTAAATGAATAGTGCAGTGCTTTTTAAAAATAATTTCCATTTACCATTTTTCTAGATAAATCATTTCGGTACTTACACCTTTGTTTTTGGCGTATGTACCGCACGACTTATCCATTCAATATGGCAGATTGCATTTAATTATTTCAGTACTCCCCGGTGCTTTTGTATCGTATGGTTCCATTTATTCTCCTCCTGAATCAATGCCTTGCGACGAACGAGCCCTCCGTCCTCAGCTGGTGGTGCGCTGTCTGAATCCTCCGACCACTTGGCTCCTCGGTGTATTTCCCCGCGGAAATTCAACTCCGCGTAAGACTCGTGACCAGCGTCCTGAAACTTGGCCTCGGGGCGAGACAGACGTTAGTGGTTCATTGAGATTCGTTGCCCTCTTGTGCGACAATTTGTCTTGGGAGACAGTGTAGCGCGTCTGAACTAATTGCAAATGAATGTAGACCATTTCGTCATCGCGTCGTGCTCCCTCGGTTAATTTTTTGAAACGGCGACCTAAGTGATCTCGCTGCATCTTTTTTTTTCTTTTTTTAGTAGACCATAAATTGCCCACATGTACAAGACGTCACTAACTTCGTGCTAGCAAAATACGTCTTCCCGTCTTTTGGCTCTTTCCTGATTGGCTATACATCCCGTATCGGGGTTTGTGCTTAAAACCAACCGGATGGCCATTTCCTCTCTCCTTCTTTTCCTCAATCAGCGAGGAAGAAATTACTTCCAGTATCATGCCGTTTTAAGGCACTGAGAAGTAGAAGTTATTTATTCTGTTTCTAAAGAGTTTATTGGATAATAGGTTATTCTTTACTTTCAAGCGAAGGCAAAACGCTTTAAAACCATGATTTCTAAAGTCTAACTCTAAATATTTGTGAAATTCCAAGTTAATGAAATGGCAATAAACTCTTTGAATTGCCTCCTATTGAATTAGTTAATGAATTAGTGACCGTGCATTCACTCACTCAGTGATTCAACCCGAAGGTTAGTTTTTGATAGGTGAGAGTAGAGCTCACCCCGGACTAAGCCACAGGCGTGTGAAATTCAGACATTCAGGGTAGGGGGGCAAGTTCCTCTCCCTGGGCCACCTCGCACTCCGAGGATTTTTTTTGTCCAGGGGCGTCTAAAGGCTTCACCCGGAACAGTACATTAGTGACAGCCAAATTTACTCTTAGCATTGACAAACCTCAAAAACCACGAAGAAGTGTTTGTTTGTTTCATAGGGCTGATTTCGTCGACATTTAATTGGAGCTTCGGAATTATTTCAGTAAATATCAAGAAAAGAGCTTAACCCAAGATACTGAGTACGAATTTATGAATGTAGAGTCAGTTAGATACTTAGGGGTTTCTCTTGTCCAGGACCTATCTTAGGAGCGTGTATTAGTAGAATATTCGGCTGATGATAATGTGAAAAAATGTGACGAGAAGGTTAAAGAGCGTTGTTACTCTTCTCTAGTTCGGCTTCACTTGAAGTAAGCGGCTGGCGGCAAAAAGCCGTCACGATAAATTTAGCATTTGGACCAAATTATTAAATGAATTTGAGTTAGAATACTTTACAGATCGAAGGGGAAAATGTAAGCTGAAACATTGGTTTAAGCTCGAAGCGGAATAATTTTTGGAATACATCTTCCATATGTTGATATTACCAACGTATTACCATAGAACTGTTCACAAGAATAAGGTTAAGGAGATTTTTTCCTTGAATCTCCTACCCTCGCTTAGTAAAGCATATTATTACTTGTGTGCAATAAATTTGCTGACTTAATTTATAATAGGTAACACCTTACCGTGCTGAAAACGACTCGCAAGATGGAAAGATATGGGTTTTCGGGTATTCTACCGCGAACGCCCCAAAAATATTGACGTTCGCGGTAGAATACCCGAAAGACCAGATATTTCCAATGAAATACTCCGCGGAAGCCTTCACAAGGAGTTGTAGTGGTTCTTCGTATTTTTTTCTCTTAGAGTCCTTCCGCGTGCGACTTGGTTACTTTACTCGGTCATTGTGTTATCTGCCGCTTATCTCTCCCTAATTTTATTTATGCTTACATTACGACTTAAAAAGGATTTTTATCTTGGCCGAAAAATTTCGGTCTTAAGCCGTTATGGGCGGACGAAAGGGATTATCTAGTAATTCGTTAGATATGTTGTACTATTTTATTGGGAATGGTGTTTAGGTTAATCTTTACCAGTTACTGTTTACTGTTTTTTACGTTTGCTGTTGTGGATTTTCTAAATAGGTTATGTAGCTCGTCACTTGTTTTTCAACGTGGTGATGAAGGTTTGGAGCTGTCACCATATCTTGCTTTTCGTGCTTGTCGCATCTGTTATCGCACAGCGTTTTGGACTCCTGCTTATCTTTATTATGCCGTTAAACCACTTTCGTGGGTCCTAGAACAAACCTTCCCTCCCCTGTGAGGACTGATTATGGGTATCTGTTGTGCCTTTAGTCGTTATTCTTTTCATCACAAGGTTAATCCTTATGTCAGTATAATTATGCTAACACTCGTGTCATTTTTGGCTAAGGTGTTGCAATATTTCCTTCGACGTCGTTTTGTTCGTCATATTTCGTCGAGAGCACTCAAAAGCTAACATGCTGGCGACTCCGCAGAGGCGTTCCTTAAATTAAAGTTTCGTGGCGAATATATTTTTATTATTATTTGCATTAAAAGTATTTCGTGGCTATTTAGCTGGATCTTCTTGCGATTTGACTCTTGTGGTCATGTCTAGGACCTTTGAGTGGTACCCCTGCTTTTAATACCGTACTGTAGTTTTTTTATTTACGTGCCTACCGCGTTTGAGTATCGGCGATGTACTATTTTGCCGTTATGCCGGGTATGTTATGTATGTATATACTCTCTTCAATTCTAGTTAATGCAAAAAATGGTTCGTAAATCTCATTTTCTGTTCTCTGCCATTAATTTCTCACCATAGTTCTTAAGTATGTTTGTCCCGAGTTTCACATTTTAATTTAAAACATTAAAATGTCCTGTGTTACTGTTTATTAGTTTTTCCCTCCAATCTGGAGTTCGTCATCTTCAATTTATCATCGGTTTTGCCATGTCGTCTTCGTGCATGCTTCGTCTTTAATTTATGCCTACGTCTTTCACGATTGCGTAATTAATTCTGACTTAAAATTCATTACTCAAAAATGTCATTTAAGATTGCGAGCCCATGGAAAGGGAAGGAATTCCGCTGTCCCTCTCCTGTTGATAACTCCCGGAGATCCTTGGTTTTCTTTCCCCGGAAAATATTTATCACAAGATAAATCCGCATTTATTTGACGCTATGATTCACACGCCGCTTGAGTCTTGCTCATGCGTTCGTCCGTGCTCGGGTGGTGAATATCTCGTGTGAAACGCATCGTTCTTCCTTTCAGGCGGGCTGTGCTCACCGCCGCCATGCCGAGCTCCCGGATCAAGCACCTCCTCCACTGCTCTCTACTCATCACTGTCGTCGTTCTGTTCGAGCTGGGCACCGGTGGCTTGAGGCTGTGGGGTGATGGACCCGCTGCTGACTTGAACCCTTGGGAAGCCTACGGCACCCCCGTCACCATCCTCCTGTACCTCCTTCGGCTCGTGGCCTTACTCCCCCTTCCCCAGGTCCTCTTCAACTTCTTCGGCCTCACCTTGTACAACGCCTTCCCGGACGGCGTGGCACTCAAAGGATCACCCTTGCTCGCGCCCTTCATATGCATCCGGGTGGTCACCCGGGGCGATTACCCTCAGCTCGTCCGCAACAACGTCATTAGGAACCTGGAGACGTGCGACAGGGTTGGGCTGGAGAACTTTCAGGTCGAGGTGGTGACGGACAAGGCCCTGAGGCTGGGGCCCTTGGCGCCGCCGCAGCAGAGGCGGCTCCGGGAAACGGTAGTCCCTTCGAGTTACCGACCCAAGAGCGGGGCCATGTTCAAGGCGAGGGCGCTGCAGTACTGTCTCGAAGCTGGGGTCAACGAACTGACCGACACGGACTGGGTTGTCCACTTGGACGAAGAGACTTTGTTGACGGAGAACTCGGTCCGCGGCATCCTAAACTTTGTGCTAGACGGCAAGCATCACTTCGGCCAGGGACTTATAACGTACGCCAACGAGGAGGTGGTGAATTGGTTGACCACGCTTGCGGACAGCTTCCGTGTTGCCGACGACATGGGGAAGTTAAGATTGCAGTTCAACGCGTTCCACAAGCCTCTGTTCAGCTGGAAGGGTTCATATGTCGTAACTCAGGTGAGTGTTAACTTGATTGAGTCGTACTTTGATCTCGCGGCATGTTTCATCCACGTCTGCGTATTCGATGCACCGCGCAACCCACCTCCAGGGTGTGTGGCACGGGGTGATTTGTTTTCATTAAATGGCGCGGGAATGTTATAATTTTAAGCTTTATTGTGACGTACTCCATAGTAGTGCCCCATTTTAATATATATATCGTTATAATTAATGGAAAAAGTGGGAAAAATACCTGCCTATGCTGGGCTTTAAAGACTAGTACTTGTTTTTTCCTTGTGAGTTGGTGTAGCGAATTCACAAACTGAGGTAATTTATATTTAAAAAGAAACTATAAAAAATGTAATATGCTGCTCTGAGCATCATATGTGGTTTTGGAAGCAAGTATTTTGAAGTCAGTAAGTTACTCTTGGAAATGAGTCTAAAACATTCATGCCGTCAGCTATTTTCTCTAGTTTCTCTTCGTTCTTCGGAGGATCTGACCCCCGTCAAGATTTTCGTTGTTTTAAATTGATGAGAAATATGATATTAATATGTTTTTACTTACTGTCATCGCCGTGGTGGCAGGTGGCAGTTATTTTCTTTATTCGTTTATATTTTAGCTCCATGACCTTGTTGTGATCTTTACTTACAATCCAGAGGGAATGTTAAATCTCTGTGAAGGTCTCCGTTCTCTTCTCATTGCGACAGACCATCGAAATTACATAACCACCAGCGCTTATGGTGTAGGTATGCAGCATGTCAATGTTAATGGAACGCGTAATCCCGATAAAGGAATTGCTCAACTCCGGAGATGAGTCCTTTGTTTTTGCCGCCACCCGAAGAGGGATGGAGTGGTATGAAAATGTACTTTTTAGTCTTTTTTTCTTAGGTATTTACGGGCGTATTCATAGATTTCAGCTAAAACGCGCTAGTAATGCGACTAACTTAGTTGGGTATTGACAACGCTTAGTCGTATACTAAAAAAATGGTAGCCATGGATCCTTTTCAGTAAGTCAATAGGAGCTACTGACTTAGAATGCTACTATCGCCATTATCGTTGCGGAGTAAATAATTTTAAGTAGCGGCCGCCCTGGAAACAAAAAAAAGCAACGCTTGGCAACACTGTTACTGGCTTCTGCGTACGTGAATGCCTCGCATGACATGCATTAATCATGTTCAATAAAAGTACTTCAAATATGCGAATTAAAGTAGTGAATGGAAGGTCATCGTTATTACATCACATAAGGAATAAATATTTCCTTTAGAACCTTGCTTAACCGAAATAAAAGGGGTGGGTGGAACTGTTTCGTATACTCCATGTTTTGGGATTCTCGGCGTCTGTGTTTAATGTGTGGCCGCTCCGCAGGTTTCGGACATCACAGCACTTTTCCATTATCCATTACCCTTATTCTCTCATCAGGGTAACGTGGCGGGCTCGAGGCAGGCAATGAAAGTTTAAGGAACAAGAGGCCCGTCGGATGTGATCATTCTCTTAGTTCCCTTGAAGGTATTCGTGAGACGTAAGTGGCAGCTGAGAATTAGCCGCGCGAAAGCCATTTAATAAGGGGTTTATCCAGTGGTGACCTAATTAAGGCATTTAAAGTAAGCCATCTCCTTAAGGATCTTCCAGGGTTCTGATGATGTTGTTTTTGGGACGTCAGACAACATTTTTCATAGCCCAAAAATGAACTTAAGTTCTAAGCGAAGTGAGCTCGTTTTGTTTCATGATGTTCGTATAATTTGTGCTTTCTTGCTGTGGAATGCATATAAGTTTTCATGGGCACTCTGAATATGTGGCATTCCTGAATTCTCTCTGGTGCTTGTTTTACTCCTCAGTACAAGTTCTATGAAATCGATACAAGTCGGATTTCCATAAAGTATTAGTATTTATGAAAATATTAACTTTCATTTTATGCATTAAAAATGAAAATTCTAGCGGGGAAACGAACAGCACCCTTGATCGGAATATTTTTTATTATATGTATCTGATAACATTTCTCAAAATTTGACTGAAAAAAAAATTCGTGCCTAATGCGAATTCTCAACGGATATAAGTTCGCTTCCGCGAAGGGATTTCGAACAGGATTGAATAAATCCCATTCTGGTGCTACTTCTGATTACTGTTCATCGCAGCATAAAGTTACGGCGGATTTTCTCACGTGACAGTTAGTGCTGTGAACAAACCTGTCGTATAGTAGTTATCAGTTGACGGCAAGAAAAAAAATGCTCTTGTCTTTCATTTTGTCTAGCATGCGGTCTGTGAAATGTACACACATTTTGCATCTCCCTAAAACTGGGGATCGCATGGGTTAGGAACTGGTGCGTAATGCCTAACGCGGAAAAGAGCCCAGCATGTCACAAGCGAGTGGGTTGTGGAAGAGTGGTGGGCGTAGGTGGAGCTCCAACCAGCGGATGCTGTGGATCAAATCTTTCAACATTTTTCGCGTTCCGTGTGTGTACTCCGACGTCAGGTATCTTGAAAGCGGGTGAATAACGACTGGCACCAAGTGTCCTGCTACTAGTTGCTTAAAAACTCATCCGGTTATAGGTGAAAATGATGGTTCATTACCAGGGACGTATTTATGACCTATGAGGCCCCCGGTGGAATCTAGAATGAGGCCCCAATATTATAGTCTTGCAACCTGGCAGCTTGACAAAGACTTTTCCTTGCTTATAAAGGCAATACATAAAGAGTGCAAATATACATCAATATTAATACTCTGGCGCCAGGTTACTTACAACTATAGTAACATTTTTTCATTCAGTAAACTGCAAATCCAAGTGTGCTATAACTCTCGCGAGGCCCACAGCGCTCGCGAGGCCCCAGGCGGCCGCCGGGTACGCCGTATGGCAAATACTGCCCTGTTCATTACCTTCGGATGAGTTATTTTGTGTTGAAGGCTATGTGAATGAGCCCATCTATGGTAGAACTTTAACTTATGGTCACTTCAAAACTTAAACTATTAACGAACTCCCGTTTTTATCGCGCTGACTATTGTGCTTGATTTTGCAGTTTTGTTTAATATGGGATATTTTTAAGATGTTGCGACTGTTGAAACTTTTTTGTCGTTGTTTATTTTAGTTTTTTTTATTTATGTATCAAAATTTCGTAACAGATAAATTGCTCTTGCATTTTCCGGTCACATGCTTTCAACTAAAGTTCAAGGGTACGAATTAACCTTGTGATAAATTCAACAGATCAGGCGAGATATCGTGGAAGTTCTTCATAATATAAGAGAAACAATTGCACTTTTCCACAAATTGCTTTAATGCGTTCCACGCGTTTTGGCTCACAGAGCCATCACCAGGTACACGACTCCTGACTCTGTGAGCCGAAAAGCGTTGTACGCATTGAAGCAATTTGTAGAAAAGTGCAATTGTTTCTCTTATTAACCTTGCGATCTTCAGTCTTAAGGAAGATTAAGATTTGACGGAACATGCGTGACCTTTATGGGCCTCTCACCCGAGAATAAATATATCTTTCTGCCTCTGCGACCACTACGCTTTACCGCGGATCATGTGAACATCATTCCGCTCTCCTGTAGGTTTCCCGGTCCCTCATTCCGAAATTCCGTTTTCCCCAACTTATTGTTAGTGATAGAATTAATTAATTTTTGTTCTGTCATTATTTTCTCATTTTCATTTTTGCACGCTTTTAAAAATGTGAGTGTGATCAATGCAAATATTGAGGATTGTCCATTTGGGCTTCGTTCTCACAATTGCGTCAATGTGTTTTGAAAGTTTAGGCATTCCTAGTCATGGCGATATTTCTTTGTGTGTTCGATTGTTATTTTATGTGCGTTTCGTTTACCCTGCAGATTTGAGTCTTAAAGAAGCTACCTACTTGACTCACCATAACGCGTGAGTGATAACGGCTTTAATTTGATAGGAAAAGAGGTGAAGTATTTTCTGTTTATGTGGAAAAGAATCTCTTATATCGAGAATGAGAGATATTTATCGCTATGGAAGGAAAGTCCCGTTTGATCATGAGCCCTGTTTTATCTGCGGTTTAGTTTGATTGGTGAGCTCACCGACATCTTCACGGAAAGGCTTGTCATACACGTTCGGGATAAGAGGGCTAGTTTCTTTCCCAAAGCCACCGTGGTTTTCTGCGAAATGGACGTGGCCATAATATTGCGTTGCTCGGTCATCTTGGTGATTTGAGTCAGAAGCCCTCCAGTATATATCCGAATGCTCTTACCACTGTTTCGTCACGTCGTCGAAAGTATATGTTTTTGTGGAAACTCCAAATTGTAAACTGTTTTTACATCTGCAATCATATTGAATGCGTTATTAGGTTGATCCTGTTCCCTGTGAAATAGAAAATGTCATTCGCTAACTTGGTCGCACTCCTCGATAAAACATAGATACATGTAGCGAATTATGTCAGCCGTACGAATAATAGTTTCCGTGTAGGGACAGTACCTTCTTCACTCCTTTCCTCGCCTCGTGTAGTTTCCCATGTACCGTATTAGTAATTATAGGCAAAATTAATGGACATAATTTCACTGATACATTTGACGATGCTAATGCTACAATCTGTTGAATTTGTTTATCTCCATGATACATTTGGGGATCAAGTTAGTCCAACATAGTGTGACTTTGAACAAGTTGTCTAGTTTATTTAATTCATATTGCATTTCATTTCCATTTGGTTGGTATGTTTTCATTGAGGGAGCATCCACAAGCTTCTAAGCTAGCAAAAGCTGCTTAACACATCTCTTTGGTGTTAATCAAAGGCCAGTTTATGACTGAAGTTTAGGGAAATCGTTTCCGATTTGACTAACTCCTAAATGTTTGAGTTTTCTGGCACATTATTCCCCAGCGAGTAAACTTGGTGACGTCTCGTAAATGATGCTCATACAATCATCAATTCTCATTAATCTCGATTGCTGGGTCAGATTTTATGTTTTCAAATTATTTAAAATAAAATATATAGGTATTACTTAGGCCACCAAGTGAGGTTACTTAATTGGCTACTGAACGGTTGTGCGTGAATTTTACTATAGTATCCGAGGTTTTTTTTAGATTGAAGATAATTAAATCCATTGCCCGCATCATCTCAATTGGGAATAGCTTATTCTGGTTTTCATTGTTTCCTTAACCAAAAATAAATTTCAGTGCACACTGAAGTTCACTGGATGATTAGAAGTCTTTGTCTCCAATATATCGAGTAGGTTCTTTGACGATTTAATTAAAAGAAGGAACGGTGTTTTTTAATTATTAATTGAGATGCTGTACTGAACTGCAGGATTTTTCTCTTTTATTTTGTAGCTATGCTCCGCTGTTTTCTCGTTCTTTTCATCGATGCGGAATTCCAGCATGTTTCTGGAAAACTTTGTTAAATATTTTGTAACATTCTGATGAATGTACATCCCATCCCTCCCGAAAGCTTGTTGGGGATAAAGGTTTTTCTTTTAATGTTTAATGTTGTGATAAGTGTCGGTTACATGCCCCCTTTCAAATCCAAGGTCCCGTTTCTCTTTTCGTCGACCGCTTTTCTCCGCGCGTGAGTTTCAAGAGAATTTTAACGTAATGAAGTGGGAACGTCGGATTGATGTGACGGGAGGCACAAGAACGTGTGACTTCTCAAACCAGGCGTATTCGTATCTGCCGTGATTTAATTAGAAGAGATACGTCCCCCCAGGGTATATTCTAGACTGCTGGACGTTATTGGTGGCAGGTGTGGAGATCTCAGTTATAAAAATGAAAAAACTGTCATTTGGATCAGATCTTTATAGTCACGAACTCCGTGAATTTTGATGCATTTTTTTTATTCGCGGTCACGTCTTAATTGTTTTAAACCTATATAAATGATATAAATTATCGTATAAGCCATTGTAAGATTGAACATTTGAATGTGTAAATCAGAAAATGCAATCTTAGGTTTCGAGATAACCGGAATTACGAAACACATTTTTTTGTTCCTGTTGTTGCATTTAAAATGAAAGGAAATAACATAGCAAAAAAATATTCATTAAACGCAAAATCTGCAATTATTGCCCACGCATGCTATCTACAGAGAAGTTTACTGCAATTTCAATTTCTTCATTCTGTTTTTCAGACTTTTTGTGTCAGTAAGTTTGTAACCCATCCCAGTTCACGAAACCCTTAAGTGCTCTAAAGTGACACGCAATTTGGAGATTTCTAAATTATGCCATCGGAAGGGCTTTTCGTGCTAGACTGGTCATTTTCTCTGGAAAGATAGTAGTTTTGGCTTGAACAAAATGCTAAGTTAATGGAATTTCTCAAGTCTTAAATTTTAGTAATCTTTTTACTTATCTTCAACTGTCACTTGCTTCAGCCACGGGATGAAAATTTATTTATTGCTTCTGAGGATGATATTCCGGTTAAATAAAGAAGAATGTCTCATGAAAGTCGTAACTATGTACTCCTAAACGTTCTTGTTTTTTCCCCATACCGTCTTTGCGCTTTCACTTACACTTCTGTTACTCAATTAGACACATTAGGTTTTACTATCGCTTACCCAGCACCTGAAATTGTTGCTGCAATGCATAAACTCTGTAGTAGAGTTATGCGTAGCATTTCATCCTATGGTCTGTGGTTGTTTGTTGAACGTCCCGTAATTAACAAGTTATGCTTATCGGCCATCCTGGTTATTTTTATTATTTAAAAGGAAGTGGATATTGTTCATATATCTTTTTATGCTGGCATTTATTGTCATGTCAAAAAGTTCCCGATGTTCCCCCACGGAGTATCTTCCGTATTATTTTTTTTCGCCTTTCGTTTTATTATTTGGTAAAACGATAGTAATTGTTTACTCTTCCATAAATAATGTATCTCATCGGGAACTCCGTTGTCTTACTTCATTAGGAATCGTATTGTTAAACACTTAAAAGAGTGCATGCCTAGTTTATATTTATTAAAGCTTATATTTCCGATATTCGTTCTCCGTGCACTATCAAGTTTCAAACAGCTTTATGGCGTTTTATTCATATGGCGTTTAATAGATAACGATGATAGTGAACTCCGTGGTGTTGACTCACCATCGGCTCCACACCCTTACTGTGACTTGAGATTTACTCTGCAGGTTTAGATGGAGACATCGACGTAGATCATAGGGCTTTGGGCCGGTTAGCAAGTGTAAATGTATTCGTGAGGCACGTCAGTGTGGCAGATTTCGTTGAGAAGAATGATGTGAAGCCCAAGGGTTAATCACGTAATATATTATTTATTCATTATTAGCTTTGGGAAACATGCTCTATTCTCCTACATCTCCGTGTACTTACTACACCACGAGCCACCGCAAGTACTTGTGTTAGGGATGATAAGACTAAGGAAGACTGGGAATTGGAAGGGTAAAAGACGAAAACTCAGATGCATAAGTACTGATTTTTGTATAGTCGTATTTTTATCAATCGTGGTGCGCGAGAAGAAAGAATTGCCTAATCTATCTGTTCGACCATTGTATATTTCATATTTTTTCTTCCCCAAATGTATACTACGGGAGTGAAATAATATCATCCGTGTCTACTTGATACTCCTGAAGTTTTTTTATGAACTTCGGCGTAGCGTGTAACCTTTAAGTCTCCAACGACTCTCATTGTCAGCCCATCCCCTCCAGTAGTTTTGTCACGCTTCCTGCGCGCTCATGGCAGATTTTAACAAAACGGGCGGCTTTGTCTTTGCATTTTTTCCATCTCATTGATCACATCTTCCGATCCTGGGCCTTAAATGCTTGCGACGTAGTTAAGTGTTTGGCCTAACGAGAGTGTGAGTGTGATTCTTGTTCTTCGTGTTTACTGGTTGATAAGTAGCAGTACCTGTCTTCGTGCTTACGTTGTTCAACGTCATATTCGTTTCGGGAAATAATCTACAGCATCTTCTCTTGTTTTATTTTTTCTTTGCAGTAAGCTTCTATAATTTTAGGAAATCAACGAATGATCTTCATCTTGTCAGAGCATCCCGTGTTTTGCTACATCCGATGTTTGTGACCCAGTTTCCTTCCCTTCCCCTAATGAAGTCCTCTCCTCTGACTTTTCCTCTCTTTTTTCACTTGCCATTGAAGAGGTCCTCTTGTTTGAGCGTGTATTTTTTTCACGGCGAATCTGTGAGCCAAATCGCCTCCACCTCCGGAAAGAGTGCCAAGAGAAAAAGAGGCTCACGGGTCTTTGCGTGGAAATAATGCCATCCATTCGCTCTACCCACCCTCCCTCCGTCTTCGTTTGTTCTTTCCTCCCCTCTGTTTGTCACATCAAAGTTCATTTCTGCCCCTTTTAAAAGATACATTTGCTGAATTGATTCAGTTGTTTTCCTCTGGGAAATGCTTTACTTGACTACATCCTTTTGAGTGGAACAAGTGAATACTATGGTAGCATTTTCACGAGTGTGCTTGTTTTGTATTTTCATCAAATTATTACTCATCTACTGTCATAAATTTGAAGATAGACTTGCTGAATCTCTCCACTTCACCCATCTAACACTGTTTTATTCTTTCATAACTTATTTATTCCTTCGTATATTCCTTCATTTTAACGATCTTTATTGTTTTCCTGACGTAGATATTCCATACCTGGCTTTTCTCGGTAATTCATATCTACTATTTATTTAATCCAAACTGTCTTAAATATGAGCTTGCGTAGCGGTTTTTTGGAAATGGGAAAGAAATTGCAATCTGATTAATACATTTTGCCATACCATTTGAAATCGGCGATTTTTTACTGTATAACTGTAGTAAAATTATACTGTGAAAAACTGCCCTACAAGAATTGATGGTTGACACTATGGTACCCCAGGACCTTCAGTGTGCTTTGTACATTTCTATTTTGTTTACCTTCTCTTGGAATGAAATCCTGGCTGAGCCACTGACTGCAGATACCATACTCGAGTTATTTCATGGCGGTTTTGTTCCTTGCTACTTAGACTGGCCAAGGCTACTAACTGCATTTAACTTTATTTGTTTTACCTTTTAGGGTAATTTATAGAGGTATTTCGAACCCAAACGCATCTGGCTATGGGCATTTGGTATTCTGTTTGAAGTTAAAGTTATTCGGCGGTTGAATATCTATATTCAATTTGCCTTGTTATTGCTTTTAATTTCTAGACCAATGCAAGTGTCATAACTATTCATGGTATTGCCATTAACCTTAATCTAAAGAGTTATGTGTACGCGATGCTACTAAGAAATTTTAATCATTGTGTTGTGCGTCCAGATGTTCATTTCTCCAGAAGTTTCATTGAACGATAGCTGTAGTTTTGGTTTTTCGTGGATAAAATATTTGTTGTGCTGTTATGGGTACCAAATATATAATTTCCAATCAACTGAGTGTTAGGCTTATTGCTTAGAAAGTAACAATTGTGTACATTTGATAAATAAGGATGCTCCTTAATGCTTGTATTCTTCCTTGCCTCTGCCGTGTATGAGAATGGTCCACGGTCTACCAAAGATGTACTTAATCAGTTAAACCCTCAAGAGAGCATAATTGAATGAAAGGACATTTGATTTACTCTCTGTGAGTTCTGAATAATGAATTATCTTTCGCTTTAGCTTTCCTTTGTCCAGTAGTTATTATGCCTTTTTGAATCCATCTGGCCCTTGGCGAAAGTCACTTAGTCTTTCATACAGTCATTAACGGTCGCTTTTAAACTTCACCGTTGAGTTCCCTCAATTTTCATCAGGCAAGTGGAATAGATTACCTCGTTGCATTGGCGGGTAAAAATTGCTCTGTCCGAGATGTTCCAATCGATGCCAGTGAAAGGGTTTTTAGTGTCTGTCGGAGATGTAATTCGCATTTGGTCTGACAGGTGATTATTGATTTTGGGGAGGAGTGGTCCTGGTGTCCCCTCGAAGAAATCTTGAGTTTCGCGAGGTTGAAAACGAAGCTACATCGATAAGATAAATTCCGGCGATGCCGATTACTTACCGATCTAAGATTTACCCTTAAACTATGATAGTGTAATATCTTCGGTGTGATTTGTGGACACAGGTTTTTTATGCTCTTGTTATCACTTCGTTATTAGTAATTCGAGAGACCTTTGAATAGCTAGAAGTGTAAACGTTTCTTATTCATTGAGGATAGAAGAGTTACTGCTCATTTTTATTACTATTTAATATACCGAGTCGTCTTTTGTTTTTTTATTCCCATAAAAATCAAAATTTGTGTGTTTCGCAATCAACCTTAGGAATAAATGTGAAATTTTGCTTTAAGATTTCTATGGTTGTATTGCTATCTGAATAGTATTTAAAACTTTTAGTTGGCGACAAAGTTTCAGCCGGACACATGTATATTCGCCGTAATAGATGTAAATATATCCCGCAATGCAAGATCTCTGCCACCGCGGTTGGTGCTTCTACTGGCGGTAATCGTCGAGATAAGCGAAAGCGTGTATTTCCGTTATTACCGGCTGTTGTCCGTAATTCTCTTCATGATGGCGATGGCACTAGGAGGAAGATTCGCCTCCCCGGAGGTTTACGTAAACTACGACGCCGAATGGACGATTACTCGAAAAGGGGTGATATTCCGTATGAAGGATGAACGTAAATAAATCATTAAATAATAATTGTTGATATGAAAGATAATTATTACACTAAGACTTCATTTTAATAAATACCAAGCGGGAACAAAGTTGAAGGACCTAATCCAAGATGCCGAATAAGACGTTATACAGCATGCATAGATCTTCAGGGCCTTAGGGAGAATCAAGTCGTTGACCTATTCTGTCTATTACGGTCGCGCTTAAACTTCGCTGTTAAGTTCCCGTAGTGAATGTCAGTCAGGGGAGCTAGATTATCTTGTTGCACCAGAGGGTAAAAATTGTATGTACTATGCGGTATGCAGAGGCGGCTTAAGGTTCGTGCGACTCGGGCAACCGTCAGGGGATCCGCCTCACAATCAGTGGTGTCGCCTAATTGAGATCCAACCGAAACAAACATCGACATTAAATATATTTGCAACGACAATACTTTTATCAATTATAATAAAACACTTCATGAGGAAGTAATATCTACTATAATAATCACCGATATGTATATAATATATGCCAGTAACTTTCACATAGGAAATACACGTGAAGCTGAATCTTCATTTGGTTGCACATCTTTTTTTATTTGCAAAATAAAAATAGAAATAGTGGTTTTCTGAAATTGGGAAAGGTACAAATAGAAAGAAAATAAAATAGAGGTTCTAATTCCTTCAACCTAATTTTGTATAACGGTCAAAATTCCCAAATGTTTGCTAAAACGTAACGATTTTTCACAATATGTTAGCGTTTTTGAGTTATCTTACCCGTAACGACCATACTCACTGTTTAAGTCGAGACTCCGTGTATATATCTCAATGTCAGTATTAACTCAATGAATCTTTGCACCGAATAAGATATTAATGGTTTATTACAGTCAATTTAAATTATAATATTTTAAATGATAAATCGAAATTTTATTTTTGCTACTAAATGATAAAATGTTTATTAAATGTCATCGAAAAATGTTACTTATTTAGTACGCAGTCAGGCGCAGTGTTGATTTTTCCCCCTTCACGTTGAATTTCAACGGGCACCTTCTCTAGTACTTAAATATTTGCCTCTACGTGATACCCTGCGAGCCTCTCACGGGCGTGTGGCAGGGGGTTACTCCACACCTGACATGCGCTAACCGTTCAACACTATAATTTTGGTATTAGCTATTTCACTTAATAAACTGTAAAGTGACGTGAATAGAAGGAGATTAAAAATTTAATACGGCTTTTAACTCGTACTCTACTCAATGCGGATGAACGTTGCACATGCACATCAGGGGAACTTTTTGTTATAGTTCAGTCATGCTAAAATGCAAACATGGTTAAAATTAACAGGTATTATACGTACAATTAGCATCCAATGCAGAAATGAAAAGATGAAATAAACTATAAAAAAACGACACGACCCATCTGTACCGTGTACATCAATTTGGCTTCGATCATATCTATTGTGGTCCCTTAATAGCACGCGGAAAAATGGCCTTTATTTAATGACAATGTCCGTCCTTCGGTCTATCTCTCTAGTCTATGGGAAGCCTCATTACAGTTTTCCCTAGGAAGGGGGCACCTAGAAGCGATCTTACCCAGTTAAAATTTTTTCTCGCCACCCCTGGGGAGATTAGCTTACGGATTCCAGTGAAGGCTTTCGAGTGGCTGCCGAAGATTTAATCCGCATTTGGTCTGAGGGCAGATTTTGTGTTCGTGCGGTTTTTGCTCGAACGCGTGCCTCCCCGAAGGTTTACATAATGTTAAGTGCTAAGCGAGCCGGCTGGCCGTCTCGGAGACTTCCCACGTGTTGTCTAAGAGGGGCATGTGCACTTGGGAGGGTGGGGGGGGAGGGATACCTCCACGCGCGACGATGCGCCGCTATGAGTGGATTCCCTCAGACGCCGTCACAGTCAAATATAGTCGCTGCGTGGCCAGCCGAGACTACCGCTTCCTGCTGTTGCCTTGGTCGCTCGCTTTCCTCTCATTGGCCGGGCGAGCCAAGGACGACGGGCCGTCCGAACATTTTCCGTGACATCAAGTGCTTTCATACTTTGGGAAATTTCGCTTTTTACTGGCATTGCGGCGTGTTGTGATTCCGACGTGTTCCTTCCTTCCCTTGGTCAGTCACAGCGTGGAAGTGGGAGGGGAAGGGGCGGATTAAGGGAGGGGGCGGCCGCCCCCCCCCCGTAATTCCCAGGAAAATAGAAAATATGGTAATCATTAAGGTGGCTCTCCAATGGAAGTTTTTATTTCACCAGCTCAATATACAATGTTTAAATATAATTGGAATGTGGTATAAAACCCGGGAGACCTGCATCTTAACAAGAATGGCATTCTTTACATCGTTTGTAAACGTTTTTCAAATTTGATTGGAGAGCTTTACTCAAAAATTTATCACATCTACTTTTATAGCCACACCAAAACTACGTTCTAAGCGCTTCATTTCTTTTAACTTTCCGAGGGAGGTCTGCCCGGACCCCCGTTTCGTTGACAGGTATTGCATACCCTTCCAGGCGCCGCGGAAAGTACTGAACCGCCCCCCCAAAACAACGACCTTAATCCGCCCCTGAGGGCTAGTCGCTTCGGGGACATGTGCCGCGCTGTCACAAATTAGAGCGGAGACCACCTCGATCCCGTCGTTGCTTCGACTTAACTCGTCGTGAATTGGTCTTGTCTTGCTACGGGAAAACTAAGATGAACTCCGCACATGGACCTTCGCTGTAATGGGTGACGCGATGAACTTTCATCTCACTTCCTACCGTGGGAGTGGTGACGTTACAGTTTTGGGCCGCGGCCAGATGTGATTAGGAGAAATAACGTGGCCGACCTTTTCATTTATTAAATGAGAATTCTCACAGAAAACAGTAATACTTTTGGTTTTCGCGTGTATTCAGCTAACGACATTTTTGATCTCGTTTTCTGCAGTCATTTATCTGAAGATTGGTTTGCTGCAGCACTCTTCTCAACTCTCCTATCAGCTTGCCGTTTTATTTCTTCTTCAGTTTTAATGTTAAAATACATCGAAATTTACTCAATGCGTTCGAACTTCGGTCTTCCTCGGTAATTTTTCCCATTCTTTTCTCCCCGCATTATATTTCGTGAGCGGCTCTTGTGCCGCAGAAAGGGTCCAGTAATTTGGTTTCTCGTACTTTGCATTTTTTATTAAAATCTTTTCTTACAACTGCGTGCAGGATTACTTCATTGGTAATTTTTCTCCGTCCATTAGCTCTTCATATTTTTTTCATAGTTACTCCACATTTACATCGCTTCTAATCTTCTTGGTTATATCGCTGTTATCGTCCAAACTTCAATGCCTTAAATGCCTAATCACTAATGTATAAGAGCTCAATACGTATGTACTTTTAGGCAAGTCAATGGCAAATTACGAGATACATGGGACTTGTTCCCCGGGTCTGTGGCATTGCGCTGCATTAAGGGCTGTGGACAAAAGCGTGGTGCTATGTGTGGTGATAGTTGTAGGGATAGATGTGGGGTTTGTGAAACCTAGTCAAATTAGGATGACGACACTAATGAAAGGCACATGTTTGGACAACTTTAGATGTCATGTTGATATCCAATAGATGAATTAGAAAACACCACCAAATTTTACGCTAGTTTGACACTAGACTCATTTAAAGAAACCCGTGGTTTCATCGCTATTCGCAAAACTTTTAACAACGAAACGGTAACCGTATGCACGAGAAGGACTGTAGCGTTTCTTATTGAGGGAGGAAGAACTTAAGCATCTGTTAGCAAAATTCTGAAATAAGGCTTTTAGTGTAAAGTTGGGTGGAAAAAACAAATATACTCCAAACCTCTAGTAAACGACTGAGTTGGAAAAAATCTTAAAAGAAGAACATGGCCTTTCTTTCTTTCTTCTTTTTTCTTTGTTCACAAAATAATTTCAAAAATTTCTCTTAAATCTGGTATGTTGCTGACAAGGTCAGTTGAAAAAGTCGTTAAAGTATTTAAATTAAAAAATTTACGGTAGAATTTTCAGTAAAATGTTAACCTTTTATTTTTCGTAGGGTTTTTACTTACTTCCATTTAGCTGGTAGCTTACGTAATAATAATAATGAAAAATATCTGCTTTCATAAGTCCAACTTAACTGGCCACAATTCGCCTGAGCGAACGACAGGTCTCGCAGAATATTAGGTGTGATGAAGTTCTACGTGTTGGAAAAAAACTTCTTTTGTGCAGTTTATCGCCAAACGATTCGTGAATATAAACCGTGGGAAATAGTTTTTTTTGCTGCTATTTATTGAAGTTTTTCGTATATGATAGAGAGATATTATAAACTTTGCTGTTTTTGTCCTACACTTCGTAGAAGTTTTGCCAGTTTTTATTCTTAGTTAAAATAAAATACGTTATACTTTACTACAGTTTTAAAACTATAGAAAAGTACTTTTTTCATTAAGTGTTACGAACTACAAGTTATTATGTTGATAAGTTTCCACTAAAGGGAATATGGGAATAATTATTTACTGGGTAAAGGGCACCCCCCGAATATGTTGATACCGGAAGTTATTAGTTATTATTTTCATTACTTATAAAAACGCCGATGAATATGAAAAAAGTATTTATGAAAACGTTGTCTCTTTAATAGGAATAACGTAACGTGGAAGCAAAACGAGGCGATCAATTCTTTCCTTCCTAGTCGCCGAGTGTTTAGAGATTCCTCGAGTACCGGCATTCTCTTTGAACCCAAAGCCGTGTCTTTCTCTATCGGCTTTTGCGTGTTTCTTTGCCAAAAATAGACATGTAATAATGCATTTGATTCAAGAGTCAGCTTCAGCTTCTGGGTCGTCCATATAAAGACACGGAAACTTTTTTTTTGGTTCGCCCGTGTCCCAGACGGAAACCGCGTGTTGAGGCTCCGTGCAGATAAGAAGGAATGGAGTAGCGGTTTCAGGCCACATCTTTGGCGTAAGTCGGTGGCCGTCGTTATCATGGGTTTATCCTTGGGGGTATGATGCACGTGTCTACATGGAGAGTCACTGATGCGGGAGTGCCATAACCGAGACCGAATCACCTGTTCTTTTAGAGGGTTTCTGACATCCTTTTACAGCCGATTTTATTGCTGTTTCCATGTTTATATATAAACGTATATCGCGCTTTGAAAGTACTAATGTTTGACGTAATGGCATCGTTGGCAGAAGGCATTTAGTGTCTGACGTGTACTTATGGCTCATTCCTTCTTCCTTACCGTATTTATTTCGACGATTTTAAACCAACAAGGACGATTTTACTGTGCTAGTCAAAATATTTTGATGCTAATTTTGTTCGTATGTTATTGTATGCCAAATTGGTTTATATGCCAAATGTAATGATTTTTCTTACGTCGCAAGCCCTAAAATACCTTGAGGCCTATGATAATATTTTTTCAACATCTCTTTTGATCGTCTTGGTAATCCCTCCTATGGAATTCGGCCATGCATAAATCTGGTGGTCAATTGTTTGAAAGCTTTCTACTGTGATGCCGTATTATATGGTAGTAGCCTAATTTTCTTAATAATTATTCTAGAGTCATATCGACTTATTTCGGTAATAAATCTTCTTGCCAGTAATTTTAATGAAGATTTTATTCTCACTGGCGTCAACAGTGACCGTTTTTGCCATTTTTTGTCATTTGGTGTCCTTTCTTGCAATTTAGACGACTGAATTATACCTCAAAGTTGAATGAAATTGACCGCTGTATTCACATCGGAAACCATGGGAAACCACCAGAGATTTATTTTAATCGTTGAAAGTGAGTTTTATTGCTCCGCTGGTTATTGAAAGCAAAGATGCTGCCTGTATAAATTGAGCCCAAAACGACAAAATGCAGAGTTTCAGTTAAATTCTTTTTTAAGGAGGTTCCGCCGCGACTGTGTGAGTAAAAAAAAATACTAAACTCCACATTTTTTATATTTTGTCCAAAAAAATCCTGCTTTCGCTGATGAAATGCGTTACCTATAGGAACCCAAAAGTAAAGTAGAAAAATATGCAGATTATTCCACGAATGTATTTTAAATGAGCTCTTTTTTCCAGCCATAGGAGCCGACTGCAGTGCCATTTCCTACGAATTACCACATTTTAACTTCAATTACGGCAGTAATTCCCTAATAACTAAAAAAATAAGGTGGTAAGATGCCTGTATTTTATTTTTATTCAATTTTTCTGGATTATTTCCTTCTTATAAATAGTTTTCCGCAAAAATGGCATTTATATTTTATGGAAAATACTATTTCCCCCGTGTTTCTCTCATTCCCCCATTGAACACCATGTAATTTCAAGTTCAATTGTAGAATAAATTAGCGTGGAAAGGTATTATTTTGTTGTTCATATCAGATAGAGGACAACTTTTCTACAAGTAGACAGAATATGAATAAAATGACATTTAAGTCATTTCACGGTGTAACCACCACCGGCTGGTCAACAACCAGTCATAACAATTCACTTTAGTCAATTTTTCTAATTTTTTAGTCGTTGTGAAGACAGTAAATCTTGTACTCAGGGAAGACGAAGGATCGTGGAAGTGAGTCAACGCGTTTTACTTTCCTTCGGTAAAATCGATGTTTTTTTTAGTAGAATATGCGCCCTCTGCCGCAGCTCTGCTGCAGAACCACTCCGCGCTCTAATGCAGAGGTTTTTTTATCGTTGGTCCAAGGTTATTTTATTTCGAGCGGTTCTTGTCTTATGTTTCCGATGTTCAATTTTCTTCTCGCGTTCATCTTGTCTGTAAACACTGTCATAATTTTGACGCCTTTGAAGAATAATTTGTACTTAGAAGAAATTCTCAACACTTTGCCTGTGAAGTTTACTTGGACATGTTATTTGTCAGTTTCCATCGTGTCGGTAGTGTAATACTCTTCTTTCATATAATTATCGATGTATTAAGAATTTTTGAATTATTCCAATTGTTTTAATAGTACTCCTTGATTATGTAATTTTATTGGAACGAGAGATGTTAACTAATAGTTTAGTATAGATTGATAAGGTCTACGATATTAGTGCTTAGGTCATATCTAATAGAAATTCGTATGTGCCGTTGGTAAATTATACATTCTTCACGTGGCTTGATTTTTAAAGGCTCGTTGTAGCTATAGTTTTCAAGTCAGTAGTTCTGTGGCCTTCGACCAGTGACAGTCCAAGCAGTTCTCGCTTAATGATTGCCAGCGTGCATTGCTATTATTTTAATTTACTGCTACAGTGGTTAATACGCTGATGTCATTATCATATGTCATTCCGTCCTAATAGTAACTTATTGCATCCCCCTTTCCTGCCGTATCTCATGCTGCCTACTCCATGCCCTGCAGTTCTTCTTTTACAGATCCCTTTTTGTTTGTCCTTGGTATTGGTCCCCTGGTCTTACATGTGGGACTCATTTCTAGTTCACCACTTTGTAAGTACGTATCTTACTAATGCGTTGTGTCTTTAGGGTTTGCCCAATCCACCTTGCTCATCTTTGTGTCTGTTTCTCCGCGGAGTTTTTGTCCACTGCCCTTTAACTATCCTCGTCGATTCCCACCTTTACAATCCACATAATCTCCAGCATTCTCCAACACCAAGTTTCGACGGTGTCTGTTCTTTTGTGGTTCGTTATCCAATGGTCCACGCTTTTGGTCGATTGAGAGCCATAACTCGCACGAATGTTTTCACACGCTGCTCTCTTTGTCAAGTCGTGTCATCCCTCACATCAGTCTTCTTCTAAACGGGGCGGGAAGGCCAAG